>JARQOC010000003.1:532439245-533163837 GCA_033576535.1 Allobates femoralis | reverse complement strand
ACCTGGATTGTTGTTACTTCGCTGCATATGTGTTAATACAGACGTGCACTCAAAACCTTGTCTCCGTCTTGTCTAGTCCCATGCCATCAGGTTCCAAAAGAATCCACAAAAGTGTTACAGCAACCACAATAAATGCAGAGTCAAAGATCACACCAACATCTCTCCTTTTCCAGCCATTCGTTGCTGGCTATATTACCTAGTGGATCCTTGTAAGGAGTTCCAGCCCTGCACAAAGGGATTAACCTGTTGACAGAAACCAGCTTGTATTTGAACTGTGTTTTCTCTTTGGTCTGACTTGCACATATATTCTGTTTATTGTTAGGTATGTAGGAAATTATCCTTGTTTGCACGTATCATGTCTCCTGCTTCCATTTGTGCACATATTTTGCATTTTGGTTCTCAATCTATCTGTATCTCTGCATGCTCTCCCTAACAAGGTTATAGTGTTTGGCAACCTTCCACCTCTGTTTCCTTAGGAGGCATGTGAACCAACCCAATGGACATTCAGGAAGCCAGATATGGGTTATTATTTTTTAGTTGTGCATATTTCAGCCTGTGCACTTAGCATTAGGGGTTGTGCAGCTAGGGAATCTTTTTCTATACAAGAACCAGTAGAGTAGGTGCGGCAGTTGAGAGATAGGTTTTTCTTCCCCTTTTCTTGTGTTTAGTAGAGATGAGCAAGTACTAAAATGCTCGAGCGCTCGATGCTCTGGCCGAGCATCCCAAGATACTCGTGTACTCGGCCAGACCACCGAGCCCAATGTAAGTCAATTAGTGACAAGCTCCGCCCACAGACTCCCAGTTATAAAACGAGTATTTCTGGAAAAGGGCGGGAGGGTGGGCTTTTTCAAATCGTCGCAGCATATAGCACCTTGCTGTGCGCCCCAGAGAGACCCTAACAATCAATCTGCTCTCTGTGAGGTGCCAGCTCACTGTGTGCACTGAAGGGAGCTGTGTATTTGTGTCAGATTGCTAATTATTAGCGAGGAGTCCGAGCATCTCGGTGGTACTCGGTGCTAGCCGAGCATCCCGTGTACCCAGATACTCGTGCAAGTAACGAGTAGCGCCGAGCATACTCGCTCATCCCTAGTGTTTAGCCAAAGCGAATATACTGTTTCTTTGGGTGTTTAGTTTCTGTTATCCATACTTTAGTTCTATTAAGTGTAAGAGTAGTATTCATTTATTTGTTTGTCTGCCCAATCACCATTCGGATGCGGCTTTACTTCAGCTGATATTTCCTGATGTTGATATACCATTTAAATTTTCAGCCATCCTGTCATTTACTTATGCAAGTCAGTTGAAGACCAGCTAGGGTTCTTCTCTTTATTGTTTATGTTCTTTACTCTGCACCTACATTCTGTTTATTGTTAGAAAGTATGTGGCATATTCTTTAACAATGTATACCTTATTTTATATTTTGCTGTATGTTTCACTTGCTCTATGATCACTTTCTATCTCTGCACACCTTTCCTTCTTTAGTTAAAAGGCACTCTGCTCTGCCCTCCAGTTCTTTAGGAGGAGCGTGAAGTGGTTGATGACCAATCAGGTAGAATAGGTCTATCGTTTAGTCTGTCGTCAGGGCTGTGACAGCACACACAGAAACCATTATTGACTGCGGGATCAGGATCTCCAGTATGTACAAGAACTGACAGGGTGTTCCTTATTTCCTATGTGAGTTGCTACACAACCATAACATTATCACCAGCCCACTCCATTTTTGTGTGTTGATAAGCCATCATGGAACCTGTGGACGGCCTTGTCATGCAATTACTGTCCTTGTCCTTGTAGGTGGCAGACATCATTCAGCAAAAACATCATGTGTCATCCACTGGAACAGAGGTTTTACTTCACCCAAAACTATCTTCTGAGCCTAAAGCAAATTTACCAGAATGTTTGGATGTAGACCAAAATAAGTTTTCCATCTTATTTTCTTCATGTAAATTGTATTTAAATCTCTGTCCTTCCTCATTTAAAGAAAAAGCCAATGTGTGGGTATTATTCTGTCATTGTTCTGTTGAGATCCTCAGTACTGATGGGCGAACCCAAACTGTAAAGTTCTGGGTTTGCACTGAACAACTAGGGTTTGGGCACAGATACCGAACATGGATTTCTTTGGGAAGGTTCGAGTTCGGGCTCAGGGGCGGGATAACTGAGCTGGGATTATTGCTCATTTCTGCTTTTACTGGGGTCAAACAGGCCATGTTATGATTCATTTTTTTACATAAAACAATGGATTACTTATGTGCAAAGAGCAAAAGAGAAAATCACCAATATGCAAGGCCATGGTTTCTTTTATATAACTGTATTTGGTAACTAAACCTGGAGTTATAAATACCTCTGCATTTATTGATTCAAGTTCCGCCTTAGATCTTATTGACAGTAATTTTGCTATCAAGTGTGGGTGCACAGTTTCTGCTTTTGGTCATCTAGAATAAGTATCTGCAATAGGTAATTTTCCCCTTACTCAAAGCCATTTTACATCTAAGGTTGTGAATTGAGAATACGTCTTGCTTGGTGAAACACAATCAAATACTACAGGAAAAAACTCAAAGCCAATACATTTATTGTTTGGTTAAAATGTCCCGTGTGGACATGTGTCACAGTGTAAGTGATAAGCAACAACGATACAACTTCCCCCACACCCAAAACAAACACAAAAAATGTCTACTGTTTCAGGGGAAGGACAGTGGTCAATAGACTCGCATGTGTATATGACAAGATGTAGTAACGTAACCCTTGCTGGACTTATCTGGACACTACATCTCCAGATCTAGCATCCAGTTAAGGGTGGTTCCGTTATTTAGTCTGTCTTTGGCATATGTGTTCATACGTTCTGGTCACTCAAATGAGTCCCGCTGCTGCACTTTTTCCCTAATAATAGGTTCTTTCTAGTTCATTGTAGCACTTCATCAGAAAATTGTCATTTAATACCATCCATCCAAAATCCCTCTTTACAGTAGAGATTGAACAACAATATATGACCATAAGTAAGGTCGCATTACCTGACGCATTTCACCTTTCTCAGTGTTCAAAGGCTCATCAGGGGCTTCACATCAGGATATAAGATATATTAAGTCAATCAAATGATGACTCCGACTCCGACTCCGAGACGACTCCGAGACGACTCCGACTCCGAGACGACTCCGACTCCGAGACGACTCCGACTCGACTCCGAGACGACTCCGACTCCGAGACGACTCCGACTCCGAGACGACTCCGACTCCGACTCGACTCCGAGACGACTCCGACTCCGAGACGACTCCGACTCCGACTCGACTCCGAGACGACTCCAACTCCGAGACGACTCCGACTCCGAGACGACTCCGACTCCGAGACGACTCTGACTCCGACTCCGAGGCGACTCCGACTCCGAGACGACTCCGACTCCGAGACGACTCCGACTCAGCCGCGTTTTTTTGCGGCCGCACCTGCCGCAAGTGCCGATACCGCACTTGCCACACCTGCCGCAAGTCCGCATATACATTGTATGGGGCTTGCCGCAAGTAAACCGCAAGTGCAGCCGTTATGCGGTAATCGCGGCAGTTGCAGTTTTTTCTCCGCAACTGCCGCGATCAGCGCAAAACCGCTGATGTGAAAGCAGCCTTAGGCTGCTTTCACATCAGCGGTTTTTTTAAATCGTTATATGCTGGCATCGTTATATTGACGATGTATTAGTTGTCTGGGAGGGAAAGGGCATTGAACTGGAGGAGTTTGTGGGGCGGCTGAACTCCAACAGCATCAACATCCACTTAACTTTCAAGTGGGGTACCAACAAAATCGATTTTCTTGATCTGAAAATCTTGGTCCTTCCCAGTGGTGCTGTGGAAACGGACATTTATCACAAAAAAATGGCAATGAATTCTCTCCTGCATGCCACTTCTTCTCATCCGGCCACTACTATCAGAGCAATCCCGGTAGGGCAGCTCCTGCGGTTACGCAGGATCTGATCCAGGGATATAGATTTCGAGACAGGGACAGAGGAAATGCGGGATTCAGGACCCGCGGATATAGTAACCGTTGCATCAGATACGAGTATAAAAGAGCAAAAAATACCCCTCGTGTACAACTTCTTGGGGGGGGGGGTAGGAGGCAAAATTAAGGAGATGCTATATATATACTGTATAATGAACAGTGGAGTGAAATCAGATCTATTTTGACTAAACACTGAGAGGTTCTAAGGACAGACATGACTTTGCATGACTTCCTCCCGGAGCATCCGCTGATGACAGCAAGGCGGAGCAGGAGCCTCAGGGATGTACTGGTGCATAGCCATTTTATCCCGAAAAAAGAACCGATCTTTGGTCTGGGGATCCCATGGGTTGGGTGCTATCCCTGCGGCTCCTGCCTTGCGTGTCAGAATATTGTGAGAGCAAAAACAGACTCGGCGCATGCGCCTTAGGAGGATGGCAACTGCGCATGTGCGGGCTCAGCACCGCACTTTTCCGGTTGTTAACGTCACTGAAAGCAGTTTCCTGACCCCAGAAGTCACGGTGCTGGGCGTCCGCCCTCCAGTGCCAGTCATCTAACAGGCCAGTAATTAGGAACTTTAGGCAACAGGTGGGTAGCACGGTCTCACTCCCCCATTTCACCCCCTGAAGAAAGATTGTTCTGAAACACGTGTCGGGGTAGCCCCGAACACGTGTCGGACCCTTTTTTGTTGTGGTGTTCTCCGCAAGGAGCCACCCTTTGACTGGGTCCTTCCCTGGAAGGATATCTGGCTAATCCTGTGTTTGAGACTCCTAACCGAGGCTCCACAGACTTATTTGCATATTCATAATTCCCAGGAGGCAATGCGCCTAGGAATTCACTGTGTTGAGCGCTTTAGCCAGCTGCCCGCAGTGTTTTCTTGGACTGGTCTCCCTGAGATCAGTGAATACTTTGTGATGTTGGTCTACTAGGCCTTGCTTCCACCTAGCCAGAATCCTACTCCACACTGATGAGGGGCAACACCCCGAAACAGCTGTCTGTGGATGGATACCTGGTCTTGGTATTCCCTTGTCATATCTCTAAGTTTGTAAAAGAGCTGGATATTGACTAAAAGGGCCACTTAACATGGTGGTTATGGTGTTCTCCGCAAGGAGCCACCCCTTGACTGGCTCCTTCCCTGGAAGGATATCTGGCTAGTCCTGTGTTTGAGACTCCTAACCGAGGCTCCACAGACTTATTTGCATATTTTCAGAGGGTAAGAATGGTTAATTTCATCCTTGTGCTTTTTTTTTCTTGGAAATTCTCAAAAGTAGAAGTCCAACTATGATATTGGCAATCATGAACTCTTGGCTGTTAAGAGAGCTTTTGAAGAATAGAGGTGTTGGTTGGAGGGGGCATAGAGAAACAGTCTTTACTAATGCAGTACATTTTTATGTTGATGCTGCAAATGCTTGAATAGGCCCAGTGGACCCTTTTTTCATTCGGATTGATTTCTCACTGACATATCTATTTGGAATTAAGAATGTCAATACTGATGCTTCATGACATAGTTTTGCTTCAGAGTTGAGGGACCAATATACTGTCAAAATTCTTGGTGAAATGGTGGCGGTGGGTGCTCTGAGAAATGACATCAGACAGCTGATTGTGGAGGCTTATGTGGGTGCACAAGAGGGCTTGCCACCTGGCTGGGCATCCTGGTTCCTCTGCCACCTGGAATGCTGTTTTCAGGTCCTTTTGATGGCAGAGTGCTCAAAAGAATATTGAGGAGTTTGTCAATAAGTGCAGAATATGATCCAGGCTAAAGTCTCTCATTAGACACAGGCAGGGTTTCTTTTACCTACCGAGTTTTCGTCTCAACCTTGGACTTATTTGTCCATGGATTATGTCATAGATTTGCCTAATCCTGGTGGTAATACTGTAGCATGGGTGATGGTGGACTGTTTATGCAATTCTCTATTAATTGGCCTCCCCCTCTCTAAACTTTCCCCTCCCCAGTCCATCCTTAATGCAGCAGCCAGGATCACCTACCTGGCCAATTGTTACTTAGATGCCTCCGCTCTGTGCCAGTCGTTGCACTGGCTGCCTATGCACTACAGGATCAAGTTCAAATTGCTTGTTCTCACCCACAAAGCTCTTCACAATGCAGCACCCCCCTACCTCTCCTCCCTCATCTCTGTCTATCACCCCACCCATTCTCTACATTGTACAAATGACCTTCAACTAATATCTGCACTAATCTGATCCTCCCACTCCTGGCTCCAAGACTTCTCCCGAGCTGCACCAATTCTCTGGAATGCTCTACCCCAAGAAATCAGGACCATCCACAACTTGCATGGCTTCAGACACTCCCTAAAAACACATCTTTTCAAGGCGGCCTATCACGCTCCCTAACAAAGTTCCTTTGTACTGTACATAGCCCATTCACTATCTCTCTCTACATAACTCTTCTTCAAACTCCACCAAACCCAAAAGGTCTACAGATTGTCTGGTGACCATTCATGTAACTTTACATCTATCCCCCATTTCCTCAAGATGCCTGGACCATCAGTTTAAAAAGCCCCTGCACTTTGTGTAACCCCTATCTCGTTGTAGATTGTAAGCTCTTTTGAGCAGGGTCACCTTTATTTTTGCTTTATCTATTGTATTGTATTTTTTACATTGATTCTATGCTTATTGTATTGTTTCCTATTATTGTACTATATTCTTTCTCTGCTGGAATTACTTACTGCTTTGTATTGTGTATTTTTCGTTTATTAACCACTGTATTGTAAAACGCTGCGTAATATGTTGGCGCTATATAAATAAAGATATATTATTATTATTTCTTCAAGATGGTTCACTTAGATCCTCTATCAAAATTGCCTATGGCTAAGAGTTTAGCTACATTATTTATGTCTCACGCCGTTAAGTTACATTGTTTTCCTAAAAATATTATTTTCAATAAAGAGGTTCAGTTTATGGCTTTGCTCCAGGTTAAGAATTAAGCTTTAGTTTTCTTCTGCTTATCATCCTGAGACTAATGGTTAGATGGAGAGAATGAACCAAGAATTAGAACAACATTTAAGATGTTTTCCATTGTCTTTTAATTAAGAGGATTGGATGGATTTTCTTCTTCTAGCTGAGCTTGCTCTTAGTTACCAAATCTCTATTGCTACCGATACCAATAACTTTCCTATTTTTGTTGTTGTTGTCTTCATGCAGAATTTAGAAATGTTTCTGTTTTGCAGTCGGTGGTCTGATAGGAGGAAAGGTTTTTCGGACGAAGTACCTTAAAGGGATCCTGTCACCCCCAAAACACCTATAAACCTATTAAAACCTGTCCCTACAGCATATTAACACTTTCCCTACACTCCTTTTACCTCCTAAATGCACATAATGAAAGTGAATAAAAACGTTATTATAGTACCTCATTACTGATGATAATGAGTGACTATGCTATTCATAGTCACTCATCCAGACTGCCCCTCTTCATACTATCACGCCTCAATAGGCGTGATCTTCATCATGGATTCAAACTGCAGCCTCTCTGCGCGCCTCCCCGCTGTGTCCTGTGTCTGGCCGGCTTCAGCGTGGGGCTGTATGACGCGACCCGCGTCATTTCCGGCGCCGGGTGACGTATTTACAGCCGCGCCGCTGTTAGCTTCAATTCCCGCACTGCGCATTTTGAAGCTGACACAGCGGCGCGGCTGTACGACGTCACCCGGCGCCGGAAATGACGCGGGTCGCGTCATACAGCCCCACGCTGAAGCCGGCCAGACACAGGACACAGCGGGGAGGCGCGCAGAGAGGCTGCAGTTTGAATCCATGATGAAGATCACGCCTATTGAGGCGTGATAGTATGAAGAGGGGCAGTCTGGATGAGTGACTATGAATAGCATAGTCACTCATTATCATGAGTAATGAGGTACTGTAAAAACGTTTTTATTCACTTTCATTATGTGCATTTAGGAGGTAAAAGGAGTGTAGGGAAAGTGTTAATATGCTGTAGGGACAGGTTTTAATAGGTTTATAGGTGTTTTGGGGTGACAGGATCCCTTTAATGTCCGCGCTGCTGTCAGGAAGACATACCAATGACACTGGATGTCTAGGTATTGGTAATACATATTTATTTCCAAAGCGTTTTGGAGCCACGTGCCGAGCTCCTTCCCCAGGGAATATCTCATTGACTAGAATGTTTTTTTGTCCAGGGGATATTTCCTGAGCTGATTTGCATGGGGGTCGAATAGTGAGAGCACACCTTGAAAAAGCCTTGAGCGAAATATGTGTTGGAGTCTTGAGGTCCCTACTAGTGATGGGCGAATCCGAAATTACTCGGAATCGCTTGACTCTAGCGAGTCTGAGCCCAGGACTCGCTACTCGTTGCGAGTCTAGCGAGTCCAATGTTAATGAATGGGGAAGCGAGTAATAGCGAGTAGTGTGCGATTTACAAATCACAGATGTGTCTCGGAAGCTTCAGCCTGCCATTGATTTGCATTGGACTCGTTTACTATGCAAATAATCGCTGGGAAACTCGCACAAATAAGAGTCCGGCTGTCTCCTCTGTGCTGGCTGCCGCAGCTCCAGGGTCCTAGAGCCCGCCTGCTGCCTGATGTAGCAGAGCTGAGATTGTTCTCAGTCTGCTCATTCCCTGTGCATAGACATCTATATCTATGCACAGGGGATGTAGCAGAGAGGACATCGCGTTTTGGACTGCGTCGGACGGAAGAGGATTTTTTTAATTAAAGATGGAGTCCCTAATGGCTTTTTTTTTATTTCTAATAAAAAATTTTCTCTGTGTTTGTGTGTTTTTTAAAACAATTTAATAGAAATTCTTGGCGGTCATGTCTAATATTGGCGTGACCGCCATAAATTTCGGGCTTAGGGCCAGCTGATAATACAAAGCTGGCCCTAACCTCTTTATTACCCAGCGTGCCACCGCCGCCAGGGCCGCTGGAAGAACGGGGTTCAGCGCCAGAGGATGGTGCTTCAATGAACGCGCCATCTTCTGGGGCGGCTGCGGGCTGCAATTTGCAGCGGGGGGTGCCCAGAAAGCTTGGGCATCCCTGCGCTGCGGATTCCAGCCCCCAGCTGCTTAGCTGTACCTGGCTAGACATAGAAATTGCGGGGAGCCCCAGGCATTTTTTTTTTATTATTTCATGAAATTCATGAAATAATAAAAAAAAAGGGCTCCTCTATATTCTTGTGTCTGGCCAGGTACAAATAGGCACCTGGGGGTTGGGGGCAGCCCGTCGCTGCCTGCTGGATCCGGCTGGTTCCAGAAATACGGCGAAGCCCATGTAATTTTTTTTCTGAAAAATCAATAAAACAATCCTAAAAAAGGGGCTGCATCTTTATTAACCCCTTACCCATGGTCCAGGGGTTAATAAAGATGCAGTCCCTTTTATTTACATTGTTTTATGGATTTGTCAGAAAAAAATTTCACGTGGGCTTCGCTGTATTTCTGGAACCAGCCGGATCCAGCAGGCAGCGACTGGCTGCCCCCAACCCCCAGGTGCCTATTTGTACCTGGCCAGATACAAGAATATAGGGGAGCCCTTTTTTTTATTATTTCATGATATAGATGTCTATGCACAGGGAATGAGCAGACTGAGAACAATCGCAGCTCTGCTACATCATCTCTGTGAGCAGGCGGGCTCTAGGACCCTGGAGCTGCGGCAGCCTGCACACAGAGCAGATAGCTGGACTCGGCTCGCAAAGTAACAGCAGTTACTTTGCGAGTTTCCCAGAGATTACATTGGATTTGCATTGGACTCGTTGCTGTGCAAGTAATCGCTGGGAAACTCGCAGAGTACCGAGTCCTACGAGTCCCTTACTACTCGCCGAGTAACGAGTCCTAGCGAGTAGATTCGCCCATCCCTAGTCCCTACCAGTGTTGTTCTCTATTTTGTGGTATGTCTGATGTGATATATGCAGCTTATTTAAATAAAATATTGTTTATGCGCTTTATCTATTTAATGACTTTGTATTTCTGCTGTATCTTATACAGCATATTATTTACCGTATATACTTGAGTATAAGCCGAGTTTTTCAGCACAATTTTTTGTGCTGAAAAGTGCCCCCCTCGGCTTACAACTCAAGTCAGTGACATGTCAATGGGAGGGGGGAAGCTGGCAGTGATCGGGGTCTGGAGGAGGCAGGAGGGGCTGCAGTGACAGCGGGAGATCATGTGGTTCCGCTCATTAGTTTAATGCAATATGCACTGCATCCCCCCATCCATCACCGGCAGGGGGAGCGTCGCAGATTACATTGCACTAAGTGATCTCGCCCCCCCCCATCACTATATATGGCCCCCGTGCTGCCGCACATAAAATAATAAGCCACTGAATTCATCATTTGATGTCCTGCAGGCACTGTGGCATTCTCCCTCCAGTCTTCCTGCTTGTGTCGGTATCATGTGACCGGCAAATCTGTGATGTCATCACTAATGCGCCGATCATGTGATTAGAAACTGAGTACAAGCAGGAAGAGCGGAGGGAGGATGCACGGTGCCTGCAGGACATCGGAGGGTGAGTTCAGTGGTTTATTATTTTATGTACGGCAGCACAGGGCTGTAACCAGTGATGGGGGGCTGCGACCAGTGATGGGGTGCTATAACCAGTGATGGGGGATGCATTAACCAGTGATGGGGGGCTGTAACGAGTGATGGGGGGGCTGTAACCAGTGATGGGGAGTGCAGGAACCAGTGAAGGGGGCGCTGGAACCAGTGATGGGGGGCTGTAACCAGTGATGGAGAGGCTGTAAAGTGTGATGGGGGCTGTATCACCAGTAATAGGGGGAATGTGTCACCAGTGATGGGGGGGCAGTATACTAGTGATGGGGGGTCTGGAAACCAGTGATGGGGGGTTGTATACCAGTGATGGGGGTCCTATATACCAGCGATTGAGGTCCTATATACCAGTGATGGCAGCACTATATACGAGTGATGGGGGTATATACCAGTGATGGAGGAGCTTTATACCAATGATGGAGGAGCGTTATAGCAGTGATGGAGGAGCTATACACCAGTGATGGAGGTGCTATAAAACAGTGATGGGGAAGCAATATACCAGTGATGGCCATTAAATACCAGGATGGGGGCTATATACCAGTGATGGAGGGCCATTTACCATGATGGGATGGGCTGTATACAGTGATGAGGGGTTGTATACCAGGGTAAGGGGCTATATATAGTGATGAGGGTCTGCTGCATTTTCCACCCTAGGCTTATAATCGAGTCAATAAATTTCCCTAGTTTTGGAGGGTAAAATTAGGGGGCCTCGACTCATACTTGAGTATAAGCACACCCGAGTGTATATGGTACTTATTTTAAGAAGAATACAACACTTTATTTAATATCATTTTTCTGACACATATTTTCATAAACTTTCTTTTGTGTTTTTGTCCCCCACTATTTTAATCTATAATTATAATCAAAAAAATATTTTCCTCATGTTTCAATAAGATAATATTTTTAACACATTACCGTATATACTCGCGTATAAGCCGAGTTTTTCAGCCCAAAATTGGCTGAAAAGTCCCCCCCCCGGCTTATACGCGAGTCACTGTATACTGTATACAATGTATCCTGCAAAGGCAAATAAAATAATGGGATGCATTAAAAGAGGCATAGATGCTCATGAGGAGAACATAATTTTACCTCTATACAAGTCACTAGTGCGACCACACTTAGAATACTGTGTACAATTCTGGTCTCTGGTGTATAAGAAAGACATAGCTGAACTAGAGCGGGTCCAGAGAAGAGCGACAAAAGTTATTAGAGGACTAAGGGGTCTGCAATACCAAGACAGGTTATTAAACTTGGGGTTATTTAGCTTGGAAAAACGAAGGCTTAGGGGTGATCTTATAATAATGTATAAATATATGAGGGGCAGTACAGAGACCTTTCTAATGATCTCTTTACTCTTAGGCCTGAGACTGGGACAAGGGGGCATCCTCTACGTCTGGAGGAAAGAAGGTTTAATCATAATCACAGACGCGGATTCTTTACTGTAAGAGCAGTGAGACTATGGAACTCTCTGCCACATGATGTTGTAATGAGTGAGTCACTACTAACATTTAAGAAGGGCCTGGATGCCTTTCTTGAAAACTATAATATTAGCAGTTATATATACTAGATAATTTGATAGGGAGTTGATCCAGGGAATTAGTCTGATTGCCATATCTGGAGTCAGGAAGGAATTTTTTCCCTCAATGTGGAGCTTAGTGTTGCCACATGGTTTTTTTTTTGCCTTCCTCTGGATCAACATGTTAGGCTATGGGTTGAACTAGATGGACTTAAAGTCTTCCTTCAACCTTAAAAACTATGTTACTATGTTACTATACAGTATACAGTGCCCCCCCATCAGTATACAGGGCCCCCCCTTGTTTAGCAATTCTGTAAAGGAAGAGATTAGTATACTTATCCCTCCGCTGTCCCGCTGCCGCTGTCCCTCCGCCACCATCACGCTCCTCCATCTTCATCCAGCGTCTTCCGGCTTCTTCCGGCTTCCTCCGGTGGGCGCAGGCAATGACGTCATTGTCTGCGCGCCAGAGGAGGAAGCCGGAAGAAGACAGAAGACGCTGGATGAAGATGGGGGAGCGTGATGGCGGCGGCGGGACAGCGGAGGGATAAGTAAACTAATCTCTTCCTTTACAGGATTGTTACCCAAGAGGGGGGCCCTGTATACTGATATGGGGGGGCTGCTGTATATACCTCTGGGGCTGTATATACCTCTGGGGCTGTATATACCTCTGGGGCTGCTGTATACTACCACTGGGGCTGCTGTATATACCTCTAGGGCTGTATATACCTCTGGGGCTGCTGTATACTACCTAAGGGCTGCTGTATACTACCACTGGGGCTGCTGTATATACCTCTGGGGCTTTATATACCTCTGGGGCTGTATATACCTCTGGGGCTGCTGTATACTACCTAAGGGCTGCTGTATACTACCACTGGGGCTGCTGTATACTACCACTGGGGCTGCTGCTGTATATACCACTGGGGCTGCTGCTGTATACTACCACTGGGGCTGCTGCTGTATACTACCACTGGGGCTGCTGTATATACCTCTGGGGCTGCTGTATACTACCACTGGGGCTGCTGCTGTATATACCACTGGGGCTGCTGCTGTATACTACCACTGGGGCTGCTGCTGTATACTACCACTGGGGCTGCTGTATATACCCTTCTGGGGATACTGTATATACACCACCTGGGGAGGCTGCTGTATACCACACTGCTGGGGGCTGTATACCTGTGCTGGGGTCCACCCTCGGCTTATACACGAGTCAATAGGTTTTCCAAGGTTTTGGGGGCAAAAGTAGGGGGGTCGGCTTATATACTGGTCGGCTTATACACGAGTATATACGATATTTATGGTAATTTACCTCTTTCCTGTGTGCATAGTTTATACACTTAGTGTGAATAACAATTTATACTTCTAATCTGATATTTACGGTATACTGTATATACAAAACTTTATTGATACAGTCAAGTGCATTTTTAACCTGTTTATTATTTTTACATCTACGGTAATTTCGAGGGAAAAATCCACACTTAAAGCTCAGTGTACACACAAAAGAAAATGATATATCACGAACTTCATAAAAGCTTCATGGGTCAATATATGCTGCATAAAAAAGTGAACATGAGATTTCTATAAATTCCATCTATTTTGCTTTAACTGTAAGATGCTGTGTATATTGCACTGTGAAAATATACAGCCTCAATAACTCACAATAAACGATATTGCGGGAATTTCACGTTAGTCATGTACAGTAGGAGAGAGGGAACAGAAAAGCAGAAAGCGCACCGATCTAAATGTAGGTGTATGGTCAGATCAGGGCCGTAACTACAATAGGTGCAGGGGTTGCGATAGCATCGGGGCCCTGCAGCCTTTGGGGGGCCCAAAAGTCCTTTGGTCTATAGAAAAAGACTAATACTATTAAAGATTTGCAATAATTGGGGGCCATGCTGGAGCTTCCGCATCGGGGCCTCTGGGCCTGAAGTTACGCCACTGGGTCAGATCACAGGTAAGTGTAAAGGCCCAATTACATGGCACGACATCGTTAACAACATCGCTGATACGTCACGGGTTTGGAGGCGTTCCAGCGACATCGTTGTGACCTCGTTGCGTGTGACTCTGCCAAGTTGTAACGATAAATCATTGGATCGCTGATTGCAGGTTTGAGAACATGTTCTCAAACCAGAACGATCAAAGCTCAGCCAACCTGGTAAATTGTTGTGTGTGACACCGCGATAACAATGTCGTTTACGACTTTGCCCATTCACAGCAATGAGCTTGTATCGTTCGCTGGGTTGTGCGAATGATCCTTGTTCACAACATCATTGGTGAGTTGTCCACGATATCTAGACGTGTGATATCTCACCAACAATGTCAAAACGATGTCTACAATGACCGCGCACCCACGAGATCGTTGCGGACATCTTTCCAACATCGTGCCGTGTAACGGTACCTTTAGTTGCACAAACCTTTGTCAGACCTTGATCACTTGCTTATAGTTCTTTAGTCATGTAGAGCTCAAAAAACATGAATATCCCGTTACATTTGCAGTATAGATATTAGAACTTGCAATGAGCAGTGATCATTTAAGTTAAGCAAAAAAGATATGCCAGCACCTGGTCCAGCAGCCACATCAATACTTGCTAGCAGCTGGACTAGAGTCCAGCAAACTTACCTGCCAGTATCCAGGACACCTCTCCTGGGAAACCCTTAGCTCAACTCCAGGGATGATCACATGATGAAGACAGATCTTCATCATGTGGAACTAAATAATGAAGAACCTCACAATGAAAGAAAATATTAAAAACGAATGTCTTGGTACTAAAAATATAGTAAAAGTTTTGTACAAATGTATGTTTTCAATTTAAAAAAAATGAGTTTACAATATTAAACTGAAATATCCCTTTAATAGAATAACTCTTCCTGCTGTGATGCCAATTTCCATTGAGTGCATACATTGCATAGTATATGTAGCTGCATATATGGTAAGTGCAGCATCGGTGTAATTCTGGTGAAGGTGTCTGGGGGTAACTAAATGAAAAAAAGGTTGAATAAAAATGACTTTAACAAAAACTGGCACATATATATTCATTGAAGGAGATGCATGTGAAATAGCTGCAGCATAACCCGTTTTTGCTTTCTTTGATGGAAGATGCCTCTGATCACAGAATAGTGAAATATATCTCTCTTTCCTGACCAATCTCATTATGTCAGATTTCTTCTTTTGAGTCAAAGGATCCCCTGGAATGGTACTGGAATGTAAATAGTCACATATCCTGTGCATGGGCAGTAGAAAAACCAAGAAATGTAATACATCCATAGAGCAAGAAGTAAAAATGGATTTATTTTGATCTGTTAAATATTGTAACAAAGAATCATGCAATTGTTGTGGATAGTGGACTCTAACACATTTCTTGCCTAGGACAGGTGGTATTTGACATAAATTGGAGGGCCAAAAATGATAGTAAAATAAATTATTTATGACTTTACAAATTTCCAAAAAATTGGCCAATAGAAATAAGTCACAAAATCATATTTGCATCCACATTCATGGAACATTTTTTTGCCTTGCTTCTGCTGCACCCAATAATTCTTACAAAACCCCTTTAATGCATGCAATTTTTTTGTCAGCAGTTTTGCAAACACTGTCATATGAAACTATGATGACTAGGAGGTATAAGTGTAAGGCTCCGTTCACACTTAAATTCTGAACTTCCATTCTAGCAATCCTCAAATCCAGCCAGTAGCAATCATTGATTAGCATAAAAGCAAACTTCTACACCATATAGCAGACCATACAGCTCCTTATTCAACTTTTTATGTCTAAAATGCCATTCAAAAGCAGGATTTTCCTTTAAAGTGTAAATTTTTATTTATTAATAATGTAGAGCAAGACAATATAATAAACTTTCAAATATAATTTATAAATTAATTCTGGAAGGAAACTATTCACAAACCTCCCACAAGGTGTCCCCACAAGACTGTGTCTGAAGCAGGCATATGTCCATTCTCAGTCAGATACATCTTCAAGCTTCTCACACTGAATATGGGGCATGTAACCATATAGGGGTAAAGGGGCATGGTCTACACAGTGTCCACACTGATGACTGCAGTTTACGAGGTGACAATGTATCAGATTACTTCAGGTTACAGCACAGAGCTGAGCAATGTCAAAATGTCAGGATCACTGCAAACTCCTCTTTCTTTGGCACAAGCTTCTGATCTGTCATCTGGCTCCACACTCCTCAGTCATGATCTTTGTTAACCCCTTCTCTGCTGTGACATTGCACTGTTCCCTATCAGCTGTTGGCCACATCCACACAGCCATAATATGCATTTTTTAAATAAGCACAAAAAATGTGAGAAAACAAGTCATATGACACAGAAGCATTATCTTATCTGCTATTTGACCCATCATTAACAACCAGTGAAGTATTGTGTTTTTTTTAATGAAATTACATTTACACTTTAAATATTTTATTTTACTTTGTAAAATCTTGCTTTTCGCAGTGTTGTATTTGCTTGACACATATTTCTTTTCCAGTTTGAATTATATTCACAGTAAACAAAAAAATGCTTGTGGCTGGCCAATGTCCAATCCATTCCCTGTGTCCATTATCAAGGCCACTTAAAAACACAAACAATATAAAGGATACAGGAAAGAGCAAATAAGATTATATCCGAGATACTCGTAAACTATGAGAAAACAGTAAAATCGAAAAGGCTCACCTTTTGGGGTGTGAACAGTCACAAAGACCTAAATAGCTTATAACCATAATTGCTGCAGTCCCCTATTGTGTAAACTGGATAAGCTGATAGGAAAGGGGTTAAGTAGGCCGTGCTGTCGGGATAGTGCTAATAAAATTATAACCTTTATCGACGATGCACTTCGATGTCTAATGTCTTCATTTGCACAAAGATCAATTCACTGAGAATTGACCTTTGTCCTGATGAAGACGTTAGACATCGAAGTGCATCGTCGATAAAGGTTATAATTTTATTAGCACTATCCCGACAGCACGGTCTATTTGACCCCTTTTCTACCAGCTTACAAACAATATCAGAGATGAAACTATAAAATATTAAATTACTCATAAAAATATAGTAAATATGGTCACTCACACAGGCTTTATCATGACTTTATAATTAGCTTCAATGTTATAGGTGGAAAATAATCATGGTAACAGGTTTGATATTATCAGTAGCCATTAAGAAAGGACTATGTAGCATTACCCTAAATCTTTCCAAACCTTCCACTAATAAGCAAAGACATAGGATGTATAGAGTAAAAAATGACTACAAGTAGAATAACAGCTCAACCTATGTAAGCCAAAGTGGAGGCATTTAAAAAATGAACATCCTTTGATCTAAAAATACAGTAAAGGTACAGTAAAGGAATAATGAAGTGAAGGTATAATAAACACTGCAATGTCACAATCCAGGTAAAATAAATGCAATGATGTGACAATACAAACATTAAAATACAGTGATGGCAAAATATAAAGGTAATAAAGAGTGATTTCTCTGCACACATATAACAAAGACAATGAAGGGTAATAACCAGGGTGATGTAGCACAGGAATAAGTGTCAGAGGGCATTGATTATGCAATCTGTTATAATTTTCACAGTGTATAACATGCAAAGAATAAGAAATACAGTAATGTCAAAGTGAAAACTATGACAGTGTCACAGAGAAAGCTGAGCGGATTGATGTTATTATTAGTTATTATTACAGCGCCATGTGGCGGTTTAGTTGATGCACGATGGTTTTGTGGATTGAGTGTCGCTGCAGGTTGTATGCTCATTGAAGGAGATGGTCTTCAGATTTCTTTTGAAGTTTTCTGCGGCAGGCTAGAGTCTGACATTTTGGGGCAGAGTATGGGGGATACGTGGGAGAAATCTTGTATGTGGTTGTGGGACGATGAGAAAAGAGGGGAGTAGAGAAGGAGATTTTGAGAGGAGTGGGAAACCATGTCACAGATGTGCGGAGGAGACAGGTTGTGGATGGCTTTGTATATCATGGTTAGAGGTTTAAACTGTAGCATGTGGGCAATGGGAAGTCAGTGAAGGGCATGGCAGAGAGGAGAGGCTAGGGAATAGCGGGGAGACAGGTGGATTCATTGTCAGAAGAGTTCATGAGAGATTGGAGGGGTGCAAGGGTGCTAAAGGGGAGGCCAGAGAGCAGGAGGTTGACGCAGGAGGTGATGAGGGCATTCACAAGTGTTTTTGCAGCTTCTTGGTCAAGGAGTGTATGGATCCAGGAAATATTTTTGGAATTGGAGTCAGCAGGAGGTGGCAAGGGCTTAGAAATGTGGCTTGAAAGAGAGCGCAAAGTCGAGGGTTACTCCGAGGCACCGAGCATGTGGGACTGGGGACAGTGAGCTTCTATTTACTTTGATGGATAGGTCTGGTGGAGGGGTAGAGTGAGATGGGGGAAAGATGATGACTTCTGTTTTGTCCTTGTTCAGTTTTAGAAATTGAGCAGAACAGAAATATGAAATACAGACATTGTGAGATTTTGGTTAGTAAGCAGATGATATCAGTTCCAGAGAGGTAGATCTGCGTGTCATCAACATCAAGATGATACTGAAAGTCATGAGACTCTATGAGCTGTCCCAGGCTGAAGGTGTAAATGGAGAAGAGTGATTTTCCTTTAATGTTATTTTCACATTGAGATTTTCTCATGAGTCTTTGATGCAGAAGATATCCAGCTCTCTAATCAAGACTAGTGGTGAGCGAGCACTAAAATGCTCGGGTGCTTGATGCTCGGGCCGAGCATCTCGAAATGCTCGGGTGCTCGACCCGAGCACCGAGCCCAATGTTATACTATGGGAGACCCGAGCATCTTTCCGGCATGACCCCGGCAGCCTGGATAAACCCTGAAAATGTCACAAAAGTAGAACAGCAGTGCTCAAATGACATGAGAACAGCATGGGGAAGACCCCTTTCAGCATTTCTGACTCCCAGGTCACTGCTGTGAACAATGTTGTCTGAGTGTTACGCCACTTTTATGTACTCACAATAAAACGGCCAAAAATGAAACCAAAATGCAATTTCCTAGGGAAAATGTTAAGGACTCATACTCATTTGTGAGACAGTGTTGCTGTATGATAGTTTTTTGGATTACATGAAAGATTTAAAAAAACAAAAAAAACAAATGTGTGGCACTCCGATGCCCCTGGGAAGAGACGTGGATGAGGGCCTCTTTAAATATTGCTCCCATTACAAAGGAGCGGGTCTCCTATACTTGCAATGCCCATGCACTAAGTATGGACTAAAACATTTACCCCTGGGGGGTATATATGAACCTACTGTCTAACTTTTTAACAGTTAGGGGTATCATAAACAACATTTAAATAAAATATCTTTTCGTGGCATCATGGACCATGGACGCCCTGATGATATGGTAGTGGCGGATGAGGAGAAGGAGGAGGAGTACAGCAAATAGCCCAAATCAGGAAGTATGTACCCATATGTGGGTGTGAGGAGGGGCGTGGGAATATACATCCCCAATAAATACAATGGCTTCAACTTTACATTACGCTGCTATCATTTGGTGATGTGCTGAAGTCAGGCCCAATCCAATCCTTATTCATCTTGATCAGAGTCAGCCTGCCAGAATTTTCAGTTGACTGGCGGCTGTGTTTATCAGTAATGATTCCACCGGTGGCACTAAAAACCCGCTCTGACAAACCGCTAGCGGCAAGGCTAGTGGAGAGAGCCAATCCATGCCAAGTGTCCAGCTTTGATACCCAAAAATTATAAGGCACAGAGGAATCCGGGAGCACTTTTGTATGGTCGCCAAGGTACTCCTTCACCATGTTTACAAACTTTGCAGTCCTTGTGACAGTACCCCGCACCTCTGGGCCTGTGCTACCGGAGCGGCTGAGAAAACTCTCCCATATCTCTGAGAGTGTTCCTCTACCTCTGCTGGATTGGATTGTGGCTCTCTCTCCCGGACACCTTGGTTGGCCACCGAACTGAGACCCCTGCCACCAGCGTTTTCCGAAGGGAATTTTTTGACTAATTCCCCAACAAGGGCCTTCTGGTACTACAGCATTTTTGTAGACCTCTCCGCTGGTGGAATAAGAGAAATAAAGTTCTCCTAGTAGCGTGGGTCCGCTAAGATGTTGTCCGCTAAGATGTTGATAACGCGAGGGTCACGGGACATGCAGCGTAACAAAGTCAGCCATGTGCACCAGACTGGTAACAGGCAAGACTTCAGGGTCATCAACAACAGGATGACTGACCATGATGGCCTCATCCTCCTCCTCCTCCTCGTCCCTGTCCTCTTGTTATCCACGCTGGAACGATGATGGTGCAAGTAGTACCGTCAATTGTGCATGAAACTAGCTCCTGTTCTTCTAACTCCTCTTCCTCATCCTCCTCCTCGTCATTGTTCCCCAATGCACGTTGGGATGATGTGAGGCTGGGCTGTGTGTAATCACCCACTATGGTTCCTTGCTCCATCTCATCGTGCTCCGCCTGCAATGAGGCAGAGAGCGTTTTAAAATACAAAGAAGCGGGATGGTAAAGCTAATGATGGCATCGTCACCTCTCACCATCTTGGTGGAGTTCTCAAAGTTTTGGAGGACTGTACATGTGGCACCCCTGCGGGAGATTGCCACAGGTTCCACCAGTGCAAAGAGGGAATTACACCTTGGTTGACACAGCACACACCACCTTCCACCCTAGACCTGAAGGGGGAGCTCTACTGGCTGCAGTAAGTCAGTTCCCCTTTAAGAACATCCAGGCTGAGGGGAGGAGCCAGTTAGTCCCAGGAGCTAGTTTCAGTTGGAGTGTAGTTCCTGTGAGGAGAAGGAAGAGAGAGGAGGCAGAGCTGCTGGTCTCTGGAGAGAGATTCAGGCCAGGACCAGGGACGACTGACTGCTGTGCACACCCCAGGGAAGGGGCCGGAGGCAAGTGGAAGAGACAGGGTACTGAAAAAGGGATTCATTTATATACCCCTTTAGTACACACGGACACTGGAGTCCGACGCTGCCAGCCTGCAGAGCTACAGCGAAAGCCCAACGTACTCATGAGGAGTTCAGCCTCAGCCCTGAGGAAATAAGGCAAGAGACACTAAACTGACCAAGCATGGGACCACAAGAGAAATGAGGACGCCGCAGAAGGACCTCATTGTCACCTTAGAATTAAGACCAGAGAAGAAGAAGTGGTGCGTTCAGGCTCAGGCAGGACTCATCCCACACTGTAGAGCACAGACACAAAGGAGGCCTCATAACTTTCTACGGTGGAAGTCCCAAATTGCACAGGGGACCTGGTTACTACTCTGGACTGTACCTGTTATGTTACCACCAGTAAAAGGTACACCAGTGTGCCTGTGTGATTGTCTAACTGTCGCAATTCACCACTGTGCCAGAAAGGACTTGATTACTGCCCTCCCTCATCATCTTCCTTCATCACTGCCCTCCCTCACCATCTTCCTTCATCGCTGCCCTGAGGTAAAGCTCCACCTGTGGGGAACTGTTCCACACTCTGCTGAACCCACCATCACCTCAGCAGCCGGCTTGCAGCGCCGGTACCATATTACCAGGAACTACAGGTGGTGTCACGTTCCCCTGTAAATAACCCCTTCTTTCATCAACAACATCCCCTCAAATGATCAACAAGGTACGGCATCGGGATCCCGTCCACCCGTGACTCCCTATTCAGCAGACCCGGTGGCCGAGTACCCCATTAGCCCTGGCCTTATCATACATATGTCAGACATCCATGTCCACTCCAGAGGTCTTATGTGTGGAGTTTGAACCGAATACCGATGGCCTAGTTGATGCTGGTAGTCAACAACTGCCCTCTTCTGCTCAGAAATCCTGACCAACATCTGCAGGGTGGAATTCCAACGCATGGGGACATCACACACCAGTCTGAGCCAGAAGCTGCAAATGTTGCTGAAACCCTGCAAGGGTGGCCGAAGTAGTAGGTGACTTTTTAAAATGGGCACAAATGCGGCGTTCTTTGATGAGCAGATCTGGCAGCTCCAGGTAGGATTTAAGAAACTGCTAAACCACGAGGTTGAGCACATGGACCAAGCATGGCACATGTGTGAGCTTGCTTCAGAGCCGCCACCAGGTTCCGGCCATTGTCACACACGACCATGCCTGGCTCTAGCTTCAGCGGTGAGAGCCAATGATCTGCCTGCTCTTTCAGAGCTGTCCACAACTCATCAGCATTGTGGAGTTTGTCACCTACGCATGTTAGCTTCAGCACAGCCTGTTGCCGCTTGGCCGAGGCAGTGCTACAGACCTTCCAGCTTGGGACTGTTGTGGAGGCTGAAGAGGAGGAGGATGATGTTTCGGAGCTGTAGACTGTGGGGGCAACCCTGACTGAGTTAGGACCCGCAATCCTTGGTGCCGGGAGGATGTGTCCCCTCACAAAGTTTGACTGGGTCCCGGCTTCCACTATATTAACCCAGTGTGCCATCAGCGAGATGTACCGGCCCTGCCCACAAGCACTTGTCCACGTGTCCGTGGTTAATTGGACTTTGCCGGAAACAGCGTTGTTAAGGGCACAGCTAATGTTTTGGGACACGTGCTTGTGTAATGCTGGGATGGCACCGAGTAATGAGGAACGGCCGCAGCCATCAGGTTGCAGAATGCTTCCGTCTCCACTAACCTAAAATGCAATATTTCCAGTGCAAGCAGTCGTGGAATGTGCGCATTTAGGAGTGTGGCGTGTGTGGCGTTGGCAGCGAATTTGCGCTTGCGGTCCAATGATTGGGGTATTTATATCTGAACGCTGCGCTGGGACAAGGACGTGGTTGATGATGGTGGCATTTCTGATTGTGTAACGACAGGTGCAAGTCAGGAGGCATCTTCACATGCACTATGGACAGGGCATTGGCTTCCACGCACAACAGTGGAATAAGCAGCGGTGTCACCCGCAGACACTGCTCTTGGACCCTGTGGTACGTCCCACAAAGTCAGGTGCTTTGCTGCCATGTGCCTGATCATGCTGGTGGTGGTCAGGCTGCTACTTTTGCTACCTCTGCTAATGCTGGCATGGCAGGTGCTGCAAATGGCCTTTTCTGAATTCTCTGCAGAGTCCCTAAAAAACTGCCAGACTCGGGAAGACCTAACTACTGTACTGGCAACTTGCATTGTGTTGCTGTTTTGAGTAACAGTTGCTCACCTTCTGACTGCGGACACCACTCTGCTTCTTCTGGCCTGTTGTGATGCTACGCCTCCCTCCTCCTGTTCAGAGCTGTTCTCACTCTGCATGTCCTTCTGCCAGGTTGGGTCAGTTACTGGATCATCCACAATGTCGTCTTCCACTTCCACACCCTGGTCCTCCTCCTGACTGTCTGGCAATTGTGTCACATTATCTGCTATCCAACGCACAACCTGTTGACACTGCTCTTGATTTAAAAGTATAAAAGAAAAAAGAGAGAGTTGCTCCACACTGCTATTAAAAATGCTTCAGGGGGTCGGTTAAAACACCCCTGTGCTCACCTGGTCCAGTTGTGCCTGACCGCACAACTGGTTCGTGGGTATAGATCGATCCTGCGGGAGCTCCACGCTGGCCCGATGCTGAAGGATTCTGTTAGATGGACGCTGTTGATCCACGTGACAGCTTGCGGGGTGTGTTTATATGACGTGGGCAAGGTCCTCTGTACCAAGCTGCTTCATATCACGCTTCCCGGTCTGGAAGATATACGGTGCAAAAAAGGGGGTGATATTGTATGAGCGCTACAGTTATAACACAGGACACCGCTCTGTAATAATTACCTCTAGGCTTTAATCAATCAATATGGGATTCCAAATCTCCACAACGCGTTTCAGCGCTTATTGCGCCTTTCTCAAGTGACTTGAGAAAGGCGCAATAAGCGCAGAAACGCGTTGTGGAGATTTGGAATCCCATATTGATTGATTAAAGCCTAGAGGTAATTATTACAGAGCGGTGTCCTGTGTTATAACTGTAGCGCTCATACAATATCACCCCCTTTTTTGCACCTTGATTTAAAAGTGGTGTATTGCTGCGGCCCCCTAGAAATTGGGACAGGAAGGTTGAGCGAGATGATGTTGGCGTTTCCCGTGGCCCAATTTGAGCTTGCCCACGGCCTTGGCCTCTACATGCACCACTATCACGTCCACTTCCTGGTCCCTTGCCACCGGCCTTGCGCATTTTGAATGATGTGCTATATACACTTCCTATATACAACTAACTGAAGGATTCCAATGAATATTTTTTAGATGGATTGATGAAATTAGTATTACAGGCTGGACACCTGCTACAAATGGTGCGTACAGGTAGACAGCATCTTGTGAGGTCTAGAAAATGGAGCTATATAACCCTCTTGCCTATAGAGATTTAAATTAATCCTTAACAGGACTGTTTTGGGATGGAGATATGACAAATTAGATTTACTGGCTACACATGTGACGAGCTACACATGCTGTGTACAGGTAGACAGCGTCTTGTGAGGTCTAGAAAATTGAGCTATATACCCCTCTTGCCTATAGAGATTTAAATTAATCCTTACAAGGACTGTTTTGGGATGGATAGAGGAGATTTAAAGCCAGCACACCAGCCACAGATGTGATGCTGGCTGGTATACTGGCACACCTAACTGTACCCTGCCTCCCTGCCTGCTTGTATACAGATAATTAGTCCTCAGAAGGACTGTTGTTTGTGTTAGTTTAGCACAGCCCTGCACCTACACTAGCTGAAAGGCACGAAATCTGTCCCTCAATCAGCAGCAGCTCTCCTCCGTACACTGACTGTCTATGGCGCAGGGTGACGAGCACAGTGCAGTCAGGTCTTATAAAGACCTGATGACGCTGTGCAGCCAGCCAATCACTGTAATGCCACGATCAACATCGCTGTGGCATTACAGTGTCTGGTAGCTAATCCCTGCATGTGGGCTGGCTCTGTAAAGAGCGCCAATATGCAGGGAGGTGTACCCGAATATGAGCACGAGTATGGCGCCATTACTCGTTGCTCGCCGAGCATCTCGAGTACCGTGATACTCGTGCGAGTACCGAGTAGTGGCGAGCATGCTTGCTCATCACTAATCAAGATTAGTAGCTTTTGGAAGGGTGTCTACTCTAAAAATTCCTTACAAAAAAACACTGTGTGAACAGGAGGAAGAATCTGTAGCATATATTGACATGTTGCAGTTTTACAATCTAAGTAGCGGGCCAATTCCCCACATATTATAGCATGGGAATGACATTTGCTAAATTATTATTCACTTTACTGCTATTTAGTACAAAACGGCTAGATGGAAAATCTGAAATTTATTTTGTCCATTCACTTGAAGGTTTCTTAAGTATTTCTAATATCCAACGCTGATTTGGCATAGAATCTAACTGACCCTTTTGAGTTTGATTTGTCTCTTTATAGCTCCAGATCAGCACATGGATTAGACACATTCAATGAGAATAATCTGTGTGCGGCTATTTACCCCAGTGTGGTTATTTGAGCTGTGTGTGGCAGCTTTTGGACACCTATGAAGTAGTGATGGGCGAATCCTAAATTACTCGGAATCGCTTGACTCTAGCGAGTCCGAGCACAGGACTCGCTACTCGTTGCGAGTCTAGCGAGTCCAATGTTAATGAATGGGGAAGCGAGTAATAGCGAGTAGTGTGAGATTTACAAATCGCAGATGTGTCTCGGAAGCTTCAGCCTGAAGCAATCCTAGTTTTGTCATTTATTTGCATTGCTCGTTTACTTTGTAAGTAATCGCTGACTCGCACAGATAAGATCCTGTCTCCTCTGTACAGGCTGCCAGCTCCAGGGTCCTAGAGCCCGCCTGCTGCCTGATGTAGCAGTGCTGAGATTGTTCTCAGTCTGCTCATTCCCTGTGTACAGACATGAATGTCTGTGCACAGAGATGATGTAGCAGAGCTGAGATTGTTCTCAGTCTGCTTATTCCCTGTGCATAGACATCTATATTTATGCACAGGGGATATAGCAGAGAGGACATCGCGTTTTGGACTGCGTCGGACGGAAGAGGATTTTTTTAATTAAAGATGGAGTCCCTAATGGCTTTTTTTTTTATTTCTAATAAAAAATTTTCCTTGTGTTGTGTTTTTTTTAAAACAATTTATTAGAAATTCATGGCGGTCATGTCTAATATTGGCGTGACCTCCATAAATTTCGGGCTTAGGGTCAGCTGATAATACAAAGCTGGCCCTAACCTCTATTACCCAGCGTGCCACCGCTACCAGGGCCGCTGGAAGAGCGGGGTTCAGCGCCAGAGGATGGCGCTTCAATGAACGCGCCATCTTCTGGGGCGGCTGCGGGCTGCAATTTGCAGCGGGGGGTGCCCAGAAAGCTTGGGCATCCCTGCGCTGCGGATTCCAGCCCCCAGCTGCTTAGCTGTACCTGGCTAGACATAGAAATTGCGCGGAGCCCCACGCATTTTTTTTTAATTATTTCATGAAATTCTGAGATTCTGACTCTGAGACTCTGACTCTGAAATTCATGAAATAATAAAAAAAAAATGCGTGGGGCTCCGCGCAATTTCTATGTCTAGCCAGGTACAGCTAAGCAGCTGGGGGCTGGAATCCGCAGCGGAGGGATGCCCAAGCTTTCTGGGCACCCCCCCGCTGCAAATTGCAGCCCGCAGCCGCCCCAGAAGATGGCGCGTTCATTGAAGCGCCATCCTCTGGCGCTGAACCCCGCTCTTCCAGCGGCCCTGGTAGCGGTGGCACGCTGGGTAATAAAGAGGTTAGGGCCAGCTTTGTATTATCAGCTGGCCCTAAGCCCGAAATTTATGGCGGTCACGCCAATATTAGACATGACCGCCATGAATTTCTATTAAATTGTTTTAAAAAAAACACAACACAAGGAAAATTTTTTATTAGAAATAAAAAAAAAAGCCATTAGGGACTCCATCTTTAATTAAAAAAATCCTCTTCCGTCCGACGCAGTCCAAAACGCGATGTCCTCTCTGCTACATCCCCTGTGCATAAATATAGATGTCTATGCACAGGGAATAAGCAGACTGAGAACAATCTCAGCTCTGCTACATCATCTCTGTGCACAGACATTCATGTCTGTACACAGGGAATGAGCAGACTGAGAACAATCTCAGCACTGCTACATCATCTCTGTGCACAGACATTCATGTCTGTACACAGGGAATGAGCAGACTGAGAACAATCTCAGCTCTGCTACATCATCTCTGTGCACAGACATTCATGTCTGTACACAGGGAATGAGCAGACTGAGAACAATCTCAGCACTGCTACATAATGTCTGTGAGCAGGCGGGCTCTAGGACCCTGGAGCTGCACAGAGAAGACAGCTGGACTCGGCTCGCAAAGAAACAGCAGTTATCTGCGAGTTTCCCTGCTATCACTGGCACAGTAGCCAGTGATTACTCGCACGAGTCTAATGCAAACAATGGCAATCCTAGTTTTGTCAGCGTTTCTGACAAAACTAGGATTGATATTGATTTGCATTGGACTCGTGCGAGTAATCACTGGGAAACTCGCAGAGTACCGAGTCCTGCGAGTCCCTTACTACTCGCCGAGTAACGAGTCCTAGCGAGTAGATTCGCCCATCCCTACTATGAAGATGTGTTCTATTGTCTTCATGGTGCCTGTCATTGATTTCAATGGGGTTGGGAAGGTTCGGCGAACAATTCAGCACGCATCCCGCATTCAGCGAAACAAACCGAATTCGAACAGGTGTTTGCTCATCTCTCTCTAGTGCTAATTTCATCACCTGCAGATTGAATAATGAAAAAAAATAATGGGCTTATCTGTACTTTGATTACCAGAAAAGGTAAAGCCAGACATCTCAGGGTAGCAGCCCATAGCTGTCTGATTTATCTAGGGGCTGGCTGGCCCAGGGGGCAGGGTGGCAGATGCTCCCCAGGCCAGTGGTCATGCAGCAGTTTTTGGGCCGCCCGGCTATCTGTAATATTGGTTTGGGCTCACTGCTCATGGGACACTAATGCGTCCTTGACCTGATTGAAAGAGTGTCGACTCACTGTACTTTCGAGTACAACTTCGCTATACGCGCAAACAGGTTCCCAAAATTCATAGGGCGTTGGGAGACATGGTTGACAATTTTTTCCCCATCCCTCCTGCAATAGGCCGCTGACGTAAAAATTGATGATTTGACTGTTTCTTCCCCACAATGCTTTCAAGCTTGCATTACGATTTGCGACAAAATGCACAGAGTGTGTTTGGACTATTCAGTATTCGGATATTCATTTGTACCTTTCCAATTTTCTCTCTTTTTGTACAAGCGCTGTATTTGAATTTGCATATGTACTTACGACTTGTACCGTTCATGTTATTTGTTGGTTTGTTTACTTGTTACGTTTATTACCCTTCCCCTCCCCCCTCCCCCTCCCTCTTTATTTATGTATCTAATTCCCTCCCCTCCCCCCTCCCTTGAAATTTCAATAAAGATATTTGGACAACTAATGCGTCCTTGTCCCCCAGGCCGAAATTTGCCAGTCAACCCCTGTATTTATCTGTATTAAAAATACAGCAAAGTCCAACCTCATTTATTTTAATTATTTATTTTTACACTACTATGATGTCAGTAAGTGAGTGAGGGGTGCCAGAGCCAATCACAGATGCTGTCACAGAGAATGATCATCTGTGATTGGCTGTTGGAGCCAGTGCAGTAACCTGGAAACATCCCATACATACTGTACATAGTGTGGTAGATGCTAGAATGTAGTTTCCAGGTTACTCCAACAGTCAATCACACACCCACTCTCTGTGACCACGTCTGTGATTGGCTGATGCACCCCTCACTAGTGAGTAGTTCGGAAGTTAATGAGTGACCCTGGAAGCACAAGCGCGGGGACCCCGATATGTATGAGCTGATGTTTAATCACTAGTTAGTTTCTATTTACAGCTCCCCGCCGAACTTGAACTGAAACACAGACTTCTCAGGAAAGTCGGGAGTCAGGGTCTGTGCCTGAACACAAGGTGTTCGATACTGTCCCCAAACTTTACAGTTTGGGTTTACCCATCCTTAATTATGTCCCTTAGTAATCACCTCACACTGATCAGAGATCAATTAGGTTAATCTCTCTCTCTGTATGTATATATATATATATATATATATATATATGTTGCGCCCCCATGGCAAGGCGCCACAGGGAGGTACTGCACCCCACACAGCAGGTGTAGTGCCTCCATAGCCGTGGAAAAGGAGGACCCTACAGAGTTTGAGGGGACCCTGCGGCTGCAACAGGAGGGTGCCTCTTAGGAGAGAGGTGATCCAGACTCTGAAGGGGGTTACTTCAGGGCTGGTTGGAGCCAGCTGGAGGCCCAGGTCACCACCGGCATACTGAGGCCGTGGCAGCTAGTTAAAGGTCCAACCATAATTGCAGACCGGTGAGCTGAGGGCCCACCGCAAGGGAGACACAGCATCCCTAAAGAAGCCTAACATCAGTCCCACAGTGTGGTCCACGACACCGACAAGTACGAGACTATAGGTAACAGACCCTGAGGACTAGAGACTTGGCTCAAGAGGGGCAAATACAGACAGAGACAGAAAGACAGAACCAGGAACACCATATTGAAGGCACCACTGCCAGACTCTGGAAAGTCCTCCAAGATCTGCGGCTACTAATCCTGTTCAACCAGACTGTACTGTGCACCTTAACATCTGCCCGGTACCAGTAAAGAACTGTTCAAGCTAATCTGGACTCTGTCTCAGTTATTCGCCACCCTGAGGTCTTCTACAACATCACAGGAGGTGAGGACTACTACCTCCCTCATTCAGCCCGCTGCCCTGAGGTAAAGCTCCACCTGTGGGGAGCTGTACTACCAAAGTTGCATTTACAGCACCTCAGAGGCCGCAGAGCAGGTACCACAGGTGGCTTCATGTTAACATTCCCCCATCATTATCACGACCACCCTCGATTGAGGGTCCAGGGCACGGAATCGGGAATCGACCAGCCGTGATCCCCACCGAAGTAACCAACTGTCCCGGTATCTGAGTACCCCCTACCCTGTCGACCGACTTATATATATATATATATATATATATATATATATATATATATATATATATAAAGCAGTAAATTTGTGTCCTGAAGGATCTCTCACATCTCAGTTATGATAATTCCTTTACAGTCAGACTGTTCTGGTTGTCTATAGCAACCAATCAGAGGTCAGCTTTCACTTTACTTCAGTACCTTCAATGCCGGAAGCTGCACTCTGGCTTCTGTAAGCCACCAAAATGATTTTACTGTGAGGCAATTTCATAAATTAGGTCACAGTAACTTCTGCACTGATTGTTGACAGCTATTTCTGTAATTACAGACTTTAGAACGACTTATCAGGTTGACCCCCCTTAGTGACTACCGTATATGGTTGCTGCCCCTTTAAGATAAACTCATTGGGCTTAATTCTTTATGACTTTTTGAGCAAAAACTATGTCAGCAGCTTCAATGCTGAAAACCGCAATCTAGTTGCTATAGGAAACCAGAACAATTGAAGGAGATATAGAGATTAATCTCTCCCTCTCCTCCACAGCTGTGATTTGATCGCAGGATTGGATCACAGTAGATGACACTCGGCTCACACTCGCAGCAGGGCCTCAGCTGAGTGTCAATCGCATATTGCACTCTCGTCGAATAACATATGCTTGCCTGATCCCAGCCTTATTGTGAGGCAATCCTCATAGGTTGTTGTCAGCCATTTCTATAATTACAGACTTTAGAGCGAGTTATCAGTTTCTCCTCCTCAGTGAATAAAGTACAGTGTTGGCTAAAAGTATTGTGCCCCTGCAATTCTGTCAGATAATACTCAGTTTCTTCCTGAAAATGATTGCAATCACAAATTCTTTGGTATTATTATCTTCATTTAATTTGTCTTCAATGAAAAAAACACAAAAACAATGGTCCTAAAGTCAAATTGGATATAGTTCCACACCAAACATAAAAAAGAGGGTGGACAAAAGTATTGGCACTGTTAGAAAAATCATGTGATGCTTCTCTAATTTGTGTAATTAAGAGCACCTGTAACTTACCTGTGGTGTTGGCAATAACTAAATCACACTTGCAGCCAGTTGACATGGCTTAAAGTTGACTCAACCTCTGTCCTGTGTCCTTGTGTGTACCACATTGAGCATGGAGAAAAGAAAGAAGACTAAAGAACTGTCTGAGGACTTGACAAACCAAATTGTGAGGAAGCATGAGCAATCTCAAGGCTACAGGTCCATCTCCAAAGACCTGCATGTTCCAGTGTCTACCGTGCGCAGTGTCATCAAGAAGTTTAAAGCCCATGGCACTGTGGCTAGGCTCCCTAAATGTGGACGGAAAAGAAAAATTGACGAGAGATTTCAAAGCAAGATTGTGCGGATGGTGGATAAAGAACCTCGGCTAACATCCAAACAAGTTCAAGCTGCCCTGCAGTCCGAGGGTACAACAGTGTCAACCCGTACTATCCGTCAGCGTCTGAATGAAAAGGCACTGTATGGTAGGAGACCCAGGAAGACCCCACTTCTTACCCCGAGACATAAAAAAGCCAGGCTGGAGTTTGCCAAAACTTACCTGAGAAAATCTAAAACGTTTTGGAAGAATGTTCTCTGGTCAGATGAGACAAAAGTAGAGCTTTTTGGGCAAAGGCATCAACATAGAGTTTATAGGAGAAAAAAAAGAGGCATTCAAAGAAAAGAGCACGGTCCCTACAGTTAAACATGGCGGAGGTTCCCTGATGTTTTGGGGTTGCTTTGCTGCCTCTGGCACTGGACTGCTTGACCGTGTGCATGGCATTATGAAGTCTGAAGACTACCAACAAATTTTGCAGCATAATGTAGGGCCCAGTGTGAGAAAGCTGGGTCTCCCTCATAGGTCATGGGTCTTCCAGCAGGACAATGACCCAAAACATACTTCAAAAAGCACTAGAAAATGGTTTGAGAGAAAGCACTGGAGACTTCTAAGGTGGCCAGCAATGAGTCCAGACCTGAATCCCATAGAACACCTGTGGAGAGATCTAAAAATGGCAGTTTGGAGAAGGCACCCTTCAAATATCAGGGACCTGGAGCAGTTTGCCAAAGAAGAATGGTCTAAAATTCCAGCAGAGCATTGTAAGAAACTCATTGATGTTACCGGAAGCGGTTGATCGCAGTAATTTTGGCTAAAGGTTGTGCAATCAAGTATTAGGCTGAGGGTGCCAACACTTTTGTCTGGCCCATTTTTGGAGTTTTGTGTGAAATGATCAATGTTTTTCTTTTTGCTTCATTCTCTTTTGTGTTTTTTCATTGAATACAAATTAAATGAAGATAATAATTCCAAAGAATTTGTGATTGCAATCATTTTCAGGAAGAAACTGAGTATTATCTGACAGAATTGCAGGGGTGTCAATACTTTTGGCCACAACTGTAATATATAAAGCTGAATGTATGTATGTATGTCCGGGATAGGCATCTACACCGTCGCAACTACAGCCACGACATTTTGCACAGTCACACGTCTGGACCCGGAAGTGTCATAGCCTATGTTGTGAGGCGAAATTTTAACCCCGCGCGTTCGAATTCACCAAACAATTTTGGCCCTATCTACATAATGGAGAGAAAGTGACAGTTACAAGTTGACAGTTGTGAATGAGAGGGGCTTAATGACAGCACAAAAGACAAACAGCACATACCAGCATATAGTCACTAAGGTGGGGCCCTGATATGGAATATTCACCACGCACGGGCACATGTATACTCACCACATGCACACAGAGTAACAGCTAAGGTAGAGCCCCAACATTGGATACTCACCACGCACCCGAAAACAAAACACACACACCACAAAGAGACACACACCACACAGACACCCCCCCACAGGGACACACACACATGCACACCCTATAGGGACACATGCACTCACCCCACAGGGACGCACACACACACACCACAGGGACATACACATATACACCCCACAGGGACACTGAGACACACACACACCCCACAGGAACAAACAGACCCCATAGGGATGGACACACACCACAGAGACACCCCTCCCCCCACAAGGACACACACCACAGGGACACCCCTCCCCCCCAAAAGGACACACAACATAGGGACCCCCCCACAGGGACACATGCACCCCACTGGGACACACACACACCCCAGGAACACACACACCCCAGGGACACACACACCACACAGACAGACACAGATGTGCACAAATCGCCTCACACAACTCGCCTCATACGTCTGGTATCTTTAATTTCCAAAAATAAACATCTGATCAAAAACAGCCAATGTGCAACACATGTGCCATATAGGGAATTAAGGCAGATGTCAGTCACATGAGCTGTCTTTTATGTGTATGTTTGAGGTAATATATACTGCCCGGCCGGGGGGAGGGTTTACTGTTGGCTGGAGATTTATTAGGCTGCCTATAGCAACCAATCACAGCTCAGCTTCTATTTTCCTACAGGTCATTAATATGACATATTCAAATTCTATTTTGTTATAGCTAACATCAGTTATTTATTTACCCGAGCGTAGCCGGGTAGTACAGCTAGTATATATATATATACAGTGCCTTATGAAAGTATTCAGCCCCCTTAATCAAGTCTCTGTATAAATGCACCTGCTCTGTGATAGTCTCAAGATTCTGTTTCAAGTGCAGAGAGCATCATGAAGACCAAGGAACACACCAGGCAGGTCTGAGATATTGTTGTGGCGAGTTTAAAGCCAGATTTGGATACAAAAAGATTCCCCAAGTTTTAAATACCTCAAGGAGCACTGTGCAAGCGATCATATTGAAATGGAAGGAGTATCAGCCCACTGCAAATCTACCAAGACCCGGCTGTCCCGCTAAACTTTCATCCCGAACAAGGAGAATACTGATCAGAGATGCAGCCAAAAGGCCCATGATCACTCTGGATGAACTGCAGAGATCTACAGCTGAGGTGGGAGAGTCTGTCCATAGGACAACAATCAGTCTTAGGCTACGTTCACACATTTGCATACTTTGTTGCACTTTTTTGCGCACGCTTTTTGCCACGTTTTTCGGCCGCGCAAAAGAGCGCAACAAAATACGCTGGGGCTTTCGCACACTGTGCTTTCTTTACCCCAGAAAGCGCAAGTGATGACACAGACGGGAGGAAGAATCCTGCTTCCACCTCCCCTCTGTGACATCTGTGACAGCCCCACAGCCCCATTAGATTTCACAGTGTATTAATATACACTGCAAAATCTAAACTAAACAATGCCAAATGTATGTAAAATAAAAAAGAATCAAATACTTACCTCTCTGATGCCTTTTCCCAGTGTCTGGTGCCGAAGACAGGCGATGTGTGTCCTGCAACAGCCTGCAGTGATGTCAGAGGGGGCGGTCCCGGCACTGATTGGCCGCACATGGACATGTAATATGTATCACATGACTACGAGAGGCCAATCAGCGCCGGGAATGCCCCCTGACATCACGGCAGGTCCTGGCAGCACTACTTATCGCCTGGCCTCGGCACAAGACACCGGGAAAAGGCGTCGGAGAGGTAAGTATTTGATTCTCTTTTATTTTATATACATTTGGCTTTGATTAATTTAGATTTCGCAGTGTATATTAATACACTGGGAAATCTAAAGGGCGGTCACAGATGTCACAGAGGGGAGGAGGAAGCAGGATGGTGGCGGGGGGGCAGGATGGTGGCGGGGAGGCAGGATGGTGGCGGGGAGGCAGGATGGTGGCTGGGGGCAGGATGGAGCGAGTGGGGCAGGATGGAGCCAGAGGAGCAGGATGGTGGCTGGGGGGGGGGGGAGGATGGTGGCTAGGGAGGCAGGATGGTTGCTGGGGGGCAGGATGGTGGCTGGGGGGGGCAGGATGGAGCGAGCGGGGCAGGATGGAGCGAGCAGGGCAGGATGGTGAAGGCGGGGCACAATGGTGGCAGGATGGTGGTGAGTGGGGCAGGATGGAGTGAACGGGGCAGGATGGAGCCGGAGGAGCAGGATGGTGGCGAGCGAGGCAGGATGGAGCGAGCGGGGCAGGACGGAGAGAGTGGGGCAGGATGCTGATGGGGGGGCAACATGGAGACAGCGGGGCAGGATGGAGCGAGCGGGGCAGGGTGGTGGCGGGGGGGCAGGATGGAGCGAGTGGGGCAGGATGGTGGCGAGTGGGGTAGGATGGAGCGAGCGGAGCAAGATGGAGCGAGCAGGGCAGGATGGAGCCGGAGGAGCAGGATTGTGGCGCAGGGGCGGGATGGTGGGAGGGGGCAGGATGGTGGTGGGGGGCAGGATGGAGCCGGCGGGGCAGGATAGTGGGAGCGGGGCAGGATGGAGAAAGCGGGGCAGGATGGAGCGAGCGGGGCAGGATGGAAGTGGGGGTCAGGATGGGAGGAGGGCAGGATGGGGACGAGCGGGGCAGGATGGAGCGAGCGGGGCAGGATGGAGTAGCCTAGGTGGGGCGAGGAATAGTGGAAGCGGGGCAGGATGGAGCGAGCGGGCAGGATGGAGCGAGCGGGGCAGGATGGAGTCGGGGGATCAGGATGGAGGTGGGGGGGCACAATGGGAGGAGGGCAGGATGGTGACAAGCGGGGCAGGATGGAGCGAGCAGGGCAGGATGGTGGCGGGGTGGCAGGATGGTAGTGGGGGCAGGATGGAGCGAGCAGGACAGGATAGAGCGAGCGGGCAGGATGGTGGCGAGGGGGCAGAATGGAGCGAGTGGGGTAGGATGGAGAGAGCGGGGCAGGATGGAGTGAACGGGGCAGGGTGGAGCGAGAGGGGCAGGATGGTGGCAGGGGGGCAAGATGCAGAAAGTGGGGCAGTATGGAGCGAGCGGGGCAGGACGGAGCGAGTGGAGCAGGATGGTGGGGGGGGGCAACATGGAGCGAGCAGGGCAGGATGGAGCGAGCGGGCCTGGATGGTGGCGGGGGGCAGGATGGTGGCGGGGGGCAGGATGGAGCCAACGGGGCAGGATGGAGCCAGCGGGGCAGGATAGTGGGAGCAGGGCAGGATGGAGCGAGCGGGGCAGGACTGGGCGAGGGGGGCAGGATTAAGTGAGTGGGGCAAGATGGAGCTGGGGGAGCAGGATGGAGGCAGGGGGGGCAGGATGGGAGGAGGGCAGGATGGAGCAAGCGGGGCAGGATGGAGCGAGCGGGGCAGGATGGAAGTGGGGGTCAGGATGGGAGGAGGGCAGGATGGTGACGAGCGGGGCAGGATGGAGCGAGGGGGCAGGATGGAGTAGCGGGGCAGGATAGTGGAAGCGGGGCAGGATGGAGCGAGCGGGCAGGATGGAGCGAGCGGGGCAGGATGGAGCCGGGGGATCAGGATGGAGGTGGGGGGCAGGATGGGAGGAGGGCAGGATGGTGACAAGCGGGGCAGGATGGAGCGAGCGGGGCAGGATGGTGGCGGGGGCAGGATGGTGGTGGGGGGGCAGGATGGAGCGAGCAGGGCAGGATAGAGCGAGCGGGCAGGATGGTGGCGAGGGGGCAGAATGGAGCGAGTGGGGTAGGATGGAGAGAGCGGGGCAGGATGGAGTGAACGGGGCAGGGTGGAGCGAGAGGGGCAGGATGGTGGCAGGGGGGCAAGATGCAGAAAGTGGGGCAGTATGGAGCGAGCAGGGCAGGACGGAGCGAGTGGAGCAGGATGGTGGCGGGGGGGCAAGATGGAGCGAGCAGGGCAGGATGGAGTGAGCGGGCCTGGATGGTGGCGGGGGGGGGCAGGATGGTGGCGGGGGGCAGGATGGAGCCGTCGGGGCAGGATGGAGCCAGCGGGGCAGGATAGTGGGAGCAGGGCAGGATGGAGCGAGCGGGGCAGGACTGGGCGAGGGGGGCAGGATTAAGTGAGTGGGGCAAGATGGAGCTGGGGGAGCAGGATGGAGGCAGGGGGGGGCAGGATGGGAGGAGGGCAGATGGTGGCGAGCAGGGCAGGATGGTGGCGGGGCAGCATGAGGTGGCGGGGGGAAAGGATGGAGCAAGCGGGGCAGGATGGAGCGGGGGGGGCAGAATGGAGCAAGCGGGGCAGGATGGAGCGAGCGGGGCAGGATGGAGCGAGCAGGGCAGGATGGAGTGAGCAGGGCAGGATGGTGGCGGGGGGCAGGATGGAGCCACCAACAATAAAAGACGATCAGGTGTCCATTTATGCAATATATCATATCTTTATTATTTACATCATGTATCAGAGGATTAAAAAGTGCAAATGCAGTGTATACTCAAGGTCTATCCAGCAGTATTAATTACAATTGTGCAACAATCAAAGTGCATCTCGTGCTTTGTGGGTCCATTAATTCAATACACAGATACCTATCTAACAGAATGCCATTATCAACCAATTGTGCACAAATCTATAACAATTCAAGATAGTCACTAGTGCCTTTACTATGTCTCACATGATTGTAAATATATCTTATCAATAGTGGTAACAGTGTACATGTGGTACAGCATATGTATATATCTATACTGGAGTGGTAATCCCCTTTAAAACAGATTCCCATATCACCATAGGGATGGCAAAATATTACTAGTTGCTCAATCTAAAACAACAGTCCCCACTCCAGCATTGTCCACCCTCATCCATCTACAATTTAGAGAGGGTAGGGGGGAGAGTAAGAGAAGTTAGCTAATCACTTTCCCTACTGTGCCACCAAGTGATCACACAGTGACCATTTACCACTAACTACCATGAACTCAGAACATGTAAAGAACACAAGTGAGGCTGTCCAATACATGAGTAATGTAAGATGTTTTAATAAATGGCAAACCTTTTATTAATTTCTTAGTTCCCCTCACAGCTCCTCTACGCGTTTCAACTGTATGAAACAGTCTTCATCAGGTGGTGTCACCTTTTGGGACCTACTAAATTACCAGCCCCCCTATTCTAAGTGGTGTGGTCATAGATGGGTGTAAAAATAGACTCATAAGGTGAACCTTGAACTCATAACTTTACAGGGTTAACACATTATTATTAAGGTGCAATACTACCCTGTGGCGCCTACCATAGGGGTGCCACACAAGTGCACTAAGGCTAGGGCCACTCTTAGCCCAGCACCTATGTTAACTGGATCCAGTAACTGCAGAGGAAAGAGTGCAGGAACGCACACCTTTAACATCGGGGGCTGCCTGTGAACGCTGCTCCATAGTAACCCGCTTCTTTACCATGGATACGGCTACACAGGAACTGGCTTTTGCCGGGCGCACAGGAAAACATTGCTGACAACATATTCCTGTGCCTGGTGAAAAGCACACTTCCTGATGCTTTGTGTGGTGCCACTGCTAAGGTAAATAGTGGGTGTCCATGGGACTGCGTTGCCTGGTAGTACATAGCGTTAACGCTATGAGCTGCAGCTAAAATCTCTTAAGTTTTTAGTGCTTGCATCAGCTGCAAGGGCTGACGCAAGTGTGACCCTAGCATTATGCTCATATGCTTGCTATAACTTCAGGTCCTATCCTCTTTTGTTATAAACTGTATCTATGGCACGGTGACAGATGAATCACAAATACATTAGATGGCGGACAACTGTATTCACTTATAATAGGGCTCAAGTGCTGCCTTGGAAAAATATCACTGGATGCAATGCTTTTCCGTATTACATGGTATACGTTGCAGATAACTAAAACAAATGTACTCTTTTTCGTGCTCCTGGATAATTGGTGTTCACATCTATATTTTTACTTATTTTCCCAGAAAGTATACGAACCAGAAATGTAGCTGGTGCCAGACCTAAACTGTTTTCTTAATACGATTAGCACAACTGAGACAAGTATTTCATACATAATCATTTCTTTGAATGAATCTTCCTCCCCTGACATTTCATGGAAACATGTCAGATAGAACATGTGTGTCTGATAGAACTGATGTCCTATGCTCCATGTGTGTAAAATGTGTACACACAAAATCGTCGAAATATACAGTCCAGCATGCACTTCCTCAAGACTATGAAAGTCATTACTCAACAAGACCTCCCAAGCTTTCGTGAATGGCTGATGTTGCAGACTGCCATAGCAAAAATGTTAATGAAACAAATACGTTCAAATGACCTCCTGCTCCAATCTATTACATGTCCAGGTGATGAATTGCCCAGACATATATCATACTATTTAATATCTAAATGATGGAAACATTTGCACTGGTCAAATGTGACAAAGCATTGAAAAAATATGGTGGTAGCGTGTCTGTTAAATGATTTGACCTAACACTGTTATCAGTCAAACTGCAAAGAGTAAGCTGCAACTGGCCCAGGAAATGTTCATAATGCATATAAATTCTCTTTGTTCATCATCACATTATTCCTATTGACGAGACATGCCTCCCAGGCTCCCTTTAGCATTGTAACCATGACATACCATACTTAACAAGGCTCTAACTGTGTTCCCACTGTAACAGAACCAAAACACATGGCTTGTAACATAACTTTGACACTTACAGTGCTCATGAGTTTGGACATGAATCAGCTCTAGAACATGTGTTAACCACTCCTCCAAAACAAATACTCATAAAAGCCACATCTTGACATAGATTATCATGTAGAATAACCGCAAATTTGTTTGTTAGCCAACTTTTTAATCCGTTATGAAATCCTATTTTTCGCCACAAGCATCCCATGCAAAGATCTTCTGTATTTATTCCCAGCTTGCCTCAGTTGGAGGTCAGGGGATTTTTTGTAGATGGTTGAAGCACAGCTGTTGTTTTCCCAACAACTGGAATGTGATATAGACAACATATCATCCATAAGAGAGAACAGACATCAGACTTCTCCTGGGTCTACTGGAAAAAAAGACTGAAATTCTGAAATATTTATAGGTAAAAAATTAAAAATACCATCATTCATTAGTTTTTATAATGTGACCATCAGATTTTTGAATTATGCAAAATGAAATGTAATCTGGAAACGTCAATTTGTGACAGTAGCAAATCCACTTTAAATATGGCATTTCAATAGGACACGCCTCAACATTGTGTTCAATTGGGGTCTGACATGTCTGATTCAGGGATACATTTCTGCACAGTGGAAAGGGGCTGAATTGCAGTCCCCCGCACAGTAGGCGAGTAGTAGTGTTACTTTATGTACTGACGGAGGGTTTTTCATGATGTTCAAAATGGACAAGTTTTTCAAATGGAAATCGCTTCAGAAAACACTCGATTTCTGGGAAGTGTTTCTTTTACAAAGAATTATTTAAATTGATTTCAAAAAGTATGTTCCTGAACCTGATTTTATGCAGCCTTTGGATTTGGAGCATTGAGCCTAGATTGCATCAGGGTCCGCTTCAAAGAATTCATATGCACTTTTTGTTTCTTCCGCCAGGTATTTTTCAAAACCCCAAGTGGAAAAAAATGTGTGAAAATTTCTAAATATGAACGTCAGAGAGGACCAACATTGACATAAATAGGAAGAGTCATCCAGAATTTTTTGAAGCAATTTTTTGACGTATTTAGGAACGGATCCACTCCAAATATCTGTCTGAACATACCCTTACTGTGCAAGATAGTACTAGGGTGGAGCAAGAACACTATTCATTTCCCTAAGTGATGGTATATACCACCAATATAGCATTTGTTGTGATATGAAGGCTTTTAATATCTGCAGTGTTAAAACATAAAGAGTTTTTTATTCCTATGTGGTACCTTCTTGAGGTATCTTTAATAGCAGAAATTGACAATTATGGAAACAATCTAAGTAGGAAGAAGATCTATAGGCAGTAGAGTCTATGTAGATATGGAAGGCATTCCATGCCCTAGAGACAGTAAGAATTTTTACTTTTGGGAGACACTTAACGACAGGGTACTGATGATGCCCTTTTCATATCAACACTATGATTGGCAGTATTTTATGATAACCAATTTGATTGTCTATATTATTTGATCATTATATTAGGCTATCAAGGTAATAGAAGGACATACACAGGAATTATGCGGCCACCATATGGTTGGAACTTTAGACATAGTATAACAAATATCATACAATGGGCCCAACCAAAATAATATGATAAATGTTCACCAGAAACATCAATAATAAAAATAACCAAAAAATGTTTAGTTCCCACTAACGAAAAAACTGCAGCACTCAATCTTGTCAGTATGCACAGATGCAACTCCAAACACAATAATTACAACACTAAGGAAAGTGGCACTCTGCTGTGAAAATTAGCAGATTGGAAAATATGTCAGCTATTATATTACAATTCATAAAGCTAAGTATGGCTAGGGTCACACTTAAAACTTGAATTGCGTTCACCGCATCCAGATCCAGATGCGGTGAACGCAATACCGGTCACACAAATTTTTTTTAAAAAATGTGTGCAGAATACCGCTCTGCAGTAACCGGATTGCTCAGGATGTGTAATCCTGAGCAATGCGGCTACTGCATAGTTTGCTGATCCCGGCTATTGCCGGGATGAGCAAACTGTCCTATCAATTGTAAAGTGTTAAATTTAATAAATAAAAGAATGCTTGAGGTCTCTAGGGGGGCTTAGTTCCCCTAGAGACCGGACACCCACTCAGGTGGGCTTTGTTTGCAAAGTTCAAATGCGCCACTGTCCCCATAGCTGGCGCAAGACCCCCAAACTCCCCCCCCCCTATCTATATTTACGGGTCCCTGCACCCCTCTTTGCAGTTATTTCTTTTTTTTGCAAAACCTAAGTATTAAAGTTAAGAAAGATGCTTATAGTTACGTGTCTCCCATTCAGTTTCATTATCGAGGCATAGGCAGGGCTGTGGGCTGATGCCTCCGCCGCTAATTAATTATGGCCGCCCTCTCTGGCTTGGCTTCTGTGTTGAGAGGGTGGCCGCGTCAGGAAAGGGGCGGGGCTAAGTTCGCGTCATAGCGATAGTTTAAGAGTTTGTAGAAACTATGACAAAAAAGGAAAAGTTGCACTCACTGTATTTTTGACTAAAATGTCTTTTTGATTGCATGTGACATGCCCACCAGGACCGTGGGGTACTCGGAACCAAGTCGGGAGTTCTTGGGGAGATCACGGGGTTGTGACCCAGTTCCGTGGTCCTGGTTGTGTCAATAAAAGAGAAATATTTTATGGAAAATTAATTTGTGACGCCACCCGTGGGTTTCGGCAATTGGGATGGATAGCTATCGCTGTGGTCAGATCCTCTAGGGTTGTTGGTATCGCAGCAGAGATGGTTCTGCTCTCCACGGGTAGAGCAGAGAACGCCAGGGCAGTTTCACAGGGAATATAACAGTGGGGTGCAGGTCTTAGGGCGCAGTAAATGATTGGAGGACACAATGATGAAAGTTTATTTTACCTTTACTTGATGGTTGTTGTTGCAGATTGGGGCACTTGTAACAGATGATAATGGAGGTCCGGGCAGTCGGGAAACAATTGGTGATCCACCTAGCCAGGTGGTTGTAGAAGCCTTCATTTTGCGCGGTGTTACTTAGACCTCGCTGCCTAAAGCTCTGTTCCTGCATGTCTAGTCCTTTACCTGTATGACAGACAGCTCAAGCCTATTCCAGGCATCGCTCCTCGGTGGTGGCTCCGGGCTCTGTTATGCTGCTTTGTCATTGGGTGTTGAGTGGGGCCAGAGGACTTGCAATCCTCTGCCCTCCAGATTTGGCTGCCGGAACTTCAGTATCCGAACAACCACGGACTCCGGCTTCGGGTTTCCAGTGCTCTCTTTTGGGGCGAGCCCAGTCACTCCCCAGGTTCTCCTCGACTCCTCTCTGTCTCATTAGCCTTCCACTCCCTGGGACGAGCTCCACCGGCTCCAGTCCCCAGGACATCAAACTGGTCTTCCTCAGTACTGCTCCGTACTGAATTCTCTGACTTTCTCTCTCACGTTCTCCTAACCACCTCCTGCAGGCCAGAATTTATAGGGAGGCTCCCTTGAATCTGGGTGAAGAGCTCCCCCTTCTGGTCTGGGGTCAGGACATGTCTTGGATGCTGGTGTTACCTAACAAGGAGACTCCTTCATGCTTTCAGGTATGACATCACCCCCTGTGAGGGAGGCAATGCCACTGTGGCAACCGGACTCCTGGGGTGCCTCATTCCTCATGCCTCATTCTCATAAAGAAAAGTAAAACATTTTATAACAATTAAAATTTACAAAGTCACAAAATGCAAAAATTACAAAAAACAACAAAACAGTAAAAATTGTCTTTACGAGGCTTAGTCTTTTATGCCTCTATTCAAGAATTGTCTTTTTCTGGGTACCTGGATATGGTTGGTGGGAACCGACTAAACCCACTTCGTGTACCGTCCCTGGGCATGGCTATAGGGCACTCTGTCGATGGGCCTGGTTTTCGGCCACGTCGACGGCTTATTTTCTAGTCCTAAAATTAACTTATATACAGGTATTTTCCTGAATACACCTAGTCCTGTGGTCCATTTGTCCATAATTATATAATATACAATATTTGAAAAGTTCTTACAGCAGTCTCTGTAGATGCTCAGGCTTACGGTTGCATAACAATAAACATATTTACATTTTTGAACTTCTTACTGAACTACCTGTTTACTCTCTATAGCATACAGGGGTCTGACTATGAGTGTTACGTCGCGACCTTCGCAATACGGCTGTTTCCTCTGACCTATCCTGGTCTAAGGTGTCTGTGATGGACCCACTAGTGTTGGTACAACATGTAGGCCTACGCAGTACTGGTATACCAAATCGCTTTCTACCAACTCTTAAGGTACCGTCACATGCCGCAATATTGCCTGGCTATCTTGAAGGTGATGGGTCGCCCCTGCAAAATCGTGGTGAAATTGCCTCACGGTGGCGGCGTGTGATTGGGCGATTTCATGGCGATAAATCGCCCATCGCCCGTCGCCTGATTGCTGAACAGTGCTCAGCAATCAGGCGATATCACCAAGGCGATTTTTTCGTGTTTTAGCGTGTGACAGGGCGATAGTGATGAAAAGAGCGATTTCTGTGATTTCCCGCAGGCGTGCCTCAGTGTACTGTAGTCCGCGCCCCGTCTGAGATGATTGGTGTGGGCTACTGTGTTCCCATTGGCTGTCAGTTGACACCGCCCCATATTTGAAGAACTGTCCGTTCAGCACCACACACATCTTCGGTGTAAACCACTGTGGAATGCCTGTCTCCTCGCCACGCTGAATATGTACGCCCACATTGCCTTTGAAATTGCGGCGTGTGTTACAGCGATGGAATGAGGCAAGATTGTTGGTGAGTCGATTTACGGAGCGACACATCACCTTAGCTTCAGGGCGATATTACGGTGTGTGACGCCACCATCGGCGATCTGAGGCAGACACGAAAAAAGTGAGCGTGCACGTCATATCGCCACACATCGCCTGGCAAGATTGTGTCATGTGACAGTACCTTTAGACTCACCATGGGCATGGCAGGCACGCCGCTAGCAGGGGGTTGGTTCTCTGAGTCCACTGCAGTAGTGTCATCTATTTCTGGAGCCAACGAGTATTCATTTTGTTCTAAAGTCTCTACCGATTCAGATACTACTTGGGGAAAGGTCAGAACAGGTACAACAATTGCATTATTCACAGTCCAAGAATAGAAAACAAATAGGCGGCACTCACCGTATGTTCGTAGGTGCTTTCTTTATTGAAGAGGTGCGGGGAGGGGGTGCATGAAGGTACAGACGACAGGTCCTGTTTCGCGGAAACAGCACCTGTCGTCTGTACTTTCATGCACCCCCTCCCCGCACCTCTTCAATAAAGAAAGCACCTACGAACATACGGTGAGTGCCGCCTATTTGTTTCCTATACTTGGACTGTAAATGCTTGACTGGCTGATGTAGGCGTAGCACCACCAGGTGGCTGGGGATAAGACAGCGGTCTGTCTTTATGGAGCAATAAGAAAGACCAATAGCCCTGAAGGTGCCCGGTGCCCCTACCTTTCAATATAATTGCATTATTCATCTGTGTCCAGGACCAGGGAAATTGTCCAAGAATTGTACGAATTATTCCTTTTGTCTATTCTGTGTGTTGGGGGCTGTCTTTGCTTTTCTCGTGGTTCTTCAACTGGTGAGGGCATATCTATAGCTGATCCCTTGACACTGCTGCTGATGTCTCTCCTCCATCTTTACTGATGAGGCACACTTTGTGATTGTCACAATTCGGTAAGATGGTGTATGGCTCTGCCTCCCACTGGTCATCAAGTTTGTTCATTCTTCTTTTTCTTTTTAGAACCTGTTCTTCAGGTGTTAAAGGAACTGCAGGGACATGCTGGTTATAGTTTCTTTCTTGTCTTTGTCATGCCTGGGACAAACTCTTCTCTGCACATTCTTGAACTCGGCAATACTGCTGTTGTCGCTCTGTGTCCCAGTCAGTATCTGGTGCTGTCACCTCAGGTGTTAAGACTCCCATGTCCATGTCAATGCATAACTTGCCAGGTCTTGCCTTCATAAGATAGGCTGGTGTGCAGTTGGTGTGCAGTTGGTGGAGTTCACTAAGATATGGTTATATAAGTCTACCAGATCAGGCAACTTCTCTGGCCACTGACTTCTCTCTTCAAGAGGCAGGGTCTTTAGCAGGTCTATTATTACCTGGTTCATCTTTTTATGTAACCCGTTGGTCTGGGGATGGTACGGTGTCCTCCTGTTTTTATTGCAGCCGTACAGGTTACAAAACTCCTGGAACACTTCTGCTTCAAAGGCTGGACACTGGCTGGTAAGCACTCTTTCAGGGTAACAGTGTGGTGACAAAAGTGTTGTTGAAACACTCTGGCTGCTGTCTTAGCCGTTTGGTCTTTCACTAGGAACCTGGAGTAATGGTCTACTATGGTGAGGAAGTAGACATAGCCCGACTGGCTTGGGGTCAGCTTCATGTAGTCAAAGGCTACCAATTCAAGTGGTTGACTTGTAACTATGGGCTGTAGGGGAGCCCTCTGGCTTTCACAGTCTTTGCGCCTCAGGTTACATGGACCACACTCGCAACACCATCTCTCTGTCGCTTTCCTCATGCCAGCCCAGTAAAACCATTCTCATAGCAGGACTTCCAGTTTTTTCGACCCAAAGTGGCCTGCGCCATCAAGGTACGCTTCTAAGACCATCGAGGAATCCCTCTTTGGGACCACTATTTGCCAAACAAGTTCATAAGTTCTGGAATTGACACTTCAACAGAGCTTCCCCTCATAGATGAATGACTTGCCCTTCTTCTTCCACAGCTGCTGGGTCTCTTGTGGAGCGTCTGGACCAGGGTGCGAGTCTGCTTGTGTCAGCAAATCCTTTACTAGGTGGACGGCCGGGTCACTATCTTGTGTATCTGCCCATCCATGGTGAGGCAATGGGTTAAACGTGGCCTCTTGCATGGCATGACTCTTGTTTCTTACACAGTGGGAACACTGGTTCACCACATGACGGTTGAAAGGCAGTAGCTCTATTTTTTCCAGATCTTCTGGGTCTTCTTCCACGTCTGGCAGGCTGGGCATTGTAGGCAGCAAATCCACATTGGCATTCTTATGCCCTGCCCAGTACTTGATGGTAAACTCATAATTGGATAGCCGGGCCACCCATCGCTGCTCCAGCGCACTCAGCTTTGCCATCTCAAGGTGGGTCAGTGGGTTGTTATCTGTAAAGATGGTAAACTTCGCTGAAGCCAGGTAATGCTTGAAGCGCTCCATTACCGCCCAGCTTAAAGGAACTATAGTTGTGGGGATTCCTCTCCGTGAGACGAAGCTTTCTGGTTGCGTAGGCAATCAATCTTTCTCTGACTCTTTGCACTTGGGATAAGACGGCTCACAATCCCACATTGCTGGCGTCTGTGTATAGTAGAATGGGTTGGCCATAGTCTGGGTAGGCAAGGACCTCATCTCCTATAAGAGCCATCTTCAGCCTGGTGAAGGAGTCTTCTTCTTTCTTACTCCACTCAAACGGAGGACCCGGATTCTTGACATTCTTGGACTGGCCAAGGCCCACTGGTCCTAGAGGAGTGCTGCTATCTTGGTGAAACCTTTTTTGAATCTTCTGTAGTAACCTAACAGCATGAGGAACTGCCTCATTTCCTTGACAGTAGAGGGTCTTGGCCAGTCCTTGATCACAGTGACTTTGTCTGGGTCTGGTGCCACACCTTCGGCGTTTACAACGTGACCTAGATACTGCACCTTGGGCTTCAGCAGGTGGCATTTGGATGGCTTTACTTTCAGGCCAAAACCAGATAAGGCCTCGAACACCTCGGCCAGGTGCTCCAAGTGGTCTTCATGTGTCTTGGAGTAGACGATGACATCGTCCAGGTACAACAAGACCGTTTCAAAGTTTTTGTGTCCTGGGCAGCACTCCATTAACCACTGGAATGTTCCCAGTGTATTGCAGAGCCCGAATGGCATGCAGTTGAACTCGCAGAGCCCCATCGGTGTAGTAAACGCGGCTTCTTCCTGTCCTCCTCTGCCACAGGAACCTGCCATACCCAATGGTGAGATCTTAAGTGGAGAAATAGTTAGCAGATTTTAAGGCAGCTAGTAATTCCTCAATCCTGGATAATGGGTAGACGTCCTTATGTGTAATGTGGCTAATCTGCCTGTAATAAACCCACATTCTTATCATGCCATCTTTTTTCTTCATGAGGACTAATGGAGCTGGCCAGGGGCTGCAACTATATCTGATCACCCAAGCCACCTTCATCTCCCGTAACTTACCTTTGGCGCATTGATAGTGAGCTGGAGGCACAAGCCAGTACCTCTCCTTGATAGGCGGATGGTCTCCGGTGGGAATATGATGTTTAACCCCTTTTACCTTACTAAAGATCTGCTCATACTCTTGGACTACCCGGTAAACTCCATGCATTTGGTGTAAAGGGGTGGAATCAGTGCCTACATGTAGCTTCTGACACCAATCCTCTAGCTGCTCTTTGGCGCCATTGTCCTCCGCCTAGTCAGATGGAAACAAGGGTTCCACTGCCTTTATGGTGTTGTCACTGACAGTGAACAGCTCAGCAATGGTAGCTTATCAGTGCAGGTTGACCTCATCCTCCCCACAATTCAAGATGCGTATGGGTACTCTCCTCTTGTGGACATCAACTTCCACCCTGGCTGTCAGGATGGTGGCCCTGCTGTCTAAGTACATGGGTTCTACCAGGGCCTGGTAATCCTGCCTTTTCAGGCCTATTGCAGTCTGACACCAGATTAACATTTCGCTCCTAGGGGGTATTGCAATGGGGAATGGCTCACTTACTCTGACACTGCCAACTTCTCCACCAGACAGCTCCACCTGCTGCCCTGATCTCCTTCTGCAAGACTCGCTACTCACCGGAACTGGCAGTTTCGGCTACCTGTTGTAATAGAACAATAATCTCTGCAAGACAATTTTCTATCACATTAGTACCTAAAGTCAACATTGGATTGCACTCCCTATGATCAATGTTTTCAACAATTAAACCTTGTTATTTTAACTCTAGCAGGCCAATCTTTATGGTCTTTGTAACTGACTTGTGGTAGAGGCTGACCATTGCTGGCAATTATTTTCAAGTCATCATCTGGGCTCCGGGTTAGGTCAGAGTCAGTCCAGTAATGTTTATAAAGGATTTATGGTATTGTTGTCACCTGGGAGCCAGTGTCCAGTAAAATGTTCGGCGGGATGCCATCAATCACAACTGGGAGGACCGGCCGTCCCCCTAAATACTTTTCCCGCCAATATTGTGGGCCTGGTCACCTTATGCCTGGGGGTTGGCTCTCTGCCCCAGGGGTTGCTCATTTAAAGGACAATATCTTGCCAGATGCCCCACTTTGTTACAGTGGCGGCAAATCAGTTGTCTAGTCGCATCATAATGATCCCGTTCTCTACCCCAGATCGGTGGGATTCTTTTCTTTTGTCGCCATGGGACATCATCTGGACTGGATGTCAGCTGAATCTTTTCCTTTTGGGGTGAAGCTTGCATGGACTGCACAGTTTTGCTTAGCGCAGCCATACTTTTGGTCAGCTCCTGGATCTGGGCATGCAAATCTAAGGAGGAATTATCATCAAAAGTCTGTTCCTCAGCTCCCATGGGTCCTGGGGAAAAAGGCACCACCTCCTGGTGGTAGGTGATAGCGGGGCGCCGATTGGATGCAGTGCCACTTGGGGTTTGCTCTCACAGCACCCTAATGGCCCGATCTTTAACCTGTGCAAAGTCTAGGTCCAAAATTTGTATGGCCATAATGCCCAGCTGTGTCCAGTGAGTGTTAGACAGGAGCTCCTCAAAAAATTGCTCGGTCAACAGTCTGTCTTCGTCTCTCACACTGTCGGGTTTCTTCTGTTTAATAGCCCACAGCACCTCTTGCAGGTTTAAAGCATAGTCCCGTACACTGTCCTGCACCCATTGTTTACACCTGTAGAACTTCATTTTAATCTTTGCTGCTGTGCGGATATCAAAGGTATCTTTAAGCCTGGCCAGTATTTGTCTAACAAGTCTCTTGTCTGTGTCCGGCTAGGACTTTACCTCCCTCTGGGCTGCACTGTTTAGCTGCCTTATAAGGATGCTGACTCTCGGTCAGGAGGTACACTTCAAATAAACTATTCAGTCTCTATTTAAAGTCGCTCAGGGCATGCCACTCTCCTGAGTACTGAGGCAGCCAAGTCACCCCGGGAATATACGGCATCAATAACAGCATTACTGGCTAATCATTTTCCTTCCCCACCTAGTGAACCGCAGCCAGGTTCTCAGTCTCTGTCGGCTTATCAGTCTGTGGCTCCGCAGGTGGAGAATCGAGCGCACAGGGGATTCCTGGGTTGGCGCCTCCTGCTTCCCAACTGGCTGACGTCAGAGAGCAGGGCAGGGTTTCACTTTGCGCTCTCTCTAGGGTTCTGCCCATGACAACACACCTTCTCGGCTTCTCGCACACCGCATGGCGCGGTAATGGAGACAGTTCACACAATTCAATAAAGTCTATGGCACACAGTATCTGTTGACACCGGGCACGAAATCCTGTTCGTGATGCCAAGTTGACACACCCACTAGGACCGTGGGGTACTCGGAACCAAGCCAGGAGTTCTTGGGGAGATCACGGGGTTGTGATCTGGATCCGTGACACTTCTTGTGTCAATAAAAGGGGAACATTTTACGGGGAATGAATTTGTGATGCCACCCTGGGTTTCGGCAATTCAGATGGATGGCTGACGCTGCAGTCACATCCTCTGGGGTCATTGGTAACGCAGCTGAGATGGTTCTGCTCTACACAGGTACAGTGGAGAGCCCCAGGACAGTTTACACAGTCTATGCAGAGAATAGGGAATGATAAGGTGCAGGACTAAGGGAGCGGTAAAAGACTAGAGGACACAATGATCAAAGTTTCTTTTACCTTTACTTGATGGTTGTTGTTGCAGACCGGGGCACATGTAACAGATGGTAATAGAGGTCTTGGCAGCTGGGGAACAATTGGGGATCCACCTAGCCAGGTGGTTGTAGAGGTCTTCCTTCTGTGCGGTGTTACTTGAAAGAAATCCGAGACTGAATTTACAAAACCAGATAGCCATTTATGACCAATCCAGCAACATAGGGATATATGGCAGGCAAAAAAGATCCTGTTCTGTCCATTTCAAAACAGACAGAACAGGGTGCCAAAAACCGTGATGTGAACCCAGCCTTATAGGATAACGAATATACAGTAATCCCAGTGGATGCCCAGTTAAATTAGCTGTATATAGGTTAAAACTCGGATATACTAAAGTGTTGTCTCAGTAGTACTAAGTTGCATAGCCATGTGTTAACAATACAGTGAAATATTGATTAAACAGGGTACAAAACAATACCTGCAAGAAGGTCCTGTGCAGATATACTAAAGTGTAATGAATACCGGATTCCGGTGCCTTCACCCTGACCCGTGTTTTGTATAACGTCCTCAGGGAGTGACATAGCACAACAGGCTATATTTTATGCAGTTGTATAACAGTATTATTGTGGTACTGTATGGCACTATTTATGCATATATATTTTTTAAAGTTTGTGACTTATTATAAGTATGAATCACTGACAAATTATTATTGTACAGGGTGGGCCATCTACAGTTAGGGCCAGAAATATTTGGACAGTGACACAATTTTCGCGAGTTGGGCTCTGCATGCCACCACATTGGATTTGAAATGAAACCTCTACAACAGAATTCAAGTGCAGATTGTAACATTTAATTTGAAGGGTTGAACAAAAATATCTGATAGAAAATGTAGGAATTGTACACATTTCTTTACAAACACTCCACATTTTAGGAGGTCAAAAGTAATTGGACAAATAAACATAACCCAAACAAAATATTTTTATTTTCAATATTTTGTTGCGAATCCTTTGGAGGCAATCACTGCCTTAAGTCTGGAACCCATGGACATCACCAAACGCTGGGTTTCCTACTTCTTAATGCTTTGCCAGGCCTTTACAGCCGCAGCCTTCAGGTCTTGCTTGTTTGTGGATCTTTCCGTCTTAAGTCTGGATTTGAGCAAGTGAAATGCATGCTCAATTGGGTTAAGATCTGGTGATTGACTTGGCCATTGCAGAATGTTCCACTTTTTTGCACTCATGAACTCCTGGGTAGCTTTGGCTGTATGCTTGGGGTCATTGTCCATCTGTACTATGAAGCGCCGTCCAATCAACTTTGCAGCATTTGGCTGAATCTGGGCTGAAAGTATATCCCGGTACACTTCAGAATTCATCCGGCTACTCTTGTCTGCTGTTATGTCATCAATAAACACAAGTGACCCAGTGCCATTGAAAGCCATGCATGCCCATGACATCACGTTGCCTCCACCATGTTTTACTGAGGATGTGGTGTGCTTTGGATCATGTGCCGTTCCCTTTCTTCTCCAAACTTTTTTCTTCCCATCATTCTGGTACAGGTTGATCTTTGTCTCATCTGTCCATAGAATACTTTTCCAGAACTGAGCTGACTTCTTGAGGTGTTTTTCAGCAAATTTAACTCTGGCCTGTCTATTTTTGGAATTGATGAATGGTTTGCATCTAGATGTGAACCCTTTGTATTTACTGTCATGGAGTCTTCTCTTTACTGTTGACTTAGAGACAGATACACGTACTTCACTGAGAGTGTTCTGGACTTCAGTTGATGTTGTGAACGGGTTCTTCTTCACCAAATAAAGTATGCGGCGATCATCCACCACTGTTGTCATCCGTGGACGCCCAGGCCTTTTAGAGTTCCCAAGCTCACCAGTCAATTCCTTTTTTCTCAGAATGTACCCAACTGTGGATTTTGCTACTCCAAGCATGTCTGCTATCTCTCTGATGGATTTTTTCTTTTTTTTCAGCCTCAGGATGTTCTGCTTCACCTCAATTAAGAGTTCCTTTGACCGCATGTTGTCTGGTCACAGCAACAGCTTCCAAATGCAAAACCACACACCTGGAATCCACCCCTGACCTTTTAACTACTTCATTGATTACAGGTTAACGAGGGAGACGCCTTCAGAGTTAATTGCAGCCCTTAGAGTCCATTGTCCAATTACTTTTGGTCCCTTGAAAAAGAGGAGGCTATGCATTACAGAGCTATGATTCCTAAACCCTTTCTCCGATTTGGATGTGGAAACTCTCATATTGCAGCTGGGAGTGTGCACTTTCAGCCCATATTATATATATAATTGTATTTCTGAACATGTTTTTGTAAACAGCTAAAATAACAAAACTTGTGTCACTGTCCAAATATTTCTGGCCCTAACTGTATATGGATACAGGATACAGCTAAATAAAATGGGAATGGTTTGTGATATCAACTTCCTGTTTCTGGCACATTAGTATATGGGAGGGGGAAAACTTTTCCAGATGGGTGGTGATCATGGCGGCCATTTTGAAGTCGGCCATTTTGGATCCAACTTTATTTCAATGGAAAGAGGGTCATGTGACACATCAAACCTACTGAGAATTTCATTTAAAAAAAATGGTGTGCTTGGTTTTAACGCAATTTTATTCTGTCATGAGTTATTTCAAGTTTATATCACCATTCATTCCCATTTTATTTAGGTGTATCCATATAAATGGCCCACCCTGTATTAACACATTATTTATTTATGATAATGTATTGATAGTCACTGTTAAATCGGGTTTTTTGAACATCCTATTTTATAACTCAGCAATTATTCAAGGTTAGGAACACCTGCATTGTAGAAAGCATGAAGAATGTAAAGCTCTGATTCTTTACACTGCAGGCACCATGCATATGTTTGATGTCAGTCACACCCCTTCATCTTGTATCCATCTTCATGTAAACATGTATTGCAAATATATGAGGCTTATACGCTAAATGAATTGTTCCTACACATTATTCTTCAATGTGTTGGCATGATTCAGTTTTGTGCAATTTGTCATGTAATTGTAAGGATTTTCTTGTCACATAAATTAACCAATGCTTAGAAATGCCCATGATTTACATAAGAAAGGCATTTCTAATAAATGTCCACATAAATTCTTGCAAACGTGGTCTCTTGATTTTATACAGTGTAGTCATATATTGATCTGCCACCTGGCTGTGGTCCTTTTTATGTGGGAACATTAAACTAATTTTACTTGGAATGTACAATGGTTTCTCAAGATGATGCACCTGATACTAAAAAGCAGTTCACAAGACTGCTTAAAAGATAAATAGGTCCCAAGAGAGACCCCTCTGCTTTGTATTACTGCTCAGACTTTTTCTTTTAGATCTCACTCATCTTTGACAACCTTCTGCTTCACATTTGGCATCCTTCGTGACTTCAACATAATGAGTAGGGTCAACAAGTCAAATGACTTCCTCACATGCTTCTGCTATTAGCAAACACTTAGGGGAAGTAGAAGGAAGGGGAACGATGACACTAGTTACAATCTAAACTGTGAAGGGCAATTAAGTCTTAGTCCTTTCAGATGTTTGAAGGCAAGTGGCAGGTTGTTTTACTCTACTTAACCTTCTTATGGGTCATAAAGAGCAACTGTAAACAATTATCTATCTATTATCTATCTATCTATCTATCTATCTATCTAATCTATCTATCCATCTACCCACATATCTATCTATCTATCTATCTATCTATCTATCTATCTATCTATCTATCTATCTATCTATCTATCCATCTACTATCTATCTATCTATCTATCTATCTATCTATCTATCTATCTATCTATCTATCTATCTATCTATCTATCTATCTATCTATCTCATCAATACACTTATCCAGCAATCTGAATTTCATATAGCAAATTATTACAGTATATGTTACAACGCTATTGAATTGAGACTCCTTTGCCACTCCAGGGAACGTTATCCTCTTGGGTAAATCCCCCAGCTATGCTGAACAAGTGCACTCCTAACTGCTCACATAGTCGGCTAATTCATTCATCCTTCACTATCTGATTGTAATTGGTAAGAAGATTACACTTCTTGTGATTATTATATACAGTCCCTAAAATAATTGCTCATCCCGTTCACTTGTAATACATCATTAATAAGAACAACCCACATCAGTAAATATGTCAGTAATGGAGTCAATTCTACGCACTGATCTAATTTTACAATTTGTTCTATTTTAACATGAACTCTTCAGACCTCACACATCTACAGCTGCTTCCGGCTGTTTTACTTTATTGCTGAAGACATGTTGAATTCTCTTTATAAAATAGATATTTAAACTGCAGCTTCTCTACAACTGATTAATGGGCTCATTGCACCTCTTCAGGGGACCTACAATCTGAAATGTGGTTCCACTTGATTTATAAAAGTTATTAATTTATTTGTATTGTTCTTTATTTCTAACAAATTATTTTATTTCCTTTTTATATTGTCAGAAAATGTTAAAGTAATGTCTGTACTAATTTAACAATTATTGGCGTGGGTGTGCTAGATATGAAGAAGTTTCCTTCTTTGGGCTACCGTATATACTCGTGTATAAGCCGACCCGTGTATAAGCCGACCCCCTACTTTTGCCCCAAAAATCTGGAAAAACCTATTGACTCGTGTATAAGCCGAGGGTGGACCCCAGCACAGGTATACAGCCCCCAGCAGTGTGGTATACAGGCCCCCCTCAGTGGTATACAGGCCTCCCCAGTGGTAGTATACAGCAGCCCCAGTGGTAGTATACAGCAGCCCCAGTGGTAGTATACAACAGCCCCAGTGGTAGTATACAGCAGCCCCAGTGGTAGTATACAGCAGCCCCAGCGGTAGTATACAGCAGCCCCAGAGGTGTATACAGCAGCCCCAGCGGTAGTATACAGCAGCCCCAGTGGTAGTATACAACAGCCCCAGTGGTAGTATACAGCAGCCCCAGTGGTAGTATACAGCAGCCCCAGTGGTAGTATACAGCAGCCCCAGTGGTAGTATACAGCAGCCCCAGTGGTAGTATACAGCAGCCCCAGTGGTAGTATACAGCAGCCCCAGTGGTACACAGCAGCCCCCAGGGGTACACAGCAGCCCCCTGGGGTCCCCAGCAGCCCCCAGGGGGTCCCCAGCAGCCCCCCTGGGGGTACACAGCAGCCCCCAGGGGTACACAGCGGCCCCCAGCAGCCCCCAGGGGGTACACAGCAGCCCCCTGGGGTACACAGCAGCCCCCAGGGGGTACACAGCGGCCCCCAGCAGCCCCCTGGGGTACACAGCAGCCCCCAGGGGGTACACAGCGGTCCCCAGCAGCCCCCAGGGGGTACACAGCAGCCCCCTGGGGGTACACAGCAGCCCCCAGTGGGTACACAGCGGCCCCCAGCAGCCCCCAGGGGGTACACAGCAGCCCCCTGGGGGTACACAGCGGCCCCCAGGGGGTACACAGCAGCCCCCAGGGGGCCCCCAGCAGCCCCCAGGGGGTACACAGCAGCCCCCTGGGGGTACACAGCGGCCCCCAGGGGGTACACAGCAGCCCCCTGGGGTACACAGCAGCCCCCAGGGGTACACAGCGGCCCCAGCAGCCCCCAGGGGGTACACAGCAGCCCCCTGGGGGTACACAGCAGCCCCCAGGGGGTACACAGCAGCCCCCAGGGGGTACACAGCAGCCCCCAAGGGGTACCCAGCAGCCCCCTGGGGGTACACAGCGGCCCCCAGCAGCCCCCAGGGGGTACACAGCAGCCCCAGGGGGTCCCCAGCAGCCCCCTGGGGGTCCCCAGCAGCCCCCAAATGCTGGCACTCGCCCCCCCTTGCAAGGGCCCCCCCCCGATTCTCTTACCATTCCGGACTTCTGATCCGCGCCACTCCTCGGTGCTCCTCGCTGCTCCGTCCGTCCGTCTTCTACATCCGGGATCCCCAGCCGTCGCGATGACATCATATGCCTGCGACGGCCGGAGATCCCGGATGTAGAAGACGGACGGAGCAGCGAGGATGAAGCACCGAGGAGCGGCGCGGATCAGAAGTCCGGAATGGTAATATAACCATCGGGGGGGGGGGCCCTTACAAGGGGGGGCGAGTGCCAGCATTTGGGGCTATATGCACTGCTTCCCCCTGCCGCTGATTGACAGGGGGACGCAGTGCATATTTAATGAGCGGCCCCACGTGACGGGGCCGCTTATACAGCAGCCCCCCCCCCGCCTCCTGCAGCCTCCACAGCCCCGGACACAGCTCCCCCCGTATTGACTCGTGTATAAGCCGAGGGGGAGACATTTCAGCCCAAATTTTGGGCTGAAAAACTCGGCTTATACACGAGTATATACGGTATATCATTTTGTCATAACAGTCCACCGATAATAATAAGCTAAAGAAAACAAAAGCCTCTATCAGCAATTAACTGCAATCTTTCTAGAATAAAAATGTGTAGTTTCCCTGCAGGACCACTTCCGTGATAATAAAGCATCCATTCTATGTAGAAAAGGGGATTTCCTAGCCATGGCTAATTTTTGTCCAGTACTGTAGCATGCTCAATCCTAATGGCCACTTTACACGCGGCAACAGGAAGATAGAAACCGGCAGGTGTCGGAGACAATTGTACCTTTTACCTTCAAAACACCTTGCAGATACCTGAATTACACGCAGCCACTTCAAGGTGTTTTGAAGGTAAAAGGTACAATTGTCTCCGACACCTGCCGGTTTCTATCTTCCTGTTGCCGTGTGTAAAGTGGCCATAACAGTGAGTAGTGTACTGAGCAGACATTGAGAGAAACAAGACACTCTGACCAACGTTAGTAATGAGTCAGGGCAGGTGAACGTTTGTGTTCAGCTTTTTTGTCATCCAGGTTCTGGACGACAAAAAAGTTGCAGCATGCTGAGACTGGATCCTGTAATCATGCTAGACTCGCCAATGCAAGTCAATAGATTCGATAAAAAATATTGTACAGCACACAAACAGCACACTGATAGCATAGGGACAGTGTTTTTAGTATGGTTTTTCCCATGTTGGAAAAAGTTAGAATAGATAGATAGAATAGATAACAAGATACCTAGATCATCTTACCAGTCTCCCGCTGCTTGCTTCCAGGGCCGCCCATTAAGCTTCATGCATATTCACTGTAGTGACCAGCAACAGCCAACCACAGACACTCATGCTCTATTATGGTACCTTTACACGAACGCTACCGTAGGTTAGAAACCACCGGGTGTCGGAGACAATTGTACCTTTTACCTTCAAAACACTGCGAGGTAGCGGCGTGTAATTCTGGTTGTTGCCACCGGTCACTTTGGATACAAGCAGGTATAAACCCTATGGTAGCGGCGTGTAATCTGGGCACAGGTATGGTATTTGAGCTACCTGGGGCGTGCTTGAGTGTCATGTATACCACGCCCCATCAGCTATCATTGGTGGGGAGTACTGTGTACCCATTGGCTGTCCCTGTAGAGGGCGGCATATTTAAAGAGATGACCAGTCACTACACATTTGCTATAGCGTCATGTATTAGCCAGCCTCCCTGCGCTGGCTGGCCAATCATAATGTTATTACTTTGTCCAATCACCGTACGAGCGTCTCGTAATCCACAACTCTGGCACGCCTATGTGTTGTCCCTGCTGCCCCAGGTCCTCCCATATTCCCTTGTGGTAACGGCGTGTAAATGAGGGAAGGTGCTCTACAGAAGGTAACCTGCGGCACCCGTCGGTGCTTCCAGGGATCGAAAAAACCTACTGTGGAGCACCTTGTAGCGGCCTGTAATTGCCGTATCAGGTACCGTCAGTAACCGTTGAAACGCGCCCGTGCACGTGCGACACCCGGTGGTGTCTAACCTTCAGTAGCAGCTTGTAAAGGTACCATTAGGGTACCTTTACACGTTGCAACATTGCATGCAATTTCATTTGCAACTTACTAGTTGCAGTGAAATCATGGACACATTGTTCCATTTGTACACTGCAACAAAATAGAACAATGTGTCCATGATTTCACTGCAACCAGTAAGTTGCAAGTGAAATTGCATGCAATGTTGCGACGTGTAAAGGCACCCTTACAGCGTTTGGGATTGGCTGTTGCAATCAGACTGCATTTCCACAATCTGAACAGTTGTCTGTGCTTGGATGTCATACATATTAGTGTATGACAACCAATATGCCATCATACTGTGTAAAATAAATAAATAATGGAAAAAAATGCATAGGGCTTCGCTGTGTTTTTAGTCTCACCACAGATATAGGAGAAAGCTGTAAGCCGCCACTCTCAGCTGGGAGGGATTGCCACAGGGCCCACCGATGCAGGGAGAAATGTACACCTTGGAACACACAGCACACAACACCTTCCACTTCAGACCTGGAGGGGGAGCCCCTCCGGCTGTCCTTAAGCCAGATCCCCTATAAAGATCCTGGTCTGAGGGGAGGAGTCAGTTAGTCTGCAGAGGCAGTCAAGCAAGTTAGTTCCAGTCAGACTGCAAAGGAGAGAGCAGTTAGTGAAGGAGCTGGTTGCTGCGACCAAGCCAGGCCCAGAACCAGGAAACCTGACCCAGCTGTACTGAGCCCTAGGGAGAGGGACAGAGGCCAGTAGGAGAAGTAGGAAGAAGGGAACAGATCTGAGAACCCTTTAGCCACCCAGACACCGGAGTCCGAAGCTACTATTCATCTACAGTGTAGCAGCAAAAGCCTGGACAGATCAGGAAGGATCTATTCCCCCTGAAGTAAAGAATAGAAGACTCCAAACCTGACCAAGCATAAGACCAGGAACCTGAGCAGAGAATAGGAATCCCACAGAAAAGTCCTCATTGTCAGTTGTGGAACAGCACCCTGAGAGGGAGAAAGAGCGGCAGGTTCAGCTACAGACAGAGCTTACCCCAAACACCGCACACACTAATAGAGGAGGCCTCACAACTCAACAAGGTGAACATCCCAAGCTGCACCGAAACCTGGTTACCCTCTTGTACTGTACCTGTTACTGTTACCGGACATCAGTAAAAGGTACCGAAACAAAGACAATTGTGTGTGTGTGCCTCATTCCCAGCCACTGCCTGCAGCATTCACAGCAGAACCGCTACTACTACTCCCCTCATCCACCCGGCTTCCCTGAGGTAAAGCTCCACCTGTGGGAAGCTGGACTACCAAAGCTGCATTCACATCACCTCAGCGGCCGGCCACAGCACTGGTAACCCAATTACCAGATACCACAGGTGGCGTCACGTTATCATCCCCCATCATCATCACCCCCATCCCTGCCACTGAGGGTCCAGGGCACGGAACAGGGAACCGACCAGCCGTGAACCCCACTGAAGCAACCCCTGTCCCGGTATCCGAGTACCCCCTACCCTGTCGACCGCATCAATTCTGGCGTCACGAACAGGATCCTGTGTGCCTAAAATAGACTGTTTTGTGAACTGTAAAATCGGGCCGCCATTACTGCGCCACAGAGAGGGAAGAGTATCGCCGCTGCACGGCTAAAAGAGAGCAAAGTTAAGCCCCGCTTCTCCACTCTGCCTGAGATTTCCGAAGTGCAGCGTCTAGTTCCGGAAATACCCGAGGTGCACCACTCCTCCTGTAAAGCCGCCGACTACCAAAAAAGCTAACTGCACTGGCTGGCAGTGGTTAACTAGGGGGGCCCCACCATGAGTGAAGCGGACGATGCCCAGGTCACTGAAAGAAGGGATGTCCGGAATGCAGCACCGACCGGTTCCACAGCCGGTGTGGGAGCTGAAGCACCCAGAGCAGTGGCCCCAATAATGTCGTTAGCCTTTCCGTACATACCGGGCGCAAACTGGTTGTCCACCTATGAGGGTAAGCCTGGTACCTTAGCAGCCTTCAGACAAAAGATATGTGCAATGCTGGACATGTATGCTATGACAGAAAAGCAGCGAGCTGCCGAGCGAAAGACTCCGCAGCAAAAGTATTTGAGAAGCTCAAAGCTGCTTTTGAAAACTCACACAGTCTGAACTAAGGATGATATTCTACCAATGCACACAGAGACCGCAAGATACCATCAAACTTTGCCTTACGTTTACAAGGGGGCACTCCGGTCCTTAAAGCAGGTAGACCCAGCAAGTGTGCTAGAAGAAGATAAAATGCTTGCAGAACAGTTTATGAATGGATTGAGTTCGGGACTACCACCGCCAGCAGGTACACATGTTAGTCTTAGATCATCCTGAGGTGAAATTCAATGATTTAAAAGACCGTGCCATAACAGTGCTATGAGACCCATTGCCTGCAGAACCTGCAACCCAACCCTGGCAGGTTAACACCTCTCCCATAGACTTTGAACATACTCCCAAAAACCCTGCAAAAGCAGCAGGGCAAGCTGTAGCAAACAACCCTGATGATGACGTACGTAACCAGGTGCTGCAGCTAACCAAAAATGTGGACTATGTATTAAAGCTCTTGCAAGCCAGGCCGTGGGCACAACCACCAAGCAGAATCCAGCTAGCTGATTGCCCTGAGGATGTCCTGTGGATGAGGAGAAAGCCCAAGTTGCCCGTTCAGTGGACCAACAAGTTGCCCGTTCAGAGGACCAACAAGTCGCCCGTTCAGGGGACCAACAACTCGCCGATTCAGGGAACCAACAAGTGACCATTCAGGGGACCAACAAGTCGCCCGTTCTGGGGACCAACACACCATTCCAACGCAGAGCCAGCGACCACACAGATTCTTCAGGACAACCAATCTACCTACGCTGCAACAAACCAGGCCACTTCGCAAGAGGATGTCCTTTAAATCCGAGATTCCTGGGTCCGAGGGCCAACCCCCAGGAGAAAGACGACCGGGCCCATATCACTGACGTAATTGGTACATGGGAGGCCGTCCGTACCTCAACATTACGCTAGATGGAATCCCTACATCGGCCCTACTGGACACAGGGTCACAGGTTACCACCGTCCCACATATCCTTTACAAACAATTTTGGTCTGATACTGATCTTAGACTCCCAGACCCTAACTTTGTCATTCTTGCAGCTAATGGACAACCACAGAATCAGGTGGGGTTCAGAAAAGTGATAATAAAGCTGGGGAGGGTGGAGTTAAAAGGCCATGGGTTATGTGTGGTAGAAGATAATCCTGATGAAAAATACCCCTACATGGTAATTGGTAGTAATGTGATTGAAATCTGCCTTGGAGAAGTGTTTTTACTCCAACAGATTGCTGTGACTGCTGGTTATGGGCGGACGAGAGTCATCCAAAAAGAAATCCGAGCCCTCGTCCACAATTAACAGGTAAATCTGTCTGTGGGATAGATTGGCAGTGTACGGGTAACAGACCCATTCCTATTGTGATGCCACCGAAAAGTGAAATATTGATATGGTGTCGAGCAGCTATAGGTCTCAGAGGAAAGGAATACCAGGCAGTTGCAGAGCCGGTATATTAAGGGCATAGACCTACACTACTGACAGCCAAAGGGGGTGGTGGATGTACGCAAGGGAAGAGTACCAATCCGTGTATTAAATTGTGAGGAAGAAGAAGAAAAACTACCCCGGTATGCTACTGTAGCAAAGCTGTATACTGTCTGTAACAACATACAGACAGTAGAGCCCTTTTCCCCGCCAGACCAGGCGGAGGATAACAACTCCAAGGGACAGCTAGAGGAGTGGTGTCAGCAGTTGCACGTAGGAACTGATGCCACCCCTCCCCACCAGAAGCACTGAGTCTACTGAGTAGTACAAGAGTTCAAACAGATATTTAGCAAGCATCCATTACATTTTGGGAGTATTAAAGGGGTAAACCATCACATACCCACAGGAGATCATCCCCCAATTAAAATGAGACACAGGCCCATTCCACCAAACCACTACCAGTGTGCCAAAGAGATGCTGCAGGACATGAAGGAAGCCAGGGTTATAAGAGACAGCTGTAGTCCCTGGGCAGCCCCCTTAGTCCTAGTCAGAAAGAAGGATGGCACTATGAGGATGTGAGTGGATTACAGGGAAATTAATAAGATCACTCACAAAGATGCTTATCTGTTACCCTGGGTAGAGGAGTTTCTTGCTGCATTAAAGACTGGTAATTATTTCTCTACATTAGATCTCACTAGTGGGTATTGGAAGGTCTCCATTGCAGAAGACGACCGAGTGAAGACAGCATTCACAACACCAATGGGCCTATGCAAATTCAACAGCATGCCATTCAGGTCAGGGGCTGGCTGGCCCAGGGGACAGGGGGGGAGACGCCCCCAGGCCAGTGGTCAAGCAGCAGTTTTGGGGCCGCCCGGCCATCTGTCATGTTGGTCTGGGAGACCGCTCTGCCCCTGAAGCTCACTGCTCATGGGCCACTGCTATGTGTTTGCCCACCAGGCGGAAATTTGCCAGCCAGCCCCTGATTCGGGTTATGCAATGCAACGGGAACATTTCAAAGACTCATGGAATGTTGCCTGGGACACCGGAACTTCGAGACGGTGCTCTTATACCTGGATGTGTATTCCAAAACCTATGAAGAACACCTGGAACACCTGGCGGAGGTATTTACAGCTCTAACAAAGTACGGAATGAAACTCAAACCATCTAAATGTCACCTGCTGAAACCAAAAGTCCAATACCTCAGGCATGTGGTCAGCGCAGATGGAGTAGCATCAGACCCGGAAAAAGTGACAGCTATCCAGGACTGGCAGAGGCCATCCACCGTCAGCGAGGTACATCAATTCTTAGCTTTGGTTGGGTACTACAGAAGATTCATTAAGGGCTACACAAAGATGGCAGCGCCCCTAGAAGATCTTCTGGTAGGCCAAACTAAGAAGAGAAGGGCTTCAGAGCCACCATTGGAATGTGGAAAGGAACAAGAAGACTCCTTCCAACAGATGAAGCAGGCTCTGACCGGTGAGGAAATCCTGGCTTATCCCAATTATAACCTACCATTCGTCCTCTACACCAACACAAGTAATGTAGGCCTGGGAGCAGTACTTTCCCAGATACAAGATGGCAAGGAAAGAGTAATTGCCTATGCCAGCAGAAAACTTCGACCCACCGAGAGGAACCCGGAAAACTACAGCTCCTTTAAATTGGAGTTCCTGGCCTTATTCTGGGCTATAACAGAGTGGTTCAAGCATTACCTGGCAGCTTCAAAATTTACCGTCTTCATGGACAATAACCCGTTAACACACTTGGATACCGCGAAACTTGGTGCATTGGAGCAACGCTGGATAGCCCGACTATCGAACTATGACTTTACCATCAAGTACCGGGCAGGCCGTAACAATGCAAATGATGATGCCCTCTCCAGAAACCCTCAAGTACATTTGCAAGGACTTGAAGAAGCGGTAGATGACTTGGAGGAAGTAGAACTCCCAGCTTTTCATAAAAGTAGAAAAATGGAAAATGACAGAAGCCACAATCTACCACAACTGTCAGAGTGTTGCACTAAACCCATTGCCTCACTATGGATGGAAAGAGACGCAAGAGAGTGATCAGGCAGTGAGTCTAGTGAAGAGGCTGGTAACTCAACTGGATTCCCAACTTAAAAAAAAATGCTCCACCAGAAGCCCAATACCTGTGGAAAGGACGGAGGAGGTTATTCATCTATCAAGGTCAATTGTGCAGACGGTATATCAATCCAAGAACACATGACATGGTATGGCAAATTGTGGTTCCAAAGAGAGACATCCAAATGGTGTTGGAAGCATACCATAATGGAGCAGGACACTTTGGATGGAGAAAACTGGAAATATTGTTACATGAGAGATTGTATTGGATCAGCATGAGGTCTACCATAGAGAAATGGTGTAAGAATTGTGGACCATGCTCATAAAGAAGAAAAGACTGTAACAGCCAGAATGCACCACTCCAGCCTATCATCACTGAACAGCCATTAGAACTGGTAGCCTTAGATCGGGCTATACCTATGCTCTTACCATGGTGGACCACTATTCCAGATTCCTTGTGGTAGCTCCTGTGAAAGACAGCCGCAAGAACCTTTCTAGCCTATTTCTGCATACCACACGGGTATCCAGAACAGGTATTGACAGACGAATGTCCTTCCTTTGAAGCTGAAGTATTTCAAGAGTTCTGTAACTTGTACGGATGCAAGAAAATTCGTACCATGCCTTACCATCCCCAAACCAACGGAATGTGCGAGAAGATGAATCATGTGGTAATAGAATTGCTAAAAACTCTGCTCTTAGAAGAGCGAAACAGAGGACCAGAGAAGTTACCAGACCTTGTTGACATCCCAGTAAGCTCAACAAATTGTACACCTGCATACTTCATGAGAGCAAGACCAGGAAAATTTCCAGTAGACTTTGAAATGGGCATTGTAGTTCCTGAAGAAAACACCTCAGATGCAGATTGGGATACCAGAAGAACAGAGCAGTACAAGAAAATACTGGAATGTGTTGAGAGAAGTCTGGCAAAATCCAGAGAGAAGCAAGAAACCAACTTTAACAAAAGTGCACAAGGAACAACCTTAACACCAGGTGAATTGGTTTTGAAAAGGAAAAGGAGACTCCACAAATTAGATGATCAATGGGAAGCATCCAACTTTGATAACCAGAAGACCTGTCTAATCAGCAAAGACAATGGAGAAACAACAGCAACAATGTCCAGAGATCATTTAAAGAAGTGCCTTCAACCACCACAACCAAAGGAATATGTACCTTGTCCACAACCCGAAAAAGTGAAGCCAAAGACAGTCCAGACACTCATAGAAGTACCCGCAGACTTGCCCCAAATAGAAGGTGCATACCTAATCCCAATGTTGACATTCCCACAACCAGTAGAAGAACTAAGAGTAGAAGAATCACCAGTTACAGCAGATACAGAAAACCCTGCAATCGGTGCACCAGCCATTCCCGCTGTGAGAATCAGAAGACACTCAGGCATACCTGTGTTACGCAGATCAATACATGGGTCAGTAAATAATGTTCACTCTACACCAGGCTCACACACTAGTGGAATACCCGTTTTACGTAGATCAACACGTAGTAACTTGAGTCAAACACCACTAAGGTACAGACCATAGGGTACAAAACATAGAAGAATGTAAATAAATCTTTAAAATGTAAATATGTAACCAATGTCAATGTACAGAAGGATGAAGAGTAGGCTAAAACAACCCAAACCAGTTACACAACATCAGAAAGAGGGGTGAGTGGAGTTGGCGTAAGGAGCTGTCTAGGGAGAGCAAAATCTTGGCCAATAGGTGACCCCAGGGCCAGGAGGCCTACAGCGTTTATGACTTGGTAGAGGCCCCTGCAGTAACTAGGACTCCTACGCCGAGGAGGATTGTTGTGTAACTTTGAACTTTTAAGCCTACAGAAACTTTACCTGTTGGACTTTTGAACTTTTTCTAATTTTTAAAAATGGACCATAGCCACAGGATTGGTGGTGGCAAAAATACTTTAAACAACCTGCAGCGGATAGACTAGTGCTGTTTGGACTGGTTACCCGTTTTTCCCATTTTTCCCTAGTTTTTGCAAATTTTAATTTTGAGACTGTTCAACTTTCAAATGTAAATAGTTATGTTACGTTATGTTGTTGAAAAATGTTTCAGTCCCGGAGCACTGAAGTTAACTAGTGGGGAATGTGGCAACCCTGGGAGGCATTGCCACAGGACCCACCACTGCAGATTGGGATGTACACCTTGGCACACACAACACAAAACACCTTCCACCACAGACCTGGAGTGGGAGCCCCACTAGCTGCCCTTAAGCCAGATCCCCTATAAAGATCCAGGCCTAAAGGGCGGAGTCAGTTAGTCTGCAGAGGCAGTCAAGCAAGTTAGTTCCAGTCAGACTGCAGAGGAGAGAGCAGTTAGTGAAGGAGCTGGTTACTGGTACCAAGCCAGGCCCAGAATCAGGAAACCTGACCCAGCTGTGCTGAGCCCTAGGGAGAGGGACGGAGGCTAGTGGGAGAAGTAGAAAGTAGGAAGAAGGGAACAGATCTGAGAACCCTTTAGCCACCCGGACACCAGAGTCCGAAGCTACTATTCATCTACAGTGTAGCAGCAAAAGCCCGGACAGACCAGGAGGATCTATTCCCCCTGAAGTAAAGAATAGAAGACTCCAAACCTGACCAAGCATAGGACCAGGAACCTGAGCAGAGAATAGGAATTCCACAGAAAGGTCTTCGTTGTCTGTTGTGGAACAGCACCCTGAGAGGGAGAAAGAGCGGCAGGTTCAGCTACAGGCAGAGCTTACCCCAAACACCGCACACACTAATAGAGGAGGCCTCATAACTCTCCAAGGTGAATGTCCCAAGCTGCACCGAAACCTCGTTACCCTCTTGGACCGTACCTGTTACCGGACATCAGTAAAAGGTACCGAAACCAAGACAATTGTGTGTGTGTGCCTGATTCCCCGCCGCCTGCAGCATTCACAGCAGAACTGCTACTACTACTCCCTTCCTCCACCCGGCTGCCCTGAGGTAAAGCTCCACCTGTGGGGAGATGTACTACCAAAGCTACATTCACATCACCTCAGCGGCCGGCCGCAGTGCTGGTAACCCTATTACCAGGTACCACAGTTGGCGTCACGTTATCATCCCCCATCATCATCACCCCCATCCCTGCCACTGGGCACGGAACCGGGAACCGACTAGCCGTGATCCCCCACCGAATTAACCCCCTGTCTCGGTGTCCGAATACCCCCTACCCTGTCGACCGGATCACCTATTTTTACCTTGGCTGCAAAACAATGCATAGGGCTTTGCCCTATTTTTAATTAACAGGCAAGGTAAAAGTAGGCAGTTGAATGCTGTTATTCTCAGCGTGGTCATCTCATCATTATTGGGCCCCCCACACCTTAGAATAGCAGCCTGCAGCTGCCCCTGAAATTGGCGCACACATAAGAAGCACAAATTCCTGTTGCTTTACCCAACTCTTCCAGTTTCTCTGGTGCTGGTAGAAAACTGGGTAATAAGGGGTAAATCCAGCTTTGTATTGCTAGCTGGCACTAAGCCCAAGATCCATTATGTCAGGCCAATATTAGACCCATCCATTAGTAATCTCAATTAAATAGTAAATGAGACACAACACACAGAGAAACATATTTTATTAAAACAAAAAACACAAACACATATCTTGACTCCATCTTTATTACTTCAAGATAATCTCCACTACCCTCTGCAATGTCTCCCCGCAACCACCAAGCACAGAATGAGTGACCCGAGAGCTCTGAATAGCTAAGCGGTGAGTCACTGAGGTCACCCGAATACAGCAGATTGTTTTTTGGATTATTTGGAACCTTTGCATTTTCATTAGTTGTAAGACATAATCATGAAAATTAACAGAAATAAACACTAAAAAAAACCTCTTTTTGTAATGACTATATATAATATATGCAATTCACTTTTTGTAATATGCTTATTGTCACTTCAGTGACAAACTCTATTGCTACCTAATAAAGGTAGCAATCCTAAAAGTCATAATTGACTCTTTAACAAGCCTTTTAATATGACTAAGGATTTGTGCCAGATCTGAAACCCAAACTGCAGACGCTGCATTTCGGGATGAATGCCCCTAATCAGTGCAGTGTGTGGTAATTCTGATCTGGCTGTATGAGAGGCTAAGCCGAGGTCTGGGGGAACAGCCGTTCTCCTTGTGGAGAGTGTTCTGCCAGCCGGCAGTGAGGAGACTTAAAGCCGCAATGCTCGTCAGGAAAATTGCATATGCAAATTGTCACTTCAGTGAGGAAGTAGACAAACTCTAATGTGTACCTGATGAGGGATAATCACCTCAAAGCACAGCGTCTACAGTTTGGGGTTCTGATCTGGCACAAATCCAAAGTCATATTAAAAGGTTTGTTAAAGAGTCAATTATGACTTTTTGCATTGCAATCTTTATTAGGAGGCACTAGAGTTTGTCCACTTCCTCCCTGAAGTGACAATTTGCATGTACAATTTCCCAGAGGAGCACTGCGGCTTTAAGTCTCCTTATTGCTGGCTGACAAAATACTCTCCACAAGGAGAATAGCTGTTCCCCCAGACTTTTTGTAATGAACTACTGAAAAAAATTAAATTTTTTATGATATTCTAATTAATTGAGATACACCTCTATTTGTTTTCATCATTATGTCTCCTACAAAGATGTCACGATTCAATAATGACTGCGCCTAACCTCAACCCAGTTGTTATACCTTGTGGCCTGGGAAACTAGATTTCTGACAGTGACGTTAGTTATGCAGAGCATAGCATAGAGTGGTTAATTAGGGGCTAGGAATTAGGCAACAAGATTATCCAAACATTAAAATCCGGTAGTGATTGATTGGGTTTGAAACCTGTCACTTACTGAATGAGGCGTGTCCTTTAAGGGAAAACAAACACACAAATCCACAGAACTCAATCTGTGTGTCTCCGCCATCTTACCTGTTCAGTTCCAGTACCACGCAAGTACACTGTGTGCTACTAGAGTTCAACTTGGTACCATGATGTCATTACACAGTACTTTGGAGATGAATTCACTGCACTACCCACTTTGGGCCACATCTGCAATGAGGTCTGAATCCAATTCAAGCCTCCGATACCAGACAAGGACCTGACGAGCTCTCGGCAGTCAAGAATAGTGATGGACGAATTTTGCTCGAACATGTTCGCCAATTTCAAATTCTGCAAGAACCCGGCTGATTCAATTCGACACCTTGAATTCGAATGTTTTGCTAAAAAAGTTGGGAAATTCAGCAAACATTTGGTAGTGTTTCAAATGTGTCTGTAGATTAACGTAGGACAGAAGCATTTGTGCAAATGCTCTAATGCATCTGTTTTACGTTATCCTATGCACACAGACAGAAACACACAGATCATCGTACTTGGTCACGCTGTTTGATTGTTCTGGTCCATCTTTGCATGCTCCCTCTCATTTCTGCATCCTCGCTGTCGGTGAGTGACGCGTGCATCAAGTGTAATCAAGTCAGGTGACCAGATTAGCTGATACTATCTGGTCATGTGACACGATTGCTATGGTGATCAGATCAACTGTCATGCACGTCAATCACCACCAGCTCTGCTCCAGGTGTGTGGTGGCTTGCTGAGGTCATCTAAGGTCACCGTTCAGGTAACAATGGTGGCCGCTAATCATAGCAGGTACCATGGTTATCTGAAGGGTGACCTCAGCGAGTCGCTGCTTATTGCCGGAGCTCGCAATTCATTCATTCAGTGACTGGAGGCCGTGGTGACAGAATTCTGTATTCTTCACCATAGCCTCCAATAAAGAAGATGTTGCAGAGGATTGTGGAGGGGGGGTATGAGGGTGGGGAGGGAGTAATAAAGATCAGGTCACTAAGTGTCTTTGTGTTTTTATTTTGAATAAAATGATTTTCAAAGCCTGATTTTTCAAGCAGGCAGCAAAACCGGAATGTGGGAACCGAATTGCATTAAGTGCAATCCGGTTTTATAATGGGTGCCTATGTGCTGCGGATCCTGATTTGGTTTTGAGCACTTTTAATGCTCAAAACCGGATGAGGATCTGCAAACCCCACCTCAAATGTGACCCTAGCCATAGACTGGCCTCAGAATAGACTTGCATATCTTGATACAGATTCTCAAAATCTGTTTAAAATAAACATCAAAGAATGTACCGGGGGCACAGCAGAATTCCCTGCAGTTTGATACCCACTGGGTAACCTAACATAACCTCAGAGGAGTCATGATGAGAATGTCTGAGGTTCATGAGCGGGCCCAATTTTTTCTTAGATCCGGAGCCATAGACTCCCATGTTATGGTGCATCGGATCGTGCCGAATCCGGGAGGATCCCGCAGCATCCGATTTTGAGCGGCTTTGGCACCGGACATAAAAATGCTGCTTGTTCCGATTTTGTGTCCGGGGCCAAAAAACGAAAGCTGCCATCCGGTGCAATCTGGCACCATAGGATTACTGTGGGGCCGAAACTGGATTCGGGAATGTTCGGATTACAGCGGACAGTCCTGAAAAACGTGATGTGAAGGGGGCCTTAGTAATAGTGTAGCAAGATATTTTCTGCCAAAACAGGGGGGCTCCATTGTAAAACTGAACTGTGTTTGGAAACCTTTAGGCCCTTTTTCTGCCAAAACAGCGGCGTTCCACTGTAAAACTGAACTGTGTTTGGAAGCTTTTGGGCTCTTTTGTTCTAGGTCTTTGATTTTGCCTTCCATTGATTCCAAAGGGGTTCAGATGTTCGGCAAACTGTTCATCAAACTTGTTTGACAAACGTTGCCAGTTCGGCGAACCAAACCGAATTTGAACTTTCAAAGGTTCGCTCTTCTCTACTTACAGACTCTGGAGGCAAAATACTGACCAAATGCTGAACATGTGAACTTGGCCTTATAGTGTTCTCTGCACAGTGTGGTGATGTGACCCATGGCCGGGTGCATCACATAGGATAACAGCATAGGATCCAGTTCACATAAGCCTGTTTTCCTGTGTGTGAGTGCGGTAAATCTATCTGGTACACAATGGGTTAATTCATGAGTCAAATGAGCGGCTGTGAGTGGCTGATGAGACCAATGAGTGACCAAAGGAAAGTAAAGGGTGCTGATTCCTGACAGTCCAGGTAGGTGTGTCAGGTGGGTGTGGCGAGCAGGACTTAACCTGCCAGGTGTGTGAGAGTGAGGGGTTCAGTTCAGTACAGTTCAGTCTGTGAGAGAGAGCCAGCCAGTGTGGGTGTGAGATCAGAGGAATTCCGTCTCGTTGGGACGAGAGGGAGGCTTGGCCTGCTGCATGGAGGAGGCACCTGTCCCTCCGATGGTGCGTGTGAACCTGTGGCCAGAAGCAGGATTGAAGAGGGCTCCTAGAGCGGAGAACCGAGGCTGATCCTGGAGAGCGCTCGATTCAGTCATGGACACAGTCGTCGACCTGGAGACCTGCCACAGGATGGAGGTTTGGTGGCGGCTGTTGGACAGAACACGTGGTCAGGAAGCCTTGGTGATGCATGGTTTACCCGGTAAGGCTGGGGTCACACATAGAAATCCGTTTTTGGAAGTGATTTCTATGACCAATCCGTTTTTTTTGGGGTGCTTTTTGAGCCTCCTTCACCCCTGGACGTTTTTTAGACTTAGTAATTTTTTTCATTTTTTTCATTAAAAACAGATATGCGTTAACGCATGCGTTAACGCAGGTGCCTATATGTGCCATGCGTTAACGCATGCATTTCCCATAGGGCCCCATGTTACAAATACGCATTCGTTTTTTAACTGATGCTAAAAACGTTGCTAGCAACGTTTTTGGCTCAAAAACGGACATAGCAATATTTTGAGGTCCAGAAAAAAAACGGACAGGGTGTTTATTACATCTAATCCGTTTTTCTATCAGTTTTTGGACTCAGAAAAAAAAATGCCAAAAATGAAGCCAAAAACAGACCAAGGGCTTATGTGTGACCCTAGCCTAAGGCTAGGGTCACACATAGCAATCCGTTTTTGGAAGTGCTTTCCATGACCAATCCGTTTTTCCTAGGCTGCATTTTGTGTCTCCTGTGTCCCTGGAAGTTTTTTGGACTTAGTCGTTTTTTCATAAAAACGGATATGCATTAACGCATGCGTTAACGCATGGTCCCTATATGTACCATGCGTTAACACATGCGTTTCCCATAGGGCCCCATGTTAAAAAAAGCATGCGTTTTTTAACTGAAGCAAAAAAAACGTTGCTAGCAACGTTTTTGGGTAAAAAACGTACCTAGGGTTTTTGGGTGCAGAAAAAAAACGGACAGGGTGTTTATTACATCTAATCCGTTTTTCCATCAGTTTTTGGACTTAGAAAAAAAAATGCAAAAACTGATGCCAAAAACGGACCAAGGGTTTATGTGTGACCCTAATTCGCTGAAGGACAACAGCACATAACAATACATGTACCCCTTCCTCTCCCTATGTTTGCAAACTACCTGTCAGTGGAGGTAAATCACCCTAAAGTTTCGGGTGCCCCCACTCCACGGCGGCTCGCCCTATGATAGCCCTAGATACTACGGGTATCAAAAATAGCAACAATAGAAAGTTGTCAGAGGATGCATACAATATGTCTGGGTAACAACAGGACACAGAATCGGGCCAGGGTCAACTTAACTCAAATAGTCTCCCTAGTCCTTTGATTCCACGCTGGTCCACAGTGCATTCACGTTCTTCCTTCAGTTGTGACGTTAAAAGAAACGTTAATGAATCTCCATTGTTTCCATCTTACGCGTTTCGCCTCAGAAATTCAAGATGAGGCTCATCAGAGATCTTTTTGGAGTTTCACAAAAATTGCCTACAAATTAAACATAACCATTAGTGGAAGAAATCACTTTTTGTAACGCCACTATTGGATTTATCAAAAGACAAATCCCACATTAGTACAGCCTATGAATAGAAAATAGGACAAGAGCGCCTACAGTCCAAAACGAGCCCATTATCAAAGCAGTGGCCATAAGAAAGGGTAGAAAGAGAAAGAAGAAAGGGACAAAAAAAAAAAATAAATAAAAATAAAAATAAAAAAAAAAAACCCCCACACAACTTAGTCATTGTATACCTGTCACTCTTTTTTCACGAGACAAAGAATAGATCAAGATATTGTATCGCTTCAAAAGAGGGGTCCCAGAATCGGGGTCACGGGGGTGCATTCACTAAAATAAGAAATGCGCTTTTACTTATATTGCCTCAAACAATCCATCAGAATGAAAACCCTCCCTCTCTTACCTAACTCCCGGAGACAGTGTATACAGTGGTGGGCATCCAGCTACTGTTAAAGTCATGGACACTCAGGTTTCATATCAACCATATTAATGTAGGGTCTATGGTAGGTACACAGAGAAAAAGGGGTATTACAGCCATTTCTATATGTATTCCCCCCTCCCCCACTCTCTATTTAGCCTTACTTACAGAAGAAAACCATTTCCCTTATATACTGGAAATTACCAGAGAAGAAGATACTTCAGGCCCATAAGCCTCCCATAGAGCTAAAGTGACTAAAGAAGGAATAGTAATCACTACAGGGGTCAAAAAATACATTCTATTATGCTCAAATACAAAGCAAAAAGACTTATCTGCCACCTCCATATGTGTCTGATTCCAGGGTGAAGTGTCCAGGCTGGATGTACATCCTCTGTGTAACCACATCCTTTATATAACCCCTTTCTGCCCATTGACCTATCACTGATGATTTCCAATAGGTAGCACATGTGGGAGCAACCCTTTACTGACCAGGGAAGGAAAAAAAAAAAAAAAAAAAAAAAAAGGAAAACAGAAAGACAGAAAGAGCAGTGGTCGCGTGGTCAAGAAGATGCATCCCATAGACAAATTTCTATTATGTGGAAGCACCAGTAAGATATTGAATACTTTCCAGATATTCATGCTCCCCACCTGCCCCCATATACTCCACACCACTGAAATATATTTTAACATATTAGAATCATAAGTTCACCATACATATAGGAAAGGGGCTTCTTGGATGTCAGGTGTCCACCAGGGGTAAAACGAATGATAGAAGAGAAGAAAGAGTTTGTTAGAAAGGGCCCAAAATACCACATCAATAGATGCCTTACTTTGCTCTCATCCATTAGTAGGTTTACAATCGGACGTGATTTCTATCTCATCAAAACAACCAGTAAAAACATATATACATATATATACACACATCAGATAAATGGGATGATCCAATATAATAATTATTATCGTCATCCCTATCAAGACACTTCACCTTCTCGGTCGATATGTGTCTATATCTGTGACCTGGTTAATATATTCGTCTGTACTAGTGTTTGGTCACCTTTCCCAGGCTCTTGAGAGCGCCCTGTCATAGAAAACATGTATATGTCAGTTGTTCGTTCATACCTTTCGGATATACACTGTCGAAAGTGTGGATCCATCTCGACTCTTTTTGGAGCAGAATCTTGTCGGAGTCTCCACCTCTCCTATTTGGTCTGTATACCTCTAGGACCCCAAATTTGAGATGTTTTGCATTTCCCTGATGGAATTCATGGGTATGTCTTGAAACCGGGGTGTCACGTTTGTGCCTAATGTCCCCCAGGTGTTCCCCCATACGTTTCCGTAACTCCCTTTTTGTTTTCCCTATGTAGTCCATGGGGCAGGGACATGTTATGATGTAGATCACTCCCTCAGTTCCGCAATTCGCGAAATTCTTTAGGGATAAACGATGCCTGTATACGAACAGGTCACGCTTTTCGATGGGGATATCCAAGGACAGAAGGTACAGTGCCCACATCTATAGGTTCCTATGGTTCTCAAACGTGAGAGCCAGGTTTCAGTTGGTTTTGGTGGTTGGTAATAACTATGTACCAGTCTGTCTCTAATAGACCGACCCCTCCTGAATGTTATATTGGGGTACGGTGAGACAAATTTCTTTAGAGTCGGATCGGCAAGTAATATGCCCCAATGCTTTCTTAGACAGTCTCGTACTTCTCTGTTACCAGCATCGAAAGTGCCAATTACCCTTGTTAAGGACTCTGAGGTTGCTGATTTGTTCCTGTCTTTATTTGGGGTCAATAGTGACTCACGTGTCCTTGCTTTTGCGTCCTTAAACGCTGAACTAAGGACCGCACGTGGGTAGCCTCTTTCCAAAAATCTTCTCTGCAGATTTTTGGCCTGTCCATGAAACTCTTCCCAATCTGAACAGTTTCTTCGAATACGTAGATATTGTCCCTTCGGAATACCTCTCTTTAGGGGAACAGGGTGTGCACTTTGCCAGTGAAGAAGATTATTTGTGGCTGTCGGTTTTCTGTAGATGGTTGTCATTATTCGGCCACTCACATCCCTGCTTAACATTACATCCAGGAAAGGGAGGCTATCTTTTCTAAACTCAGAAGTAAAAAATAGCCCCAACGCATTTTGATTCAGGCAGGTCATAAAAGATTGGAAGAGGTCAAAAGTTCCTTCCCACAGTACCAAAATGTCGTCCACATAGCGTTCCCAATACAAAATATTTTTAGTCCAAGTAGTCATTGACTCAGTAAAGACGCAGGTGTCCTCCCACCAGCCCAGGCGCAAGTTGGCATACGACGGGGCGGCGGAACTCCCCATCGCCGTGCCCCTGAGCTGGTGGAAGAACCCGCCGCCAAAGAGAAAATAGTTATGAGTCAAAATGAACTCTAAGAGTTCGAGGACAAAATGATTGTGGGCGACAAAGTGGTTTCCACGAGCCCGCAAGAAGTGGCGAACGGCCCCTAGTCCCAGGTCATGGTGTATTGAGCTATAAAGTGATTCTACGTCAATTGACGCAAAAAAGACATCATCTCCCAGGGTGACTCCGTCCAACTTAGATATCAAATCACTGGTGTCTCTTACATACGATGGTAAAGAGGTCACAAAAGGTCTCAGGATCTTATCGATATAAATCCCAGTATTTTGGGTAATCGAGTCTATCCCCGACACTATTGGTCTTCCTTTTAGGGGTATAACCCCCTTATGCACCTTCGGAAGGGCATAGAAGGTTGGTATCTTGGGATTTTTTTGGACCAAAAATTGCATCTCATTTTTGGATATGAGACGCTTTTCCAAGCCTCTCACCAGGATTTCATACAGATTGTCGGAGAAATATTTTGTAGGATCTTTTTCAAGTTTACCATAGAAGGAGGTATCGTTTAAAATATTATAGCACATAGTCGTATATACCTCATGATCCATGATCACCAGGTTTCCACCTTTGTCTGATGGTTTTATTATCACCTGCTCATTTTGGGAGAGGCCATTCAGAGTCCTCAGTTCTTTAGAGCTCAAATTATGGCACTCTTTATTCCTAGTTCTAGTGAGCTTTTTCAAGTCCTCATTGACCACTTTAAGAAATATATCTACAGCATCAAAGTTTCCTTTTGGAGGGAGTCTCCTACTCTTTGGTTTTAGAGATGTAAAAGGGCCTTGCCCCAAGGTACCCTCTGTTTCGGCTTCAAGGTTCTCCAAATCCATCAATACACACCTTTCCTCCTCACTAATGCTATTCTTTTCTATGTCCTCTTTGCTAGTTGTGTGAAAATACTTTTTCCATTTTAATTTCCTTCCGAATAAGGCCATGTCCTTTGTCCAGCGGAACGCATCATATCGTTCCGTTGGGACAAAATTAAGGCCCCTACTCAGAAGGTCCACCTCCTCTTTTGTGATCTCATGGGAGGACAGGTTTATTATCTGATTCCTTAGCTGTCCAAAGGTACGGGGTCCGTTGTTAATCTCTGCGACCGTAGGTCGTATGGGACCCCCTTCTGTCCCAAAAAAGAGGGCAACGGCAAAGGTAAAGGTAAGAAAGAGGGTATGGGTGTGGGTGGTGGATTGGGGATCGGAGGGGGAGCTGGGATGTTTTTGGGATCCCATTTTTTCCTGTATCTCCTTCTTTTATTGTGTTTTTTTGGAGGATTCTTTGGTGGAATTTTTGGAGGAATCAAAGGGGCGTGTGGATCTTCAGGATCCGACGGTTCCCAATCTGTTGATGACCTATTCCCAGATGGGCCCTGTAAAAAGGCGTAGGCTTTATTCTCCCTGAATTCAGCCACGTCCTTTACAAATTTATTATGTTTCCTCGTCTTTAGGGATGCTTGAAAACGCTCTATTGAGGTCTGTAGGATAGTTTCTCTCTTAGAGAAGTCTGGGTCACTTTTAAAGGTCAGTGTATATTTAATATATTCATCTAATACCTTTGATGTATTCTCTAGGGTGATCTTCTCCTCGTTAAGGAGTATATTCATAAACCTCAAAGACGATTCCCTAGATTCCTTCTCCCAAAGTTCCAGGAGTTTTGAATTTTTTGACCTATCCGCTGGGATAATGGGGATTCGCAGCCCTTTAGGAATGATCCCCTGACTTATATATCTAGTAAGGGATTGTACCTCCCACCAGGACTTGATGTTATTTTTATAGCAGATATACAAATCATTAAATACCTTTCTTATGTCAGTAGTCTTATTGTTGGGTTGGGCATCCGACTGGTCAGAGAAGACGTTATCCGCCTCAATTTGCCACAGTCCAGTGTCCAAGGGTGCAGACAAAAAAACGGCCATCTGACATCCAAGAAGCCCCTTTCCTATATGTATGGTGAACTTATGATTCTAATATGTTAAAATATATTTCAGTGGAGTGGTGTGGAGTATATGGGGGCAGGTGGGGAGCATGAATATCTGGAAAGTATTCAATATCTTACTGGTGCTTCCACATAATAGAAATTTGTCTATGGGATGCATCTTCTTGACCACGCGACCACTGCTCTTTCTGTCTTTCTGTTTTCCTTTTTTTTTTTTTTTTTTTTCTTCCCTGGTCAGTAAAGGGTTGCTCCCACATGTGCTACCTATAGGAAATCATCAGTGATAGGTCAATGAGCAGAAAGGGGTTATATAAAGGATGTGGTTACACAGAGGATGTACATCCAGCCTGGACACTTCACCCTGGAATCAGACACATATGGAGGTGGCAGATAAGTCTTTTTGCTTTGTATTTGAGCATAATAGAATGTATTTTTTGACCCCTGTAGTGATTACTATTCCTTCTTTAGTCACTTTAGCTCTATGGGAGGCTTATGGGCCTGAAGTATCTTCTTCTCTGGTAATTTCCAGTATATAAGGGAAATGGTTTTCTTCTGTAAGTAAGGCTAAATAGAGAGTGGGGGAGGGGGGAATACATATAGAAATGGCTGTAATACCCCTTTTTCTCTGTGTACCTACCATAGACCCTACATTAATATGGTTGATATGAAACCTGAGTGTCCATGACTTTAACAGTAGCTGGATGCCCACCACTGTATACACTGTCTCCGGGAGTTAGGTAAGAGAGGGAGGGTTTTCATTCTGATGGATTGTTTGAGGCAATATAAGTAAAAGCGCATTTCTTATTTTAGTGAATGCACCCCCGTGACCCCGATTCTGGGACCCCTCTTTTGAAGCGATACAATATCTTGATCTATTCTTTGTCTCGTGAAAAAAGAGTGACAGGTATACAATGACTAAGTTGTGTGGGGGGTTTTTTTTTTTATTTTTATTTTTATTTATTTTTTTTTTTTGTCCCTTTCTTCTTTCTCTTTCTACCCTTTCTTATGGCCACTGCTTTGATAATGGGCTCGTTTTGGACTGTAGGCGCTCTTGTCCTATTTTCTATTCATAGGCTGTACTAATGCGGGATTTGTCTTTTGATAAATCCAATAGTGGCGTTACAAAAAGTGATTTCTTCCACTAATGGTTATGTTTAATTTGTAGGCAATTTTTGTGAAACTCCAAAAAGATCTCTGATGAGCCTCATCTTGAATTTCTGAGGCGAAACGCGTAAGATGGAAACAATGGAGATTCATTAACGTTTCTTTTAACGTCACAACTGAAGGAAGAACGTGAATGCACTGTGGACCAGCGTGGAATCAAAGGACTAGGGAGACTATTTGAGTTAAGTTGACCCTGGCCCGATTCTGTGTCCTGTTGTTACCCAGACATATTGTATGCATCCTCTGACAACTTTCTATTGTTGCTATTTTTGATACCCGTAGTATCTAGGGCTATCATAGGGCGAGCCGCCGTGGAGTGGGGGCACCCGAAACTTTAGGGTGATTTACCTCCACTGACAGGTAGTTTGCAAACATAGGGAGAGGAAGGGGTACATGTATTGTTATGTGCTGTTGTCCTTCAGCGAATTTGTATAATACACCTGTTTGTTCACTCTTTGTATACTATGTTAGACTTGACCAGTCATTTTTTAAAAAGAATAAAATAAAAGATTCTTTTAAAACTATCCCCGAAGTGGTAGCTTTCACGTCTTTAGCAGCTAAAATAAATCTACCTCACTCTCCTATAAATCTAATTTTATGTGTGACCCTAGCCTAATTCAGGTTTGCCAATCCCTGTTATGGACCCAGGGGAGCCGCAGTTCTTGGATATCATATGATGGGCTGTGAGCTTGTGTGAGGACATTTGTGATCCATGGATATGGTATGATGGGTCACATGCAGTGTGGAAGGTATCGGTCAGGCTGGAACCTGTACCACACTAGGTGGTGTGAGACCGAGTAAGGCTCAAGGGCCAGGCAGTCGTAGCCGCTATTGGGACCAACCAGGGGTCGTGATATGGTCCCGTTGATCTTGGAGGAATGTGTGTGAAGGCTGTCCACAGTGTAGCAGCCCGTGTGAGACCTGTGTGAACAGGGCTGTACCCGGATCCTGAAAGTGGGGTCTGAGTTAGTATTAAGTGTTGTGCAAATAGAGTTAGGCCGCTGGAACTGCCATTGGGACCCACAGGGCCCGGTGATAGATAGTTAGGGTAAATGTATGTGTTCTATAATATATGTGATGTAATGTGTTATGTGATGTGCTTCTCTAGTGTAATGTAATGTATTATGTGAAATGTACAATGTGTTATACATGCTACCCGGGTTATGTATGTGAGAAATAAATGGGTAGACATTTGTTAAATTATAAGCACGTGTTGGTGTCATTATGCTGCAAGCGAGTTCCCCGGATCGCTGCCTCACAACAGGTAGAATTTTAAATGGCCTGTCAGTAATATCAATCACAGCTTCAAACTGCATATATGGGTATGCACGTCTTAGCAGATATAAAAGTGTAAATGGGTTTATATTTCAATCTGTTGGATTCCTGAGTGGCTAATATATTAATTTAATAAAGCGCGGTGTGTGAATGCAGTTGCCCTTTTTTGCGCATAGACGCAGCAAAAATGCGTCACTGCACAAAAACGCTGCTAATAGCCTACTCTTTAGCATAATTAATAGCTCCTTTGAGCATTCAGTTTGGACCATTGACACAACCATGCCCCTGGCTCATCTGTTAATCTTCAAAATTGCCCTTTGGTAAACAGGAAGCCAGTGACCAGTGATACTCTCCTGAATTATGATGCAATCCCCTAGAATTATTTAGAAAAATTGAGGAAAAATTAAATGTAAGAAACCTAACATGAAATGTTAAATTAAGGTAAGTGCACAGACACATGAAAAGAAATGGAATATGGTTTAGGGGGTGGACTTAATGCTTAGCATGTTGTTACTTATCCGAGGATGCATTGACTTCATATTATTCCTACAAACATCATGCTGGAAAAATGTGCTCATGATGAGCAGTGAAAACAGCTTTTGTCATCTCTTTGTTTCTTCGGCATGCCACTGCTAGAGAAGAAGGCTGCAGATAAAACTTGGGTTTCAAATGTCCGCCCTTCAACGTTATCATATGTTATCATGGGTGTCTGCTATTAAACATTTCATCAACTTCCTCTCCAGATTGATCTTAGATATTTCAAAAGTCACAAAGATGCTAAACCTCTTAAAGGAGTTTTCCACTTTTAGGTATTTGTTCTCTACTGGCTATCACTGTGTAAAAATAATAAAATCACAAAGCTCTTACTATCCATGTGTTCCAGCACTAGCCCTCTGTTCTTGTCTCAATGTATTAACTGCAGCAAGGACTTCATTACGAAAGCACATTATCACCATTGCAGCCAATCAATGGGTGGTTCCTGCCATCTGAAAAAAGATACGAAATAGCTAAGAGGATTTCTATAAAAGGTAACACATGTAACATTCTTTCATCAACAAATTATTTCACTTAAATTACTGTCTAGTGTTATAGGCCAAACATTTGTAGTTACACCCAAATCCATATGGATTTTGAGTATTATTATAATTTGTCTTTTGGGGTCCAGGAGGTTCAGGCTGACTTTTTTATCTGTTGGGCTTGTGCATTCTAACACTAAACATAACATAATTGTAGAGGCCAAAATGGAAAAGAAAAAAGAAAAGACTCAGCATTATCTTGGAATCGAATTAGAATGCTGTGCGATGGGGTAGACTTCTGAGGATAACATATAATGTGTGGTGCTCTGCTACTAAATCCCAATGAGGAAGAAAGTGTAACCATGTCTATCAAGTAATAAGATAGCGGCACTCACCATTTGAAGTAAACACAGTCTATTTATTCCAAATCCATTAAAGCATCACAATCTAGGGGTAGCAAAGGGAGAGAGGCTATAGCCAGGGCCACACCGTCCATTGGACAGTGTGAGCCCTTAGTACCAAGCGGCAGCAGCCAGGGGGAGTGGCATTGGAGAAGGGGGCGGCGCCAGCACCAGAGACCGGCTTCCTGTGTCACCCGCAGCATCACCCGGTAAGAGGGCGGCGGCGCTGCATCACTTGGCTACAGGGGCAGCGGGGCTAAAATGTCTGACAGCACCCCCCCTTCCCGCTCCACACCTAAGGCCACAGGGGCGGCGGGGCTGAATTCTGACAGCACCATCATCGCCCCCCCCCCCGGTCCACACCTAAGGCTACAGGGGCAGTGGGACTGAAGTCTGACAGCACTACCCCCAACCCCCCCCGGGTCCCCAAAATGGCTCAGGTGGCAGGGGGGCATGATGCACCCCTGGCTATAGCTAGTGCACAGTATATACATCCAATGAACAAGTTGCGCTAGTCTGCGCTCTAACGGGTCATAGAATGAAACACAGGCTATAGTGAAAGTGCCATCATCTGTTTTTACTGTGCTCCTGCTGTTTGCTCTCTCCCTTTGTTTTAATAGATCTGGTTGAAAGAGACTGTTTTTACTTCAAACGTTGAGTGTTACTATCTACTTACTGTTTGGACATAATTGTAGAAGCGTTTGGCAATGGTAATATAATGATGTGATACTGTTATTCTGCACAAAATTAGTTAATGGAAAAGACTTGTTTCAATTTATGAGACTTGTAATAGCCAGGGCATATAGTTACTCAACATGTGTGTTTTACTCATTATTAATCACTTGCATGCTAGGCACATTCGTAACCTGAAAAATTCCAATTCCATCAGTAGTTAAGTAGTCATTTAGACTGGCTTTACATTTACATTCACACTTTAATGCAGCTTCTAACATTAAATATTGCAGTTGGCAGGGTACCTCAACTCTTGATAGAACGCCTTATGGTATACATGCTACAAGTTTGTAGGCTTACTGGCATGCTACATTTGTGATTGTACTCTTGATCAGATGAGTAGGCATGATTTATTAGGCAATGGACATTAAAGTATTCCTAAATTAAATTAATGACTTTGAAAATGTATTTCTGTCTTCAAATTCAAATATGTAATATTACAAATTATGGATCCTAGACTGGAGGTGAAAAACACCCAAAATATTGTCAGCTCACCATTGCACCCTTCTAATTCAGCTCTTTGTATTGCATTCTAGCCTGGAGATGGGAAATTTTGCCGCCAATGTATTCTGATTGCCCTAGTCAGGAAGGTAGTTTTCAGTTAATATAGGGTATTTGGCATCTGTCTCATTGGTTTTTACCTTTCAACACTGTAGGAATGGATGATACATAAGGTTGAGCTTGGCAGATCTTTGCCTTTTTTCAATCTAATTAACTATGTAATTATGTAGTGTGTGAAAAACTCACTATAAGACATAAAGCAGTAAGAATACATTTCAAATAAGACTTGACTGCAGAATCTATTTAGCAATATTTGGTTATTATTATAGGCATTTAATCTACAGTAATTGTTCAAAATATTAGCAGTCCAATAAGATTAACCAGATTATTCACTGTTTTTTGGTATAAATGATATTACCACATGTCAAACAATTTATCAGTTGTTGCAGTAGAGTCTTAGAAAACTAACAAACAATTCATGATCTGTATGGTTTTGAATCTGTGTATTTGAATAATTCATTGAAAGGGGTGTGCTCAAAATAATAGCAGAGTGGAGTTCAATTAATGAGGTCAAACATTCTGTGCAGAAACAGGTGGCCCTTATTTAAGGGTGAAGCCAGCACATGTTGTACATGCATTTCTCCTTGAAAGCCCGAGAAATATGGGCCATTCGGAAGAACAGTGTACTTTGATTAAAAAGTTGATTGGAAAGGGTAAAACTTATGGAGAAGTGCAGACAATGATTGGCTGTTCAGCTAAAATTATTTCCAATGCTTTAAAATGGAAAGTAAAACCAGAGAGACATGGAAGAAAATGGAAGACTACCATTTGAATGGATCGAAGAATAGCCAGTATGTCAAAGGCTCAGCCAATGATCAGCTCCAGGATGATCAAAGACAGTCTCAAGTTACCTGTGACTACTGTGACAATTAAAAGATACCTGTGTGAAGCTAATCTGTTAGCAAGAGATCCCTGCAAAGTCCAATCTTTAAAAAAGAGATATACTGAAGTGGATACAATTTTCCGAAGAACACATCAACTGGCCTAAAGAGAAATGAAGAAACACTTTGTGGACTTATGAAAGTAAAATTATTCAACGACCCCCAAACTCTGCATTTAAGCCACAGTACACTCTGAAGATAGTGAAACATGGTGATGCAAGCATCATAATATGGACATGTTTTTCTTACTATGGTGCTAGGCCTATTTATCACATACTAGGGATCATGGACCAGTTTGCATATATCAAAATACTTGAAGAGGTCATGTTGCCTTACACTAAAGGGGACATGCCCTTGATATGGGTGTTTCAACAAGACAACGACCCTAAACACACCAATAAATGAAAAAAATCTTAGTTCCAGTCCAACAAAATTGAGGTTATGGCGTGGCCACCTCAATTTCTGGGACCTTAATTCAATAGAACACTTGTGGGGTGACATCAAAAATGGCATTTCTAAGGCAAAGCCAACAAATGCAAGTAAATTGTGGGATGTAGCCAAAGCAACCTGGGCTGGAATAACATTTAATGCTATACAATGTAGATATGAAGCAGTTCTAAAAACCTGTGGTTATTCAACTAAATATTAGGTTAGTGAGTACATATTTTTAGTTTGTAAAGGCAAATGCAGACACTACTATTTTTTTTGAACAGTCCAATGTTCATTTTTTGTTATTTTCTGTAAAGTTGGTAAAATTTATATACATGTCTCTTCATGTTTTGATTTTGAAAACAGCGTGCAATGTTCCCAATGAATGGAAATAAAAATTATTTTAAAGATTGTCGGCTTAAAGAGGACCTGTCACCCCCCCTGCTGCATGGTAATCTAAATGCACCACTGAATGCAGCATGTCTGCTCCATTCAGGGAAGGGGTCCCCCATGGCTCCAGTCCCCCTGTACCCTGAGAAATAGACTTTATATAGTGTACATATAGTGAGTACGGAGGGACTTACTGAGTGAGTATTCTCTGGTCCCTGGTGTCCTCCTTGCCTCCAGCCTCCTGTGTGCCACCTCCAGCCCCCTCAGTGCCGCTCTTATTCACATTCATATTAGTCATGCAATTTAAGATTCTAATACCAGAGTAGGACCATTCCGATTGGGCTTTTACACTCTCTGATCAATGTCCCCTATGTTATTTACGTGTACTATTATAATTTACTTATTTACTTTATCATATGCTCATTTTTGTGTTTTTTATCTTGGGTTTTGTCTGTGAAATGGCCACAGTGTGAACATGCTCTTATTATAGCATTTATACCAATTTATGCTTTGGCTCATTTTTTTGGTCTTTCAATATTAGGATGTATGTTGAGGGAAGATTCCACGTAAACATCAGGCAAACAATCCAGGTGAAGTAGTGAGTGCAAACCTATTGCCTGAAAGTACCCTGTGATGGTACTCAGTAGTCAGTAGGGATATTCACTGATATGCTTGGACTATTCCCAGATAGTTATTAACTTCATTTTTTGTGGTAACAATTTACTTAATTATTGTCCTTGAAAAGTATAAGGAAATATAAAGATATGTCTGATTAAATGATTTTTTCCCTAGAAAAAAACCCTGATCATGCATTCGCCCAATGTGAAGAAAAACGGTAAATGATAGAAACAGCTTACCGGCACATAATATATACTTGTATGTATGGTATTCTTAACATGTAATAGATTTTTTATTTATATTATCAAATCCTCATTTCATTACTTGAACGAGTTTATTACAATAACTTTCTCATCTATGTATATGAATATGGGATTGACTTGTTTGGTGCAGCAGCTGTTGTCTAGACACAATTGTAACATAACTTAGCACTTGTATATAATACCATCATTGTGATTACATTACAGTAATTTTACAGTATTTTATAAATGTGTAATTTCTGCTTCATACAAACTGCCAAGATTACAGATTTTATGAACCTCTTGTACTATTTCTTTACACACCATGACTAATCCATAGTTTGGATGTAGAGCTATTTTTTTTATTATATATATATTACTGGAAATACTCCCAATATACATAATTCATTAGTGATACCGACATTTTGATAATTTACCAACGACATTGAATTTAGTAATTTCTTCATATATTGTATATTGTATTTATCAGAACTGCAGAATTAACCCAATAGCAACCCTGCAGGGCTCTACATACCGTAATTAAAATTCCCTCTGCTAACTTCCCCACTCAGTATAGACCAGGGCCTGTTTATGGCAATACATTGCCCACAGGAGGCTGTGTAAATACGCTGATGGGTATCACTAGTTCGCTTACATAATAAAAGCAGCCATAGTTTGTCAATTTTGCTGACAGCATAATTGATGGGAAATCAGAATTATTCATAACTTAGCTTTATTAACTACCTACAAACATTCTAATAATAATAATAATAATCGTGGTTTAATCATAATTATATAGAGATCATCAATAATTTACTATGAAAGTCAATCCCAGCATAAGTATTCACATTAAAGGAGTTATTTATGGCTTAGGCTGCCTTCAGACTTGCAGATGCATCTGCAGCGTTTTGCAGATGCATCTGCAAGCATCTGCATGCAGACCGCGGCCCCTATGCTTATAATGGAGCGCACGGCGGTCTGCAGATGCTTGCAGACCGCCGTGCGCTCTCATTGCCCGCCATTAGTGATCTGTGCGCATGCGGATGCCTGCGCACAAATCACACACTCTCGCCCGCACGAGGGACGCGACATGCTGCGTCCCGGGTGCGGACGCGGGACACCGGAAGGAGCAGATATGGTCCGCATCCGCACCCGAACGCAGCAAACGCTGCCAAACGCGGGCACTATGCGTTCCTATGTTAAACATAGGAACGCAGTGCGCATGCGTTTGAATGCGTATGGGAACGCAGCATAAGCTGCGTTCACATACGCAAATGTGAAGGCAGCCTTAGATGTTGATGACCCATCCTTAGGGATAATAGATTAGTTAGGTCCATCTCCTTTCACCTCAGTTAGGCTGACTTCAGACTTGCAGATGCATCTGCAGCGTTTTGCAGATGCATCTGCAAGCATCTGCATGCAGACCGCGGCCCCTATGTTTATAATGGAGCGCACGGCGGTCTGCAGATGCTTGCGGAGATGTTGCATCCCTGGTGCGGGCGAGAGTGTGTGATTGCCTGGTGCGGGCAATGAGAGCACACGGCGGTCTGCAAGCATCTGCAGACCGCCGTGCACTCCATTATAAACATAGGGGCCGCGGTCTGCATGCAGATGCTTGCAGATGCATCTACAAAATGCTGCAGATGCATCTGCAAGTCTGAAGCCAGCCTTAGAGAGCGATTTGAAGCCACTGTGGCAGCAGGATATCTGCAGTACACAGAGCAGTAGCAGCATAGGTCTGCACACTGTGTAGTGGCCATGACCAGGACCTGCTGTTCAGTTCCCATTGACGTAATATTATTATTATTTCTTATTATACCACGATTTATTCCATGGCTCTTTACATGTATAAAGGGGCATACATAGACAAGTACAATAATCATGAACAATACAAAGCATACGCAGATACAGAAGAGAGGATCCTGCCCGCGAAGGCTCACAGTCTACAAAAGATGGGTGAGGAGACAGTAGGTGAGGGTAGAGGTGGTCATATGAGTATGACTTCAATTTTTTTCTGTGTAAATATAAGGCATTCTTCAGTGGCGTAACTTCAGGGCCAGGGGCCCCGATGCATTAGCTCCAACGGGTCCCCAATTATTGCACATCTTCAATAGTATTAGTCTTTTTATATAGGCCAAATGGACTTTTTGGCCCCCCCTAGGCTGCGGGTCTGGGTGCAACCGCAACCCCTGCACTTATTGTAGTCACGCCCCTGGCATTTTTTGTTAGGTAGGAAAAATGTAATAAACTAAAATGTACATATAAAATAAATATATTAGCCATTTCTGATCTTATCTTAACTGACCTAAACCCCCAAAGCAAAAGTTGATAACAAGGGTCAGGAAATGACCTAGTACTTGTAGCTTAGTTCCAATTCCTTTGTAAGAGACTAAGCTGCAGTACCAGGCACAGCTGTAGTCATATGTAAGCTACTGGGTAAAAAAAATTAAAGGGACATAATGCTAAATCGACTGCTTATGCTAGCAAACCTCCTTAATCTAGAAATGAACAGATGAACTCTGCCATGCATTTCGATATCCACGCTGGATATTTCTACGTTATATATTATAGGTTACATATTATTGTTGAAAGTTTAACCTTGCCTGCAAAACTTTAGAACATGTTTTCAAACCATATTTATCATTCAACATGAAATTGTTGCTATCTCCTAAACTGGTTTCTGTTTACTGTTTATAATCCACTTGAATAACTTCTATCCTAAATTTATCAGGAAGCAAAGAAAATTGGCGCAAATATTTACGAAAAGCTAAAATGATGACGTTGATGAACACTTAAAACTAGTTGATCACACAAGTCTGGCAGTTGTGACCGGCTAGAGCAGTAACTATATTTACTAAACAGCTTTATCATCTTTACAATGTGAGCAGTTCTTTCTGGAGATTGAAGGTCTATATGTAGATGTAAGTAGATCTGCTTACATTATAGAAGATCATTGAAATGCTCTGCAACTAATTTCAATGTCACAAACTAGAATAAACTGACCACATACATTTTTAGAATACTTACCATCCCTAAATTTAGGGAGTACAGCATTTACGATGTGTAGTTGAGTTTAAAGGTTAGTTTACAGATCACAAGTTAAAAGCACAGGGAATAAATAAGTGGTTTGAAATTGTGTCCAAAGATCTGATGGACTTTTCCATCTGTATGATCCTAGCAGTAGCAGTCAGCAGTGTGAAATTTCCTCCCTGTTGGACGAGGAACATCACTGTTGCTTAGCTTTCGTGAGCATTGCACACTAAGCAACAATGCCTTGATCACGCTAGGAATTTCGATGAACATAACATATTGTGCTACTAAGAACACTGCGTGAAAAATTCACACCACACCAAAAAATAAACAAAAAATAAACAAAAAAGTCCTAGGAACCCAAGATTGTGTGTTTCTGTGAAATACTATATATGGTCAAAGTAATAAATCTTATTTGCAGCTACTACAGCTTTGAGACATACAAACAAAAGATTGTTGTTCTCTCCACATTATTTTAAGAAAAGACAAGGAGTGTATAGTATTGGCTATCATTATAGTATTGGCTCTCAATGCTGCAATCTGTTACCATTTCTCTTCAATTTATATGCAGAAGCTCTTTTCAGGAAGACTGGACTTGTCGAAAAAGAAGAAATCATAATTGGTGAAAGAATCATCAATAATCTAAAATGCACAGATGGTGCAACACTGATAGCATCAAGCGTAGATGGAATGAAGGACTTAATATGGAGTATCAAGATGGAAATCTCGAACATGGGACTGCTACTCAACTCAAAGAAGACAAAAATATTGACTACTGCCAGGTATGACAATGAAACATTTGAAATGGACAGCGATGAACTGGAAGTTGTAAAGTGGTTCAACCTACTCAGGTTAATGATCACTTAAGATTCAACATTGACACTGGAAGTCAGTAGGAGACTAGTTATGGGAAAATCAACAATGAAGTCACTGGGCAAGGTCTTCAAATCAAGGAACATTTCACATGGCTGGTACATAGTCAGTTTTTTCTGTGGTCACGTATGGAAGCGAAACATGGACAATAAAGAAACAATACATAAGAAGAATCAACATCTTCCAAATGCGGTGCTGGAGAAGGATGTTATCAATACCATGGATGGCAAGAGGAACAAACAAACATTGCTTGCAGCGTTCTTGTGTCTGGTACAAACATCGGCACAAATCAGATCTTCCCGGATCCAGCCAGATCCGGCCCCCTCCTAACATGGGAGTCTACGACACCGGATCCGACATAAAATCAGATGCAGCTCCCGGACGCCGGCTGCTTAAGTTTGCTGAACAACTCACAGCGGGGCTAAAGACATGGGGACCCCTTCCCTGAATGCAGCAGACACGCTACATTGAGTGCTGCATTCAGTTAGCATAGTACCAGGGGGGTGACAGGTTCTCTTTAAAGAAAACAAACTGAAGAGTTTCCTGAAGTGTCTTCAGCTTGAAAAACTAGCTGTGTTCATTCTTCATTTAAAAGATGTTGTGTGGACATAGCCACTGAGCAAAAACTCTCCAAACTCAAAACTGCTAAAAAATTTGGTTATTCTGTTTCAAGAACTCAAAAGAAAGGCTGGGATCACATTTGGAAAGGTAATTGCGGTTACCGCATCCAGATCCAGATGCAGTAACCGCAATTGCCTTCAGACACATTTTTGTGTCCAAATCTGTTGTTAAAACCGGAATGCGGTAACCAGATTGCTCTGGATGTGTAATCCAGAGCAATGTGGTTACTGTATGCTTTTTTCATCCCTGCTGCCGCTGGGATGAACAAAGGGTTAATCATAATAATAGCTGTGGGCAACATGTATCTAGGGGTGCCCACCCCCTCTAGAGACATGCTGTCCACTCAGGTGGGCATGAGAGGGGTTAATGTTGTGATTATAATATTGCCAGCTATTGTCGGCTTTGTGTATTTTATGAATGAATGTGGCGGCTTCTTACTGTAAAGGAGATACAATTCGTAATGTATGTACAGTATGAGCCCCTGTCCTTGGTCCTGAAAGTTGTAACATTAGGTCTATGGCGGTGCGCTGCCCATAGAACTAATGTTACAACTTTCAGGACCAAGGACAAGGGCTCATACTGTACGTACATTATGTACAGTAACTCCTCTACTGTCAGGAGCCGCCGCATTCATTCATAAAATTGAAAAAGCCGACAATAGTCGGCATTACTATAAGCACACATATTAACCCCTCTCATGCCCACCTGAGTGGACAGCATGTCTCTATAGGGGGTGGGCACCCCCTAGAGACATGTTGCCCAAAGCTAATATTAACATTTAACCCTTTGTTCATCCCTGCGGCAGCAGGGATGAACAAAGAATATGGCTGCTGCAGGCATTAACATATGCCTTGCAGCAGCCGCATGGGCTCTCATAGGAGCCCAATATGGCAATCCCCGCTTCGGTTGCCAAACCGCTGCGAAAACTGCAGGCTACATGATTTTTACCACAGGCTGCAGATCCACAAGCGGTAACCGGATTGCATGTAGTGCAATCCGGTTACTATAATGGGCTCCTATAGGGAGCGGTTCCTGATCCGGTTTTGAGCTTTTTGACAGCTCAAAACCGGATCAGGATTTCAAAATTTTGCCGCAAGTTTGACCCCAGCCAAAGACTCATTGTGCACATACCTTAGGGCTATGTTCCCACGGAAATATTTTTTGGAGCACACTGACTTCAAAATCCTCCTTAAAACATCTTCAAAAAAGATTAGAAAACGTTCCTATTTATTTATACATGGGAAATGAATTTTGCGGTAAATATGAAGAGTTCTTTTTGCATCTTTTTCCTGAACAAAGTTTTGAAAATTAATTTTTTTAAAAAGTACCCTGAAGAAAATCTTTTCAAACTATGCTCCATCTAATTGAGAGGCTGAAAAGAACACTTCAGGAAAAGGTATGTGCACACAAAGGGTTTTTGCCAAATTTTTGGAGCAAAAACTGCAAGTGTTGGATGAGTTTTGAGATTTGGAGTGTTTCCACTTAGCTTCTGCTCGAAAAAATCCTTCAAAAACTCGGTGTCCATATAATCCATCCCATCAAAATCATTTCAGAAAATAAAAATGTGTTCAAAAATTCTCCAAAATATGAGTTTCTTAATGCAGTATCTGCTTAAAAAACTTCTCAAACAACTCAGTGTGAACATAGCTTGATTTTTAATATTTGGAGTTTTTGAATAGTTTTTGTTTCCAGAAGAAAACCACCTTATGTGTAAGTGCACACTGAGTTTTTTTTATTCAGAGTTTTCTAGGCAGAAACTAAAAGGAAACTAAGTTTTTGAGGTGGACTGAGATTTGGAGGAAGATATGGAGATTTTGCCCTTAGTTTCAGCTCAGTTTCAGCTAGAAAAACGAATTTAAAATTTTTGTGTTCATATACCCTGTGGGGAAAAAGTGCATAACACTGTCTTTGCAGTGATTGTTTTACAGGTGTATCTCAATGAATTAGAATTTCATCAAAAAGTTCATTTATTTCAGTAATTCAATACAAACTCTATTATATAATGTCATTACAGAGTGATCTATTTCATTTATTTATTTATTTATTTATTTATGTTAATGTTGATGATTATGGCTTACATCCAAATAAAACCCAATGGTTATTATATCAGAAAATTAAAGTAGGGAGGATGAAGGGTTAAAAACCGCATGAGACATCAAAGGGTGAATATAATATTAATTTATTAGTGAACGCATTTCAGGGCTTCCTGAAATGCCTCGAAACATGGTAACATGATATTGATTTGTCCTGAGGAAGGGGCCAGGGAGCCCTGAAACGCTAATTGACTAATAAATCAATATTATATTCACCCTTTCATGTCTTGTGGAATAAGGCAGAAAGCAAGGTTTTTAACCCTTCATCCTCCCTACTCTATATGCACCACGCCATGGAATGCAGCAGCCGTGAACTGCTTTTATAGTGGTTGCGACTCTCACAACCACAGAAGGTGAAGTCTCTGATACCTATTTAGGTAATATTTTATCTCTCAGACCCTTCATCCTCCCTACTTTAATTTTCTGAGCTAATGGCCTTTGGGTTTTCATTGGCTGTAAGCCATAATCATCAACATTAACAGAAATAAACACTTGAGATAGATCACTCTGCTTGTAATGACTCTATATAATATGTGTTTCACTTTCTATATTGATTTACTAAATTAAAAGAACTTTTTGATTATATTATATTTCATTGACATGCACCTGTAGCATCTGCCCCAAGCTAGGCACTGTCAAATCTAAAGGCTACAAAAAAAAAGCTTTTAGTAAATTCTTTTCCAAAACTCATTAAAACCACTTTAGGAAAAAAAAACTCTCTAAATAGGAATATTTTCTAAAACAGTTTCCCTTTGAACTTGTGGTTTTTGAACACCTTTGTGCACATATAGCCTAATATTCAATATTAAAAAAACAATCACTTGCATAAGTTACACGTTCCACAAATCATATGATACATCTCCAAACAAATGACTACAGTGTACAACCAACATATTTATACCAAAACATAGCCCAGAGCACGCAAAGTGGCTATAAATTCTGCCATCAGCATTGTAGGGTTTCACTACATTACTTATACTATATTTTCTAACAACATTTATATATAATTTCTTAATTCTTAATATGAGGAAAATGAGTATGCCTTTAGTAATACTTGTTTGTATTAAGTGGATACTTTTGCCTCCTTTGCTGATGATCAATATAACATTGCACATGTACTGTATGTGGGTTGATCAAGCTGTATTGGATTTGACTATGTGGTTTTGACACATAGAAATTCTCATATACTGTCTACGAAAAAACTTATTTTAGGCTGGCTTCACACCACGGTGCAGTCCAGTCCGGGGCTGTCAGGGATCAGCACACAGAACTGGAGGGCCAAATGTGCCCTCCGGTCCTGTTTTGCAGCTGGACGCAGCTGCCGTCGCTGAGTAATCAGGTCCGTGGCTCGCAGGGAGCTAGCCGCGGTCCTGAAAGAACAGTGGCATGCAGCCGCCGGTGTCTGGTTCCCGGATCATCCCGGAGCAGGGCAATCCAGCCCCATAGGCTCCCATGTTAGGGAGCGCCAGATTACCCCGGATCCGGGAGGATCTGGAGAATCCGGGCAAATCCGGGATACAGGCTTTTGGGGAGAATTTTCTCCCCGGACACAAAAACGTTGCAAGCAACGTTTTTGTGTCCCGTGAGAATAATCCAAATTCTCCCGGATTCATCCGGAGAGATGGAAACCGGATGGCAGAGAGCTGCCATCCGGCTCCATCCAGCCTCATAGGCTATTATGGGGCCAAAAACCGGTCCAGGGCTGTCTGGTTTACACCGGACAGCCCTGGACCGGACTGCGCCGTGGTGTGAAGCCAGCCTTACCTGTTCAAAATACTACTGTATTCATTTGTGCATGTTACAAATATAAGACCCAGAATCCTTGTGGTTCTGGTAAATCTTACTTATATCACCATAAAACACTAACTTGATCTAAGCTTGATCTCAGTAGAACCACATAGGGTTCTAGTGGCATCTCTAAGACTGTCTAGTTTGTATTGGATGTAGATAATAACAGAATGCAATATATTTGTATTATTATTATGACCTCAGCAATCATTGTCATTTCTAGCCGTTTCCTCAGTTGCAGTTCTTACCTATTGAGATTTGGTGTTAGATTCATTTTAGCTCTTTTAATCTGATTGATAATAGATTTACAAACAGTGGGCAGTGCCATACCACTAATAGAGACTGACCACCTTATTGGGCCCAGTGCCAGTGCCAGCACAGCCCTCCCTCTCTCCTTCCATCACACTTTCATTATTCTAGATGCAGAATCAGTTGAAAGCAGTGATAGACCAGGAAGCCGGCAGCTTCTTCCTCCATCATTTTCCACGTGTGTCTTGATGTCTCAGCGCAACGCACGTGATGACATCACTACATCACTCGCACTGTGCACAGCTTCAGAGCATTCACTGCATAGACCAGAGCAGTAGGGGAACAATGAGATTTGAATATTTTTTTTAATCAATCAGCACATTGTGAGGCCATTATACTGTTTTGACAGCTATGTGGGGAGCAGTTACACTATAGCAGAAACATTCTTGATAAACTTCCTATAATAATTAGCAAAATACAAGAACCTCTGTAGCACCTTTATCAGGATGGTCCCAATTAGTGATAGCTTATAATTTTGAAGACTCCATCCTAATCCCAAAGGCAGAAATAATGTACCCCAGAAATGGTAACTCTTGAATGGCAAGACACATTTCTCAAGCTTGGCTACAGCTTGTTTGCTCTAAAAATTTGCAATACCTGTTTAACATGTTCAATGTGTGACCTGAGATGTTAAGAATAACTAAGGATTTCATTCAGATATCTAATCACAAATTTACCCAATTAGGCCTTCAATTTTTACTTTGGCAGGTAAAATACACTGGGATGACTGTGCAGGAGATGCATCGGTCATGGCTGGAATCCCCCAATTCCACTTGACCTAATAGTTTTCTGACGGCCTACCTCTTTTAGGTACCAAAGGACAATCACTGACAGTGTCCATTTTAGTATCAGAAAAAAAATGTTCCACCCATATAGGAGTAATGGACTCTCTCTTCACATAAAAGAACCCCCTGAGGTGCATGGGCTCCACCGAGGTCACCGGTGGTAAAACTTGGGAAGCTGCTCTTATCCCAGATATATTTGGTATCCAGAAATCTCTGTCAAAAAAACAGATCAAGCAACTGACAGATTCTATGGATGGAAGGCTGTTGAGTGTCATCATAAAGAAAAAATTTCCACTGACCCAAACACACTACTAAGTAGGGAGACTACTATACCCACATGCTGTGACTTGCTCCCCAAGGAGAGTGGGTGCAGACAGAAACATAATTTACAAACCTCCTGGAAGGAGACAAACTTCCTGGGATCACCAGAAAATTGTTCTGTTAGAAGCAGTTTAGGTTCAGGTGCAATGGCTAGTAACCTGGACTGCACCAGGAAGCTGACTGAGTCTGTAATTGAACCACCCCTTTAAGCTCCTCTAGCTGGAGTGACAATGCATGCATCTGCATGGCAAGAGAAGTAACAGGATCTATGCAGAACTAATACACTGTGTGCAGAATGATTAGGCAAATAATTTTGATCACATTATACTTTTTATACATGGTGTCCTACTCCAAGCTGTATAGGCTTGAGAGCCAACTACCAATTAAGTAAATCAGGTGATCAGGTGTGTGATCTCTGCAATGAGGAGGGGTGTGGTGTAATGACATCAACACCCTATATAAGGTGTGCTTAATTATTAGGCAAATGCCTTTCCTTAGGCAAAATGGTACTGTACCTTTGGTTTGAGAAGGTGACACTTGGATGGCTTGATCTTCATGCCATATTTGGACAAAGCTTCGAACACTTCTGCCAGGTCTTGTAGATGTTGCTCATACGTCTTGGAATAGACTATGACGTCATCTAAGTACAGAAGGACAGTTTCAAAGTTCTTGTGTCCTAAGCAGCTCTCCATCAGACGTTGGAAGGTCCCAGGTGCGTTGCAGAGTCCGAACGGCATACAATTAAACTCACAGAGGCCCATCGGCGTAGTAAACACTGTCTTCTCCTTGTCGGCCTCAGCCACAGGAACCTGCCAGTACCCACTAGTCAGATCAAGGGTGGAAAAGTAGTTAGCAGATTTTAGCGCAGCTAATGACTCCTCAATCCTAGGTAATGGGTATGCGTCCTTATGTGTGATGCGATTAATCTGCCGGTAATCTACGCACATTCTCATGGTTCCATCATTCTTCTTAACTAACACTAGAGGTGCTGCCCAGGGGCTACAACTGTCTCTTATTACCCCTGCAGATTTCATCTCTCTGAGCATATCTTTGGTGGTTTGGTAGTGAGTGGGTGGTAAAGGTCTATACCTCTCTTTTATAGGCTGATGGTTACCTGTGAGTATAGTGTGCTCTACCCCTTTGATTTGCCCAAAGTCTAATGGGTGTTTACTGAATATTTGTTCATATTCCTTCACTACACGGTATACTCCATGCTTGTGACGGGGAGGTGTAGAACTGGCACCTACATGCAACTTTTGGCACCAATCCTCCAGCTTCTCCTCTGAGCCATTGTCATCCGCCTGACATGACGGGTTCAAGGGCTCGGCGGCTGTGATGTTATTGTTATCAACCGTGTACAACTTAGCCATGGTAGCATACTTAGGTAATGTGACCTCATCTTCTCCGCAGTTTAATAGACGTAATGGCACTCTTCCCCTGTGTACGTCAACTACTCCTCTCGCTGTGAGTATGATGGGTCTGCTGTCTGAGTACACGGGTTCTACCAGGGCTTGATAGTCGTGCCCCTTGATGCCTATTGCGGCTCTACACCACACCAACATTTCAGTTTTGGGAGGTATTACAATGGGTATTGGATCACTTACTCGTACACTGCCGATCTCACCTCCGGAGATTTCTACCTGTTGCTTCAACATCAAGGCTTTGATCTCTTTGTGCAGAAGCCTCTGTTGTCCAGTTCCAGCAGTCTCGGCGATTTGCTGAAAAACACTTAACACTTCGGAAAAAACATTTCTCAATTACATTAATTCATATCAGCATCACTGGTTCACGTTCTCGCCGGTTAACATCTATGATTATAATATCCTGGTTCTGCAATTCTACCTTCCCAACCTGAATATTCATCTCTCTAAATCCAACCTTTGGTATTACCTGTCCATTACTAGCCCATACATCAAAGTCATCTGGCACATTAGTAATGTCTGAACGCAACGTCGACAAATGGGCTGTCCATCTGGTTGATAGCGATCGCTGGGTCGTCCTCTTGCTGCTGGGTATCTTCTGGACCTCATCCATGGGACATCCTCTCTGCTGGTCGCCAACTCGATCTTGGGTGCAGGCTTTGACTCTCGCAGTTCCTTGATGACCTTGGCCATAGAGATCACGGTGTCTGTCAGGGCATCTAGCTTTTGGTTGAGGGCTGCATTGGAAATCAGTTCTCCTGTTTCAGCAGCAGTTGCTGACATGGCAGATGTCGCTGGCGCTGCCGGCTGCTGAGGTGCTGCTGCAATGTCCAGGACAGTGGGTAGCTCCCGTGGCTCTTCCAGCTGCTGCAAACGGATAGCTCTATCTTTCAGCTCAGTAAATGTCATGTCAGGGTTCTGCAGCAGTATCATGCTTAACTGTCCTCGGTGGGAAGGGGAATAGAGGCCCTCTATGAATTGGTCAAATAGCATTTTATCAGCTCCCGGGGCTAAAGCAGGTTCTGCCAGTTTAAGGGCTCTGAGTGCTTCCTGCAGGTTCAAGGCAAAGTCTCTGGCACTCTGTTTAGGTTTCTGGTGGCATGCGAAGAACCTCATCTTAGCCTGGGTATCAGCAGCAGATTCAAACGTTGCTTTCAGTCTAGCTGCTAGATGCTCTACAGTGTCCTTATCTGTGTCCAGCCAGGACGCAACCTCACGCCGTGCATTGCCCGTTAACTGTCCCATTATCATTCCTACACGCTGGGCTTCAGTGAGGGGGTACATCACATAATATTCCTTTATCTTTAGCATAAAGTCAATTAGTGTATTAGGCTCACCGGAGTACTGGGGCAGCCACATTGCCCCTGGAGTATACGGCATCAGGAATGGCATTATGGATGCTGTTCCTTGCGCCACTGCACCGCCGGGTACTATTGCTGGGTCCGGCGCTGCAGCTCCACCAGCTGCTCCGTCGCCGCCTTGTGCATTGGACTGCAACATCTTGGGCCCCCTTATTTAATATCCGCCCTCCGTCTTCCGCTTCCGTACGGATGTCTAACTAAGGTTCCGCTGCGCACCAGGGATTCTCTTCCCTTCTGGATGACGTCAGAGCGGTGAGCGGTTTTTCTTCCCGCGCGTCGCGCGCTCTGCAATGGCGGATTTTGAAATTTACAGTATCTGTGGCGCAGTTACAATTCAGCTTGCCGCGCGCCCAGCAATGGCGGCAGATTTAAAACAGTCACAAATCACGGCACACAATGCCCGGTACCGGCACGGTAGATCCTGTTCGTGACGCCAGGTTGTGGAGCCCACTGGGACGGAGTACTTGGTGCCGGACCGGTGTACTGCTGGGGGATGTCACGGCGGTCCTGGTCCGGACCGTGTCCCGGGCCCGCACAATAAAATGGGGGTTATTTACAGGGGATTTGTCACTCGTGACGCCACCCACTATATGCAGCCAGTAATGGGGCCGCCGCTGCTGCAGAACCTCCGGGGATGATGGGATAACAGCTTGGATAGAATAGTTCCTGTGGGCAGAACTGGGTTCCCCGGGGCAGTGGTAGAAGTAGTTAAAGTCTGTGAGGATGGTTATTGATGCTGCAGGAGAGTAGGGGTAGCAGTAGAGATGATGAGAGTAGAGGTAATCGCAGTATATGAGGGCAAGTGGGGCTTCAGTATAAGGATCACACACACTCACTAAATGTACCATGCAATTTTGCATGCGTTTTTGCATGCGTTTTTTAAGGCTGCTCCACACCTAACAGCAAAAACGCAGCCCAAAAATGCATGCTGCCTAAAACATGCAAATAAACGCATGCCAAGTGTGACCTTATACAAAAACTACTAGAAAAAAGCAGCATCAAAAAACTTACCATCTATGTCAAAAACAGAATCAAAATGCACTCTCAGGATGCAGTCAGAGCCCAAATGTAAAGCAAGCCCAGCTGCAGGATAATAAACCACCTCGACCAGCTATGTGTGGGAGGCGATTTGCCATGCATACACTGGGCCTGCTTAGAGCACCATTCACACTGATACAATTGATGCAGAGTGTCTGAAAGCGACCCAACCGCTCCGCTGCTGAGCATTGGGCCGCACAGTACGATACCTCTGCACCACTAGATGAATGGCGCCCCTAGGGGCCCGACTGCACCCTGGATAGATAAAAAGTGCAAAAAGTCTCTTATATGATGAATAAAAAACTTTTACAAATGGGATTTTGGTTCATGCATTGGCCAAGACATTTAAGCTGATGATCCACGACAAGGAATCCCATGCTCATCAGTCCTATCAAAAACTTGTACAAAACTACTAGAAAAAAGCAGCATCAAAAAACCTTACCATCTATGCCAAAAACAGAATCAAAATGCACTCTCAGGATGCAGTCAGAGCCCAAATGTAAAGCAAGCCCAGCTGCAGGATAATAAACCACCTCGACCAGCTATGTGTGGGAGGCGATTTGCCATGCATACACTGGGCCCGCTTAGAGCACCATTCACACTGATACAATTGATGCAGAGTGTGGTAATGTGAGGGCCATTACACTGTGAGCCCTTGTGGACAGGATCTCTGCCCTAATGTACCTGTATGATTTATTCGTCGTTATTTATGTTCTCGTCCTTGTTCTGCCCTTACACATGTAAAGCGCCATAGAACCAATGGCACTATATAAATAAATAAATAATCATAATAATAATAATATTGTGATTTGGGGACATTTTTGTTGGCATCTTACTTTATAAGGTCCATGAAAGGGGTATCCTATGGTATGGAGAAACTAAGGGGCTTTAATAGAAGCAAAATTACTTTGTAAGAGCTGTAAAGTTGTATATGCTCTTCTGTGACCCCGACAAATATTTTTTACTAGATGGCGGCCCGATTCTAAAGAATCGGGTAGTCTAGAATCCATATATAGTTTATTTACTAATTGTTACGGGAGTGCGGTGAAATGAATTGTGTGTATACAGGCGGCTTTGTTGGTAGCAGAGTATACAGGCGGCTCTGTGGGTAGCAGAGTATACGGTAGCTCAGTGGTTAGTACTGCGCGGTGGCTCAGTGGTTAGCACTGCGCGGTGGCTCAGTGGTTAGCACTGCACGGTGGCTCAGTGGTTAGCACTGCGCGGTGGCTCAGTGGTTAGCACTGCGAGGTGGCTCAGTGGTTAGCACAACGCGGTGGCTCAGTCTTTAGCACTGCGCGGTGGCTCAGTGGTTAGCAGTGAGTGCGGTGAAAGTGGTCAGCGCGGTCAGCGCAGTGCCGTGGGCAGAGTGGTCAGCGCAGTGCGGTGGGCAGAGTGGTCAGCGCATTGCCATGGGCAAAGTGGTGAGCGCAGTGCCGTGGGCAGAGTGGTGAGCACAGTGCCGTGGGCAGAGTGGTGAACGCAGTGTCGTGGGCAGAGTGGTGAGCGCAGTGCCGTGGGCAGAGTGGTGAGCGCAGTGCCGTGGGCAGAGTGGTGAGCGCAGTGCCATGGGCAGAGTGGTGAGCGCAGTGCCGTGGGCAGAGTGGTGAGCGCAGTGCCATGGAAGTCTGACCTCCAGAATTAGACAAAATATATCTTTTCACCCCAAAAGCCTCTCTTAATGCAGTGTCCCATGAAAGGAATTATAAGGTGGTGGCGAGGTGGTATAGGTGTCCAACAGATATCCAGGTGATGCTCCCCTCCACCTCCTCTAGTTGCTGAAGATGTGGGGCTAATAATGGCACTTATTTACATACTTAGTTGACATACCCCATAATACACTCTTTTTTGAAAGTGCTCCTAGAATTGTATAAACTTGTACCATCTACTCGTATCTCTCCAACACCTGAGCTTCTCTTGTTGAACCTCACTGATGAATCGACTTCCAAATTCAAATCCGGCCTCCTCAGACACTTTTTGACAGCTGGTAGTAGGTTAATCGCCAGAGCCTGGGAACAAACTCGCTCTCCATCTAAAGAGGAGTTGGTCAACGAGAATTATGACATCTGTAGAATGGAGGACTTCATCAAACAATCCCAAAATCCTGCCCAGACTATAGAAAGACACGTTTTGTCATGGACTCCCTGGATCATGTTCAGAGAATCTCCAGCCTTTAATGTATGGTTGCCCTCATAATTTCACCCCTGGTTTACCATACTTACTCTGACATATCCCCTCGGACACCCTTCTCCTCTCTCTTCTTGTTTTTTTCTTTCTCTTCCTCTTTTTACTCTCTCATCTGTTCTATTCTCCCTTGTTTTCTTACACTTTCTATATTTTTTCTTTGCCTGCCTATGACCACGAACAAAATGGTCCTCAAGATTTTATAGTATATACTTCTTATTAATTTCCTAGAGGAAGAGCGTATTCCTCTAGTTGCTTTGTTTTTTGTTTTTTTTGTTAAGTTATATAGTAAGAATTCTCCACAGATTCTCGACAGGACTATTTGTCTATTATTCTGCCAAGATGAGTCCCTGGAGATTGGACTTAAAATGTTTATTATTTTGAGTTAGTTCAATGGGAAGGCTTCTCATTCTGTCTTATTATATGCAATCTTATTTGTGTGATTTGTAAACTTTGAAATTTTGAACCAATAAAATCTGATTTACCATAAAAAACAGAAATGTAGATATTTGTGCAAATTTGTTAAAATTTGCTATGGGACAATAGTAGAAACAGAGACCGAGGGGCTGACCGCTGGAAAGTGACTGAATACCCCGCATCACACCACACATAACACCTCCAGACAAGTGACCATTTGCAAAGCAAAATGCCAGAGCTGCTTCAATAAGACAACCCAGTGTGTATAAGTGACGTCTAATAGTGTTAAGCCTCATTCAGGTGTGAGTATTTTCCACATACAAAAAATTGACTTTTTTCTAACAGACTTTGATCAGAATTTACACTGAATAATTTACACTAAATAAAAAGGCCATTATTTCTAGAACCTTATGGCAAATTTGAAAAACAAAACCCACAATGGTCAGGAAAGCAGTTGGAATTAAGTAATAGCAGGCCAATATTCCTCTTATAACTGGTCCTCTTAAATAATAACCCTTTAAATGAAGGTAAGACCCTTTAATTAGTAAATTGATAAAGGTCTCATTCAGAAGTCAGCATCTTCCATGTATGAGAAAAACAAACCGCTTTTTTGATCAGACTAGCGTTTGCTGTGAGTTTTACCAGTTTCTCGTATATGATAGCAACAACAACAAAAAGTTTCTCCACTTTCTTTTTTTAGGACAGTTTGTGAAATTCGGACTGCACTCGAATGTCATCCAAGTGCTGTCTGATTTGTTCACGATCACAGACCCAAAGAAATGCAATGTCAATTTTGATCTAACACTTGGATCGAAATCGGACATATCTCTGTGATTTTGCACGGACTGCTTGATCTGCGAAAAATCATGGGCAAGTGAACAGCCCATACACTACTACAGTTATGAGCTATGCATGAAAAACACAGACACAACTCGTATGAGATAAATAATTTTTGACTGAGCTTCGTACAAGTAAAACTGATGACACTTGGACCATACTCTGGACCATACTCTAGTCAGGAGTTCGAGTCAAACCGGGAGGGCAGCTAAGGTACAAAATCGTCAGGCCGAAGCAGGGTCAAAAATCCAGGCAAAGGTCAGAGTCAAAACCAAACACACACTAGATCACTGCGGAACCAAGACTACATCTGGCGGTCTGCAAGATAGGCTCCAAGGTATTTGAAGGGCACGGTTACCTCCCATAGTCTGAAGCTCACAGCCTGATAATCTAATCCAGGCCGTTACTAGAACCATGCCAGACGGTGATGCACAATTGGCATCAACCATCCTACTTCTGACAGATCAGGAATATTTGACCCCAAGGCTACAAGGTCTATGGAGAAGGGAAAATGAGAAAACAGGAGCCGATCTAAGCGCAGATTATTTGGTTCAACTAATTTTTGTGGGCTATATTGCTCACCTTTAATGTAGCTTGCAACGTAGTATATCGACCTATTTTGGTCAGGATGAGATGCCTTGTCTTCCCGGTATGCAGTTGTAGTTCGGATCCAGCGGATCTCTCAGCCAAGAGACGGTAGTAATGAGATTCAGTAAAAATATCAGGTTTGTTCAGCATTCCCAAGTAACATAATTAACATTTTCAGGTGGTCTATACAGACCATATAACACCAACAGCCTCCATAAACAGGATTCAGAGAGGACCTTATCTTATCACCAGATAAGGTCCTATTTGAATCCTGTTTATGGAGGCTGTTGGTATTATATTGTCTGTATAGACCCACCTGAAAATGTTAATTATGTTACTTGGGAGCTCTGAACAAACCCAGTATTTTTACTGAATCTACTTCTGACAGAAGAACGAAGGCTGCACCTCTGCATGACCCTTTCTTCTGCAACCAACATCACCCACAGGAGAAACACAGCGGCGCTCCTTGACAGAGGCAGACATCAAAGCAGCCGGTCCATATGAGGACCATCCTATCACCGGCACCATCAGATGAAGGAATCCGACACCTCCTAGCGGCCGAGGCAGGAACACCAGCCACCGACTCCAACGGCGACGTGACAGTACCCCACACTCTAAGAGGTGCCTCCGGACCCACAAAACCCGGTTTAATGGGATGAAGAAGATGAAACTTCCTGATCAAATCCTTGGCATGGATGCTACTGGCAGACACCCAGGACCTTTCCTCCAGACCGTAGCTCTTCCAATGTACCAGATACTGCATGGATCCTCTCACTAAGTGGTTATCATGGTTCCGTTGGACTTCTTATTCTACATCACCCCAAACTAAGACCAGAGGAGGATGGGGACTGGACAGGACGAACCAGAGATCGGTACAATTTGAGAAGGGACTTATGGAATACATTGGGCAGTTTGAATGATTGAGGGAGCGTCAGACAAAAGGCTACCAGATTAATCAACTCAATAATTTCATATGGACCAATAAACCTGGGACCCAGTTTGGGAGATGGCACTTTGAGCTTAATATTTTTTGTAGAAAGCCAAACTTTGTTCCCAACTCCCAGGTCTGGGCCCTTGGAGCGCTGTTTATTGGCAGAAGACGCCTGCCTAGTCTGAGGCCCCTTTAAGTTTTTGTTCAATTCAGACCAGATAGTCTTTAACTGATCTATGGACCTTTCTACCCCAGAGACATCGGAAAGCCTAGAAGAAAATGAACTAAAGCATGGGTGTAGTCCATGATTACAGTAGAAAGGGGTAGTCTTGATAGACTCCTGGTACTGGTTATTCATGGCAATTTCTGCTACCGGCAGGTGTTCCTCCCAATCGGATTGATGCTCAGAGACATAACAACGTAGATGCTGCTCGAGAGCTTGATTAGGTGCTTGGTTTGACCATTGGTTTCAGTGTGATAGGCAGAAGAAAAAGAATAGTCGATTCCAGTCCATTTACAGAATGCCCTCCAAAACTTAGAAACGAACTGGGTGCCCCTGTCAGAAACAATAATCACAGGAACACCATGCACAACATGATTAATAAATAATTTGCTCAGGGTCTCGGAATTAGGTAATCTGGACAGTGGAACAAAATTACATTGCTTGCTGAATCTATCTACCACTACCCAGATACAAGTCTTCCCTTCGGAGAGTGGTAGGTCAGTAATAAAGTCCATGGAGTATGAGTTCAAGGACCCTCAGTGGTAGGCAAGGACTGGAGCAACCTGGCAGGGCGATTGTGGGGAGCACAGGTTTCACAAGCCAGTACATATTCCTTACAGTCCTTTACTATAGTTGGCCACCACAAATTCCTGGTTACAAGTCTGATGGTGTTATTGATACCAGGATATCCTGCAAGGACAGAATCATGTGATTCCTTAAGGACTTGGAGGCCGTATTTGGCAGGGACAAATAGTTTTTGGGAAGCAGTAGTGTCAGGGGCCTGTTCTGGAGATCCACAAATCTCTTCCAGAAGATCCCAAAACAGCCAAAATAACAATCCACTTGGCTAAAATGAGAGTCGGTTCCTTTTCCACGACCTGTAAGGGGCAGAAACTTCGAGACAGGGCATCAACATTTTTAGTACCCGGTGGAAAGTGATAACAAAATCAACCTGGAGAAGAGCAAAGCCCACCTAGCCTGTCAAGGATTCATTCTTTTTACTGACTCCAAGTAGGTCAGTAATTACGGTAATCTTATGTTTGGCGCCTTAGAGGAAGTGGCGCCATTCCTCGAAGGCCCATTTAATTGCCAACAATTCCTGATCACCCATATCATAATTCCTCTCGGTAGATGAAAATTTTCAGGAAAAGAAGGCACAGGTTGAGGGAGAAATGCAGGGCTTTGTGATAGCACTGCTCTGACTCCAACTTCAGAGGCATCTACCTCTACAATAAAGGGGCGGTCCAAATCAGGCTGTACCAATATTTGGTCAGAGGAAAAACATTCTTTTAACATAGAAAACGCATAAAGTGCTTCAGGCTTCCAATTAACCACATCCACCCCTTTCCGTGTCAAATCAGTGAGTGGTTTGGCTATCTCGGAAAAACCTTTAATAAATTTATGATAATAGTTAGCGAAACCCAAAAATCGCTGCGCTGCCTTTAGAGGCTTGGGTTGTACCCATTCCTTATGGGTTGAATTTTAGAAGGATCCATGCAAAAACCTTTAGCCAACAAAATATATCCCAAAAAGTTATCTCCTCAGTCATGAAGACACATTTCTCTAATTTGGCGAATAAAGAATGCTCTCTGAGTCTCTGGAATACAGTATGGACATGTCGGACGTGCAACCTAAGACCAGGAGAAAAAAACTGAATGTCGTCCAAATAAATGACCACATATACACCACTGATATCTCTGAAAATATCGTTGACAAAATTCTGAAAAACTGCAGGTGCATTACTTAACCTGAACGGCATTACTAAATACTCAAAATGGCCCAGGGGCGTGTTAAGTGCCGACTTCCACTCATCTCCTTCTTTTATATGGTCAAGGTTTTATGCTCCTCGAAGGTCAAGTTTGGTAAAAAAAAACCTGTCTCCCAACAGCTGATTATATAGATCAGGGATGAGTGGAAGAGGATTACAGGTCAGTTTTTCAAAAAGTGATGCACGTATTTAACCTCAAACTGGTAATCTCAAGGTCTGAGACCGAAATCTTTTTTCCAAAAAAAGAAACGGGCCTACTGGTGAGGTGGACGGTCTAATAAACCCTTTTCGCAGACTTTCTGCAATGTTCATGGCCTGACGTTCTGGACTAGAGATATTAAATATTCTCCCCTTTGGTAGACGAGGATCAGGTATCAAATCTATGGGCAATCATACTCTGGAGGGGGAATTTCTCTGATTCCAGAATAGAAATCACATCCTCAAAATGTCTAAAGGCAAACGGTACAAAGGGAGGTGTGACCTTAACTTGGTTTACTGATAGCAACATACAGTTATCCTGACACTCTGGGCTCCAGTGCACATGTGACCCAAGTGCCAGTTTATGACTGGGTTATGTTTATGTGGTGCCCATGCGACCAGGGTAGATAAAGGTAAGAACTGCAGCCAGGAGGGTGGAGACAGTTTTACACAAACACCTTACAAACACACCCACAGACACAAGACCCAACCGGAGCCCGAGACTCTAGGCGGGCAAGGGGTGGTAGGGCCAGTCACAGTGGGTGGGATGTAGGCAAGGTGACGGACCGGGCACATAAGGGGAACACCAGGAAGTGTTAAGTAGTAGGCCAGAGGGTGCCAAGCAGTAAAGCCAAGAGCGTTGAGCACCGGACCAATGCAGCTGGGTCCAGAGGAAAACGGCAGCGGTGTCAGAGAATGACTGAAGGAAAGGATCCCCTATGTACGCCGTAGTCACATGAGTAGGAAGGAGCCTGGTGATCCCCAGAAATATAGGGCTATTGGAAGGCTAGGCCGGGACCAGAGAGTCGGCTCTGAGGTGACCGCAGCTACAAGCAGGATCACAGACATTCTGGCGGGAGATGCAGATTCCATGTCTGATTTCCTAACACAAGTACAGGAGGTACAGTGGCACATAGGACTCAGAGCTTACATACCCACACACAGGGAGAAGCCAGACAAGAGTCCGAGCGACCTACCATACAGCACATTAAGGAAAGGAGAAGTAAAGAAGGGCCTGAATGGTATTAAGCAGGAGAAGGGTCTTAAGACAGGAAGCTGGCTGCAGTGGAGCTAACTGAATGTGAAAGTCTTGAGTTAATTTGCGAGAAGCTGTAACAACTTTGTGAACCAACTGAACTGTGAATTGTACTGAAAAGTTGTGAAGAAGTCAAGTAAAACCCGGGAACCCTGCCAGAGTCTACAGTGTTTGCTTCCTTGCATGTTAAACTGTTATTTATCCTGTCAAGAGCTGCCCGACCCACAGCTGGCTCATCCATATGGCTGCAGCATCATCCATCCTCCTGGCAGAAGCAAGCAGCAGCGGTGGTCCCCCATTGACCACAACCTGTGGGTGGCGTCACGACTATCCCTGTAAATAACCCTATTTATTTGTGGGCTCGGGACACGTCCAGACCAAGACCGTCGTGATAACCCCCATGATACCCCGGTCCGGTACCGAGTACCCCGTCTGAGTCGGCTCCACATTTACGTAATCATGGCATGCCCAAGATTACTGCAGATGTAAGTTACCAATAGCAAAAAATGACACATTTTCAGCATGTAAAGACCCCACCAGCAATGACACTTCCTTAGTGACAAATTCCATTCAGAAATGAGGCCGAGCTGCTGGCAAGACAGCACCCCGAGAAACCCAGAGACCTTTACCCCTATACAGGGATCTGGAATTACAGCGGAGCCCAGGAGGTAGTTGCCAAAGATGAGCAGCAGAGCAGTAAGGTCGTCAAGAAGGGAATAAAAACCAGGATCCGAAAACGTAGTCAGTAGTCCGAGTCAAACCGGGAGGGCAGCTAAGGGCAGCACTGAGGTAATGGACAGGGGGATGCAGTGAACATTATATGAGCATAATGAGTGGACCCGCATGAGCACAGACTGCCTCTGCAGCCTGCCTCTTTCAGCACCTGGGCACCGCTCCAGAGCCTCCTCCCCTTACAGAACAGCCTGTATTTGAATTACAAGACGCACCCCCCGCTTTCCCCCAAAATTTGGGGGAACAAAAGTGCATTTTATAATCCGAAAAATACGGTCCATATTTTTGTGTAAAATTATGTCCATTTTGCCTGTTTTTTATCAGTTTTTTTTGTGTTGCTCCAATACAAACAAAGGCAACAAACACGTATATAACAAAACATGTAATTGCAATAATTTTCATGGAGAAATACTTCACTTTCTGTAACAATTTCAAGTGTACCCACTCTTTTGGTCATGCCTGTATGTGTGGCACTTTTCATTCACTTCAATGTAAATAAAAGAAAGAGGAAACATTATTTCTTATTCAAGATATTTTTATTGAGTTTTCCTAATTTTTTACATTAATAACAGGATCATTCAATTTTTAGGGGTTTTCAAAAGGTTAGGGATGGGGAAAGGTGAGGTAAAATTGGGCGGCAAACCTGGAAAAAAAGGAAACAAGTGGGAAGGGGGGTGGGGAAGGAGTGTTTAACTAGTACTGTTTAATTACATAGGATCCCACTGTGTTGTGTAACATCCTGACAGTTGTCAAGAATATAACATACCGTATATACTCGAGTATAAGCCGAGATTTTCAGCACAATGTTAGTGCTGAAAAGTGCCCCCCTCGGCCTATACTTGAGTCACAGTGTGCAGGCTGAGTGGGGGGCCGTTGACCGGGCGCTGGAGGAGACGGGGGGAGGCGTAATAGGAGCGGGTGGTCCCGTGGGCTCACTCATTAGTGCAATGTAATATGCACTGCATCCTCCTGTCCATCAGTGGTGGGGGGAGCAGTGCACATTACATTGCACTGTGTATACAGCCCCCCATCATCAGTATATGCCCCCATGCTGCCGCACACCATAAAATGTCATCGACGGTCACATGACGCCGGCAAAAGCAGGAAGAAGCATGAAGACCGGAGGACGCAGCGGTGACAGAGCGACGGAGGGTGAGGATGAATGCTTTTTTATTTTATGATGTGCGGCAGCATGGGGGCGTATACTGCTCATAGGGGGGCTGTATACCAGTGATGGAGGTGTATACACCAGTGATGGAGGTTTATACACCAGTGATGGAGGTGTATACACCAGTGATGGAGGTGTATACACAAGTGTTGTATGTGTATACACCAGTGTTGAAGGTGTATACACCAGTGATGGAGGTGTATACACCAGTGATGGGGGTATATACCTGTGATGGGGGGTATATACCATTTGTAGGAACTTATATACCAGTGATGGGTGCTATATATCAGTGATGAGGGGCTGTATACAGTGATGATTGCTACAGTCATATGAAAAAGTTTGGGCACCGCTATTAATCTTACTAATTTTTTTTTGTTTAAAATTGTTTTTTGGCAACAGCTATTTCAGTGTGATATATGTAATAACTGATGGACACAGTAATATTTCAGGATTGAAATGAGGTTTATTGTACTAACCGAAAATGTGAAATATGCATTAATTCAAAAATTGACAGGTGCAAAAGTATGGGTACCTTCAACAGAAAAGTGACATTAATATTTAGTAGATCCACCTTTTGCAAAAATAACAGCCTCTAGTCGCTTCCTGTAGCTGTTAATGAGTTCCTGGATCCTGGATGAAGGTATTTTTGCCCATTCCTCTTTACAAAACAATTCCAGTTCTGTTAAGTTTGATGGTCGCTGAGCATGGACAGCCCGTTTCAAAACATCCCATAGATGTTCAATGATATTCAGGTCTGGGGAATGGGATGGCCATTCCAGAACATTGTAATTGTTCCTCTGCATGAATGCCTGAGTAGATTTGGAGCCGTGTTTTGGATCATTGTCTTGCTGAAAGATCCATCCAGTAACTTCTACTTTGACACTGATTCTTGAACATTATTCTCAAGAATCTGCTGATACTGAGTGGAATCCATGCGACCCTCAACTTTAACAAGATTCCCGGTGCCGTCATTGGCCACACAGCCCTAAAAGAATGATTGACCCTCCCCCAAATTTGACAGTGGGTAGCAAGTGTTTTTCTTGGAATGCTGTGTTTTTGTGGCTCCATGCATAACGCCTTGTATGACCAAACAACTCAATCTTTGTTTCATCAGTCCACAGGACCTTCTTCCAAAATGAAACTGGCTTGTCCAAATGTGCTTTTGCATACCTCAGACTTCTTTCGCATCACTCTCCCATACAGCTTCTCCTTGTGCAGTGTGCGCTGTATTGTTGACCGATGCACAGTGACACCATCTGCAGCAAGATGATGCTGCATCTCTTTGGAGGTGGTCTGTGGATTGTTCTTGACTGTTCTCACCATTCTTCTTCTCTGCCTTTCTGATATTTTTGTTGGCCTGCCACTTCTGACCTTTACAAGAACTGTCCCTGTGGTCTTTCATTTCCTTACTATGTTCCTCACAGTGGAAACTGACAGGTTAAATCTCTGAGACAACTTTTTGTATTCTTCCCCTGAACAACTACGTTGAACAACCTTTTTTTTTTCAGATCATTTGAGAGCTGTTTTGAGGACCCCATGATGCCACTCCTCAGAGAAGATGCAAATAGGAGAACAACAGTCATTATTATGGGGGACTTCAACTACCCTGAAATACATTGGGGATCAGAAACCTGCAGTTCCAGCAAAGGTAATAAGTTTTTGAAAACTATAAGAGACAATTACCTTTCAAACTGGTTCAGGACCCAACAAGAAGGGGGGCACTGCTGGACCTAATATTAACCAACAGGCCAGACCGCATATCAAATATACGGGTTGGAGGTCACTTTTGTAATAGTGATCATAACTTAATAAGCTTTCAAGTATCCTTTACTAAGACGTGTAGTAGAGGGGCCACAAGGACACTAAACTTCAGGAAGGCAAATTTCCAACGGTTGAGAGATGATCTTAGTGCAATAAACTGGGACGATGTCCTGAGACATAAAAGTACACAACACAAATGGGAGATGTTTATTAGCATCCTGAATAGGACCTGTGCACAATATATACCCTATGGGAATAAGCATGCTAGAAATAGGAGGAAACCACTATGGCTAAATAAAGCGGTAAGAAGTGCAATATGTGACAAAAAGAAAGCATTTAGGGAATTAAAGCAAGTAGGTAGTGATGAAGCATTAAATAAATACAGAAAATTAAATAACATTTGTAAAAAGCAAATCAAGGCAGCAAAGATTGAGACAGAGAGACTCATTGCCAGAGAAAGTAAAAAGAATCCCAAAATATTTTTTAACTACATAAATAGTAAGAAACTAAAAAATGATGGTGTTGGCCCCTTTAAAAATAGTCTGGGTGAAATGGTGGATGAGGATGAGGAAAAAGCAAATATGCTAAATGACTTTTTTTCAACAGTATTTACACAAGAAAATCCCATGACAGACAATATGATCAGTGATAACAAAAATTCTCAATTAAACGTCACCTGCTTAACCCAAGAGGAAGTACGGCATCGTCTAAAAATCACTAAAATTGACAAATCCCCGGGCCCAGATGGGATACACCCAGAGTGCTGCAGGAATTAAGTACTGTCATAGATAGACCATTATTTTTAATATTTAAAGATTCCATAATAACAGGGTCTGTACCACAGGACTGGCGTATAGCAAATGTGGTGCCAATATTCAAAAAGGGGACAAAAACTGAACTTGGAAATTATAGGCCAGTAAGCTTAACCTCTACTGTGGGTAAAATCCTAGAGGGTTTTCTAAGAGATGCTATACTGGAGTATCTGAAGAAAAATAACCTCATGACCCATTATCAACATGGTTTTACGAGGGACCGTTCCTGTCAAACTAATCTAATAAGCTTCTATGAAGAAGTAAGTTCTGGACTGGACCAAGGAAATGCAGTGGATGTGGTGTATATGGACTTTTCAAAAGCTTTTGATACGGTGCCACACAAAAGGTTGATACATAAAATGAGGGCAATGGGGATAGGGGAAAATATGTGTAAGTGGGTTAAGAACTGGCTTAGTGATAGGAAACAAAGAGTGGTTATTAATGGAACACACTCAGAATGGGTCACAGTTAACAGTGGGGTACCACAGGGGTCAGTGTTGGGCCCGCTTCTATTTAATATATTTATTAATGACCTTGTAGGGGGCATACAGAGTAGAATCTCAATATTTGCAGATGACACTAAACTCTGCAGGGTAATCAATACAGAGGAGGACAATTTTATATTACAGGAGGATTTATGTAAACTAGAAGTTTGGGCTGCTAAATGGCAAATGCGCTTTAATGGGGATAAATGTAAAGTCATGCACTTGGGCAGAGGAAACAAAAGGTATAATTATGTGCTTAATTGTAAAACACTGGGCAAAACTGTCACTGAAAAAGACCTGGGTGTATGGGTAGATGACAAACTCACATTTAGTGGCCAGTGTCAGGCAGCTGCTGCAAAGGCAAATAAAATAATGGGATGTATTAAAAGAGGCATAGATGCTCATGAGGAGAACATAATTTTACCTCTATACAAGTCACTAGTGCGACCACACTTAGAATACTGTGTACAATTCTGGTCTCCGGTGTATAAGAAAGACATAGCTGAACTAGAGCGGGTCCAGAGAAGAGCGACAAAAGTTATTAGAGGACTAAGGGGTCTGCAATACCAAGACAGGTTATTAAACTTGGGGTTATTTAGCTTGGAAAAACGAAGGCTTAGGGGTGATCTTATAATAATGTATAAATATATGAGGGGGCAGTACAGAGACCTTTCTAATGATCTCTTTACTCTTAGGCCTGAGACTGGGACAAGGGGGCATCCTCTACGTCTGGAGGGAAGAAGGTTTAATCATAATCACAGACGCGGATTCTTTACTGTAAGAGCAGTGAGACTATGGAACTCTCTGCCACATGATGTTGTAATGAGTGAGTCACTACTAACATTTAAGAAGGGCCTGGATGCCTTTCTTGAAAACTATAATATTACCAGTTATATATACTAGATTCTTTGATAGGGCGTTGATCCAGGGAATTAGTCTGATTGCCATATCTGGAGTCAGGAAGGAATTTTTTTCCCCCAATGTGGAGATTAGTGTTGCCACATGGGGTTTTTTTTTGCCTTCCTCTGGATCAACATGTTAGGCTATGGGTTGAACTAGATGGACTTAAAGTCTTCCTTCAACCTTAAAAACTATGTTACTATGTTACTATGTTACTATGTAACTTGCAAGTGGACACCTGAAATAGCTTTTCTCATGATTGGATACACCGGGCTATGAAGTACAAAGCTTAATGAGGTTAACAAATCAATTTAGTGCTTCAGTAAGTCAGTAAAAAGTAGTTAGGAAAATTCAAATCATGAAAATCAGAAGGGTGTCCATACTTTGGCACCTGTCAAATTTTGAAATAATGCATCAACCTGAAGTTGAATACTAAATCAACCTGAAATATTACTGTGTCCATCAGATATTACATATATCACACTGAAATAGCTGTTGCAAAAACCCAATTTTAAACAAAAAAATAATGAGTAAGACTAAGAGGGGTGCCCAAACTTTTTCATATGACTGTATATATCATTCATGGGGGTGCTATATACCTGTGATGGAGGGCTATATACCAGGATGGGGGTCTGCTGCATTCCCACCCTAGGCTTATACTCAAGTCAATAGGTTTCCCTAGTTTTTGGGGTAAAATTAGGGGCCACGGCTTATACTCGGGTCTGCTTATACTCGAGTATATACGGTATTACTTAAAACATCGAATAACGAAACAGTTAAGCACATTAAGCACCTTTGCATATCAACCCTGTGATGTGCTATGGGTATCTTCGTCACTTACCTCCAGTTGAAGGTTCGGTGTAAAATGTTTGGTCCATGGGCTCCTAAATTATATTTTTTGATTGTTTATTCTAAAGGGTGGCATTAAATTCAAAAGTATTGTGAAGTGACACTTTGTCCGTTAGATCCTCTATCAATGGAGGTGAAACTTGTTTCCACTTGGCTGCAATAAGCAATAAGCAATTTAGTGGTTAATAGAATATAGCAAATGATGTGTCTATATTTGCGAGGTATAGATTTGATTCCCAATGAAAGTAGAATCAATTGAGGTGATCTTTCAATTTTAAGATTAGTGACTTGTAATATTAAGTTCTGGATGTGAGTCGGTCGACAGGGAGGGGGTGCTTGGATACTGGGACAGATGGTCACTTTGATGGGGGATCACGGCTGGTTGGTTCCCGCTTCCGTGCCCTGGATACTCAATGGCCGGGATGGTGGGGGATGATAACGATGGATGGGGGAATGGTAGCGTGACACCACCTGTGGTACCTGGTAGCGTGGATACCAGCGATGCGGCCGAACGCTGAGGTGATGGAGGTGCAGCTCAGAATAGTACAGCTCCCCACAGGTGGAGCTTTACCTCAGGGCAGTGGGGTGGATGAGGGGAGTAGTAGTGGCAGTTCTGCGGTGAACGCTGCAGGTTGCGGTGGGGAATCAGGCACACACAATAGTCTCTGTTTCGGTGCCTATTTACTGATGTCCGGCAACAGGTACAGTCCAGGAGGATAACCAGGTTCTCGGTGCAATTTGCGACATTCACCTGGGAGAGTTGTGAGGCCTCCTCTGTTATTGTGTACAGTGATTGGGGTAAGTCCAGCCTGAAACTGAACTTGACGCTCCTTCTCCCTCTCAGGGTACTTCTCCTTACCGACATTAAGGACCTTTTTGTGGGATCCCTATTCTCTGCTTATGTCCCTGGTCCTGTACTTGGTCAGGTATGAGTGTTTTCTGTACTTTATCTGTACTTTACCTCAGGGGGATTAGATCCCCCTGCTCTGTCCAGGCTTTTTCTGCTTCAATAAATTATTAGCAGTATCGGACTCCGGTGTCCGGGTGGGCTAAAGGGATACCTGGTATGTTCCCTTCTTTCTTTCTCCTACCTCCTCCACTGGCCTCCGACCCTCTCCCTAGGGTGCAGCACAGCTGGGTCAGTGTTCTCTGGTCCTGGGCCTGGCTTGATCCCAGTGACCAGCTTCTTCCAGTACCTTCCTCTTTGGCTGTCTGACTGGAACTACCTGCTCTCTTCACTGCTCAGAGCAGACTAACTGACTCCTCCCCTCAGGCCTGGATCCTTATAGGGGAACTTGCTTAAGGCAGCAAGTAGAGCTCCCCCTACAGGTCTGGGGTGGAAGGTGTTGTGTGCTGTGTGTACCAAGGTGTATGTTTCTCCTTGCGCCTGTGGGTCTAGTGGCAATCCCCAGCAGGGGTGCCACAGATGTTTTTTAAGCCTATTGCATCCCCCCAAAATGTGTGAAATGTTTCCTATGTCACTACCTTCCCTCCAACATGCTGGGGAGATTGACGGGTAAATCATGCTTTATTTTTGAAGGCTCAAATACCATCTCGTTAAAGCGAACATGTCACCCCCCCCCGGGCATCAAAAGCTAAAATAGCCACCTTCTGCAGCACTAAGGCTGCATTCAGAGAAGGTGGCTATAGCCTTTTGATGCCTTTTATACTATGAAATATGCAGTTAGGTAAATGCTCACACTTCTGAAGACCAAAGACCGGGAGGCGGGGTTTCACGCTCCTCCGACCGCCCCTCTTGTCCATCATGGTGCTCGCCTGCTGCTGCCTCCCCTGACTGTGTAAAATGAACGAGCGCCTCCATTCTCCTGCACGGCGCCGTGCATGCGCTGTGCGCCGGTGTCCAGGAAGTCGTCGGGCAGCGCGCACAGCGCATGCGTGGCTCCATACAGGAGAACGGAGACCCGCGTTCATTTTTACACAGTCAGGGGAGGCAGCAGGCGAGCATCATGATGGACAAGAGGGGGCGGTCAGAGGAGCGTGAAACCCCGCTCCCGTCTTTGGTCTTCAGAAGTGTGAGCATTTACTAACTGCATATTTCATAGTATAAAGGCTATCAAAAGGCTATAGCCACCTTCTCTGAATGCAGCCTTAGGGTACTTTACACGCCGCTACGGCAGGATGGATGCATCCGCTACAGGCTACAAATGTAGCTTGTAGCGCCAATATAGCCCGTCGTAGCGGCGTCTGAAGACGTGACGATACAGCCGGCAACAGATACATCTGTTTACGACCTCTGCTCGAAAACAGAGAGCTACAAAGCCGATGGTAGCAAGATGCATCGGCGTGTAAAGACGTTACGGAAGGGAACTCTGGACACCCTGCGATGTAGCTGCAATGTAGCTAAGGTGTGACCCTGGCTCCGTGTTACCGCGCCCATGTGCGATCATTGGTGGAAGCTGCTGCATGACGATTGGTAGTCGCTGCATAGAGAGGCATATTTAAGGAGCTGACGAGTCACACTACACAATCGCTCAAGCGTGTTGTATTACTCAGCCTCCTGCGTTGCCTGCCCAATCAGGATGTTATTGCTTTGTCCTATCAGCGTACGGACGGCTCGTAATCCACAATTGTGGCACGCCTATGTGCTGGCCCTGCTGCACCAGGTACGCCATAGTAGCTGGTTATAGCGGTGTGTAAATGAGCTACAGATGGCTACTTGAGACACCCGGCGATGTATCTAGCTATAGATGTCACGTAGCGTAGCGCACCTTATGGCGGCGTGTAAAGGTGATGCGTGGAGCGTTTGTAACCGTTTGAGCGTGCTCGTGCACGTGAAGTAGCGGGATGCATCCATCCTGCCGTAGCGGCGTGTAAAGGTACCCTTAGTGCTGCAGAAGGTGGCTATTTTAGCTTTTGATGTCCGGGGGGGGTGACAGGTTCGCTTTAAAGGGAATCTGTCAGGTCAAAAATCTTTATGTAACTGCTATCATTTTCTAATTCCTTCTCTAAGCTCTCTCTATTCAAGTATTTCTATTATTTATGCTTCCCTTCTATCATCTAGAAATTTCAAAATAAAAGATTTATTCCATCTGTCAATCACAGTGAGCTCTCTGCTGCTCACTTCCCAAGGATTGAGTATTCATGCATCGCTATACAGCTCTCCTCTCTGATCTGTTATGCTGTATGGCTCATTGAAGATAGAAGGGAGGGGGTGGAAGTGTGTTTGCTCTTAGAGATCTTCATTGTGTGTATCTGAGGCATGTGTAGTGTGTGCAGTCTGAGATATTTCTATGTGATTATTAGAACATTTGATCATTTGCTCAGCAGATGCAGACATTCCATGTCTGCAGGAAAACCAACGTTCAAATAATAGAAATCTTACAGATAGCACAGTGCAAAACAAAATACCGCCCCTTTCCAGCAGAGAGCACAGAGGGGAGGGACAGAATACCAGCTTGGGTGGGTATAGATATTTAAATAACATTAATACAGCAGACAGACTATTTGGCTGTGAATATAATGGAGAGGACTAATGCAGTAGCTGCTTTTAGAGTGTGAAAATGTTTATAACATGGAAACTACAAAGTGTACAATAATGGCTTACATGTTTTTAAAAAGTCTGCCCAGGCACTCTTAAGGATAATATTAGTAACATACTGAAAAATGACCTGACAGAGTTCCTTTAATAACTCCTGTAATATCACAAAGCTGGTGTTGGAGTATGTGATCTTTACAATATTTTATTATCACATTATTTCTGTGCATATGACTTAACTGTTTATAAAAACACTATAATAGTTTAGAATATTATATTGCATATAAACACACAGGTTGTAATGACTTTAACGTAAAACATCTTCAAAAAGATTTGAGCAGTACTCCGCTTTACAAAAATCTTCGGCTTCTTTAGTTCTGTAGTATTGTTGTATCAAAACCAGCTAGTACAAAACGTTCTGCTAATGGTGGTTTACAGCCTGGTCATTGGACGTTTAAATGTGGAACAGGTGAAAGATACAACTATAAACATAGACATCGAGAAGCAATAAAGAACTCTTGTTTAGTAAATAAAAGAAACACTTTCCTGCAATATACCTGGTGCTATAAAGGGCAGCAAGTTTCTGCAATAGAACACAAAACGGTATTTAATTTGTAATGATGAGAAGCCCCACCTTAGTTTCCAGTCATTCCAGTGGTGCATAGAATATTGAAGCCTTAGGTTACAGTCACAAGTCTGTTTCTTTTCCACAATTCTGTATTACTAACATCCAAATCAAAGTTTTATCAAATTTCTGGATATAAAAGTTTAAAAAAAATAATGATTTACCAAGACACAAAAAAGGGCAATCAAAGACAAGAAAAATCAAGCATGGGTGCATGTGGAAAAGTTTCTGATTTGATACATATATATTGCCAAAAAAGTACCGTATATACTCGCGTATAAGCCGAGTTTTTCAGCCCAAAAATTGGGCTGAAAAGGCCCCCCCTCGGCTTATACGCGAGTCACCGTATACTGTATACAATGTATACAGTATACAGTGCCCCCCCATCAGTATACAGGCCCCCCCCTTGCTGCACAATCCTGTAAAGGAAGAGATTAGTATACTTATCCCTGCCGCTGTCCCGCTGCCACTGTCCCGCCGCTGCCATCGCGCTCCTCCGGCTTCATCCGTCTTCTTCCGGCTTCCTCCGATGGGCTCAGGCACTGACGTCATTGTCTGCGCGCCAGAGGAGGAAGCCGTAAGACGCTGGATGAAGACGGAGGAGCGCGATGGCAGCGGCGGGACAGCGGCAGAGGGACAGCGGCAGGGATAAGTATACTAATCTCTTCCTTTACAGGATTGTGCAGCAAGGGGGGGCCTGTATACTGATGGGGGGGTTGTATATACCTCTGGGGCTGTATATACCTCTGGGGCTGCTGTATACTACCACTGGGGCTGCTGTATATACCTCTGGGGCTGTATATACCTCTGGGGCTGCTGTATACTACCACTGGGGCTGCTGTATATACCTCTGGGGCTGTATATACCTCTGGTGCTGCTGTATACTACCACTGGGGCTGCTGTATACTACCACTGGGGCTGCTGTATACACCTCTGGGGCTGCTGTATACTACCACTGGGGCTGCTGTATATACCTCTGGGGCTGCTGTATACTACCACTGGGGCTGCTGTATATACCTCTGGGGCTGTATATACCTCTGGGGCTGCTGTATACTACCACTGGGGCTGCTGTATACTACCATTGGGGCTGCTGTATACTACTACTCGGGCTGCTGTATACTACCACTGGGGCAGCTGTATACTACCACTGGGGCTGCTGTATACTACCTCTGGGGCTGCTGTATACTACCACTGGGGCTGCTGTATACACCTCTGGGGCTGCTGTATACTACCACTGGGGCTGCTGTATATACCTCTGGGGCTGCTGTATACTGGACGGGCTGGAAAGACTATAAATAGAGCCTGTGAGTTTACCTGGTGCAGTGACCGTTTTTTCTTATTGCACTCGCATGTAATACACAGAGACAAGCATATCACATATGATGCTCCTGCATTAGATGCCATACGCTAATGTGACCCTGACCTAATACAGAGATTAATTTGGTATACATGAATCAATGTGATTGATCAGTGATATGGGATAGCTGGCAAATGTCCTGCCCAGGGCATAGCTAGGAGTTCAGCTCAGGATGGGCAAAACATCTGAGTGGGCCATTAACCAAGTAACCATGATTCCAACTATGGTGGCACACCCTGAGAGTGCGTTCATATCTGCGTATATAAAATCACCTACATTCTCAGCCAGGAAATGTAGGAGTGTGTCATGCATTTTTTACCTCACCTAGCATCCGTATGTCATGTGAAATTGCGCTTTTCTAGGCGAAAAAAAAATGCACACTGGCACAATATTCGTATGACATATAAATGCTAGGTGAGAAAAAATGCATAATCGCATGGCATACGGATGCTAGGTGAGGAAATAACGCAGGTCATTCGACAACTTTTCCTAGCTGAGAATCTAGGGGATTTTAGAACGCACTTTATTAGTGGATGTAGGAGAACCTCAAAAGATGACCCCGATGTTACTAAAAAAAACTCCAAAAAAACTCCATGCAAAGACCAACACTGGTGCTATTACCAAATGGTGACCATATAGTGCATACCAGTCCTGTAAAACATGATTATGGTACAGTTATAGATGGTGGCTTACTTCTGACATTCTTTCTTATGGAATTGTTCATTGTTCCCATCTTTACCATTTGGCCCAGATGGACATGACAACTTCTTTAGCCATGACTCGTGTACATACTGTAGATTACAACACAGACACGTCTGACTTCTCACATTTCCATCACCATACCCATCTCCATCACCTTATCCTGCTGACACTCAATCACAGAGCCACTGCTGATGTATGTGCTTCTATTACTGCACCTACTTTGTACTTTGGTGGTCTTAAACATGGTAGTGTATATAGGCCGCATATAGAAAAAAATGCGAATTTGGGATGACTCATTCTTTGCAGGACAAAGGCTAGGGTCACACTTGGTTTTGGACCCACGTTTCCAGGCAGTGCAAATACAGGTCAGCGTTAACGGCAAGCACAAGAAGCAAGAGGAATGGCAAAAGGTAAGGCAGTGAGGGTAAGTTTTCAGAAATTTCTGAACAACTAGGTTCAGCACGTGAGCCATGCATGGCACGTGTACCAGCTTGCTGACCTTTAAAGCCGCAACCAGGTTACGCCCATTATTGCAGATGACCAGACCGGGTTGGAGGTGCAGCGGGGAGAGCCACTGATCGGTCTATTGCTTGAAAGCTTGCCACAGCTCTGCTGCAGTGTTTGGTTTCTATAGCCTACTTGGCTGATTCACAATGGCATGTTTAAATGGGGCAATAACAAATGTAATTTGTGCAGATATATGATATAAACAGTTTGAAATAATATATTATATAGTATATTATTTGCAGCACCACACATGTTGTCTATATGGTAACATGTGTGGAATGCAAAAAATACTACATTGGCTGCACAACACGTACTATGAAAAAAAGATTGGCAATGCACATTTGAGCTGACAACCCGGATTCTAAAGGTTTGAGAACCAGTATGTCGAGTCTATAAAGACATTGTAGAGACAATCATTTGTGTAATTTAAATCTCTCAGCGTAAAACGCATCGAGAGGGTCTTTTACCGATATAGGGGCGGGGACTCTGGGAGAGAACCCTGCGAAACAGGGACATTTATTGGATATTACAACTAGATGCACACAGCCCAACCGGTCTTAATTTCAGGAGTGATTTGTTATATTTTTTACTAAGATCACCAAAAACGTGTATATTTGGCAGCTGATTTCATTTCTGAAGTGAATGAAATGGGAATATATTGAATATTAGAATTAGATGCATGCAGTCCAACCTGTCTTAATTTCAGGAGTGTTTTGTTGTAATTTTACTAAGATCACCAAAAACGTGTGTATTTGGCAGCTGATTTTATTTCTGAAGTGAATGAAATTTGTATCTAGTGTGCAATAGGAACAACAAAAATATGGGGACTAGAATATGGTGTAGTATTTCTCCATAACAATACAAACTTGAGAAACCGAAAAGTAAGTGTTTGTCAGGAAATGATCAATTCTTTTCATTATTTTAAAAAGACAGCAAGAGCTGACGTACCTCTCCGCCCCCTGTTCATTCGTAAGGTAGCTGTAGGGAACTTCTTCGTGCTTCACCCAACCAAGTATTTACGACTAGCCATAAAACTCTGAGCTGAGCAGAATTCAGCTACTCTAATCTGGTTTTGTCCTTGTGATATCCCTTTGACTTAAGTCACCAACTTTTAATGTCAAATTTAATAAGACACATTCATGGCACAAATTCATAAATCATATTTTTGGAATGTTTACCTTTTTTCAGTTATAATAGTATATCTTTTATATCTGGGAAACAATCAGAAACCTAGGAAATAAGTTCTGACCTTCCACATATCCCAGATATATTTGATATCAATCTTCATGTAAATTCATGAGGGTAAACATGATGTACATATCTTGGATGTGGGTGCATCCAATCCAATGATATGAAAAATATTGTTTTTTAAGTCTTGTGCAGCTGGGTGGGTTTACAAAACCCAGCTCTCCTTGTGAGGTAAACAGAGTGGGAGTTTTCAGGTTTCTGTTTCATTACATAAAACAAGCATCCATTTTGGGCTCATTCCACCCTAGGATGTCAGATGCAGCGTGACACACTGCGTGGAGGAATCATACACCATTTATGGAGAGCCAACCCCCCCCACTGAATCTGAGTTGTCACCGCATGGCATATGTTTTAGTCTTTCTTATTTTAATTCCTTTTATTTTAATAACTGTTTTATGCATATATGTAAATTGTCTCTTCTGTAATATCTTGTATATCTTTTTGTAAACACTGCCAACTTTTTGGAGTAAACTATAAATTTGCTTAGTTTCGTTCTTCCTGTTCTATGATGAGCTGATATGCATCCCTGCAATTTCACGTTACCAAACAGGTTACTGATCCACCTGAAAGAGATCAGTGGTGGCAGCATAATTTTTGTATTTATGTGATATTGTGGGCCTGGGGGTGGCTAGATTGAGGTATATATATGTTCCTGGCAGGAACTGGTGGTATATACACATCCTGTCACATCACGTGCCGCAGTAGACAAAATAAATTAAGGCAGCTGGTCTCCTTTGCTTATCCTCTAGCAATATTGACTTTGGCCAGCAGGATATATGAGCACCAGAGAGCTGCAGGTCCTGACTAAGTTTTCATAACAATTGGTGGCAGAGCAGTGGGATCATAGAACATTAAGGTACCGTCACACGCATCCATATCGCCGGTGAGAATGATGGCAATTCCTGAATTCGGCGATGTGGAAACCACGTCGCATGTGTGTAGTGGCGTTTGACTGGGTGATTCTATGGCGAAAAATCGCCGGTGGAGCGTCGCATGATTGCCCTGCCCTGCAGTGAAATCAGGCGGTATCCACCAGGCGATATCTGGCATGTCACAGGGCAATAGTGACGTACACAGCGATCCTGAAATCAATCCCGTAGGCGTGCTTGGATGGTGTTTTTTGCGCCACATCTTCAGCAACTGGTGGGTGATACTGCGTTCCGATTGGCTGGCCGTGTCTGAGGCGCCTTATTTGATGACCCGTGCATTCATGCAAGGCTGACCAATGGGAAAGCAGTTCCATCCACCAATTGCAGTGATAGGGGTGCGGTGAAACACACTCTAGCACGCCCCTATCGAAACAGTAGGCCCACATCGCTTCTACGATTGTGGTGTGTGACGCGGCGATGTGTGAAGGGAAGATCACTTCCGGTCTCCTGCAGGCGATTTCCGGAACGCAGGATCGCCGAAGATCGCACGCTAGATAGCTGCGTTTGACAGCTCCACAGCGGTCTGAAAAAAAGTGCCCGAAACGTGCGCGCTCACGTCAAATCACCGGCAATATGAAAGCCATATGGCGGCGTGTGACGGTACCTTTAGTGATCTGGTTTGAGCAATCATTCCTCTCACTAAAAACTTGCACGGTTCTTATGAGAACTCTGCTCAAAAGTTTTGAAGATCGAACTCAGTGTTTATTAGATCTGAGACAATACTGTATGTGTAGCAGTTACTCGTACCCTTCTTCATTTTTCTATCCTAATTTTTTGTTTGGAAATCATGGTTGTAGTTGGGGAGTTCTGGTACAGCCAGCAGAAACAGGACACTCTTGCTGAAATATGTACGACCAAAGGCATTGACCTCAATGGCAAAAACAGAGAACAAATGGTCGCTGAGCTGGTGCAACTTGAAGCAGAGCAAGCGCTTCGCCAGAGCTCAGCAGACACAGGGGTCAGCCAAAGTATGAACAGTACTGCTGCAGGGGTCCCACCTGTAGACACACGCCAAGTCAGAGACCAGGGCAGCATGGCCCCCTATCTGCAAATGGCTTTACAGCAACTTCCCACAGAGGATCATGAAGGACGGGTGAGGCTAATTTAGCAACACAAGGAGGCTTCCGAGTGACGGGCTGAGGCCCATGCCCAGCAAGAGGCTGCAGAGCGGCAGGCCCAAGCCCAGCGAGAGGCTGCAGAGCGGCCGGCCCAAGACCACCGAGAGGCTGAGAGAGCCGAGCAGGAGGCAAAACGAGAGGCTGAGAGAGCTGAGCGAGAGGCTGCAGAGCGACAAACCCAAGCTCAGTGAAAGGCTGAGCGAACCGAGCGGGAAGCCGAGAGAGCCGAGCGGCAGGCCCAAGCTCAGAGAGCCCATGAATTGCAATTGGCCCAATTGGGGATATCACCATCCACTTCACAAAACGGTGAGCCTAACAATGCGACCATATTTAAACCCCATCCAGAACATTTTCCTGTGCTGGAAAAGGACGGAGACCTTGACACCTTTCTGAGGGGTTTTGAAAAGACTTGCATACAGTACCATCTGCCACCTGACCAGTGGCCCAGTACCTAATCGCAGAGCTGAGAGACAAAGCTCTGGCGGCATTTGTCGCTCTTTCGCAAGAGCAAGATGGGGACTATGATGCCATTATTAAACAGGCCCTAATACAGAGGTTCCAGATGACTCCTGAGGCGTACCATAGAAAGTTCCGGAACCTCCAGTGTGGACCACACGACAGCCACAGAACCAACTTTGGGCAGTGGATCCAAGGACTGGCAGTGACCACCTTTGAGAAGATAAAGGACCTGATGGTGAAAGACCATTTCCTGCATCTTTGTCCAGCTGAGGTGCGTCGGTTCCTGATGGATCCGGAGCCACCAGATGCCAACAAAGCAGAGCAGATCGCAGACACCTACGAGGCCAACTGGAGACCAAAGGTGTGGAAGCCAGTCGTCACCAACTGCAAAGGGGGTAACCCGTTGATCACCATTCCTGCCCCTGCCAGCCAACCTCCAGGAGGCCCTGTCCCAGCTGCTAGCACTTGGCTGATAGCTGACGCACGCAAGTACTTTAACTGTCCACAACCGGGTCATGTGAGTGCCACTTGTCCGAAGAGGCAGAAGAAGAATCCCCTATCTGAGGCCCCAGGGCCTAGTGCTGCTAAATGGTTTGTGGGTGGTAGGGCTGGGAGTTCCCGGGAGAACTTGCAGTCAGTCACGGTGGGCAACACCATCACTGTGGGGCTCAAGGACTCTTGTGCAGAATGAACTCTCATACACCCCGAATATGTTTATCCTCATGAACTCATCCCTGCAAAGACACTGACTGTCACCGGTATTGGGGGTGAGCGCCGATTTGTGCCCATGGTCTTAGTTTTCCTGGACTGGGGTGTTGGAAGAGGGTGGAGTGAGGTTGGGGTAACCAAGAATCTCCCCACCAATGTGTTATTAGGAATGGATTTGGGGCAGTTGGTTGCACATTATGTCCCTGATAACCCTCCCAGGTCTGATATATCAGGAAGTGTCAATATTGATAATGTGCATGGAAATGTCAATGTGTTGTCTGTAAATAAAGTCAATCGTGGTTTTAGGGAACACATCACAAAGCTTGGTGATATTACTGAGGATCTCATGAAGGTAGCAGAAATCACTACTAAGGTAAATGAAGGCAGGCATGGCAACCACAAGAGTGGTGGTTTTGTGGCACCTGCCAAGGTTACACCAGACTGTGACATGGCAGGCGCTGGCTGCTCCATGTTAAGTGCTGATCTAGAGGCATCACAGAATGATGGACCTCGTAATAGAGGAGAACTCAGCAAGGTCACACCATGAGCTGGTATCGCCGAAGGTTTCCTCCAAGGTGTACAATTGGTCACTAAGGTAGATGGTGGCAGGCATGAGGACCCCGAGGAACATGGTCCCATGCAGCTTGCCAGTGTCACAACGGACGGTGACATGGCAGGTGGTAGCTGCTCCTTGGTAAGTGCTGGTCCTGAAGCATCGCAGTGTGATGGGCCTCATGGGGGAGGAGACCTCAGCCATGTTCCGCCACAAGCTGGCATCGCTGAGGGTCCCCTCAAGTAGGACTTGTTGCTATGGGTGTTGGCGGCAGGCATGGCAACCACACGAGCAGTGGTTACATGCTACATGCCAGGGTCACAAAGGACTGTGACATGGCGGGTTCAAGCTGCTCCATCCAAGTATTAATGCAGAGGGATCACCAGAAGAGGGAAAAATGTTTTCCCCAACCGGACATGAAGATAGGAATAGGGAACCCATAATCTGTCGGGTTGATGGGAAAGATGATCTCACTACCTGTCCAGGTGATGGAGGAGCAGCCCCCATAACCTGTCAGAGTAGTGAGGGAACGTATTCCACAGTCGGTCTAGACGATGGGGAGATCAGGCCCATCATCTATCTGACAGCTTAGAAGACGGGCCTCCCTGCCGTTCAGGACCATAGGAAAGAGGTACACCTGGCTTGTCCGGATGGGAGAGTGGTATGCGTGGTTTGTCAGGGAGATGGGAGAGCAACCCCCTTCACCTGTCAGAAAGGCAGAATAACAGTTCCAACAGTCTGGCAAGTTAAAGGACAGTTTGAGCAGTCATGCCAAACAGAAGGTGGTGTTATTCCCCAGGGAGACTGTCTTCCAAGGCGCTTTCACCCACAGCCTGAGTACTGGGAATGCAGGGCACACACTGCATTCTGGGTCCTTAATTTGTAGAGGGATAACTGGACCACCTGCTGACCCAGAACAGGTCCTAGATGGTTCCTGTGAAGACGGGGCTATATCTCGCCAGGGATTTCAGGCCTCATACCAGCAATTGACAGTCCTAATGTGCTTAAAGGCCTCGCAGAGACCCCCGTCTCTGAGCCCGAATCTGGGAAGGTCCTGTAGGACCCAGGCAATGTAGGGAGCCACTCAGCTGTGCATGTCAGAAGGCCCAGAATTCCTGCCTCTGTAGTGCAGTCAAAAAGGGGGAGGTGTCAGGAAAAGATGAATTCTTTTCATTATTTTAAAAAGACAGCAAGAGCTGACGTACCTCTCCGCCCCTGTTCATTCATAAGGTAGCTGTGGAGAACTTCTTCGTGCTTCCACCCACCAATTATTTTACGATTAGCCATAAAACTGAGCTGAGAAGAATTCAGCTATTGTAATCTGTTTTGTCCTTGTAATATACCTTTGTCTTAAGTCACCAATTTTTAACGTCAAATTTAATGAGACCGGTTCATGGCACAAACTCATAAATTATATTTTTGGAATATATTTTTATATTTATGATGGTATATCTTTTATATCTGGGAAACAATCAGAAACCTGGGAAATGAGTTCTGACCTTCCACATATCCTAGATATATCATATTTGATATCAATCTTCATCTAAATTCATGAGGGTAAACATGATGTACATATCTTGGATGTGGGTGCATCCAATCCAACAATATGAAAAATTGAGGTTTTTAAGTCTTGTGCAGCTGGTTGGATTTGCAAAACCAAGGCCCCATTGTGAGGTAATCAAAGTGGGAGCTTTCTGGTTTATGTTTCATTACATAAAACCAAGGCGTCCGCTTTGGGCTCATTTCACCCTGGGACATCAGACGCAGCACAACACCATGGAGGAATCATACACCATTTCTGGGAAGCTGTCCCCCCCCACTGAATGTGAGTTGTCACCGTGTGGCACAGGTTTTAGTCCTTCTTATTTGAATTCCTTTTATTTTAATAACAATTTTATGCATATATGTAAATTGTCTCTTTTGTAATATCTTGTATATCTTTTTGTAAACACTGTCAACTTTTTGGAGTAAACTATAAATTTGCTTAGTTTCGTTCTTCCTGTTCTATGATGAGCTGATATGCATCCCCACAATTTTACGTTACCAAAATAGATTACCGATCCACCTGAAAGAGATCAGTGGTGGCAGCATAATTTTTGTATTTATGTGATATTGTGGGCCTGAGGGTGGCTGGATTGAGGTATATATACATTCCTGGCAGGAACTGGTGGTATATATACATCCATCACATCATGTGCCGCAGTAGACGACATAAATTAGGGCAGCTGGACCCCTTTGCTTATCTTCTGGCAATACTGAGTTTGGCCAGCAGAATATGGTGGTGCCAGAGAGCTGCAGGTCCTGACTAAGTTTTCATGACAGTGTTAATCTTCATTTTTATGTATATGTATCTCCATGGGAACGATGTGGCTGGACATGGGTTAATGGGTTCCTAGATGTAATTGTTCACATGACAGCTGTGTGTTTTTTTACCTTGTGTATATAAAGTCAGTCTTTTTTATGTCTAACTATGCCAACAACTAAGGGGCGCTGCCTCGAAATACGTCTAGTGTTACCCATGAGGGGGCATATTTGTAATGTTTTTATGATGCTATGAATGAACGAAATTTAGATCTAAAAGTGGCGCTGGGGATCTCCTTAATCTGACAAGGCAACCTAGCTGTCACAGCCAAAATAATGTTGAAGATGGCCTGGTTCGGGCTTTGTAGCTGGCAGTAAGAATTGTTTGGCCTACTGCTTTGCATAGGGCACTAACAGCCTATTTAAGTAGACTAATATCGACAGCAGAAGACAGGCTGTGAACACAAAAATAACAGGGAGAATAGACCAGTGCGGGCTTTGTAGCAGGCAGTAGGAAATGTATGGACTACTGCTTTGCGTAGTGCACTAACCACCTTTTTACGTGGACTAATGTGGAGAGCAGAAGGCAGGCTGTGACCACAAAAACAACAGGAAAATTAGCCTGGTGCGTGCTTGGTAGCAGGCACTAGGAAATGTTTGGACTACTGCTTTGCAGAGGGCACTAAATGCCTTTTTAAGTGGACTATTATGGACAGCTGAAGGCAGGATAAGACCACAAAAACAATGGGAACAACAGCCTGGTGCCTGCATAGTAGCAGGCAGTAGGAAATGTTTGGACTACTGGTTTGTGGAGTGTACTAAATTAAGTGGACTAATGTGGACAATAGAAGGCAGGCTGTGACCACAAAAACAACAGGGAATATAGACCGGTGCATGCTTTGTAGCAGAGAGTAGGAAATGTTTGGACTACTGCATTGCATAGGGCACTAACCGCCTTTTTAAGTGGACTAAAGTGTACGGCAGAAGGCAGTCTATTACTCCAAAAACTACGAGGAAAACAGCCTTGTTTGTGCTTTGTAGCAGGCAGTAAGAAATGTTTGGAATACTGCTTTGCAGAGGGCACTAGCCAACTTTTGAAGTGGACTAATGTGGACAGCAGAAGGCAGGCTGTGACCCCCAAAACAACAGGGAAAATGGACTGGTACTTGCTTTGTAACAGGCAGTAGGAAATGTTTGGACTACTGCTTTGTGTAGAGCACTAACCGCGCCTTTTTAAGTGGATTAATATGGACAGCATAAGGCAAGCTGTGACCACAAAAACAATGGAGAAAATAGCTGGGTGCATGCTTCGTAGCAGGCAGTAGGAAATGTTTGGAATACTGCTTTGTGGAGGGCACTTTACGACTTTTGAAGTGGACTAATGTGGACAGCATATAGCAGGCTGTGAACACATAAACAACAGGGAAAATAGACGGGTGCCTGCTTTGTAGCAAGCAGCTGGAAATGTTTGGACCACTGCTTTGTGGAGGGCATTAACTGCCTTTTTAAGTGGACTAATGTGGACAGCAGAAGGCAGGTTGTGCCCCCCAAAACAACGGGGAAAATAGCCTGGTGTGTGCTTTGTAGCAGGGAGTAGAAAATGTTTGGACTACTGCTTTGGAGAGAGCACTAACTGCCTTTTTAAGTGGACTAATGTAGACAGCCTAAGGGGGAATGTGACCACAAAAGCAATGGCAAAATAGTCTGTTGCATACTTTTTATCAGGCAGTAGGAAATGTTTGGACTACTGCTTTGCATAGGGCACTAACGGCCTTTTTAAGTGGACTCATGTGAAAAGCAGTAGGTATGCTGTGACCACAAAAACAACAGGGAAAATAGACAGGTGCATGCCTTGTAGAAGGCAGTAGGAAATGTTTGGACTATTGCTTCACGGAGGGCGCAAACCGCCTTTTTAAGTGGACTAGCGTGGATAGCAGAAGGCATCCTGTGAGCACAAAAACAGCAGGGAAAATAACTCTCCCTAGTAGCTCATCTCTCCCTATGCTTGTACAATACAGGCTCCGGATGCAATGTGCGCAAAATGGTGGCAGCAGTGCTAAACACCCAAAGATGCTGGGAGGCCAGTCAATCAGAGTAATGCCACAACCAAGATGTCTGCGGCATTACTGTGATTGGTTAAGAAGCCCAGCAAGTTTAGTGGCTGCTAAGAAGATGTCAAAACTGCAGGGTGGGGCATCCAAATATAGTGAGGTGAGTACATAAATACTCGCAATTAGTGCTGGGCGAACCCGAACTGTAAACTTCAGGGTTCATACCGAAAACCTAGTGTTCGGGCACAGATCCTGAACAGAGACTTTCCTGGGAAGTCAGTGTTACAGTTCGGGTTTGGGTTCAGGGGCGGGGGAGTGTAAAAATAGAGAAAATAGTTATTAAACAGCATTATACTTACCTCGTTTCACCGCCCCGCCGAGTCTACTTCTGATGCCACTCATTAACTTTCTAGATATTCACTGCATAGGGGCCCAACAGCCAATCACAGACACTGTCACAAAGAATGGGCGTCAGCTCACAGTGATCTGCAGCAGTGCTGAACATGTTCCCTGTGGATTATGTCAGAGCCAGGGAGGGTTTTTTTGTTCATTAAAGATGGGAAACAGGGTTGTCTTATGTTTTAGTTATACTTTTTTTTTTGGTGATGTGACTTTTTACTGCTTATTAGAAATTCATAGAGGGTGGGTCTAATTTTGGCCTGACACTACGAATTTTGGGCTTAGTGCCAGCTGCCAATGCAAAGCTGGCATTACCTCCTTTATTACCACTATTGAATGTGCCATTTTCTGGGGCAGATGGGGGCTGCAATTCATAGTGGGGGGGGGAAGGGGCAGAAAACTTGGGCCACCCTGTGCTGAAGATTCAAGCCCCCAGATGTCTAGTTGTACCTGTCTTGAAACCAAAAATATGGCAGTACCCAATGTCATTTTTTTAATTATTTTATGATATTCATGAAATAATTAAAAAAAGGGCTTCCCTATATTTTGGTTTTCAGCCAGGTAAAAATAGGCAGCTGGGGATAGGGGGTAGCCCCAATACATTTTTTAAAAATTATTTCAACTAATAATTTTATAAAAAGGGCTCAACTGTGTAGCGGTATTGGTGCTTTTTTGGGCCAGGAGATTCAGATGAACACATTGAACACAATGCACCAAAAAAAATCATGAAATCCGCAGCAGAAACCATGTTGCGGTTTTTGTGCTTTATTTGGCCAGGAGATGCAGACGAACACAATGCATGCAGTTTATGTGCCAAAAGTGCACCAAAAGAGCATGAAATCCATAGCAAAAACCGCATCCTGGTTTTGGTGCTCCAATTCTCTGTGACAGCGTCTGTGATTGGCTGTTACGTCCCTCTGCAGTGAATATCCAGGAAGTTAATGAGTTAATATCCCCAGAAACAAGTGGGTGGATGCTGGAAAGTATAATGCTGTTTAATAACTATCTTCTTTCTTTTACACCCTCCTAGCCCCATCCCATAACTTTACAGTCTGAGTTTGGGGTTCGGACTCAAGTTCGAGCCACTTTTGGCTCTGAACCCGAACTTTTAAAAATGTGGCTTTGTTGGGAAAAAGTTTGAAATTTAAAATAGCCCTTGATCTTTGGGGCCAAAACGCTTGTAAGAACACCCTAACCTTACAGTTAGTTGTTTCCAGCCATCGGGTCTACCGGCTTTTGTTAAACTGTATAATTTTTTGCACCCTTAAAATAATTAAGCTTTCTGGAGTCTGCAGGTGTTTTGACAGCTGCAGGGTGTGAATTTTTGAAACAGTGCCACATGTGGCAGCAGCTGCTAAATCCAGGAACCTTAGGGTATGTGCCCACAGGTAAGGTTTTGCTGCGTTTGAGGTCAGGTTTTGTCTTGGTTTTATGTAAATGTATGTTAGGCTAGGGTCACACTTGGAAGGGTAATTGCGGTTACTGCATCCAGATCCGGATGTGGTAAGCGCAATTGCCTTCAGACTCATTTTGGAATGAACAAAGGGTTCATGTTAATAATAGATGTGGGCAACATGTCTCTAGAGGGTGACCACTCTCCCTAGAAACATGCTGTCCACTCAGGTGGCTATGTGAGGGGTTAATCTTGGCATTTATAGTATTGCCGGCTATTGTCGGCATTTACTATTTTATGAATGAACCCGGCAGCTCCTCACTGTGTAGTACATACAGTATGTAATGTACGTACTGTATGAGCCGCTAGCCTTGGTCCTGAAAGCATTAACATTAGGTCTATGGGCAGCGCATCGCCATAGACTACACAGTGAGGAGCCACCGGGTTCATTCATAAAATAATAAATCCCGACAATAGCCGGCAATACTATAAATGCCAAGATTAACCCCTCACATGGCCACCTGAGTGGACAGCATGTCTCTAGGGAGGGTGGGCACCCCCTAGAGACATGTTGCCCACATCTATTGATAACATTTAACCCTTTGTTCATGCCGCAGGGATGAACAAAGCATACGGTTGCCACAGGCATTCACATGTGCCGTGTGGCAGCCGCATGGGCTCCCATAGGAGCCCATTATAGGTCTCCTGCTGCGGTTTGCAAACCGCTGTGAAAACTGCAGCCTGCATGATTTTTACCGCAGGCTGCAATTCCACAAGCGGTAACCGCATTGCATGTAGTGCAATCCGGTTACTATAATGGGCTTCTGTGGGCTGCGGTTTCTGATCCGGTTTTGAGCACTTTTTCTGCTCAAAACCGGATCAGGATCTGCAGTACCCTGCCGCAAGTGTGACCCTAGCTTTAATATAATCCTGCATTTTTGGTTTCCAGCAAAACCTGTGATCAGGGAAAAGCTTTCACACACATTGGTTTTTGTTCTCTGAAGACAGGGTAAACACCACAGATTTTGCTGCGTTTTTGTTTTCCAGCAAAACCTATGGATTCTAGGATTAGCTGTGCATACACATTGGTTTTTGTTTGGTGAAGAAAGTGGAAACACCTCAGGTTTTGCTGCGTTTTAAGGGCCCGTTACACGCTGCGATGTCCCAGCGATCCCACCAACATCGCTTTCTGATGGCTGGTGAGCTGTCACACAGGCAGACTCACCTGCAATCAGCGACCAGCGAGAACTCTGGTAACCAGGGTAAACATCGGGTAACTAAGTGCAGCGATGCGAGTTCCAAACTATAGAGCCATATTAGTTCATCATAGTTCAGTTTAGTTTTACTACAACTGTCTTACTGTTGATTCAATTCAGTTATGGCTTCAAGAGGTTGAAAAAATCCAGCATATGCATTTTGTTATATCTGAGGAGGATTTATTAAAGCAAAAGGAAAAAAGTCCTCCATTTCATCAACAGTGAAGATGTGTCGCGCGTACAAGGAATACAAAGAATACAAGGAATACAAGACAAATCTTGAGCTCCACATTTCACTTGTGAGATAGGTAAGAAAGGTCTGGAAGGATGGTAAAGAGGTAAAGAAGAGAAAAGAGGGCTATGAAGTTTGGTGTTCCAAGAATATGATGAGAACCCTTTGATTATTCTGTGAACTGTTACTTCTGCACGAAGGACTTTTTTAAATTGCATGTTGGCAATAATGCACCTGCAGTCATTTATCCAAACATACCATCATCCATAGCTCCTGTGCCACATGGTCCTGAATGCCCAGTTCCAACTCCTCCACAGAGAGATGAACCAAGTGATGAACATTGTAGCTCAGAGATTGCAAAAGATTTTGAAGATCAGAATTACAGTGATACAGATGAAACCAATGAAAGAAAATAATAATAATATCCCAACCAAAATGACCTGAATGATTTGATCAGTGACCTTGGTCTTACAAAATCTAAAGGCCCCATCACACGCTTCAATGGTCAGATGAGCCAACCAACGATCCAAATTGACCTAGATCACTTGAACGTCGTTCAATGATCACTAGTGAAATGTCACACATACATATATCTTTAATGACGCAGCAACGATTCCACGACAAGCGAACGATACTTCGGTCGTTTGATCGCCTATGTCCTTCAATTCTGAATAGGCGAAGGTGTTAATGACATCTTTATGAAGGCGTCACACACACCGATGCTGCAGGTTGGACAGACGATCATCGTCTGGTTTTAGGTTTGGTTCAAAAATCTCCGATCAATGATCAGCCGACTGATCGTTGATTGCTTCTACTTGTCACACTCAACGACGTCGTTACGATGTCGTTGCTCTACCCAAAAAGCAGTGACGTACCAACGATATCATTAACGATATCGTAGTGTGTGACGGGGCCTTAATGCTGAGCTGTTATCATCCAGCCTCAAGCACTGGAGCTTGTTAGATGAAACTGTGCAAGTATTTGAACAGAGGAAGCGACATCACACTTTTTCCAGCTTTTATATCTGTGAAGATGAACTCTGCTATTGTCGTGTATAGATGAATGTTTTGTTATGATTATTTCTATCTTTGCTGATTTTCTCTATTGTACATCCTCCCACAATTGCACCATTATAATTTTCAGAATTAAGAATAATAGTATAAATATAATAATATAAGAATTATTGTTATTCTATTTCTTATCATACCATGTTCTACGGTGCATACTAATGCTCATATGTTGTTATGTACACTATATTCAATGCTATTCACTCTATAGTGCTATAATATATGACTTGTTATCAACTCTCTTGAATTTTGTGTGCTACTACATATTTCATACCTTTTAGTCTATAGCTCTACAATATATGCTTTGCTATATGACTTATTTACATCATGTGAAAGAAAAAGGGGGAAGGGGAACAAGAGGCGCAATAGTGCCTTATCACTTAGACACTGACAATACGGTGGTATAAAGGAACCACTCACCTATTTCAGTTGTGCGACCCACAACTGGTATACAGACATGTAGTGTTTTATCCGGATGGCTGCTGCTGGACTCCCACCGACCACTTGCACGTGGAATCACACAGTAAAAAAATGGGAAAGGAAACGGACTGGTGAACGCCGTTTCCTTTCCCATTTTTTTATTATTTACATCATGAGATCTTATAATTTTCTGCCATGCATTTTCTGTATATTTTTTCTATATATATTTATTTGTTACTTCGGCATGAATTATTGTTAAGAATTATACCTTAATAGTGTTTGGGAATTTATATGCTCCTCTTATATATGCACATAACAGCACTTTCTTGTATCTGACCTCTGTAATGTTGTGTAGTGTGCGCAATTTAACCTTGTGGTAGATATACGGTAATCATTGCAATGTTTTCAATAGCAATTTTGATGGTGATTTAATTAAACCTGAGTTGTAAGGTATCACACTGGGCAACTAATTTCCAGATGTGAACAACGAGAAAACAGGGTAGCAACTGTCTGGCCTAGGTAAAGTGGGTGCATCAGCACAGGGGTAAAAACGAAGGACCAAGGAAGAAAAAGTGTACCCCTGTAGAACTAAGCACAACCAAAAGAATCAATCAAAGGTCTGCAGGTGAAAAAATGTATTTAATAATATAATGTGACGGCAAAAAAGCCAAACAGACATATAAAAACAATTAAAACCAAACTGGTCCGGACCAGCCCTCCCTCTGCATAGGCACAATTACAGAATGATAAAGCATAAACACTCAATCAAGGATAGTCTATGGTGATCTTGCAAAATGAATACAATATATATATATATATATATATATATGTATGTACCGTACAGTAAAACAGTCAATCAAAATGTATGGTCACAGTAGACAACAGGATACAAAAAATGGTACACAAAGGACAGCAATAATGATGTCAAGCTAATATAGATGGAATCACCATATTCTGAGTGAGGGAGTATAAAACATCTAAGGACAGCTGTTTACAAGTCATATACAACATTGCATACAAAAGAATCCGTTATAAGGATAAGGTCTAAGAGTACACAAGTAAAACAGTACTGTCCAAAGTAACCTACATAAGAAGGACAGTCACCTCAGAAAACTAAGATGGAATAAGGACCCCAAAGGGAGGGGGAGATAACAATCAAGGGTATATTACCAATATATAACCATATAAAGTGCCCACAGAGGAGGGATGGCGGCCAGGCCCCACGCGTATCGCCAACAAGGCTTCGTCAGGAGCATGTGTCATCATCAAAACAATGGCTATTTATAAAGGCGCCGGGTAAGATGTGTCAGGTGTATGCCCTTAGCATCCAGGAACAGCCCCGGTGATCGCGTCAACACCTGACGCGAAGGGGCTGGATGAAAAGGTAGCAGGCGGGATCCGTGCGGCCGTGATGTCACATCCGGTGACACGGCGCCAACCAGGGGAGTGGTAATAGAGATGTCTGGTTGGCGCCAGCGTCATATCCGGTGATGCGGCACTAGAGACTGGAGGGCAATAAGAACAGCGTCCCAGGATTATGATGCGGTGACAACCAGGTGAGGAGTAACAGTATCACTGGCTGTCACCACGATCCGAGACGCAGGGATCGGATCAAAGAGAGGCATCCAATGGCGAAACATACAAAATAGAGGCAAGTATAGAAAGTGAATAATAAACTAAAAGATAGTGCATATTACAAATATTAGGGAGGAAAATATGAAGTAGCGCCAGAAATAAGGAAGAAGGGGGAAAAAAAATATCATAGTTCTAATTGTGACCAGAGATATCAAGGAAAGAGCAATGTCAAGAGCCATAAATATCTGTAAACAGGGAACGGGATCCGTGTCACACATCAGACAATTGATGGCCTAAGAAGGACCCACAGGTATGTAATCAAGGCACACCAGGCATCACAAGTACGTAAGATCATTTCCAGATGTGGGGTTTAACCCTTTTGGAGTTTCTTATACCATTGTTTATTTGAGCCTTCATTTAGTAAGATCATATCCCTATGAATAAGGACGCAAAAAATTTGTTCTGAAACGCAGAAGGTGGCCTTACCTGTGTTTGTGGATGTGGATTAATGCTTTTTAAACTTTTCTAACAAAATATAATTTTATTTTGACCCGTTGAAGCTCAACAAGTGCGCGAAACGTCTGTTCAGGCACCCCCTCCCTGCACGATGTTCTAACAAACCTTTAAATAAAGCACCGCAGCAATTCATCCTGGTGAGTGCCATCTCTTTTTTCCTTGTAATTTTATTTTTTACCATATACCTTGGTGCTGGAGTCTACTGTTTTTTCATTTTGAATAATTGTCGTGGTATAACTGTTCTATTGCAGAATATTGGAATTCGTTTTGATCCTGGTAAGGGGTGACTTATCATTGACAGTTTATTTAAGAGTTGTATAGTAGTACTACTCCATAATGGTAACAAGTATCCTTCTCTTCACTTTGCCCATTCATCTAAATTGACTAAAAAAATATGTATGACTCTTGGTAGAAGCGAAGGAAAAATGAAAGAGTGAAAATGAAAAATAGCCCTATTTCTCTTTTACAGACTGTCTGTAAACCAAATGGCTTTTAATTTTGGTTGTCAGCTTATTTGAGCTTGATAGAGAATAGTGGGAACCCACATGTGAACTGCGAGACATCAAAGGGAAGAGAAATGGCAATTCATTGTGAGTGCACTTGTCAACTGAACTTTTATAGGGATCTATTTAATTTGAGGAAGATTGATATAAAGTCAATATTTTTGACTACACCAACCTGACGAAAAGGTTAGGACAAGGAACATCACTGGATACCATTGAATGTATATCATAATGAAGCCATGACATGTTTCACCATGATGAATAATATTGAGGATTTTGGTTATTGAACCAGGTGTCCTCCTGGCACGAATCCAATATGGTGCAGGAGGATTAAGACATGAATATTTGAAGAATTTTTGCACACATTTTAAGATCCACCTTTAGAAACTAAATTGGGAAACAGCTACTGCAGACTGCAGGGGATTCTTTTCTCGCTTGGGCAGAACTAGTATATAGGCTACTGCAATCATTATCCAACTTTCAAGTTTGGGCTTCCTTCCTATTGCATTACTAATTTTCATTATTTATCAAGTCATGAAGTATTGTGCACCTTTGTATGCTTAGGCTGTGGTCACACATAGAAATCCGTTTTTGGAAGTGATTTTCATCACCAATCCGTTTTTTTCTGGGTGTTTTTGAGCCTCCTGCACTCCTGAACGTTTTTGGAATTTTCATTAAAAAAACGCATGCGCGAACGCATGCGCAAACGCAAGTGCGCATTTGCATGCGTTCGCGCATGCGTTTCCCATAGGGCCCCATGTTAAAAAAAACGCATGAAAACGCATGCGTTTTTTAAATTATGCCAAAAACGTTGCATGCAACGTTTTTGACTCAAAAACGGACAGGGCAATGTTTGGAGCTCCAGAGAAAAACGGACAGGGTGTTTATTACATCCAATCCGTTTTTCTGTCAGTTTTTGGACTTAGAAAAAAAAAATGAGAAAACTGAAGCCAAAAACGGACTGAGGGCTTATGTGGAACCCCAGCCTTAGCTGTGCTTTTTACTTGATTATTTTTATGGTTTATTAAAGAAGATTGTCCAGAACTGAGTTATTGAAGTCATTGGTCATCAATATGTGGTCAATGGGGATGTGATATCCAACAACCTCTCACAATGAGCTGTCTTGAAGGACCCTATGATAGTTGTGTTTTAAAGAATGCTACAGTCCAGTGAAAGTTTAGTAAGTTCATTGTACTTACAATTTACTGTACTCAATTTTAGCTCCTAATATGTGGTATCCTACTAAATATTTGAATGTATGTATGGATGGATGAATTTATATAAAGTTGCTATTAAAATTATTCAACCTCCCTACCTGTTCCATATTAGGTTTATTAGCACAATTTGCAAACATTCTGCTGTTTGCAATAATTCAAGCAAGAAAAATGTGAATAGGTCAATGCTACTAATATAACAAGAGAATAAGAGGTACTTAGCGGTTTAGGAGGGCGCTACAAAGGATGGAGGAGCACAAATGGTTTTTACTATATCTTACTTTGTTTATTCAAGCATATCACAACATGTTTTAGCAGATACTCCGCCTTCATCAGGTGCAGCACTGAAGGATTGGAGATTGTAATTGCCTGTAGGGAAGAAAGAAAAAGACCTGGCAAAAACCAAAGAACCTGCGGTGACATCAGCGGCACGTGATACCCCAAGTGTATAGTCTTCCCGGCAACCATGAAGTTACAACACAGCGTGGTGCGCGCAGAGCACCGGAGGTCTGACAACTGGGTTATGCAGGCTTCATAACCCACTAAGGTTAGTTAAAAAAAAAACAACTAGCCTGTCAAAACAGCCCCCAGATATAATCCTAGGAGCGCCTTCTCTCTTGTTTTATTTTACTTATATAACAAGAGATTTCTCCAAATTCAATACAAAAGGCTATTTTTAATTATGCATTCAACCCCTTCATGACAAGAATCTTTACATTTTGCACCATTTCAGATGCCTTCATAATTTGTGGTGCATTTTGCAAATGTAATCACATTCTGTTTCCACATGCATACCTTCTAAGTTTGGAGTGTGTCCATGGGAATTTTTGTCTTTTTATCAAGAAGATCAGTTGTGAGATCAGAAAATTATGTTGGATGTCAGGAGCTGGGCATAATTTCCACTGTAGTTTATCCCAAAGGAGTTCATTGGGGTTCAGGTCTAGACTCTGTGAGGCCAGTCAAGCTCTTCCATACCAAATCCACCCAATCTTGCCTTTATGGACCTTGTTTTGTGCACTGGTTACCAAATTGTCTTATGGCCCCTTTACACGCAGCTACAGGTAACAGGTTTTCCACAGGTAACTTACTGGCTGCAGTGAAATCATGGAGACATGGTTCTATCTTGTTGCTGTGTACAAATGGAACTATGTCTCCATGATTTCACTGCAGCCAGTAAGTTACCTGTGGAAAACCTGTCACCTGTAGCTGCGTGTAAAGGAGCCATAAGTATGTCAAAGTATTAAGATTTTCCTTAACTAAGACCAACCCTTGAAATACAACCCCTCCTCATCTAAACTTTAAAGTTGGACCAATGCAGTCAGGCAGGTTAAGTTCTCCTGCCATTCTCCAAACAGAACTCATACCCACTGTTCCGATCCAGAGGTGGTGTACTTCACACTGTTTTTATCTGATACTGGTATTGTTCTTCCAAATTGTGAAACTAAGGGGCCTTGGCCAATCCTTAAAAAACACCACATAACATTATCTCTACTCCACAACACGTTACAGTTGACACAGTACTGTAATGCAGGTAACTTTCTCATTGCATACACAAAATTCAGATGTCCATCAGATTGTCAGATACAGAAGCATGATTCATCATTGTAGATAACACATTTCTATTGCTTGTTCTTTACACCACTCCATTAGTGATGGGCGAATCCTAAATTACTCAGAATCGCTTGACTCTAGCGAGTCCGAGCCCGGAACTCGCTACTCGTTGCGAGTCTAGCGAGTCCAATGTTAATGAATGGGGAAGCGAGTAATAGCGAGTAGTGTGCGATTTACAAATCACAGATGTGTCTCGGAAGCTTCAGCCTGAAGCAATCCTAGTTTTGACATTGATTTGCATTGGACTCGTTTACTGTGCAAGTAATCGCTGGGAAACTCGCACAGGTAAGAGTCCGGCTGTCTGCTCTGTGTGCTGGCTGCCGCAGTTCCAGGGTCCTAGAGCCCGCCTGCTGCCTGATGTAGCAGAGCTGAGATTGTTCTCAGTCTGCTCATTCCCTGTGCATAGACATCTATATCTATGCACAGGGGATGTAGCAGAGAGGACATCGCGTTTTGGACTGTGTCGGACGGAAGAGGATTTTTTAAATTAAAGATGGAGTCCCTAATGGCTTTTTTTTTTATTTCTAATAAAATTTTTCTCTGTGTTGTGTTTTTTTTAAAACAATTTAATAGAAATTCATGGCGGTCATGTCTAATATTGGCGTGACCGCCATAAATTTCGGGCTTAGGGCCAGCTGATAATACAAAGCTGGCCCTAACCTCTTTATTACCCAGCGCGCCACCGCCACCAGGGCCGCTGGAAGAGCGGGGTTCAGCGCCAGAGGATGGCGCTTCAATGAACGCGCCATCTTCCGGGGCAGCTGCGGGCTGCAATTTGCAGCGAGGGGTGCCCAGAAAACTTGGGCATCCCTGCGCTGAGGATTCCAGCCCCCAGCTGCTTAGCTGTACCTGGCTAGACATAGAAATTGCGCGGATCCCCACGCATTTTTTTTTCATTATTTCATGAAATTCATGAAATAATAAAAAAAAAGGGCTCCCCTATATTCTTGTGTCTGGCCAGGTACAAAGAGGCACCTGGGGGTTGGGGGCAGCCCGTCGCTGCCTGCTGGATCCGGCTGGTTCCAGAAAGACCATGTAATTTTTTTTCTGAAAAATCAATAAAACAATCCTAAAAAAGGGACTGCATCTTTATTAACCCCTCGCCCATGGTCCAGGGGTTAATAAAGATGCAGTCCCTTTTATTTACATTGTTTTATGGATTTGTCAGAAAAAAATTTCACGTGGGCTTCGCCGTATTTCTGGAACCAGCCGGATCCAGCAGGCAGCGACGGGCTGCCCCCAACCCCCAGGTGCCTATTTGTACCTGGCCGGACACAAGAATATAGGGGAGCCCTTTTTTTTAATTATTTCATGAATTTCATGAAATAATTAAAAAAAAATGCGTGGGGCTCCGCGCAATTTCTATGTCTAGCCAGGTACAGCTAAGCAGCTGGGGGCTGGAATCCGCAGCGCAGGGATGCCCAAGCTTTCTGGGCACCCCCCGCTGCAAATTGCAGCCCGCAGCCGCCCCAGAAGATGGCGCGTTCATTGAAGCGCCATCCTCTGGCGCTGAACCCCGCTCTTCCAGCGGCCCTGGTGGCGGTGGCACGCTGGGTAATAAAGGGGTTAATACCAGCTTTGTTATACAAGCTGGTATTAAGTCCGAGATTCTTAATGTCAGGCCACGTTGGACCCAGCCACTAAGAATCTCCAATAAAGGGTTAAAAAAACACAACACAGAGAAAAAATTTTATTAGAAAAAAATAAAAAAGTCATTAGGGACTCCATCTTTAATTAAAAAAATCCTTTTCCGTCCGATGTAGTCCAAAACGTGATGTCCTCTCTGCTACATCCCCTGTGCATAGATATAGATGTCTATGCACAGGGAATGGGCAGACTGAGAACAATCGCAGCTCTGCTACATCATCTCTGTGAGCAGGCGGGCTCTAGGACCCTGGAGCTGCGGCAACCTGCACAGAGAAGACAGCTGGACTCGGCTCGCAAAGTAACAGCAGTTACTTTGCGAGTTTCCCTGCTGTCACTGGCACAGTAGCAAGTCCCATGCAAGTCAAAGGCAATCCTAGTTTTGTCAGAGTCTGTGACAAAACTAGGATTGATATTGATTTGCATTGGACTCGTTTACTGTGCGAGTAATCGCTGGGAAACTCGCAGAGTACCGAGTCCTGCGAGTCCCTTACTACTCGCCGAGTAACGAGTCCTAGCGAGTAGATTCGCCCATCCCTACACTCCATCCATTGCTCGGAATCAGCAGGGTGGTGGCGACCTTTATGCAGTATGTGCCTCAGCACCTTGCAAACCCAATCTGTAACTTTAGCTTCAACAAAATTTTATTGTGACAGAAGAAAAGTAGATGCGTACAAACAATTGTTAATCAATGCAATGTGAGAAAAAATAGGAAATAAATCAAATAAGACAAATAAAACAAATGAAGCGGCCCCCTCGCAGGGGGGTTCAGGTTCATATAGCAAGGCGTTGTTATATACTTTATAATTTTCAACAGGGTTAGCTTTTTTTGGGAGGTTATAATTCTATGGGATGGCAAGTAGCTATCTATGGGTTGTTCATTGATCTGGTCATCAAGGTGCTTCACTTTCTTTATAGAGCTTAGTGTTATTGTGTGTTATACGTTGATAGTGACATTACTCTGTGAAGGTCATGGTCTTCGTTTTGGGTTATCCAGGGTTCCCATATAGCCCTGAAGAGGTCCATGGTGTTATTTCTGGTTGCCTCTATTTTCTCGAAGAGCATTATGTAATGGATACGGCGCCTTACTTGCTCTAGTGATAGAAAGTCTGTGTTCCATTGTTTGGCTATGTGGTTTTTGGTGGCCATGGTTATGTAGGTGAGTAGCCGATATGCTTTGTTACTCACATTAGGTGGTTTGTCCCCAAAGAGTAGTGCTGGTGGAGTGTGAGTTTGTCATCTAGAGTGAAGTCGATTAACTTTATGACGTCATTCCAAAGGGATTTTACCATGGGTCATGTCCACCATGTGTGTAGTGTGTCCCCTACTGTGTCACAGCCTCTGAAGCATCTGTCAGGCTTGGAGCTGTATATGTTGTGTAAGAAGCTGGGGACACGGTGCGTGCTGTGGATAAGCTTAAAGGACGTTTCCATTAGTGATACCTAATGGCTTCCCGTCATGATGCTTTTGTGACATCTGTACCATTTTTCTGGTGTGAGCGTGATTCCCAGATCTAGTTCGCATTGCTCCATAGTTTTTAGCTTACGACTATTCTTTGGGTGGTTAAGCGTGGTGTATATTTGGGATATTGATCCTTTTCCCAGGGGGTCATGCATGCATTTGAGTTCAAATACTGTCACTTTTGGGTGTGTTATAGTTTTGAGTATGGAATGTATGAAGTGGTATATTTGCTCTTATTTGCATAAGTGTCAAATGGTTAAGGAGATGTTGTAGTCTGCGTACATTGTTTTCATCCCACCATGCGTGGGTTTTGGAGGAGACCCCGGGTTGAAAAATTGGGTTGTTAAATAGCTCCAATAGTGGTGACGGGTGGGATTGGAGGGAGTATTGGAATCTTATGGATCTCCATAGTTGTAGTGTGTGGAGGGTGTAAGGTGAGTATGTGTTTAGGTTTTTTGGTAGAGTCCCTGTGGCCCACAGGAGACCTCTCAAGGTGTATGGCACTAGTTGTGAGTTCTCTATGTGGATCCATAGGGGAGTGTTCAGATCTGCATGTATTGTTGCCATTTGTGCTGCTTTGTAGTAAAGTCTGCATGGATATGTGTGGTCTCTTATGATTCCATATGAATCGGTTGATTTGGGAGTGGATCGTTTTGAATATGGACTTTGGTATTGGTAGTGAGCGGTAGCATTGCTCCATAGCTTTTAGCTTACGACTATCCTTTGGGTGGTTAAGCGTGGTGTATATTTGGGATATTGATCCTTTTCCCAGGGAGTCATGCATGCATTTGAGTTCAAATGCTGTCACTTTTGGGTGTGTTATAGTTTTGAGTATGGAATGTATGAAGTGGTATATTTGCTCTAGTCTGAAGGTTTCTGTGGGTGGGATTTTATATCTTGTAATGCGTGCGTGCTTGGGCATAAGTGTCAAATGGTTAAGGAGATGTTGTAGTCTGCGTACATTGTTTTCTTCCCACCATGTGTGGGTTTTGGCGGAGACCCCGGGTTGAAAAATTGGGTTGTTAAATAGCTCCAATAGTGGTGACGGGTGGGATTGGAGGGAGTATTGGAATCTTATGGATCTCCATAGTTGTAGTGTGTGGAGGGTGTATGGTGAGTATGTGTTTAAGTTTTTTGGTAGAGTCTCTGTGGCCCACAGGAGACCTCTCAAGGTGTATGGGGCTAGTTGTGAGTTCTCTGTGTGGATCCATAGGGGAGTGTTCTGATCTGCATGTATTGTTGCCATTTGTGCTGCTTTGTAGTAGTGTATGAAGTTCGGCAGCGATACACCTCCTTTTGCTTTGTGTTTATGTAAAGTCTGCATGGATATGCGTGGTCTCTTATGATTCCATATGAATCGGTTGATTTGGGAGTGGATCGTTTTGAATATGGACTTTGGTATTTGTAGTGAGCGGAAGAGATATAGGAATTTGGGTAGTGTGACCATCTTTATCGTGTGAACTCTCCCTAAAAAGGAGAGCGTTGGGGTTGACCATTTGTTTAGATTCTCTTCTAGTTTTTGCAATATGGGGCTGTAGTTATATTTGTATAGGGTGTTTTTATGTGATGTTAGGTTGGTTCTGAGATAGGGAATGTAGTGCTCTTTGTGTGTAAATTTAAAGTTGGATAGAATTCGGTTTCGGTCATTGGCTGGGGTGTTAATAAACATTGTTTCTGATTTATCCACGTTAACTTTCAGTGCTGAAATCTCCTCGAATTGTTTGAGGATGGCTATCAAGTTTGGAAGCGATATTTGGGGGTTCGTTAGGGTCAGTAGTAGGTCGTCTACGAAGAGGCTTACTTTACAGGTGTGTTTCCCTATTTGTGAGCCTGTGATATCTGGATAGGATCATATCTTTTGGGCTAGGGGTTCCATGAGCATACCGAATAAGGCCGGTGTTAGGGGACATCCCTGCCTCGTGCCTCTTTTTATGAGTATTGGTTTCGGGGAGGTGGATGGGAGTTTTAGGTATGCGATCGGGTTGTTGTAGGGGAGTTTAAGGGTGTTTATCAATTGTTGAGGTAGCCCCAATATGTTCAGAACGTGGAATAGGTATGGCCATGTGTGGAGCCCACTGGGACGGGGTACTCGGTACCAGACCGGGGTACTGCTGGGTATGTCACGGCGGTCTTGGTCTGGACCGCGTCCCGGGTTCCGCAATAAATGGGGGAATATTTACAGAGGAGTTTGTCATGACGCCACCCACGGGTTGTGGTCAGTAAGGGGACCACCACTGCAGTGTACTTCTGTCAGGAGGATGGATGGATGCTGCAGCCAAGTGGATGAGCCCGCCGCGGGTCGGGGCAGCTCCTGACAGGGTAAAATGGTGCAATAGCAGTTCTGTATACTTGGAATCAGACATGGACACTCAAGCAGGGTTCACCGGGTTTACTTGTCAGCTCATCAGACAATTTACAGCAGTTCTCAGTACAGTTCAGCTCTTAGTAGTTCACAGTGCAGTTAACCCCGGGAACACTTAAACCCTCTGCAGCCAGGTTATCATTCTAAGACTCCTCACTCTTTCTTTATGTCCTGTCAAGCTGGTTCTCTCTCTCTCTTCTATTGAGTGGATTGCCGAGCGGCAGCTCGGTCTCTCAATGTAGCTTCCCCCTAAGTGTATGGGCGGTAAGCCGGGTCCTCCTGGTTGCTGCTATGCCCCCAACCCTGTAGTGGGAACACTGATCTAGAATCTGTGTTCCCCGTCAGTTTGTCTGGGGAGCCAGTATGAGACTTCAGTCCCTCTCAGAGCCGACACTCTGGTTCCAGCCTAGCCTTGGGTGTTTGTGTTTTGCAAGGGATCACAGGGCTCTTTTCTACCCGTGTAACATCCCAGGTACATCAGGAGAGTCTGTCCTGTCAGTAATTTGTCAGCGATACCGTCTTCCTCGGACTCGGTGGCACCGGTCCGGTTCTGTTGTTCCTGTCTTTACTGGTCACTCTGTCTTCACTTGTCAGCACCCACAGGCCTGCTCCTCTTGGTCTTGGCTGCTCGGCACTTGCCTACTCCGGCCTACTGGCTAAATACTTCCTGTTTCTCCTTTTTATACTGGTTTGTTACCATAACTACGCCTCACCCACTTATAACTGGCCCTACTACCCCTTGCCTGCCTACAGTCCCAGGCTCCGGGTTGGGTCTTATGTCAGTGGATGTGTGTTTTGGAGGTGTTTGATATACAAACTTTCTACCCTCCTGCCTGGCTGCAGTTCCTACCTGTGGCCACCCTGGTCACAGGGGCGCCACATATGCAACTGAGTCAAAGGCTTTTTCTATGTCTAGAGCCAGGACAGTTAGGGGTGAGTTGGATTTGTTGGCATTGTGTATTATATTGAGGTTCTTACGTATGTTGTCTGGTGCTTGTCTCGAAGGTATGAAACCCACTTGGTCTTTGTGTATAAGGTTAGGGAGGCAGGTATTTATTCTGTTGGTTAATATGGCCGTGAAGATTTATAAGGTCTATATTTAATAGGGAGATGGGCCTGTAGTTCTTGATGAGTAGTGGGTCTTTTTTTGATTTTGGGATGACAGCAATAAGTGCGGTGTAAAATTCTTGGGGCATAGTTTGTCCTGAGAGTAATTTGTTGCAATATGCGCGTATGTGGTTCGTTAGTGTGTCCTGGAATTTTTTGTAGTATAATGCGGTCAGTCTGTCCGGGCCTGGTGCTCTACCTGCTTTTAGTTGTTTGATGGTGGTCAGTATCTCTTCTTCTGTTATTGGTGAGTGTAGTTTTGCCGCGTAGTTCGGGGTTAGGGATGGTAGTGGTGTAGTGGCTAGGAATTTGTCAATTTTGGGTTTGGTGGAGTGTGGGTTGTCATTATATAAATTCTGGTAGAATTTGTTGAATGCAGCATAGATTTTATTTGGGTTGTGGGTGGTATGTGATTGTTCATCTTTAATTGAGAAAATCGTGTTTAGGCGTTCTTTGTCTCTGAGTTTGCGTGCCAGCATTCTGTCCATCTTATTGGAGTATTTATAAAATGTCGCTCGTGTCCACCTAATGGCTCTTTCAGTGTTGTGTTGAGTTGTAGTTTTGTGTCGAGTATTTTCTTGGTGAGATATTTGGAGGGGTGGGATTGGTTGGCAAATTCCAGTTTGCTGAGCTTGTCTTCAAGGTCTGTCTGTGTCTCTAGTCTGTCTCTCTTTTTTTGGGAGGCCAGTCGTATAAGTACGCCTGTCATGTAGTGTGGGGGTTTGTCAGTAGGGATTCGTTTAGTCGCCATCTGTAAAGAGATGATGTCTCAGTATCAGTTTTAAATACTGATAGTACGCAGTCGTGGTCTGACCAGGAGGACGGGATGTGTCTATAGTAGAGAAGGGAGGTTAGGTTGCCAGAGTTCGTTAGTATCCAGTCTATTCTGGAGTATGAGTGGTGGGTCTTGGAGAAGTAGGTGTAGCCCCGCGAGTGCGTGTGGGCCTAGTGCAGTTGGGGATTTAACTCTCTGTGTGTACTACTATGTTTGGTTGGATCTTGTTTGTCTTATCGTGTAGGTTTTTCTGCTCGGATGTTAATATTTAAGAGGACTACCCGGTAATCACTTGTCGAGTATGTGGGAGTGTGGATGGGGAGTTTGGCGTGGATGGGCTATGGTTGGACACCAGTAGGCGGGTTTAACAAACCAGAGGGTTGATATTTGGTGTAGTTTTTTGATGGGGAACGCGGAGTCTTTGGGAGTGTTTCCGAGTGTTCTCTTGAACGATAATATTGGGGACCGATCGGGGTTATGCGTACTCGCCCAATTTGGGGTAGCACATTTAATGTAGAGGTGTTGTGTTCTCTGTAGGGAGGTTTGTGTGGGGTATGGATTGGGGATTTGTTGGCTTTTTCAGGAATCATCTGGTTCCAGTGCAGTACATTCTCTGTAGGGTGGTTTTTGTGGGGTAAGGGTTGGAGGTTTGCTGCTTTGTTTTGGAGTCGTCTAGTAGTAGCTAGGACTGGGCGTTTTGTGTGCGGGGGGGGGGTTGTGTTGTTTTATTTGGTGTTCTAAGATTTTTAATTGTTTTGGTCATGGTTTCTGGGGGGAATTGGGGGTTAGAGTTTTTCGAGCGGCAAACCTCTGTCCACTCCCTATTGGGTCTTGGTCGTTGTGGTAGTGCATTGGTGTCATTTGGAGGGATACCTGCCCTTTCCAGGGCTTGTTAGCCTTCTTCTGCCGTTCTCGGTGAGTAGGTTTTGTTGTTGTAGTGAAAGATCAGGGCATGTGGAAAGCCTCACTTGTATTTGATGTGTGCTTTTAGTAGCGCCGTTGTTGTGCCTTTCATTGATCTCCTTCTCATTGGGTGTCACTGGGCAGATGTCTGGGAATAGAGTGACTGTGTCTGGTAGTCCTGGCAGAGTAGGTCTGTGGCGTGCAGCTGTGAGGATCAGGTCTCTTGATTCTTCATGGTGTAGTTTAAGAACCATGTCTCTTGGTGATGCATCTGATCTGGGTTTTCCTAAAGCTCTGTGTATTCTGGTTATCTGGAAGAGATTGGGGTCTGCTTGAGTAAGTAAAGATTGGAAGAGTTTGGAGACTGTTGCTTTTAGGTTTGTATCGTTTTCATGGAGGCCTTTAATTCTAATGTTTCCTCTCCTTGATCGATTTTCCATGTCCTCGCTTTTCAGCTCCAGGTATTCAATTCTGCCGTTTTGTTCGTGGAGTAGTTTCCTGTCGGTCTCTATAGCTCAGCTGTGTTGTCCATTTATCTTTCTAGATCGTCTGTGCGTTGAGTGATGTCTTGAAGTTGGCGTGTGAAATTGTCGACCGCGTGGAGAGCTCGGTCCTGAAGGTCTTTTTGATGGATGTCAGGAGTTTCTCCATACCCATCGGGGTGCATTCTGTGGCGGGCTGCTTCCGGTTTGTTGGGGGCTTTTGGTGGGGTCTCCCTGCCTTGATGGAGTTGCTTGGGTGGATGGCATTTTGTGGGTTGTGGGTTTGTTGTGTTGTGGGAATAACTGCAATATTGGCTTTGGCTTAGTTTCTCTTATTGTGGTTCGCTTTGTACGCATTATTTTGGGGCTTGGGGTATTTGGTTGGGTTTTTCCCTGTTGGGGTTGGGCATGTGGAGGAACAGTAATGTCTGTGATGCAGGTCCAAGCCTTGTGTGCGGTGGACCAGTCGGGGCTACTTATGCAGTCTTGAGGGCTTAGAAAAGGGGAGTAGAGAGGGGCTGATGTGGAGACAGAGTGATGGAGGAGGAATGGGGCAGTAAAAGTGGATGACTAATGCACAAGATAAAAAGGCATTGAACTGAAGGACTTTTGGATATGTTGGTTACTATTACAATTAAGACAGTTAGTAGACAGGTAGAGTTATTACCTTCTGGTTACCTCTGGCTTATCTCTGGAATATCTCTGCTGCCCACTTTCGGAAATCCCACTTTGGAAAATCACACAGGCCAAGGCACAAAAGGCCTTGTGCCTTGCAATTCATAGCTCTTGTGGGCAGCAGATAATAGGCCAGGTATATAGAGGGGAGGGGTCAGAGGAGAGAAAAGGCCACTGCACACCAGGGTATAATTAACAAATTGTTGCTAAGAGAAACATTTGGGGCCAGATCAGCAGGAGGGAGACACAAGCAGGATGAAATAATATGGATATTTCTAAGGTACAAAGCAAATGGGGGAATATGCCATACCACGTATTATGTGGAAGGCATACAGTGATTGGATACTACAGCAGAAGTTAGATACGCCACTAAATCAATTTGTCCATACCATGTATTATGTGGAAAGGCTACAGTGATTGGATACTACAGCAGAAGTTAGATACACCACTAAATCAATTTGTCCATATCCATGTATTATGTGGAAGGCATACAGTGATTGGATACTACAGCAGAAGTTAGATACGCCACTAAATCAATGTGTCATACCTGCAAAGGAAGAAGATATATTGAATACTCACAGCAGAAGTGTAGCATAATTCAATGTCTCCATGACCATTTGTCATTTGGAAACATACAGTGATGGCTGTACTTATGCAGAATGTTGAATCGCTAAATAATTTAATTTGTTCATTTACAGTATTATGTGGAAGGCATACAGTGATTGGATACTACAGTAGAAGTTAGATATGCCACTAAGTCAATGTGTCCATACCATGTATTATGTGGAAGGCATACAGTGATTGGATACTACAGCAGAAGCTAGATACGCCACTAAATCAATGTGTCCATACCATGTATTATGTGGAAGACATACAGTGATTGGATACTACAGCAGAAGTTAGATACGCCACTAAATCAATGTATCCATACCTGCAAATGAAGAATATATATTGTCACATCAGGGCATCACAGCATTGGGAAGTGTAGGTAAGACATGTCTGGAATATCTCTGCTGCCCACTTTCGAAAATCCCACTTTAGAAAATCACACAGGCCAAGGCCCTGTAACTTTATGTGGTCTATATGTTAATGTTGAAATCGCTGGGAAATCATTTATATATGCATCCATTTAAAACCACACTAAGGGTATGTGCACATCAGTCGTTTCTGCATCTTTGCAGAACGACCGGGAACCGCTGTAGAATGGCAGAACTGAGTTTTCTGAACTCGCTAGTGTCCCTGGTTTTGTTGGCGTTTTGCTAACGATTTGCGATCGGGTTACTAGCGATCGGACAGCGTGTTCTTGGCGATTTCCCCGGCGTTCTTCTTAGCGATTCCCAGACTGGTCTTTGGTGCACTTGTTCAGCTGGACCCACTGGAAAAACGCTGAAAAGAAGTCGCTTGCTCTATCTTTGACAACCGGTGAATAAACTGAAAACGATCAGACAAAAATCGTTCTAATGTAGACAGCGATTTCTAAACTCCATTGACTCGCATGTTAATCCAACCGGTGGCTAGGATTAACATAAATTAACATAAAAACTCAGCGGAAACCGCCGACGGGAAACTTCCAAAAACAGCCCACAAAACGACTGATGTGCACATACCCTTAATTGTCATCTTCTTGAATCCTGCGAAAAAATGTACCTGTACTGCGGCATACTTCAAACCTGTTCATTTGAATGTTTGTAGCCGAGAAAAGAATGACACTACCTTTTGTACTTATTTATAGAAAAGACAAAAATATACTGACAATGTCATTCTGCCTTACACATATTCTACATATAGAACTATATAATGCAAAAATAACAAAATATACAAAACAACAGGAAGCCCAATGGAAAGAAAAAAAACGAGAAAATCTTGAACCTATTAGTGGCCCCGGAGCAGTGAATACACAAATCTCAATATTGTCGCCCTCATGCACAAGCTATAACTACATTCTAAGCAGGTGCAATTGAGCCCATTTATAGGTTATATATCTTTTAACCTTGGCCAAAATAGAAAATATCATGCAACATTCAAGTCTTAATTAGCAGATACGATATAGATGACTGCAATGAAGGTGGTGGATAATTGGCTGATCTCAGTGGTGCAGATCCTTGTAATAGCACTTTGCTGGAACAGTAAATTTCACTGTGTCAATTCTTCCATAAAACATTGCAATCATTTCTTCCACTGACATAGACTGTTGGACAGAGTTGAGGTTTTTTTTCTTGTCCCAGTGAAAAGTTCAGTTTGCTAAGTTTATATTCCAAGGATATTATTTAGCTCTTAACATCACCAGCCTCTTTAAGCAGGTGTTATGAGGAACTGGCCAGACACCAAGTATGAAATTGTTACAGTCAGATATACGAAGACAGCTGGATGCCCTCCACGAAGCTATGCCACCAGGATGAAGAGAATATTTTAATGGAACATGCTTTATTTCATGTCTCATTTATTTTTTTGCAGTTCATTACATAAGGGCACGCTTGTCCTCATGTGAACACCTGCTTCTTACAGTACAGTAGTGTAGCCATTCTATTCACAACTGTTCCTCTTTCTCCAAAACTGCACCAAAATATAAGAAAGTATTCATAAAAAAAATCCTTGAGCTTTGTAAAAATGGTGCCTAATATGTCTCCATATTGTCCCAGTATTGTTCTGCCTCCTTTACTTGACACAGTGACCTATTCCAACAAATAGACAATGGAATATCTATAGATAGCTGACACCGGCAATTTAAATGGCGCATAGTGGGTGATGGGCCATATAAGAGGATTAAAGAACAATGTGAAACCTTTCTATACTTTAATATGCTGTTTTGGTTAGTATAGGTTACGGTTAATTCTTTTACTATGTTCTGTGACATATTGCTACATATTATAGATGTGTGACATCATATGTAAAGTTAGCGTCTTGGATACCATGTGTCACTGGGTGTCAGTTCAAGTGTTTGAGTAACTGTCAGCAGTTTTTTGCAGGGAAGCTCAGTCCTGTGGGCCACATGTGGCGCTCGATGACCTTTTCTGTGGTCTCCGGGCAGATTCCTGGCATCCTCAGTGTTTGGACTGGCAGCCGCATTTTGCCAACTTCCTGTCCTTTAAATCCAGCTCCACAGTGATTTCTAAACCCCAGCTTCAACCTCCACAGTGACATATATGCCCCCAGCCTCTCCTGTGATGTCTATAGCCCTAGCAAACTAGGAAAAGCAGTTAATAAGAAACATGACCAATATCACCTAAAATCACAGCCACGCCAAAGAGAAGCAGTTGTAGCCACCACAGTTGATTGTTTAACCAAATATAGCAGGTAATTTTCAAGGTGAAAATTTTGTGAAGCCCCGAAGGATGGTAGAAATATCCAAATGGCCGCCCGGCAGAAAAAGGTTCCCCACCGCTGTCCTAAATAATTGGTGTCTGTTACATTGCAGAGGAGGTGGTTGACCTTATGACTTCTGGTTGCGACCCTGAGAGCTTTTATAGAGTACTGTAACTCCTATTTTATTTTATTACTTTTCATAGATGAACAGTACAAGTGAAAATGAGAAACATTGAGCCGTACAGAATGTAGTGGGACAACTGCAAATTATAAAACAAGATATTTTATGATATCCTATTCTAAATCCACAGACACTAATATGGAGTTGATCCCCACTTTGCAGCTATTACAGCTTGCACCGCTTTTCTGAGAGAATCCGCCACACAGTTTTAATGTAGATGTTAATACAACATGAGGTTTTAAAATGAGCAGTTATTGAGTCAGTAGAGCTTTGATGACTATATGTTTCAGCACTTAGCGTCCCTGCGTTGCAGAGTTATGGGATTTTTTGCTTTGTAGCTGAGGTGCGTTTATCAGGCTGGGGTCACACATAAGCCTCAGTCCGTTTTTGGCTTCAGTTTTGTTAATTTTTTTTTCTAAGTCCAAAAACTGACAGAAAAACGCATTGGGTGTAATAAACACCCTGTGCGTTTTTCTCTGGAGCTCAAAACATTGCCCTGTCCGTTTTTGAGCCAAAAACGCAGTAAACAGCGTTTTTGGCATCAGTTAAAAAACGCATGCGTTTTTATGCGTTTTTTTTAACATGGGGCCCTATGGGAAACGCATGCGTTAACGCATGGCATATATAGGCACTTGCGTTTGCGCATGCGTTAACGCACATGCGTTTTTAATGAAAAAATGACTAAGTCCAAAAACGTACAGGAGTGCAGGAGACACAAAAAGCACCCTATAAAAAACGGATTGGTGATGAAAAGGACTTCCAAAAACGGATTTCTATGTGTAACCCCAGCCTCACTGTATATTTCAACTTTTCAATTATAACTAACTTGTTACAAAACTGCCATCCAACAGCATCACTCTCAAATTCAATGAGCTTTGTATAAATTAAAGGCCGGGTTACACATAACGATGTACCAGCGACCCAACCAACGATCGTGTTGCTTGCACATCCTGTGACGGGTCGCTGACACAAAACCTGTGACGTTGCAGCATTATCGTTAGCGATATCGCTGCATGTAACAGAGCCTTAAGGGAAGCAGAAGAAGTAGGCAGAAGAAGCTGACAGCAATGCCCTCCTAATAAATTCAGTTGCCTCTTTGTCACGTGGAGCAAGTTACTGCCTACAGAAAGAAAAGAGACAAACATTACAGAATATTGAGTAAAGGGACTGAGAGGGATGAAAAAAGACTGTATATTTGGACACTTTTAACCTGATAACAGATCATCTTTAAGGAAGAATTTTACTGCCAGATACACAAGAGTTACAAAGAACTGTGCTCTATGTTACCCTGTTTTATATAATTTGCAGGTGCAAATGCTTAATCTATGTTCCATTCTACATCTATAGGACAACGAGAAAGAGCTGATTGTTGTATAGTACATGGTTTCCTCTGGAACTCCAATAGACGATAAATGCAGCTGATGTTGAGTAGTTTTGTTCCGTTCAAGACAGATGAAGGGAATTATTCTCAACTCTTGGAATACACCTTTAAGCAATTTAAGTGTTGGTAATCACCATGGCTAAATTATTCTTGTTTATATCCACAACATTAAGGCAGAGCACCTTCTTTCACCTCCTTCAGTGACTCCAAGTGCTAACCTGATTGATCCAGAGCTTGAGTTTTCCAGATTCTAATTTTAAACTTTATAAAAGCCTTTATTCTTTCTATAGAGATTTGTTTTCTTACATGTTTGCTGCAGCCATTATGCTACATGTGAGCATAGGCTAATTGCCTCTTTAAAGGGAACCTGACCTTGAAAAATGAGCCCCCAGCCTCTTTATACCTGTCCCTGCACCATGGTAATACATTTCTAGCCATCCCTTTTTGTATGTAAAGCGATATTGGTAAGTTTATAAAAGTTGTTTTTATAACTTCTGATCTGTGGCTTCTCATTATTTGAGAAGCCGCAAAAGGCGTTCCTCTCTGCTTCTCCCTGCCGCCTGCATGTTAATTATTCCCGCCCAGATGGGAGTGCTACCGTGTTTCCCCAAAAATAAGCCCCCCCCCCCGATAATAAGACCGGGGGGGGGAGGGAGGGCCTGCTAATATAAGTCCCGCCCCGAAAATAAGACCGGGGGGGGGGGTGTTGCGCAATATAAGTCAGGCCGGCGGGGAAGGGGCACTGCGCAATATATACTACCTTGTCCGCGCTGTCATGCCCCGCTCCTCCGGCTGTCCGGTGGTGTCCCCGCTCCTCTCCAGGGCTGCGGTGCGGTGTCCGGTCCAGTTTCATGCTGATCGGTGCTGTGCCCGGCCGACTTCCGGCTTCCTCCGGCTACCCCCGCCCAGATCAAGCCCTGCGCCAATGAGAGCGCAGGACCTATGACGTCAATCACCGCCCAGACGCGGCCAGATCACGTTGGGGCCTCTGATTGGCCCGACGTCATCAAGCTGCTGCTGGGCTGTGATTGACGTCACAGGTCCTGCGCTCTCGTTGGCACAGAGCCTGATCTGGGTGGGGATTGCCGGAGGAAGCCGGAAGTCGGCCGAGCACAGCACCGATCAGCATGAAACTGGACCGGACACCGCACCGCAGCCCAGGAGAGGAGCGGGGACACCACCGGACAGCCGGAGGAGCGGGGCATGACAGCACCAGACAAGGTAAGAAGCGATGCATATGTGTGTGTATGTGTGTGTACGTGTGTGTATGTGTGTGTATGTGTGTGTATGTATGTATGTGTGTGTGTATGTGTGTGTATGTGTGTGTGTGTATATGTGTGTGGATGGGGCTGGGGCTGCCAATATAAGTCCCCCCCCTGAAAATAAGACAGGGGGCCACTTTTGGCTCCCCAAAAAATATAAGACACGGTCTTATTTTCGGGGAAACACGGTAGAGTGAAGAGAGGCTGTGCTTGTGCTGAAAGGGGCGGTATAGCCGATATGACGAAAATCACGTCATATCCGGCTTTACCACGTCAGTACACCCATTAAGGTGCCGTGAACACACCTCGCACATGCGCAATCGTCATCGCGAGGTTATCAGTACACGTGACATGATAAAGCCAGATATGACGCGATTTTCATCATATCGGCTTTACCACCCCTTTCAGCACAAGCACAGGTCCTCTGCGCTCTAGCACGCCCATCTGGGCATGAATAATTAACACGCAGGTGGTGGGGAGAAGCAGAGAGGAACGCCTTTTGCGGCTTCTCAAATAATGAGAAGCCGCAGATCATAAGGTATAAAAACAACTTTTATAAACTTACCAATATCGCTTTACACACAAAAAGGGATGGCTAGAATTGTATTAGCATGGTGCGAGACAGGTATAAAGAGGCTGGGGGCTCATTTTTCGAGGTCAGGTTCCCTTTAAAAGGAAGACAGATTGATCTCTGACACCACCTATGGGATGTAACAATCCTAAAAGTCAATATAACGAGCCTTGCAACATAACTTGGGTTTAGAAGCCAAAGCCATTGGCAGACACATGTTTCGAGGTGTTGCACTATCCAGTGCAAAGCAGGAGATCTGATTTGGCTAGATGAGAGGTCTATGACTTGGAGTCTAATGTGGTATATGCTACTAAAGCTCTGTTCACTCACTCTGTGATAAGTACGGTATACTTCATTGTTGAACATCTGACATACAGTATACTACTGTTTAGGCATACAGTGTCATATAGAGTCAATAAAAAAGCTTGATAATAAAGAACGTTTCTGCTGCCACTGGAAAGCATGTGATTGAAGATCATTCTGAAGTAGGATGAATGAAGGAATGAATGAATGATCGAGTATAAAAATCATAGATACAAAAGAAACCCGAGTCATCTCTTCTTGTTACTTTTTGTGGCATACCGGCATACCAAGTTCTTCAGCCTGCAACCTTCAACCACTATAACCACAAAAATATGAAAGATAAGATAGCAATACAACTAAAACAAAACATTCTTCAAAATCATTCATCATTAACTCATAAAGCCAAATTCTCTCAAACAAGAAATACACCGCATCATGAAATCCGAGCTGCCTTCTAGCTAAATTCCTTCATTAGTCACAGTCCATTTTAGATTTTTCTTCTGTCTGAAAAATTCTGTTCTAACTGTAACAAAATTTACAGGGAAAAAAAATGGATGTGGAAATGTTTGTAGTTCCTGCTTATAGGTGACAAAAGACAGAAGTGTGTATTGTAGAAAGAATAGCAGTTTGCTTGTCTTGACAGATGTCAAATTCAACAAGTCAGGAACAATACTGGCCTAGTTACAGCGAGTGGAAAACTTTCATCACCCACTGAAAAGAAAAATATTAAAAGTCAAAAAGTATGCCAAATGGGTTACTAACAAGTTCTGTTGCCTCGTCACAAGTAAAAGCAGACGTTGCTTGTGTTAACTTGTTACAGGGCAAGAGAACATTGGTGTGTATACAGCGTATGTGGCAGGTGAGGGTGATTAATGCTCAATGGTTGTGACAGGAGTAAGTTCACTTCCTTATATATATCCGCTGTGTGAGATATCACCTGCCCTAGTCGTAAAAACATTTCACCTACCAATCTGTAAATGTACCAGCAGCAAACCTAAGAACCGTACCAAAAAGAGTTCTACATAAACAGAAAAGGATGATAATGTCGCTGTTTTCCCTATTATTTCCCCAAACCATGAAGAGCTCTCATGATGGTGAGGAACGTAACCTGATGATCACTGACAACCACTTTGATTGCACAGTGCCTGTATATGATTTGAAGCCAACATTTATCTTCTTACAATGAAGATCAAATAACATATTCCTGGCTACATCTGAGTGCTTGACTGAATTACATGAGGGCTATCACCCTGAGAGATCTGAGAGTCAAGATGACCCCGAACAAAAGCTTAGCAGGAAAAATACAGTTTATTCCAGGTCACCAGTTATGATCTAGGCAGTTTTCAATATATTCTTATACATATCTTCCACTTTAAGTGCAGAAAAAAGAATCAATGAGTTTGCCATGAAGGAAGTCCACCTGAAAGAGGATTAAGGTCATTCACTCACTTCAGTGGAAATAATTACCACCGTTACATTTATTCCTGGATTTGCTGTTTGGGCTCAGTTGAGTCCCTGGAGCTCAGGGTTGTTGACTATGATCCATCAGCTTTATGTGTTTTACCAAATAATAAAGTCACACTATAGACTGAAGAGAGGGGGGGTGGTCATCCCAGGTCTATTCCTTACTGTATCAGCATGCCAATACAATTCAACCCAGTAGAACCATAGGGAGCCATAGTATACGTACACTACCCAGGGCTGGGTCCAGGATTTTGTAGGCCCCGGGCGAAACAGTCTCGCTGGGCCCCTTTAACACTTACCACAATTCATGACTATAATATAGAAGCTGTGGGCTGTGTATATATAATATAGATACTCCTGGATGGGCTGTACATATAATATTGAGGCTGTGCAGGGCTGCATCTACTATATAATTGCCTAATCGTTTCTGTCATGGAAATCACGCACCAGCTCGCGAGCGCTCATTGGTCGCTGCCAGCCGTGGGAACCAATGAGTGCAGCGATGCAAAACAGCCGCTGCATTAGCGACGCAGGATTGCCGTGACAGCGCTACACTCACATTGCGGGCGGAAAAGCCAACTTCACTGTCAGCTTTCCTGCCCCGCTATTTGAAATGAACAGCTGATGCTTGTTCATTCAGAGTAGCCAGTCCCATAAAAATAATAAAGAATGAATACTTACCCTCCGACAGGTGTTCGGGTGTCCGGGAGGCGGGGGCCGCCGCAGGAATTGACCTGCTAGACCTGTCAGAGTGACTCAGAGGGCGTTCCGGGTCTGATTGGCCGCTAGCGATCATGTGATACATATCACATGACCTAGGTCACACTCAGCCCTGTACTCAGGTCACACTCACCCTGCACTCAGGTCACACTCACCCTGCACTCAGGTCACACTCACCCAGCACTCAGGTCACACTTACCCTGCACTCAGGTCACATTCATCCTGCACTCAGATCACACTCACCCTGCACTCAGATCACACTCGCCCTGCACTCAGATCACACTCGCCCTGCACTCAGATCACACTCGCCCTGCACTCAGATTACACTCACTCTGCACTCAAATTAAACTCACTCTGCACTCACATCAAACTCACTCTGCACTTACGTCACACTTGCCCTGCACTCACATCACACTCACCCTGCACTCCCTCACACTCACCCTGCACTCACGTCACACTCTGCCCTGCACTCACGTCAAACTCTGCCCTACACTCACATCACACTTAGCCCTGCACTCACGTCACACTCACCTTGTGCTCACCTCACACTTAGCCCTTCACTCACCTTACACTCATATCACACTTAGCCCTACACTTACCTGGCACTCACGTCACACTGTCTCTCTAACGCAGGGGTCTCAAACTCCAGGCCTCGAGGGCCGCACACAGTCCAGGTTTTCAGGATATCCATAGCATTTGACAGTTGGTAATCAAATGACCAACTGTCAAATTCCAAGGAAATCCTGAAAACCTGCACTGTGTGCGGCCCTCGAGGCCTGGAGTTTGAGACCCCTGCTCTAACGCAAAACCTGCGTCGCTGATTGTTCGCCCCCAGCCAGCCGCGAACAATCAGCGACGCGGGATTTCCATTACAACGAAACAGGCACAGTCCGCCCGGTCTCTGGCCCCCCTCCGCTCGGTCTCCTGCCCGCTGCTCACCCACTCCACACTCCCTCCCGGCTACTGCTCCATGCTCCATCAGCCCGCCGTTCCATCTCCCGCCACTCACCCCACTATTCTTCTTCTTTTCGTGGCATAGACTCCAGAAATTCAAAGGCCGCGGGGGTAGGGGTGGAGCAACCAAAGGGGGCGTCATAATGGCCGTGAACAAGGGCACACCCCCACATCAGGGCTATGCGCTTTGGACACGCCTATTATGACGCCCCCTGTTAACTCCGTTTCCCCCCGAGGCCTTGAAATAGCTGACGTCTATGCTGGAGGAAGAAGAAGAAGACATGCTAGGGTGAGAGGCGACTGGACAGAAGCCTGAAGCGGGTGAGAACTGAGGGGGGCCACCACTGCACACCCGCACCGCCGCAAACCCACATATTCTAGAACACCCGATGCGTTACAATCGGGCCACCATATAGTATATAATATAGAGGCTGCTGGGCTGTATATATAACAAGAAGACTGCTATAATGTATATATAATATAGAGGTTGTGGGCTCTATATATTTGGAGGCTGGGCTGATATATTATTTGGAGACTTTTGCAGCCCAGCAGCAGCCTCCAAATATTATATGCAGCCCAGCACAGCCTCCAAATAATATATATAGCCCAGCACAGCCTCCAAATAATAAATACAGCATAGCACAGCCTCCAAATAATATATACAGCACAGCCTCATATTATAAGTACATCACATCTCCAATAATATATACAGCATAGCTTCATGTTATATATACAGCACAGCCTTCAAATAATATATACAGCACAGACTTCATTTTATATATACATCACAGCCTCCAAATAATATATACAGCACAACCTCTATATAGCTCAGAAACCTCCATATAGCCCAGCACAACCTCCATAGCCCAGAATTAGCCTCCATATAGCCCAGCACAGCCTCCATAGCCCAGCAGTAGCCTCCTTATAGTCCAGCAGTAGCCTCAAAAAGAACAAGACAAGAACAGCCTCCACAACCCAGCAGCAGTCTCCATATAGCCCAGCATAGCCTCCATAGCCCAGCAGCAGCAGCCATATAGTCAAGCAACAACCTCCACAGCCCAGCAGCAGCCTTTATAGCCCAGAACAGCCTCCATAGCCCATCAGCATCCTCTATATAATCCAGTACAGCCTCCATACCCTGCAGCAGCCATCTCTCCCACCTCTGCACTCTCCCCACTGTCCGCTGTCTCCCTCTTGTGTGCAGTTTCTTCCCACATCCTGTCTTCTCCTCTCTGCTCTCTTCTTTGACCTGTCCCTGCCTGTGTGCTGTCTCTTTCCCCCTGTGCACGCTCTTCTGTTAGCTGCTTTCTCCCCTCTGTGCTCTCTCCTTTGAGCTTTCTTCTGCCAGTGCACTCTCTCCCCGTACACTCTCTCTCCCTCTATGTGTTCTCTCTCCCCCTGTGCACTCTCTTCCACTGTGAACTCTCTTACCCCTGTGTGCCCTCTCTCGCCGTGTGCTCTCTCCCTGTGGGCATCTCTTCACATGTGCTGTATCTTCCCCCTGTGTATTCTCTGCCCCCTGTGAGTACTTGTTCCTCTTGTGCTGTCTATTTCATCTGTGCACTCTCATCTCCCTATGTGCTATCTCCTCCTGTGGGCAGTTCTCTCCCCAATTGTGCATTCTCCTTCATTGTGAACTCTCCCTCTGTGTGCTTTTTCTCTCCCTCCTGTACACTCTCTCCCCCATATGTGCTCTCTCCCCCTTTGAACTGACTCTTGCCCTTGTGGGCTGTCTCTCCGTCCTGTTGGCTGTCTCATCCCCCTGTGTGCTCTCTCTCCCTGTGTTGTCACTCCTCCTGTGATGTCTCTCTCCTCCCTGTGCTTTTTCCCTGCCACCTGTGCACTCTCTCTGCCCCTGTTTGCTTTCTCTTCCTCCTGTGTGCTCTCTTTCCCCTTGTGCCATCTCTCCCCTTGTGCAGTCTCTCCCCCATGCGCTGTCTCTCCCACTATGCTGTCTGTCCCCTGTGTGCTCTCTTCTCCCTGTGCACTTCCTCCTGTGTGCTGCCTCTCTCCCCCCTGTGCTGTCTCTCCCTTGTGTGCTCTCTTTCCCCACTGTGCACTCTACCCAATGTCGGCTGTCTATCTCCCCCTTGTGCCGTCATCCCCGCTGTGCTGTCTCTGCTCTGTGTGCTCTCTCTCTCCACTGTGCAGCTGTGTGCTGTCTCTGCTGGGTGCTTACAGCCACAGTTCCACATTCAGCGGTGATGTCAGGTGGCAGGCAGAGAGCAGAGAGTTCCTGGCGTCTGGCAGGTTCCAGGCATTGGTTCTGGGTGGCATCGTGTTCGGGTTGTTGGCAGCACCGCTGGTGGTACTACCAAGGGGTGAGTATTTCAGCAGGCATTGTATTTCCACACCCATTACTTGGGTGTGCAAATATGGCTGCCGTAGACATAGAATGTTGGGACAACATGACGCCAGTGTGGATGACAGACGGGACTTCACAATTATGTAAGTATATTTTAGAACACTTGATTAAAACTGTAACTGAAGAAGACTTGGGTGTATGTATGGACAGCAAATTAACATTCAGTGGCCAATGTCAGGCAGCTGCTGCAAAGGCTAATAAAATAATGGGATGTATTAAAAGAGGCATAGATGCTCATGAGAAGAATATAGTTTTACCTCTATACAAGTCAGTAGTGCAACCTCATTTAGAATATTGTGTACAATTTTGGTCTCGGATGTATAAGGCCATCTTCACACCATGGCCAGATCTGATACGGGGTGTTGTCAGGGGTGAATCTGACAGCCCCTGACTGGATCTGGACAAATATACCCTCCGGTCCAGTGTGCAGCCGGATGCCTCAATTTCAGCCGCAGCTGCTGATAATTCAAGATACCTGCTAGTCGCGGTCCTGAAATTACAGCAGCATGCAGCCGCCGTGTCCGGTTCCCGGATCGGTGCAATCCAGGCCCGTAGTTTCCCGTGTTAGGGAGTGCCGGATTGCCCCGGATCCGGGAGAATCCTGGAGAATCCAGGAGGATCCGATTTGCAGAGATTTTTCTCCCCGGACACAAAAATACTGCATGCTCCGATTTTGTGTCTGGGAGAAAAATCCGATTCCTCCCGGATTCTCCCAGACAAATAGAAAGCAGATGGCAGAGAGCTGCCATCCGGCTCCATCCGGCCCCATAGGATACTATGGGGCCAAAATCCGGTCCGGAGCTTACACCGGACAGCCCCAAATCGGATTAAACCGTGGTGTGAAGCCAACCTTAGAAAGATATAGCTGAACTAGAGCCGATGCAGAGAAGCGCGACCAAGGTTATTAGTAGACAGGGGGGTCTGCAATACCAAGACAGGTTATTAAACTTGGGGTTATTTAGTTTGGAAAAACAAAGGTTTAGGGGCGATCCTATTAAATGTACAGATATATGAGGAGAAAGTACAGAAACTTTTCTAATGAACTTTTTACACCAAGGCCTGCAACAGCTACAAGAGGGCATCCTCCATATTTGAAGAAAAGAAGGTTTAATCATATTCACAGACGCAGATTTTTTACTATACCTGCAGTGAGACTATGAAACTCTCTGCCATATGATGCTGTAATGAGTGATGCACTACTAAAATTTAAGAAGGGCTTGGATACCGTTCTTGAAAAATATAATATTACAGGTTTTATATATATATATATATATATATATATATATATACATATATATATATATATATACTACATTCTGTGATAGGGTGTTGATCCAGGGAACTAGTCTGATTGCTGCATTTGGAGTCAGGAAGAAATTTTTTTCCCCAATGTGGAGCTTAGTGTTGCCACATGGGTTTTTTTGCCTTCCTCTGGATCAACATGTTAGTCTATGGGTTGAACTAGATGGACTTAAAGTCTACCTTCAACCTTAAAAACTATGAAACTATGAGGAGCTATCATACTGTGTAGGGATTACCGTATTTTTCAGATTATAAAATGCACTCTTTTTCCGAACATTTTGGGGGAAAGTGTGGGGTGGTGTCTTATAGTCTGAATCTACTGTCGTGCTGGCTATGGGGCTGTGCTGGAGTGTGGCAGCTTTGGAGCGGTGTCCAGAGGCTGGGGGAGGCTGCAGAAGCAGCAGTTGGTCATGTAGGCCCACTCATTGGGCTCATGTAATATACACTGCATCTCTCTGTCCATCAACTTTCAGCACTGAGAGGTGGGAGGGGGAGCGGCACATATTACAGTAACATAATGAGTGGGTCCATAGGATCAGTGGCTGCAGTTGCAGTCCCGTGCAATTCTGTGTGATATTCACTGCTTCTCATGCATCATTATTGGAATGGGGTGCATTGAATGTGATGGACAATTATACTCAACTCTCTCCATCGCTCCCTGCAGCCCACGCCATCCCCATGTCTGTGTCGGCATCCGATCATGTGAACCTCGCAGCACAGTGAAGTCATCGCTGCATGCGCTGCTCATGTGATCAGATGCCTGCGACAAGTAGACAGAAGGATGGTGCAGGCTGCAGGGAGTGATATGGAGAGGTGAATATGAGATCGTTTATTCTTTCTTAAGTGTGTGCCAGCATGGGGGCCAAATCCAGGATGGGGGCTATATCCAGGATTGGGGGCCTATCCAGGATAGGGGGCCATAAACAGAATGGGGAGCATATCCAGCATGGAGGCCATATCCAGGATGGGGCCACAAATAGGATATGAGGCTATGTACAGGATGGGGGCCATATCCAGGATGGGGGGGGCATGTCAAGCATGGGGGCCATAACCAGGATGGGGGCTACATACAGGGTGGGGGCTATATCCAGCATGGGGAACATATCCAGGAGGGAGGGGCTATATACAGGATGGGGGCTATATCCAACATGGGGACCATATCCAGGATGGAGGGCTATATACAAGATAGGGGCCATATCCAGCATGGGGGCCATATCAAGGATGGAGGGGGCTATATACAGGATAGAGTCCATATAGAGCATGGGGATCATAACCAAGATGTGGGGCTATATATGGGATGGGGGCCCTTTTAATGTTGGGGACCATATACAACATGGGGGCTGTAACCAGGATGGGGGGCCATATCCAACATGGGACCATAACCAGGATGTTGGACCCATATACAGATGGGAGTCATAAATAGCTTTGGGGGGGGCAATATGCAGCATGTGGGCCATAACCAGGATGGGGGGACAATATCCATCATGGGGACCATAACCAGAATTGGGGGACCATATCCATCATGGAGGCCATAACCTGGATAATATGTTGTGTTGAGGATACTGGTGGTCGATTATACTATGTGGGAACTACTAAGATGCCATCATACTGTGTGAGGGAACTGCGAGATCAGTCTTACCCTTCTGCCGACTCACCAGGTGTCAAAAACTCTACCACTTTGAGGGATGTAACAGCGATCTCACTAACAATTTCGCTATGTGTGACACTTAGCAGCGATCAGGCCCCTGCTGTGAGATCGCTTATCGTTACAAAGTGCTCTGGGTCATTTTTTGGTCATTGCGCTCCCGCTGTGTATGACAGCGAGAGACCAACGATCAGCGACCTAGATATCCGGTGTTTATCATGGTTACCAGCGCTAAGCAGGGAGGACGCTGGTATCTACAGTACAGACCAAAAGTTTGGACACACCTTCTCATTCAAATATTTTTCTGTATTTTCATGACTATGAAAGTTGTAGATTCACACTGAAGGCATCAAAACTATGAATTAACACATGTGGAATTATATACTTAACAAAAAAGTGTGAAACAACTGAAAATATGTCATATATTCTGGGTTCTTCAAAGTAGGAACCTTTCATTTTGATTATTGCTTTGCACACTCTTGGCAAAGCAGACAGTTGGAGCCAGTAGTTGGAGAAAGAGGGTGTTTTTTTGTCTGCATCTTGGGTTTATCTCTTTTTGCTTAGGCTGGCTTTACACTACAGTCTTTCTTTTGTATATGCTCCAAAAACGCATGGGACAGTCACACATGCTTTTTGGCTATTAGGGCATGCGTTTTTTAACATGGGGGCCTATGGGTGCGTTTTTTACATGCGTTTTTTAAAACGCAGGTCTCCAAAAATGCATGTGAAAAATGGTACTGTGACCCCAGCCTAAATGTGATAAAAATTTATTGAGAGTGTGTATATAATTTGTGGGGACCTGGTGAGTGTCCACTTTCCCAGAGAGGACAGGGAAACGCTGCTAGCAGCGTATCCCTGTCCGCTCGGCTTAAGCGGACACTAGGCAGCCTGCTGTGTGAAGTGGTTACCACGATACACATCTGGTAACCATGGGCTGCGTCCGCAGAAAGCGGCGGCGCACACGCACCTCCGCTTCTCTGAAAAAACCTAAGTATTTAGCGGAGAACCGCTAAATACTTACAGCGGACGTGTGTGGACATGGCCATAGATACCTACGCCTCTCTTGACAGTTCAGAGTGTACAGAATTTTCAGAATAGGTACAGCTTGCACACCTACACAAATTGCGTAGAATGTGCAGAGAAGTCCCCGCTCTGGCTGCAAAAGCCGATAGGACTTCAAACAGTGTTTATAATAAAGTAGCGTTTTTAAACAATCAAACAATCATGTAGCCCATCACCAGGTCCCCACAACTTAGATTCACACTCACAATACATTTTTATCACATTTACACACATTAACATAGGGCACAAACCCTGTTTGTGAGGCGGGGATGGGGGAATTGGTGTATAAGGCTGGGGTCACAGTAGCATTTTTCACATGCATTTTTGGAGACCTGCGTTTTCAAAAACGCATGTAAAAAACGTAGGCCCCCATGTTAAAAAACGCATGCCCTAATAGCCAAAAAGCATGTGTAACAGTCCCATGCGTTTTTGGAGCTTTTCCAAAAACGCATGCGTTTTTAATATGGGGCCTTATGGGAAACGCATGCAAAAACGCATGTACAATTAGTGCCATTCAAAAACGCATGCATTTCCCATAGGAGCCCATGTTAAAAAAACGCATGCGTTTCAGAAAACGCATGCGTTTTTTTAACATGGGCTCCTATGGGAAACGCATGCGTTTTTGAATGGCACTAAAAGGTACTAATGTACCATGCGTTTTTGCATGCGTTTTCCATAGAGGCCCATGTTATAAAAACGCATGCGTTTTCTACAAAAACGCATGCGTTTTTCAAAACGCACCAAAAAATACTACAAGCACTATTTTTGGGTGCAGATTCCAAAACGCAGCCAAAAACGCAGGGAGCCATCAGACACCTTAAAAACTCATGATGACATGAAAAACGCATGTAAAAAAGCATGCGTTTTTAAAAGGCACTAAAAAAACGCATGTCAACTGTGACCACAGCCTTAGTGCGGAAAAACCCACAGCAAGAATTGACATGCCTCCGAATTTTCCATACTAAAATACACAGCATATCTACAGATTATGGCATTGTTCACTTTTTTTTAGCACTCCTAAAACCACTTGCGTTTTTTTAGGAGTACCAAAAAATTTCTCTTGTGTGTCTGAAAGGAAATTTTGCCTTTTTGGACTTTCCTCAAAAACGCAGGCAAAAACGCAAGCGTTAACGCAGGGGGCATAAATGTGCCTTTTAAAAACACATGCGTTTCCCATAGGGCCCCATGTTATAGAAACGCATGTGCATTTTCCCAAAAACGCATGCGTTTTTTTAACATGGGTCCTATGGGAAACGCATGCGTTAACGAAGGGCACATATAGGCACTTGCGTTAACGCATGCGTTTCCCATAGGGGCCCATGTTAAAAAAACGCATGCGTTTTTGAGAAACCACCCCTGCGTTTTTTTCCAGCACCCAAAAACGCTGCATGCAGCGTTTTTTGGACTGGAGGAAAAAAAACGCAAATGGAGCTGAAAAACGCATGTACACTCAAATGTACCCTGCGTTAACGCACCTGCGTTTTTTTTAACAGCCCAAAAACGCAGGGATGGGCAAAAAAACGCATGTGTGTGAACATGGCCTATTTTAGTGGCACCATGCGGAGATGAACCATCAAAACCCAGAGGCTTTGCTAGGAAGACACAGTGCTGCAGATTTGGTGCAGATTTGCTGGGAATGCGCGGATGATCTGCACCAAAAACGCAGCAAACTACACATTGTGCAAATGGGCCCTAATGGGGCTGTCACACGCGTCCAACTTAAACAATCGGCGGGATCGTTCGGTGTGACACTGCAATAGCGATGTCATGGCCGATCCCGCCTATTCGCTGCATTGCAGAGGATCGCTCGCTGGTTAATCCCAGCCCAGCGAGCGATCGTAGCGCCAACATCGCAGCGCGTCACTGGCAACATCTTGCCGTGTGACAGCTAGGTTGCGATGTCGGAAGCGAGCGCGCACCCGCGGCATTGCATCCGACATCGCAGCCGGTGTTGGAAGGTGTGACAAGGCCTTTAAATCGCAGGTCACTAAAAAAAAATATTGATGATCACTAAGGGGTTAAGGATGCAGCCAATTTCCATTATTGTTTTTTCATTGCTTCCTCTCCTTTTTCTATTATTTTCAGAACTATTTCTAAATTTTCAAGAACTTTTATTTTCTTTTTGCCAACAAAGACATATTACAGGGCTTAGTTTTTCAAATACAATTTATAATGTTGAAAGACTCCAGTAAAAAACACTTGACACTATTTTCATGGTTGGCACTGGTACGAGTATAGTGATACCAAACTTATATCTCGTATAGTGATACCAAACTTGTACAGTTTTATATTTTAATAGTAAAAAATATCTGAATTTTGCATAAAAGAAAATTGGCTTGTGCCACCATTTTCCAAAACAAATACGGTAACATTTTTGTTTTTCTGTTGATTTTGCAGACTGGGAACGACTTGTTTTTTTATGGCAAGCAGATGTAATCCATATGATTTTGGGGTACATACTATAATTTTATTGAATGTATCTTTTCTGTGAAGTTCAGTGAGACAGTAACAGCAAGTTTGGCATTTTAATCTTTTAGAAAACTAGCTGCATGGATTAAAAAATGTTATGTTGTCATAGATTGGACTTTTATAGATTTGTGATACCATATGAATATATTATTTTTATTTTGTTCTGTATTTCTTTATTTTTAACTTGAGAAAGTAGGATTAGTTTGAGTTTTTTTTTTATACTTCTACAACTTTATTCATTTTATTTTTTAGTCAACTCAGTCAGGCCTGGCGTCAGCACCCGGGCAAGTGATACCATATGAATATATTATTTTTATTTTGTTCTGTATTTCTTTATTTTTAACTTGAGAAAGTAGGATTAGTTTGAGGTTTTTTTTTATACTTCTACAACTTTATTCATTTTATTTTTTAGTCAACTCAGTCAGGCCCGGCGTCAGCACCCGACGCACCCGGGCAAGTGCCGGGGCCCGACTGCTTGGAGGGGGCCCACCGGGCCCCTGAGGGCTAGGGTCACACTCGCATTGTGACCCTAGCCTGATGCAAGTATTGTCTGCTGCAGCGCAGAGCGTTTAATGCTATGCGCTGCCAGCAACGGAGCCCATAGAAACCCGATATTTACATTGACAACCAGTGGTTGTCAAGGTAAACATCGGGTTTCTATGGGCTCCAGCGCATAGCATTAAACGCTATACTCTGCAGCCGAAAATATTTGCCTCAGGCTAGGGTCACAATGCAAGTGTGACCCTAGCCTCAGGGGCCCCTGAGCACACTGCCCCCACAGCCAGGGCCATATCCAGAGGGCAGCTGTGGGGTCATTTTCAGCCTCCTGCAGCACCGGAGGTCTCCCTCCTCCCCCCTCCATGGGAGCCGACACAGCAGCACACACTGTGCTTACAGGACCTGTGACGATGTCACATGGAGGGGAGGAGTCAGGCGTCACATGACCAGCTCCTCAGTGTATGCAGGACTCTGCTGTGCTGGCCATCATGAGACTCAATTAGGTGAAGTTTGTGTGGGGTCAGGAGGGGTTTACAGTGTGAATGTAGCAGAGGCGAGTGTGTACTAGGTGTATGGAACGGAGCCGAGTGGGGTACTAGGTGTATAGAGCGGAGCGGCGTGCGTACGAGGTGTATGGAGCGGTGTATGGAGCAGAGCCGCGTGCGTACGAGGTGTATGGAGCAGAGCCGCGTGTATATGAGGTGTATGGAGCAGAGCTGAGTTTGTACGAGGTGTATGGAGCAGAGCCGCGGGCGTACGAGGTGTATGGAACAGAGCTGAGTGTGTACGAGGTGTATGGAGCAGAGCCGCGTTCGTACGAGGTGTATGGAGCATAGCCGCGTGCGTACGATGTGTGCATGGAGCAGAGCCACGTGCGTACGAGGTGTATGGAGCAAAGCCGCGTGTGTATGAGCTGTATGGAGCAGAATCGCGTGTGTATGAGGTGTACGGAGCAGAGCCGCGTGTGTACGAGGTGTATGGAGCAGGACCGCGTGTGTATGAGGTGTATGGAGCGGAGCCACGTGCGTACGAGGTGTATGGAGCAGAGCCGCGTGTGTACGAGGTAGGTGTACCAGTGGTAGCCCCCCGCGGATTCCGCTCCTATAGTCTCAGCCACCTTTGCCAGCAGCATTCTTCTCCAGAGTCTCTTCTGCCGCTGTCTGCATACTGCAGCTCAGCATGGAGGGGCACGATGTTGTCATCACTGTGCTGATATGTACAGAGCGACCGGAGGAGACCGAAGCGGCGAGAAGAAAGGTGAGGAGAAAGAGAGATCTGGATGGCCATACACTCCACTTGGCTGCGGTGCTACCTATAATGCAGTGTGGCTCCATTGAGCTGCTTGCATTATTTGTGCGCTTCAGGATGCTTGTGTATATACCAAGAATCCTCAGATGCACAAAAATGCAACATTTTGCATTTGAAGGGTATTTTTAAAAAGCGCAAGGGAATGCAAATGCACCTTAGCCCGCTCCTAACAACATGTAATATACTCACTGTCAGAAACAGCTCTTGCTGGTTTCAGCAGTCACTGTTCCTGTAAGGCTGCCTTCACATAGGCGTTTTTTTTTTTTAAATGTGGCAGTTGCGGTAAAAAAAACCCGCATCTGCCGCATTTTCCGTCTAGTGGCTGCACTTGCTTCACATTTGCAGCAAGCCCCATGCATTGTCTATGGGGCTTGCGGTAAGTGTGCGGCTATAGATATATATATATAATTATAGTCCGCGATATGTACTAAAGGGGGCCCACTGAGACTTTTTCGCCCGGGGCCCACAGAAACCTGGAGCCGGCCCTGAATTCAGTGCACTTGAATCATTTGATCACTTACTGTATACTATGGGCAACAGTACCATAGAATTGCTGTATATACAGTGCTTTGTGAAAGTATTCGGCCCCCTTGAACTTTTCAAACTTTTGCCACATTTCAGGCTTCAATCATAAAGATGTAAATTCTATTTTTTTTGTGAAGAATCAACAAGTGGGAAACAATCATTAAGTGGAATGAAATTTATTGGATATTTTAAACATTTTTAACAAATAAAAAACTGAAAAGTGGGGCGTGCAATATTATTCGGCCCCTTGAGTTAATACTTTGTAGTGCCACCTTTTCCTGCGATTACAGCTGCAAGTCGCTTGGGGTATGTCTCTATTGGCCACTTTACACACACCAACTTATCTGTCCAACTTCTGAACAACTTACTGGTTGCAGTGAAATCATGGACACATTGTTCCATTGTACACAGGCACAAAATGGAGCAATGTGTCCATGATTTCACTGCAACTAGCAAGTTGGTCAGAAGTTGGACAGATAAGTTGGTGTGTGTAAAGTGGCCATATCAGTTTTGCACATCGAGAGACTGAAATTCTTGCCCATTCTTCGTTGCAAAACAGCTGGAGCTCAGTGAGGTTGGATGGAGAGCGTTTGTGAACAGCAGTTTTCAGCTCTTTCCACAGATTCTCGATTGGATTCAGGTCTGGACTTTGACTTGGCCATTCTAACACCTGGATATGTTTATTTTTAAAACATTGCATTGTAGATTTTGCTTTATGTTTGGGATCATTGCCTTGTTGGAGTATAAATCTCTGTCCCAGTCTCAGGTCTTTTGCAGACTCCAACAGGTTTTCTTCCAGAATGGTCCTGTACTTGGCTCCGTCCATCTTCCCATTAATTTTAACCATCTTCCCTGTCTCTGCTGAAGAAAAGCAGGCCCAAACCATGATGCTGTCACCACCATGTTTGACAGTGGAGATGGTGTTTTGAGGGTGATGAGCTGTGTTGCTTTTACGCCAAATATATCATTTTGCATTGTGGCCAAAAAGTTCGATTTTGGTTTCATCTGACCAGAGCACCTTATTCCACATGTTTGGTGTGTCTCCCAGGTGGCTTGTGGCAAGCTTCAAACGAGACTTTTTATGGATATCTTTGAGAAATGGCTTTTTTCTTGAAGCTCTTCCATAAAGGTCAGATTTGTGCAGTGTACGACTGATTGTTGTCCTATGGACAGACTCTCCCACCTCAGCTGTGGATCTCTGCAGTTCATCCAGAGTGATCATGGGCCTTCTGGCTGCATCTCTGATCAGTCTTCCCCTTGTTCGAGATGAAAGTTTAGAGGGACGACCGGGTCTTGGTAGATTTGCAGTTGTCTGATTCTTCCATTTCAATATGATCGCTTGCACAATACTCCTTGAGATGTTTAAAACTTTGGAAATCTTTTTGTATCCAAATCCGGCTTTAAACTTCTCCACAACAGTATCTCGGACCTGCCTGGTGTGTTCCTTGGTCTTCATGATGCTCTCTGCACTTGAAACAGAACCCTGAGACTATCACATTGCAGGTGCATTTATACAGAGACTTGATTACACACAGGTGGATTCTATTTATCATTACCAGTCATTTAGGACAACATTGGATCATTAAGAGGTCCTCACTGAATTTCTGGAGTGAGTTTGCTGCATTGAAAGTAAAGGGGCCGAATAATATTGCACGCCCAGCTTTTCAGTTTTTTATTTGTTCAAAGAGTTTTAAATATGCAATCAATTTCATTCCACTTAATGATTGTGTGCCACTTGATGTTGATTCTTCACAAAAAAATTAGAATTTATATCTTTATGTTTAAAGCCTGAAATGTAGCAAAAGGTTGAAAAGTGCAAGGGGGCCAAATACTTTCACAATGCACTGTATACAGCAGAGGTCCCCAACTCCAGGCCTCAAGGGCCGCCAACAGTGCAGGATTTCAGGATTTCCTTAATATTGCACATGTGTTAATGTGATCAAATGCACAGGTAATGATTCCAACCCTGTGCAATACTAAGGAGATTCTGAATACATGCACTGTTGGCGGCCCTCGAGGCCTGGAGTTGGGGACCCTTGGTATACAGCATATATGGCAGTTATAGAAACCCAATAGCTTGAACAAAAACTGAAGTTGAAACTGGGCTTTTAGGCTACGCTCACATACAGTATAATTGTTGCGTTTTTTCAGGATCCATTTTTGGTACAAAACTGCACCAAGAACATGTCCTCACAGAATGCAGCATTCTGTGTGTGAACGCCGCTGTGCTTTTCTTCATGCGCTTTACTCACCTTGCTGCGCTCCCTCGGTGCCCACTGGTGATCTTCTCATTCCCGCCGGGCCGCAGGGAGCGCGGCCTCTAGGACCCCGCAGCATCATGTGACTGGTGATGTCAACCGGTCACATGGTGCTGTTTTTAAGGTCCTGGATGTGGAGCGATGACCGGTGGAACATGACGAGATGAGTTAAAGTGCAGGAAGAAAAGCACAAATAATTGACATGGCCATTCTTTTTGCGGATGCCCTTTGCAGCGCAAAGCGCATCCGCAAAGTTACAGACCATGTGCATGCATTTTTGCCAAAGCCATTGCTTTTGCTGGGATGTGCAACAGTGCTGCATTTCACTGCATTTACGCAGCGCTAAATAGCGCTGCGTAAATGCCGGAATACGCTATGTGTGAACATAGCCTTAAATGCCAAAGTTAGCGATTGATAGCACTATTTAAGGGGTTATCAACAGCAGCAAACTTGAAAGTGACCAACTCAGCCCGAGGTCCATCTCAGAATAACAGCTCTGACACACGGCTGAGAGAGCGGTGAGGTCACCAGAGTTCACAGCTGGTTTACTGTGACCTCAGGTGACCTCACTCATGCTACCGCTCTCACAACTATGGCTGTCAGAGCCATCATTATGTGGCGGATCTTGCTCACACAGTAATTGCTCTGACAGCTGCAGCTTTGGGAGCAGTTACATCAGTGTGGTCCCAGTTGGGGTACCTGAACTCAGGTGTCCTCACTGCTCTCACAGCCTTGGCAGTCAGAGCCATCATTCTGATCCAGACCTTGCGCTTAGCAGTCACTTTGATGTTACTGCTCAACACAAGGTTTGGATGTAGCAGAATTGGGCAGCGTCAATGGACCTCAGTTGTGGATTACCAATGGAGCAGTAAGGGTATTCTTGGGGACAATAAATGGGTAAAGGAGGGTGTCTCTGTTTTTTATTTCAAATTAAAGATTTTTCTCTGTGTCTGTTTTTTGTTAACTATTTATTTACAGGATTGGTAATCTGGAGATCTCATAGAGATGCATACATCACCAATCCAAGGCTTGATGAAAGCTGTCAACGAACAGCTGTTATTAACCTCTTATATTATCCGGATTGACACTGCACCAGGGCAATCGTGAGTAGTCGGGTAAAGTGCCAGATTTGGCGCATCTAATGGTAGTGTGAGAGCAGCACGGAGACTGGCATGTATGATTTAAAAACTACTCAAAAAGGCAGCATCAGAAAATCTTACCATCAGCACCCAAAAACAAAAACCAGCACTGCACATGCAGGATGCAGTCAGACCCCACTATGTAGCGCAAGCCCAGGTGCAGGCTGATAAAATCACCTCTACCTACATAGACATGTGGGAGGTGACTTGCCATGCACATATTGGGCTTGCATAGGACGCCATTCACACTGATACAAAATGATGCGGAGTGTCTGATAGCTACCCACAGGTCCTGCCACCTGACCAAATGGGCCGCTCAGTACAATGTCTCTGCACCACTGGATGAACAGTGCCCCATGGGGCCCAGCTGCACCCCACAAAAATGATAAAAAGTGCAAAAAGGGTTTTTACGATAAACAAAAAATCTTTTATATGGGGTATTGGTTCATGTATTGGCCAAGACATATGTCCATGAATTGGACAAGACACAAGCTCATAATCCAACCTCACAGAATGGCATTCTATGCAGGCCCAATATGTGCATGTCAAGTCACCTCCCACATGTCTTTGTAGGTAGAGATGATTTTATCAGCCTGCACCTGGGCTTGCTCTACATAGTGGTGTCTGACTGCATCCTGCAAGTGCAGTGTTGGTTTTTGTTTTTGGCTGCTGATGGCAGTATGATTTAACACTTTAATCCCCATTTTGCACCAGTAAAACTTGCTGATTCAGTACACTGCAGCTTCTCAACAAGCTTTATCCAGGTGGTTGAACCCATGTTTGGGGTCTGTGTATGGACACTATGAAACCCAATACAGACACCGAACTTTATAGTTCGTTTATCACATATGTTTCAATAACGAAGGCTATGTGAAAAATGCAGAAAAAATTGACATTTTTTTCTGCACTAAAATCTGCATTGAATAAATTCTGAACGTGGGCATAACACTTCAGGATTCTCATTGACTTGGCTGGCATGTGTTTTCCCTTGCAGAGTTGTGAAATTCTGCAAAGAAAAATGTATAAATAACTGCAGTATGGGCAAACAGCCTAAGACTAGGGTCAGATTAGTGCTATTTGCTGCGCTCAGGGGGGTCCCGTTAAAAACATAGAATTTGGGAGCCTTGACAGTGTTACTGTCATGGTAACTGACCCACCCCAGGGCCGTGGGGTACCTGGTTCTGGGTGTTGATTAACAGGGGATGTCACGGGCGGCCAGTGCCCGGTCCCGTGGCCCTGGTGGTCGCTGCAATATGTGTAAAATAAAATAAATAAAATAAAGTTCATGATGCCACCTACGGTAACCGGGAAGGATACCGGCGCTGCTTTCAGACCTCTGGGATGATGATGCTGCAGCCAGATGGTGTTGCTCCCCATAGGTGGAGCAGGATCCCCGGGGCAGGGATAGATGAATGGATTTCTTACTGGAATGCAGCTCGGCAGGTGAAGGCTGGATGCAGTCTCTGCTGGGGAGACTGGAATGCAGTTTACCCGGCATGATAGAAATGAGACACCAGACACAGTTCAAGCTCTGCATGGGTTTACTGGTAACTTTACGACAGTTCTCCTTAACTAAGGCTCCTTACCCCCTGCAGGTCTTGTGGGAATATGCCAGGGTTGGATCACGGCTATAAGTAGCCCACATTCTGACCGGTGTCTGCGGATTGAGGGTAAACGCCCACACCGCCTCGCAGCCGTCCTTCGGGAAGGACTGGGTTCTTCCGGGCTGGGTGCCGTTCCGGTCCGGATTAGGGTGTTAACTTACACCCGAGGATCCCCCTTCAGTCTGGGCCACTATCCTTTCTGGTGCCCTACTCTGCACCATTGACAGGGTCCCCTCTTCTTCTCTCTCTCCTGACGATCTTACTAAGCTTTCTTTCCCGCTCTTCACTGCCCACCTAAGACTCCACCCACCGGGATTGGTTCTCTAGCAACAAGTTAACCAATTGGTCTCCTGGCTTTAGGTGTGTGAATGCGTGTGGTGAGGGCCCCAGATTAACATCCCAATCCCCTGGTCACAGGGATACTACACACTCTGATCTGGGTGCAGTACCTCTCCATGGCGCACCGACCAGTGGGACCACTGCGTCAGCGCTGCCAAGTCATCCCTATGATGACAGATCCTTGAGCTCAGCTCAAATGCCAGCATCTGAGTGCCGGTGTTTGAAATCTCGTGCTTTTTCCTAGCGCATCACAAGAAGTTCAGAGGAGTCATGTGATGCGCTACGAAAAAGCGTGAGATTTCAAACACTGGCACTCAGATGCAGGCGTTTGAGTGCGCTGGGGGCTCCGTCACATAGGGATGAATTGGCAGCGCTGATGCAGTGTTACCATGACGGTAACACTGCGTCAAGGCTCCCAAATTCTATGTCTTTAACGGAACCCCCCTAAGCGCAGCAAATAGCACTGATCTGACCGTAGCATAATACTGTAGATAGAGATCACTGTGTGTTTTATTTGACATCATTATAGACCATATCCATCTATTTGAGTAGGGCTCCAAGATACAGTCAACCACATATTAGAGCCACTTGTGAGAGGATAAAACACAATGTGAACCCCACTTTAATCCAGGCTATTTCTAGTGTAGTTTTGGGAAATAGTTAACCCATTAATTTTCAGTAATTATAATTTTTTTTTTCTCAGATAACAACATTTCTTCAGGTTATAAAAAGTCAAACAATTGTTGCAATAATTAATTTCCATAGCCTTAGAGCCTTAAATCATAGTTATTTTGTTATTTTATGTGCCTAATTACTCATAAAAAAATTCTACGATCCCAGATACAACTGAAACATGTTCTTACAAGTATATCGCCGAGGTGAAAAAGTTACCTTACATCTGTGTTTAATATGACAAATAGTATTTAATCTTCCAGCTAGAGAAGAAATTGCCAGATATGTCTCATATGACAACAGAAAAATGGAAGGAGTGGTCATCCCTAATACTTTTTGTATGGACAACAAATTTGAGCAAACTTCAGTGATGGCCAAGCTGTCCGTCATTTTGATGGCATCTGAGATTTGAGGAAAGCCAGTACAATATATAAGTAATTATAAGGAAAGTAAACAGCCTTTTCCCAGCAATGACAGCAAGTTATGACATAAGTGCAACTGTTAAAAGACATGTTTCAAGGAAAAGAAAAAAAAGATGAATGAAGAACATGAAGGGTATTTGAGATTTAGCCAATATTTTAACAATTGTAACCACAAAAATGCAATCGGGAAATAACATGCATAGTGTAAGCAGAAGCGGCTTTATTTAAATGATAGTTTAAAGGTACTATCAATATTATGATGAGTAATACTTCTCAAATAGTTGCCCACAGAAGGACGAAGTATTTAAAGTATTCAATTAATTAGAAATAATTATAATAAATGATCATGCTAATAATTAATGTTGTTTAACAGCAAATTAAATCAACATGTTTATACTGAGTATTTCACATGGAACTTTCAAACTGCACTTAAACTTTGCAATATATTTTATGAGAGGAGAATGACATCTACATCACCTTCCAGCTGCCTGAACTTCCCTTTCCATGCCTGTTAGTTATTTGTAATGTTCAGATATTGCTGCATTCTCCAAACTAATATAAAACAGTAAATCGAAGTCAAAGAGGTTGGGGGTTGTTGCTGCAGTTTCTTTCGCAACCCATGTGTGTGAGACAGCATGCTGTTAGAGGAAGGAAAGCAACAGGGGCATCACACAAGAAAGTCGTTACCCACACAGTAAGCATTGCCTTGAGTGATCCAATTTTGCATATACAATTTCAGCAAATTAAGGGCTGTCTGGGTTTGAAAAGAAGCAGTTTTGTAATAGCCATCCAAAAGTTGCTAGTACTGCTGCTCAATTTAAGTACGAGTCATTTATCTTTGGACAGGTGATTGGAAATGAGCGAACATGGTTGATTCGTTTCAGTGATCGGATACCCGAACACTTTCCCAAAAGTTCAGAAAAAAGTTCAAAATTTAATATTGCCCTAAAACTTTACCTGTTTATTTGAGGCCAAAACGCTCGCCAGAAGACCCGATGGCTGGGAAAACACCTAACCTATGGTTAGGAGTGTCACCAGCCATCAGGTCTACCGGTTTGTGTTAAGCTATAACATGTTGGGAAATTTTGGGAATTTTTTGTAAGAGCTGTGTAAAGCCCTAGGAATTAACGTTACCTATGAATGCACCAATTTCTGAAGCAGCTGCAGGCTGGTATTCTACATAATGGAGGGCGCCATAATGAGGGTCCTCACCCAGCTGAGAGTACCAACCCTCAGTTGCCTACTTTTATCTCTGCCTGGCAAATATAAACAGGGCAAAGCCCATTGCAAATTTTTTTACCATTTTTATGGGACATACTATGATGCCAGGTTGCTTGCCTTAAGGTACCTTTACACGCCGCAACTATGGTGTAGCAACTGAGAGGCAATCGTGATTTCCGTCACGATTGCCTTGAAATTGGTACGAAATTGCGGCATGTAATTGGGGAAAGTGATGGTGATTTTTGAAGTTGTGGTTTCAGAGCATTGTTCAAATACCAGAGGCAACCCTGAAGGTGAATTGCCCTGGTTTTGGTGTGTGAACTGGTGATTGGGATGGAATCTGCGGCCTTGTGATTTCCCAGAGCGTGTCACACACGTGCTGGATACCGCACCCAATCAGCGATGATTCGTGGGGGCTACTGTGTTTCCATTGGCTGTCCCTTCACAGGGTGCCATATTTGAACTGCTGTCCATTCACACTACACAATAGCAATAGCGTCATGTATTAGCCAGCCTTCCTGAGCAGGCTGGCCAATCATGACGCAATTGCATTGTCTAGTCAGCGTGTTTGGGGTGGCGCTGAACATGTACGCCCACATTCCTTTGGGGATTGCGGCGTGTGAATCGGCATCGGGAGGCAACCGGATGTTTCCCGCAGAAACTTCCGGGGAGCCACTTTCCCTTAGGCTGAGGGTGCAATTGCGTTGTGTACATGCGGCATCGGCGTTTGGTCACCGTGATAGTTGCGGCGTGTAAAGGTACCTTTACCTACTGTGTATTCATGGGTGGGGATCTCCTTAGTATTGCATAGGTGATAATTAAATCACATGCACTGGTGATGATTCAAACTCCTGTGCAATAATAAGAAAATCCTGAAAACATGACTTGCTGGCAACCCTTGAGGCCTGGAACCCCTGGTGTATGACAATCACGCACAGGCAGATTTTGGAAATGCAGTCTGATGGCAACAGCAATCATGGACACTTTCACAGTGCATGAGCATATGTGATTGGCTGTTGCTGGTCAGGAAGTGAATATGCATGAAGCTTCATGATTGAGATCAGAAGTAAGTGAGAGGGAGAGCAGACCCAAAGCAAGCAGCAGAAGACTAGTAAAATGATCTGTATGTGCCTGTGTGTGTTTGGCAGCTTTTAGATACCTATGAAGGTGTTTTCTACGGTCTCTTGTTGCCTGCCATTGATTTCAAAGGGGTTCAGAAGGTTTGGCAAACTGTTCATCGAACATTTTGTTGAACACCCCGCATTCGGCGAATTAAACCAAATTCGAAGACTCGGGTGTTTTGCTCATCTCTACAAGTGATAAATATATTTGATAAGAAAACTCCTTTAAAAGGAAATTCTCAAGTTATCTCTTGAGACGCTCACAGTTCTGCGGTCTCCTTATTTCCTGCTTTCTGGGAAAACAGGGGCACACCTTCTTGAATGACATTCCTTGACAGTAACAGAGCTGTAGCATTACCAGAGCTTGTGCTGAGCTTTATAGTTATACCCTAATAATTTATCAGAGGTTTGTTCTGAGTTGACACTGTTATCACTATATTTCCACATAGAGATAACAGGGAATTTGAACAAGACACAGCTTAGGCTGGCTTCACACTACATTTTTTTACCATCCTGTTCTGTTCGTTTTTAAAGCAAAAAGAACAGGACCGTTTTTGTCCCCCATATATCCCTATGGTTCCGGATTGGCCCTATTTGGCATCCGGTTTTGTGTATCTGGTACAGGATTCATTTTCTATCCTGTTTTTCACCGTCTCAAAAATGATGCCTGCATCATTTTTAGGCTCCGGTGACAACACAGGACACAAACGAATCCTGTCTGGTTCGGCACACACAACATGGGGGCCTATGGAGCTGGATTCGGGAAACAACAGAATCGTTTTCCAGATCTGGTTCCAGGGCACAGAGCATGCTCAGAACAGGAGCACTGCTCTGTACCCATAGTAAATCTGTGTAATATCACTTTAGCAGTGACTTCAGAGTGTCCCCGCCTGAATTAATCTCTTGGTAGCTAAAGGACCTTGCATGAGGTCACGAGAGTGGTGGGCACCTGATCAGCTGATGGGTTACATGACTGCATCAGCGTGCAAGGTTTAAATCATGCTGGTTCCCCACCCCTCCCGGTGACCTCATGCAAGGTCCTTTAACTACCAAGAGATGAATTCAGCGCTGGACACTCGGAAGTCGTCGGAAGGTGAGAATGTTTTATTTATTTATTTTTAACCATCCCTTTATTTAATATCTCTTTAGCAGTGTATGTAGATACACTGCTAAAGTGATATTAAACAGCGCCGACAGCACTTGTCAAAGTAGAGAGTTTAGAGAAAGCTTTTACCCCACTGCAGCGCATCTTATAAACATGCAATCACACTGTAATTTATACAATTTCCAATATATTACTGTAATTGTAGATCACTGTCATTTTTATACATGGCAATAAAATGTATCATTGTAAATAGGATAGGAGTACCAACTGTAGGTGCCCTAGATTATAAAATGTCTATGTCTATGTTATAAAAGCAATTAATCATAAAGATTTGGAAAGTTTATAACAAAGAGACATAATATAAGAGAAGTGAGCATATTTTAAGTATTTGATCATTCATCACATTGGAATGGAAATTCTTTTTAGTATGAAGGTATACATACGTTGGAAGAAAACAACTCTACTTTAAGTCAATAAGTCATATTGAGTGATGCATGTTGGCTAGTCTTTGTAACGCTGTAAATGATGAAACGTAATCAATCGGTATTGCGTCCTCTCTAATACATACCCATAGTAGGTTTGCTAAGCATCAAGTGAAGCAAAACAAAAATAGAGCTACACAATGCATGTAACACCGTGTCAAACAAAGCTCAAAGAATCTTACATCCGATTGCATAAAAATGAATGTTAGTGATGATAGCTGGTGTCATGTCACTCAAACACTGTAACATTTGCTGGTTTCCAGGAATGTACACAGCGCTGTTTAGTAGACAAAAGTAGTGTTAATAGCTTTGCTGGATATATTGTGAAGCTTGGAAACAAGACTCAGCAAATAAAGAATAATTAAAATTATAAAGTATGATCCTGCATTCACTAAGGTAAATAAAGAAGTAAATCTTGGAAACAAAACTAAAGGCCACTTCACACGCTCCGATATCTAAAACGATATTGCTGAAACGTCACGCTTTTCAGATCGTTTTTGCGATCTCGTTTGTGCATCGTTGCGTGTAATGAGAAATCGTTGGATCAGACATCTCAAATTTGAGAGCAAAACCTCAAATCTATTGTTCGTCATCCAATTAACGCTGCTGGAAGAAGCCACATCGTTCAGTATGACACCTTTTTGAACGATGTAGTTCATATTTCTCCTATTCCTTTCACTTTGTTAAATCGTTCAATCGTTCTTCTCCAAATAGCTGGCGCGTTGCCAAATTTAAGATCGTTAACGATATCCTTGCGAGTAACAACACACTAATGATGTCAGAAGGATCGCGGTCACGTGACATAGCTAACGATATCGTTCACAGATATCTGAGCGGGTGAAGTGGCCTTAAAGAAGAGATAGTGGTGGACCTCACATCAGTTTATAACAAGAGGAATGGACTGGGAGAATGGGTGCTTGGCCGGTTATTTGTACTGAATGCCAGAGTACAATGGCATATCTGTCAATAGGCGTTGCTACAATTATAAAAATGCTATGCCTCTCATATCCTTGGATTGTGAATAGAATTGTGAATGAACATATCACATACAGTACTGTGTAAAAGTTTTAGTTAGGTGTGGAATGCTGCAATGTAAGAATGCCTTAAAAACAATAGAAGTGTATATTTTTTTACATTTTTAAACTGTAAAGTGAATAGCAAAAGACACATCTAAATCACATGAATATTTGATGGGATCACTTTTTGTGCTTCAAAAAGCATCAATTCCCCTAGGTACTTTTGCACACAGTTTTTGAAGCAACTCAGCAGAAAGTGGTGTCTAACCACAGATCTTCTGTGAATGTAGGCTTGCGCAAATCCTTGTCTCTTCATGTGACCTCATACTCAATGATGTTGAGATGAGGGTTTAGGGTGGCCATACCATTATTTCCAGGATTTCTTTTCCTTTTTTCATGTCACAGGTGACAGTTCATAAACTATAGCAAGACTGAGCACAGCAACAAGACACAAGAAAGTTACGGTATATGTAGCAGCACGGTCTCTCCCACGAAAAGATTTCAAAGCAGCCTGGAACTTGAAGATATTTTGTTCTATCTCTTTTTAAGAAGCAATAATGAATAAACAGCACTAAGGACTTTAGACTTAGAAAAAGGCCAAGGAAACAGTGCAGCAGATGAAAAACATATTAGGCTTTCTTCGTTTCATATCAGAATATGTCCAGCAATTCCAACAGCTCAGAACTGGCAATAACCATATACTCTTCAGAGGGATTTGGCAAAAAGTTATCCTCAAGGAAGATTTGCAGCCAAAAAGATAACAATGAAACAAGACTAAGCAGCTCAACTAAGCATGAAAATATAGGAGCTGTCAGGTGCTCTGGATTGAGTGAATGTCTGAAATATTTAGCTGTAATAGAAGTCAGTTTGATCACCATTCGTATAGAGTAAGCTCTGAGAAATGCAGGCGTTTATTTATCCTTCATGCAGGTGTCGGAGTGGCTTCAAATTTATTCTGCATCAGGAGAAAAAACACAAATTTACAGATAATATCAGGAAGAACTAAGGCAAAGTATACAAGGGGAGGTCCCACCATATATTGATTTGATTTAGATCGCTCTTTTGTCTTGCAGCATCTATTCTATACCTGCCTAAAATGTGCACAGTACTGTATGTAATTTCTTAGTAAGTAAAACCAGCTACTTAAACATTTTTTCTGACTATATATTTTTAGTTCTATTTTCTTTATACGATGGGGGCAGCCATCTTGCCTTTGCAGTTGTGAACAGCCCTTAGTGGTATGCTCTGTAGCAGTCACTAAAGCCATAGCCAACAATATGCAGGTTCTAACTCAACGACACTATAGAAGATGATTAGCCAGTTTAGGCATGGTATGTGATCTGTGCAGGGAGGAGGAAGATGTGAGCTGCAACATCATCTATTTTGAATGGCGGATACTGTGTATAGGTCTGATCCTATATTGACCCTAAACTGCCTGTAAATGTACCTTTACACGCCGCCACTATCGCTGGCAATCGGTAGCAACCGAACATGTGCGTGCACGTTTTTAACAGTTGCTAACGATCGCTGATGCCGCATTTACACGTCGTCAACCTAAGGGAACATGGTTCCCCGGAAGTTCCAACAGATCCTACGGGAAACATCCAGTTGAATCCAGTCGCCGTTTCACACGCCGCAATCAGTAGGGGAATGTGGGTGTACATGTTCAGTGGCGCTGAAACATAGGCATGACAGACTCGTGTATTCCGTGACGCTAGCACGCTGATTGGACAACGCAATAGTGTCATAATTGGCCAGCCTGCGCAGGAAGGCTGGCTAATACATGACGCCATTCCAATTGTGTAGAGGGTGAATGGTCAGCTCTTTAAATATGGCGCCCTGTGAAGGGACAGCCAATGGTAACACAGTAGCCCCCACCAATCATCGCTGATGGGGCGCGGAAAACATCACGCTGTGGCACGCCTCTAGGAAATCACTAGGTGACGCATATTCCATCCCTATTGCCCGTTTACACGCCAATACCAGGGCAATTCACCATCTGGGTTGCCTCTCATTTTAGAACAATGCTCTGAAAGCGCAACTCGGAGCAACTGCAAAAATCCCGATCACTTTCCCAAATTACACGCCGCAACTTCGTAGCAATTTCAAGGCAACCATGACAAAAATCCGATTGCCTGGCAGTTGCTACACCGCGGTTGAGGCGTGTAAAGGTACCTTAATGCTTACAAGATGACTACTGAAATGTGATCAATACAGAATATTTAAAAGCACACAGGTCCCTGCCCCTTCGCAAGATTAGGTTTTCATATCAGATATTTTCCAGCCTGAAGGAAATCAAAAATTGTAAGACCTATATTTCCAATAATGCTAGCATATAAGATTTAAGTAATAACAATAATAATAATATTTCAACATAACAGACAAATACCACCAGACCATATCCAAAAATTTACTGCAAATACTTTAGTGATAGTACCAACATTCTGATCATTAAACAGAACCTGTCATTAAGAAAATGCAGTACAATTTGCAGGCACCATGTTATAGAGCAGGGGACGTTGAGTAGATTTATATTTACGTTAAGAAAAGATTCAGTTTAATTTGTGTTTTAATCTCTTAAAATTCTGATGTTTCTGGGATTTTTGTTCCAGTGGGAGATTCTATCAGTAATTGGAAGGGATTTTTCTATGAATGTCCAAACGAAAATAATGGTCAATCATGGATAGGACCACCCACTGGACTGAAAACCCCATTTAGTACAATCCTGCTGTGCTCCACAATGTAACAGTGTCCCCTCTGTACACCTACACATTAATAATATTTCCTTTGTACTTCGTAACAGCAATAATGCTCACCTGTGCCCCCTTACTTACATAGCTTTGCTTTCTTATAATATTATTGTTATTGCCTCAAGTGCTTTCCCTATAATGATAACAATACCCCAGTGTTCCTCCTTATAATTAGGCCTTCCCCCTCCACTTACCATTATTCCTGCTTATATTAATGACATCAGTGCATAGTTATTGTAATAATTCTCCTGACCAGGTAAAAACATGGAAATCATGACCAGAGGCAGACAGAAGAGTTGAAGAATCACAGACAGGGAGAATTGTCAGTGTACAGGCCAACTCCTGTACACCAAATTCTAATTAACACAAACCTTTAAAAAGTGATTAAAAGAGAACAACAAAATGGATTTCTTTACCAAGTGTATCAATTTAAACTGTATTACAGTGTCATTACAGCCATGTCATGTCATTACTTTACTTTAAAAAATAGTGCTGATAGGTTCTCTTCAAAATGTGTGCTCTCGCCCCCGAAAATGTGATAAAAGAGCTGGTTCCCATCAGCGGAGGTCAGATATGTAGACAGACAGTCTTCTAGACAGAGAGTGTCTGCGACATAGCTTGCTAGAAGTAGGGGTGAGTAGTAATTGTCATGTATGGTGCATTTTCCACATATAAATATTGGCTCAAATAGGAGCAAAGAAGGCAGCTGCAGCTTTACTGGGGTTATTCTTCACAGGTGAGAAAGACCAGCCAATAGATAGGGGGCAAGGATTTCCATATTAATTTATTTCTGTGTTATTGTGCTCCTTGATCTATTTTTCTGAACACTGAGTTGGATAATTGCCAAAAGTTTAAGTTTTGTCCCTGGCTGTTCATTTGATACCTAGCACTTTAAGGGAAAAGTGATACGTGTCTTCAATGTTTGTACAAATTCATCTACAATAGATTTCAGCTGCACTTGACATAATGTGTCTGACATCTTGTTTTCTTAAATTAATTTCTAAAAGGTTCCTGGAATATAATATTTTGTAGTGTGAATGTGAATGTCTTTCTCCTAATCCAGTTGCTATTGCATACGTTCTCTAACCACTGTTAAATTCTTCCTGGGTAATGTCATATGGAATTGCCTTCTATTTATAAACTCACATTTACTGATATTATAGTATGGAAAAACAGTGCACTATACTTATTCTAATGTTTTTAGTGGAGCTGTATCACAGCTTCTGGGGAGAGAATGGAAAAAAGAAACGGCGCAGATCTAAGTGCAGTATCTATTAAAATAGATACGGGTGAGGTAACTGAAAACTGCTCACCTTTGAGATGTCTTGAGATTTAGCGTTTAGTAGACATTGGACTCTTGTGGCTTGCAGCACGCTTTCCCGGAATGATCAGTTCCTCATGTTAGAAGATCCTGTAAGTTCAGTAGATTAATTAGATGGATTCCGGTTTGTATGTTACGGCGCTTCCAAATAGAGCCCAGTGGTTATTTTCCTTCAGAAATGTATTCATATAAATATAAAATAGCAGGTACAACGTGTTTCAACTCATTACAGAGTCTTTATCAGGTACAGTTACAAAATCATGCACATAGAGTCTTTTCATTATATAAAGCTATGGTCTGGTTAGTCAGGGACATGACCACCCCAAGTTAATTAGTCATGTTAATTGAGTCTCTTAACACATGTGGTTACTTAGTCCTGGAGTCAAAAATTGTATCTAGTAAAATAAAAAAAATTATATGTATGACGAGAAAAGAATATAAAACACAGCAGTTACTTTCTTGAATAAATAAATCAAAATGGAGGAGTTAAATCCTCCTCTTTATTAGAAAAGATCAATTTTTGATTCCTTTACTTTTTTATCCCTTCTTGTTTATATATGAAGGATCACATATATTTTCTTATAGGTAAGTCGTTCTTCTATTATTAATTTTATCAAGAGCCCTCTCTTTACTATAGAAACACTTATTCTATTAGAAAGAACATTTATTATAATGTATATAGAGAGCTCCTTATACTATCTTTCACTGTAGACAGATTATATTTGTTAGTAATCCTGAGATCATGATTGTGTGGTCCTGATGTTGACCATGGCAAATCATGGCCAAATAACAGCCTTAGAGTCTGCCGTATATAATGACCTGTTCAGAAGTTGGCAACATTTAGGTGGTAAAAATAACATTTTCCTTTCCTATCATGCCATTTTGCATTAATTCCTGAAACGCAGTTGAAGGGTTAATAAATTAACTGACAGCAGTTTTGGATATGTTGAGGGGTGTTATTTTTAAAATAGTGGGGTTTCCCAATATATAGGACCCCCAAGGTCCCTTAAAAAATGAATAGCTCTCTAAAAAAATAGGTTTTGTACATTTCCTGGAAAAATTAGAAATTGCAGCTACCTTCAAACTTCCTAACCAAATAAGGTCTCTCGGACAAGCGTCGGATCATTAACCCTGAACAGCCTCCCCTTTCTGATCGGGGAGTGTGGAGCTGCATAGAAATACAAGCAGCTGACATTCCCGTCCTGACAGGGAGAGGTCATCCCAGGTGACTGATCCAAGACTTGTCCGACTGCCTCGCATGTCACACGGACAGTGTGATTCCAGCCTTAAAAGACCATTTTACAAATGGTGTTGATGTAAAGTAGAAGTGAGGGAAATGTTATTTATTAACTATTTTGTGTGGTGCTACTACCTGGATAAAAGGGATCACAGTTTGAAAATTGTAAAATATTTGAAAAATGGGTCAAATTTGCAATATTTTTTATGAATAAACACAAAGCATATCTACCTAAAATTACAATAAACATAAAGCGTAATGTGTCATGAAAAAACATCCTCAAAATCAATGGAATATTTTAATGCATTCCAGAGTTATTGTCCACAAAAAGACACTGGTCTAATTCTAAAAATATGGCCTGGTGACTATTGTTCGTGATTAGATTGAATAAATGCAACAGTCCTTACAGAGTTAAAGAAAAAAATCCTTATCATCATAGAAAATTGGAAAATTCTTTTGTAAAATCTGGTAACTTGGACCCAACAGGGAAAATGATTCTGAGGCACAGAGTCTATACGGAAATGCATAGACCGTAAGGCTGCTTGGTGTGAAGACAAATTGCCTTTATACATTGGTCATACAGCATGTATAGGGTACCATATCTACAAATATATTGTCCCCTTTTATATATGTTATTGAGCCTGTCACAATTTTCTCTCTAAAGGGCCTGTTACACGCTTCAATGTCCCAGCGATACGACCAACAATCCGACTTGGCCTAGATCGCTTGAACGTCGTTCATTGATCGCTAGTGAGGTGTCACACGTACAGATATCATGGATGATGCAGCAACGACTCTACGACAAGCGAACAATATTACCAGGTGTTTGGATGCCAATGTTCCTCAGTTCTGAATAGGCGAAGTCGTAAACAACATCGATATCAAGGTGTCACACACACCGAAGCTGCAGGTTGAACAAACGACCAACGACTGATTTATGGTCCTGTTCATAAACCTGCGATCAACGATCAGTCGAATAATCGTTGGTTGTATCTACGTGTCACACGCAATGACGTCGTAAAGACGTTGTTGCACCGCCCCAAAAGCTGTGACGTTTCAACGATATTGTTTACGATATCGTAGCGTGTAACGGGCACTTTAGATTTGCATGCAATCCAATAAACAGAAAATAAATATCCCACTTTATACACTTTATATGTAATCAGAAGCATGCTGCAGAAGGTTACTCTTTGGCAGCACCATTACATCTTTGTACAAAATTGAATCATTATAAAGTCATGTGAACAAGTCCAGAATCATATCCTAATATCAACTCTGCTATTATTACTGCACATTCAGTCCATATCATGTATAAGGGGTGATAGAATTTAGGTTTTACTTTTCAATTAAAGAATCTAACAGTAAATGTACCTTTACACGCCGCTACAGCATGGTGGAAACAACCGGGTGCTTCACGTGCACGAGCACGCACCAACGGTTACAAACGGTACCCGCACCGCCTTTAAACGCCGCTATAAGGTGCTTTACAGAAGGTTGAATCTATCTCTGGATGCACCGCCGGGTGCCTAAAGTTACCTTCTGAAAAGCACCTTACCTCATTTACACGCCACTACAGAGGGTAATATGGGCGGACCTGGTGCAGCAGGGACAACACATAGGCGTGCCAGAATTGTGGATTATGAGAATTTCGTACGCTGATAGGACAAAGCAATAGCATCATGATTGGCCAGCCAGCGCAGGAGGCTGACTAATACATGACGCTCGAGCAATTGTGTAGTGTGACTGGTCAGCTCCTTAAATATGCCGCCCTATGCAGCGACTACCAATCGTAACGCAGGAGCTTCCTCCAATGATCGCTGAAGGGGGGTGGTTTCACGGAGGCTGTGTCACGCCCCGGGGAGTTATCTAGGTGACGAATAAACCTTACCCTACCGTCTTTACACGCCGCTACCTCGGGTTGATTTGGCGGTGCAAGATACATTTCTCTCATCTACCCGGTTGTTTCCACCATGTTGTAGCGGCGTGTAAAGGTACTCTTAGATTTTCTCCAGATTAAACTTCAAGTGGTGCTGGACACTGCGGGATCACATAAACACTTTTGTACTGTTGGGCCTCCAGGAATGACCAATAAATAACTTATATGGAAAAGAAAAACCAAGAAAATTGTTGCGCCACACTGTGCAAATTAGCCGAAGCAAGGGGTTATATTGATATGTCACTCACCTTTTCTAGTTGTGCCCCTGCACAACTAGGTTGATGATTTGAGGTGAGATTTAACCGCAGGCATAAATCCGTTGCTACGTGTAGAGAAGCCTTTCCTTATGGAACTTCAACGTCTCTCCAGAGATCACAAGCCCAGGGAAGGGCAGCTCCTTTGTGTTGACCAAATCCTGTCCCAGAGCTGCTCTCAAACCACACTCCCCAAAGGGAGGATTTGAGCACGATATGAAGTAAAAAGGTATGATAAAATGAGCGCTAGGGACAGAAACAGGCACTGGGCTCTTATCGAATATTACCTTTCAAATTTATTGAGAACAGTAGTAGTTACAGGTCTCCTCGCCACTTGGCCAAGTGGCGAGGAGACCTGTAACTTCTACTGTTCACAATAAATTTGAAAGGTAATATTCGATAAGAGCTCAGTGCCTGTTTCTGTCCCTAGCGCTCATTTTATCATACCTTTTTACTTCATATCGTGCAATAAATAACTTGGAATAGACATAAAATAGACAGATTATTCTCTTAGGCCGGTTTCACATTTACGTTTGTCAACACAGCGTTCCGAATGAAGCCAAGCGCATGCGCACTGTGTTCCTATGTTTACCATGGGAACTCATGGTACCTGGGTTTCGCTGCGTTCGGTTCCGGTTGCGTTAAGATGCGCATAATTTGTGCACCCTCCTCCGCTCTCCAAACCCAGCCTCTTGCATTTTTTGTGCGTTCTCGGGATTGTTTTATCAGCAAGCGCACAAACAATGCATGGATCTCAATGGATTCGCAGTGTCCTCCGCATGACAGCGCAGCAGAACTCTGCGGAACACATCGAAATGTCTCCCGGGAGATCAGCTGAAGCAGCCGCTGATGTGACGGGCTCGGCCGCCGCTAATCTCCCGGCGATGTCGGCGCGGGAGATTTGAAGAAACAGCTGATCTGGTAGCTGTTTAAATTTCCCACGCCGACATCACCTCTTCAGTGTTGGAGCAGGAGATTTAAACAGCTGTCATATCAGCTGTTTCTTCAAATCTCCAATGCTGACACCGTCGAGAGATCAATGGCGGCCGGGAGGAGGAGATCTCCGCCGCTGATCTCCTCCTCCTGGCCACCGCCGAGATTGCTGATTGGCTGGCCAGGCACCATACTGATGTGAACGCATGCGGAGATTCTCTGCTGCGTTCACGTCAGTATGGCAGCATTTGCAATGCGTTTGCGTCTGCATGCCTTCTGCAAAAAGACACAAATGCAAATGTGAAACCGGCCTAACAAAGAAAAATAAAATATATATATAAATAAAATATCAACCATAATCAAAAAAGCAGTACAATTAGGTAAGGTGGAGGTTCACATAAAATCCCCTAGTATACTAAGTTCAGGCACGCACCGATTACCTTCCAGAGAAAATAAAAATTGTACAGGAAAGAATATGTAACAGCATGAAATTCCCAAATCTACATAATGGATTTCCGACACCTTCTCAGGGGAAATATTTCCAGTGCTCAGCCTTTCAAGTAACAAATTACAATTAAGCTTCTTTACATCAAAGGCTTTCCCTTGTTATATCTTCTCCTTGTTTCCCTTATGTCTCATAAAACCTCCTGCATTTTAGCCTTTAACCCCTCCATTGCTGCATTGTTCATGTACGGGTAAGCTTATATCAAGTGGTAACACTTATATTAAAAACACGCTCATTTGGAATGTCTCCATTCATTAAAGTGGAAGGGGAATAACTTTCTCAACATGTACTCTTCACTACAATGGTATTTTAAAGACAACATGCCATGACCAGATAATACAGTAATAAAACAACAGATGTGCTGTGGGTTCAGAAGATCACCTTATAAATTTTACTGTGACTGGCACCGCACCTGCAGCACGCACTACAAAGAGGCTCCTGCTGACAGCATTTCCGTCTTTTTGAACATGTACCTGTTGCTGCAAGACCTGTGCTGTATCTTGGAAAGAGATTTTCCCAGCTTGTCTTTATTATTTTATATTCCCAGCAGAGTTGTATTCTTACCCTTTCAAATTAAACAGTTGCCCTTCAAATTGGGAGCCGAGTAGGATGATGAAACATGTTTGCACCTGACAATTTCATTTTTTAGTCTTTAAATCATGCCACCATATAAATTAGGCATAAAAATGATCTACTAGCATTACTAGGTCTCACTAATGCATATAGCTGACTGTGCGCTAACTCAGTACAAAAGTTTGCAGTTTTCTGCATCTCTTTCGATTAGATATGATACCAAACCATCTGTCTTAATTTTGCCAGTTGCACCATAATCTACTTACAGAATTGTCCTGATGGGTTTGCAAGTGATGGATGCGCAAATATGGTGCCCACTGGCAGTACTGGCACAATGCGCAGTACCACCAGCAGTGCCACATGGTTCTCTTCTCCTTCAGCCCAGGGTCCTCTTCCGCCTCCCGCAGTCGCCGCCTTTAGCAACCACTATGGACATTGTACTGTCTGCTCCACTGGGTAATCACTGCCTGCATAAGGGTGCATGCATATACTGGGCACGTATATGCACACTTACGAGGGCAGACCTATCTTTGCACACCTGGGTACACATGACCCGTCAGCAAATGCAGCACCTACTCACACATCTTTGTGTACACCAGCCCCAGAGTGCTTCCACTCCCTCTTTTCACTGGTGCAGGACTCTCCCACCAGTGTCACATAACTGGCTCATATGAAGAGAGCACATGAGGGGACAAGACAGCACAGTGGGGAAAAGACAGCACACGGAGGGGACATTGCACTGGGGGGAGACAGCTCAAAGGAGAGCACACACGAAAAGACAAAAAAAAGCACGGGGAGAGAGGGAGAACACAGGGTGCAGAACACATAGGAGGATACAGCTCAAAGGAGAGGGCTCACGAAGGGAAAAGACAGCATAGGGGGAGAGAGACTGCACACAGGGGAAATAGCACATAAGGGGATGAGACAGGACAGGGGGGAGGGAGTCAACACACAGAGGGAGAAGGAAACACATAGGGGGGAGAATGCACCAGGGAAAACACCATACAGGGTGAGAAACACAGCGTACAGGAGAAAGACAGGTCAAAGGAGAGAGTACTCATGAAGATAAGACAGCACACAGGGTAGAGACAGCACACAGGGGAGGGAGACAGCCCATTGGGAGGGAGACAGCGCATGGGGAGAGAGACAGCACATGGGGGAGAGAGACAATGCACAGGAGGAGAAAACACACGGGGGAGAAAATAACCCATAGGAGAACATCGCTAAGGGGAGAAGACAGCGCACCAGTAGAGAGAGACAGCACATGAGGGGTCAGGGTCAAAGCGCACAATGGGAAGAGAGACAGAGCACTGGGGGGATTATGTTTATGGGGAATACATATATATATATATATATATATAGTTACCAAAAATCAGACAGCACTCCTTATAGCAGGTCTTGCCTTACTTTATTGGCCCATGTGTACTGAACGTTTCGGTTCAGAAGAACCTTCTTCCAGCAGTGTACAGCTCATACATTGTGACAGGTTTATATAATGTGCCAGTCATTTAGTGTTATTACAGTCAATTATCAAAAGAGTGCCTTTTACAGTGGTTTACAACCTAATATCTTTACCATCAGCTATTAGGAATTTTTCATCTCATTCATTGATATAAAGTGCCTTGTGCTTAATTAATCTTAGTATTGCAGTATATGATATATATACATTAATGTCTAAAGTGCCTACAGGTGCTTTAAATACAGTTAATATGTTTTCAATCATCAGGCTCACCCATCACATGTATTACATGTTACATCCCGGAGACCGGCGTCTTCCGGGTTCCCTGGGCATGCGCAGTAGTCCACCAATCAGTCTCAGTGCTGTCTCCTACCAATCGCGCTGCCGTACGCGCGGTCACATGGTACATCATCCAATGGCAGGTCAGCGCCTACATCATACATGCAGCGTCGCTGCCCTATGACGCTTCACACCTACACTTAGATCTCCGTCCTCCATTTTTACTAAGGGCCATTGTTTGCCCATACTACATAAACCGGCTAAAGTATCCAAATTTCCCAATAATATTGCTCCCTACAGTACCCGTTCGTGTACAACACGATACCCATTCCTTCTATTAGGTCATTGTGCGGAAAAAAACCCCGCCCAATTGTCTTACATTGATCAGGACCGATCACCGGGGGCTAAAAATATTAATTGGTTACTAAAATGCCATTTGTAATTTTTTTCAAAATTTATGATTGGTGGGTTACTCACATGTCCCTGGGTAAAAAATGTATATTACCCCCCTCCTTTTGTTCCTATACATGGATGGATGAGTCTTCAGTTTCTTAACTTCATGTTTCATCTAGAATACAAAATATAAAAGAATTTAAAATATACAGTAGAAATCTATTGTTTCTCATAAAAATGACTACATATAAACCTCCATTCAGCTAGTACCATTAATCGTGAGTTGTCAAGGTTATACTTTCAATTACAGTACAGGGCCTATCTTAAAATCTATGTTCAGTCCCTGGGGTCTCAAGGTCCCTAGTCTATGTATCCATTCAAGTTCTAATAATTTGAGTTTTCTCTCCCTGTCACCCCCTCTCCTCAGTGGTGGTACTTGGTCAATGATCCTAAATTTTAAATGTTTCTCACTATGTCCAACTTCAGTGAAGTGCTTTGGTACTGGCAACTCTGTATTCTTCTTCCGTATAGTGTACCTGTGGTTATTGATACGTGTTTTGACATCTAACGTTGTCTCCCCCACGTACCAAAACCTACAGGGGCACTCCAGAAGATATATCACGTGATCGCTGTCACAAGTCAAGAAGTGATTGATCTTAAATTCTTTGTTAGTTACTGGATGTGTAAATCTATTACCTTTAATCATATAGGAACAGTCTACGCACGATAAACAGGGGTAACAGCCTGTTCGTCTTGTATTCATTAGGGTCAGCTGTGTGGATTTCCTAAAGCTCCCTATATCTGAATGTACCATTTTACTTTTAATGTTCACATTTCTCTTGTATGCAATACGGGGAGGTAGTTTAAATTCCTCAACCTGAGGCAGACACTTTGTCAATATTGGCCAATGTTTTTTTATTACCCCCGCTACATCCTCACTCTCCTCACCATATGAGGTTACCAGGGTGACTCTTTTTTCTTTTTTAGGATTATCACTTTCACCTCTATCCTTCCTCTTCCTATCCATTTGTTCCATCTGTGTTCTCAACAGCTTTTTTGGATACCCTCTATTTTCAAATTTCTGAACCAATTTTTCTAGGGACATCTGTTTCCCCTCCTCTGTTGTTTCAATTCTATTGACTCTCAACATTTGGCTATAAGGAATTGACCGTTTCATCTTCACCGGATGGTTGCTTTCAAAGTGCAACATGTTATTCTTGTCTGTGGGTTTAACATATAATGACGTACTTAAACCCCGTTCATCCAAAGTTACTAACACATCTAAAAACTGTATCTGACTTTCAGATTGGACTAGTGTGAATTTTATTGTTTCATCTATAGTGTTAAGATATTGGTGGAATTCTATTAAATCTTCTTTAGTTCCTTTCCACAGGAGGAAGACATCGTCTATGTACCTCCACCATACCACAACATTCTTATGGTGGTGGGATACATAGACGAGGTCCTCCTCCAGAACTGTCATGACAATGTTGGCATACACTGGGGCCATATGTGCCCCCATGGCCGTTCCTTGTTGTTGTAGGTAAAATTTGTCCCCAAACATAAAGTAGTTACATGTAAGTGCCAATGATAGTAGCTCCAATATAAATTCCTTACATTCATTAGAGTAGTTAACCACACACAGCTTTTTTTCCACTGCCCTTATACCTCTTACATGGCTTATGGATGTGTAGAGTGATGTCACATCAAACGATGCTAACACCACCTTCTCTGTTAGTGTTACCTGGTTTAATTTATTTAAGAAATCTCCTGTGTCCTTCACATATGAGGCCGCTTCCTTTGCTAATGGACCTAGTACTTTATCAAGAAACACTCCAATCTTACTCACCACTGAGTCAACCCCCGAGACAATGGGTCTCCCTGGGGGGTTGTCCAGTCTTTTGTGCACCTTCGGCACTATGTATAATACTGGGGTGATTGGGTGTTTCATCTCCAGGTATTCACGTAGATCATCATCTATAATCTCTCTTTCTAGGGCTAGGTCTAACACCTTATTGATCTTACTCTGAATTGCAAATTTGGGATCACTATCAAGTGGCCTATACACCTCTTTGTCATCAATTTGTCTCATTACTTCATCAACATACCGAGCCTTGTCCATGACGACGACTGCTCCCCCTTTATCCGCAGGTTTCACTATTATGTCGCCGTCATGGACAAGCTCCTCTAGTGCAGTGGCCTCCTCTTTTGTTATGTTAGGTTTCTTATACTGGTGTTGTGCTCCTTTTCTTACACCTGCAATGTCTCTCTCAACTGCAGAGATAAAGGCTTCAATGGCTGGTACATTATCATTAGGGACAAAGTTACTTTTCCTATGTAAACCCACATCTGTCAACATCAATTCACTTTTCCTCTCCACCAATCTATTAGGTTTTCCTTCAAACCAATTCTTCAGTTTTATATTTCTATAGAATTTTTGTAAATCTAGTTCTAGTCTAAACCAGTCCACATGTTTACACATACTGAACGAAAGTCCTTTGTTTAATACTGATACCTGGGCCGGTGTAAGGTTTTTGTTGGAGATGTTGATCACTAGTTCATCTCCTTTCTCCTTGTTTGACGCTGTTGGTTCATTCTGTTCTTCCCTTTGCCTTTTTTGTTGTTTGTGGTGCTTCCACCCTCCTCTTCTTTGTCGTCGTAATCCTTTGGGGGGTCTGCTATATCTAGGTAAAGGAAAGTCATTAGTGGTAATCACAATCAAATTGTCATGATTTATCCCTTTTGGCCTTTTGTTATTGGCTATTGTATCAACACCACCTCTCCTCCTCCATGGTACTGCTGCTCCTTCTTTCTGCCAATTATAGATATGTCCATTTTTATAATCATCTGCATCCCTATTCCACTTCTTCCTTTTTTGCTCTTCCAGTTCGCTCCTGGTTTTGTCCACTCTCCCCTTAACCAGATCCGCAAACTTATGCCACTCTTCTTGTGTCAAAGCTGCTTTGATTTTTTCTTCACTATTCTTTACTTCAGCCTGTAGAGAACAAATATCCTTTTGCAGAAACTCCATATTTAATAGAATCATCTCAAACGCATATTTGTTAGATATGCTACTGAATCTCTCACAAAAAGCATTGTCTGTCATGAAGAGATTTGGGCGGACATTGGACCTTAGTCCCCGTGGAATCCTTTTCTCCTTATAATATTGCCCCAGAGTGGTCAGATGTAGTTGCTGGGTGAGTACTCGTTTCATATCAATCTCATATTTCCGTTTAATTTCATTCACGGTAGGTGTATTCAAAAAACCAGCATCTTCCTCCACTCCCCTCAGTATCCTCTCCTCATCCTCAACAGTATAGCCAAATGCTCCGGGCTCTTTTGCATTGTTATATATATATATATATATATATATATATATATATATATATAATATAAATATGTATATACTAGCTGTGAGCCCGATGCAAATGCATCGGGTGTCTAGAATATGTTTTTTTTTTTTTTTAAAGATTTTTAAATAATAATCGCATCATCAATAGCAATAATATTAGCAATAGCATTATTAATAGCATTATTAGCAGTATTATGAGCATTAATAACAGTATTAAGAGCATTAATAGCAGTATTAATAGCATTAAGAGCAGTATTAATAGGAGTAATAGCATTACGAATAGCATTAATAGCATTAGTATGTGCATTAATAGCATTAATAATAGCATTAATAGCATAAATGATAGCATTAATAGCATAAATAATAGCATTAATAGCATTAGTATTAGCATTAATAGCATTAATAAAAGCATTAATAGCAATATTATTTGCATTAATAGCATTATTATTACCATTAATAGCATAATTATTAGCATTAACAGCATTATTATTAGCATTAATAGCATTATTAATAGCAATAATAGTACTAATAATAGTATTGTTATTAGTATTAATAGCATTATTACCATAAATAGCATTAATAATAGCGTTAATAGCATTATTATGAGGAGTAATATCATTATTAGCATTAAAAAAATTATTAATAGCATTAATAGAATTAAAAATAGCATTAATAGCATTATTAATAGGATTAATAGCATGATTATTAGCCTTAATAGCATTAATAGCATTAATATTAGCATGAATAGCATTAATAGCATTATTAATAACATTAATAGCATTATTAATAGCATTAATAGCCTAAATAATAGAATTAATAGCATAAATAATCGCATTAATAGCATGAGTATTAGCATAAAGAGCATTAATAGCAATATTATTAGCATTAATAGAATTTTGAATAGCATAAATAGCATGATTATTAGCCTTAATAGCATTATTAATAGCGTTAATATGATTATTATTAGCATTATTAGCATTAATATTAGCATTAATAGCATAATTATTAGCATTAATAGCATTATTATTAGCAGTAATAGCATTATTAATAGCATTAATAGCATTAATAATACAATTAATAGCATTAAAATTAGCATTAATAGCATTAATAGTATTATTAATAGCATGAATAGCATTATTAATAGCATTAATAGCATTAATAGCATTATTAATAGCATTAATAGCATAAATAATAGAATTAATAGCATAAACAATCGCATTAATAGCATTACTATGAGCATAAAGAGCATTAATAGCAATATTATTAGCATTAATAGCCATTGCTCGCGCTACCTCAGCGGTAAATCGCTAAGTTTGTGGCCGAGCCTCTGGTTCTATTTTCGCGGCCATTGCTCGCGCGTGGTGACGTCACATAGTGACAAAGCCACGGCATTTTCGGGGTCCGACACGAAAATGCCTACGTCAATTATAGGGTAGATACATATCACAGCCTCTATAATTATATATATGTCCGCAGTTTCTATATTATAATCATGAATTGTGTTTAAGGGGTCCACTAAGGCTCTTTTGCCCAGGACCTACAAAAAACCTGGAGCTAACCATATCACCACACTCCAAATAAAGAATGTTACCGCTACACATGGCCGCCCCCATCGTCCCGCCACCGCCTTCCCGATGCGATAGCATTAGGCACCAATTTAGTAGTCAATAATTGTAATTAAGTGGTTTTAACAATTGAAATTGATATTCCCTTCTTTTACAGGAATATCTTCGCTCTGCTGTTTATTTCTTGTTGAAACACAATTATTTCATTTTCAATGGTCAATTCCTTCTTCAAGCAATGAAGGCCAAAATTTGCAATTGTTGGCTTTTTTGATGGTAATTTACTGCTCGCAAACCAGGAATGTGTTTTTGTTGCCTGTGCTCTGGTACCTTCTGTTTGTGTAGAAGGGAGTAGGTATGTGCTCATTGTACAAGATAATTTTAACACTAGTACTGTGTCAAACTGTCTCCTATTTTCAATTTGCTAAAACTGTAGAAAAAGACAGGAACCGTACATCCAAAAATCCTATATTGATCTATGGCCGCTAGACAAAAATTTCCAAAGCTGAACATGAGTTCCTTAGTCTAATACTCTGATCAGACTGTGTGAAGCCCACTGCCACATCACAGTGGAGTTCTCAGAATTCTCATACAGTCTGATCAGAATGTAAATCTGAGAACCTAATGCTTCGTTTTGGAAAGTTTTGCCTAGTGGTATTTGATTAATGGTTGAGTTTTGGATGTGTGGTCCATTTATTTTCTTCCTTTAAAGTTATATTTACCCCAAACACTATAGTACCCGGCTTTCAGGTCCATGGGTGCATCTGATTAGATTTGCTTGTCACGGAAAACGTATGGTTTTTACAAGTTGCTGAAACACCAAGATTCATTGAGAAGTTGTCCAATTGAATTGATTCACTGTCTCAAAATAACATTGTTTTGGTCTTTCAGAAATGATGGTGCCATCAGAGGCACACTACGTCTATGTCCACTCTGTAAGACTTTATAAGCCCTTCTCCCTACGAGTGGCAGTGGTTTATCACCCTCCAAGCCCCCCACGCCAATTCCTTGATCACTTTTCCACCAGGCTTCCACACTTTCTAGCCTGCAACCTTCCCATTTTCATCATGGAGGACTTCAAAATTCCTATTGATAATCCCACCTCCTCATCTGCCTCTCATCTTTTATCCCTAATCTCTTCTCTCGTGCTTTCACAATTTACTAATTTTGCCACACATGTAGATGGAAATACATTGAACCTCATCATCTTCTCCCGACTCTGCTCAGTGCATGATTTTACTAATTCCCCTCTTCCACTCTCTGACCACAACCTTCTTTCTTTCATAGTCAAGAACTGTCAACCCATTTAGGACACCCAAACTGTAAAACTTTATAGGCCCTTCTCCCTACGAGTGGCAGTGGTTTATCGCCCTCCAGGCCCCCTACGCCATTTCCTTGATCACTTTGCCACCAGCCTTCCACACTTTCTAGACTGCATCCTTCTCACTCTCATCATGGGGGACTTTAACATTCCTATTGATAATCCCACCTCCTTATCTGCCTCTCATCTTTTATCCCTAAACTCCTCTCTTGTCCTTTCACAATTTACTAACTCTGCCACACATGAAGATGGAAATATGATGGACCTCATCTTCTCCTGACTCTGCTCAGTGCATGATTTTACTAATTCCCCTCTTTCGCTCAATGACCACAAAGTTCTTTCTTTCATAGTCAAGAACTGTCAACACATTTAGGACACCCCCCACTCCTGCACCTATACGAATATACATGCCACTAACACTCAGTAACTTATAAAAAAGATTTACAGTCTTCACTGGCCCTAATCTCCTCCCTCTCTTGTCCTGACTCTGCTCTAAATCTCTTTAATGAAACACTGCAAAGTGCTCTGGATGAAGCGGCCCCTCCTACATTTAGAGTAACTCAGCACCGACAGCGGCAACCCTGGCACACGCTGCTAACACAGTTTCTCTACTGGTGATCTAGGTGTGCAGAACATTTGTGGAAAAAATCCAACCTGACCAAAGATTTCTTTCCATTATAAGTTTATGCTGAAAAAATACGCCGCCCTTCACCTATCCAAATACTACAACACCCTTATCTCATCACTAGCCAACAATCCTAAACAATTCTCTGACACTTTCCACTCCCTCCTCAGTACAAGAACACAGGCTTCAACCACTAACCTCAGCGCTGACGATTTAGCCAACTATTTTAAGGACAAAATTGACCACATATGACAGGAAATTTCTTCACAGCCTCAGAAGATAATGCATTTCTTCCCTCCTGCACTTCGTCCAACTTACTTTCAGTCTTCGATATGGTCACAGAGGGAGAAGTTACCTGGCTCCTTGCATCTTTTTGCCCCAGTACCTGCATCAGTGACACTATTCCATCACATCTCCTTCAATACATTTCCCCAGCTGTCACATCTCACTTAACAAAATGATTTAATCTTTCCCTCTCATCTGGTGTTTTCCACTCCTCCTTCAAACATGCCAGCATTCTCCAATTACTAAAAAAAACATCCCTCGACCGGACCACTGCTGCTAACTATCAACCTGTCAATAATCTCCCCTTCATCTCTAAACTTTTGGCACACTTGGTCCATTACCATCTGATCTACTATCCAATTCACTTCTTGACCCTCTACAATCCGGTTTCAGCTCCTTACACTATACTCAAACTGCCCTTACTAAAGTATCTAATGATCTACTAACAGTTAAATCCAATGGTCACTACTCCTTTCTGATTCTCCTGGATCTCTCTACTGCATTTGATACCATAAATCACTAGCTCCTCCTCTCTATGCTTCTCTCTATTGGGCTTAAGGACTCCACTCTATCCTGGTCTCTGACTGCTCCTTCACTGTATCTTTCACTGGCTCCTCTTCTTCTCCTCGTCTTCTCATGGTTGGGATTCCTCAGGGTTCAGTCTTAGGTCTGCTTCTCTTCTCTCTATACACTGCCCTATTGGACAAACCATAATAGATTTGGTTTTTAGTACCATCTCTATGCTGATAACACCCAATTATACACCTCTTCTCCTGATATCACCCTGCATTATTACAAAATACCAGTGATTGTCTGTTTATTTATAAAAATATACATGATAACAATTTTAAAAACATAACAGTTATAAAAATTACATTCATAGTCATAAAAACTCATAAAACAATTTTACGGCATGTCATTTTAACAAAAATCAATTTTTACAATATATGGAACTATTTTCTCCAGTAACACTAATAAAATGGTTTTTTTTAAATTTAAATTTAAATTTAATTTTAAAATTTTTATTAAGATTATATGCCATATAATTGTTTGAAAGTACAATACATTTTTAGCATAATTAAATTAAAACAGAAGTAAATATCATAAAACAATAAGGTATTTCAGCACTAAAGGGTGTTTTAAGCCTAGTTTAAAGGGAACCTGTCAGGTGGTTTATGCCTCCCCAGTTATCACTGTCTGAACCTGCAGCTTCATAATACCAGTCTAATTATCCCTGTCTGAGCTCATAGTGTAATGTGAAAGGTGAAAAAAAAAGCATTTATACACTTACATTTCAGTCCCCACCTTGGAGGAGGGGGACTGTCTGGCAGGATAATAGTTAACTCACTTTTAACTTGGATAGCTAAAGGACCTTTGTGATGTAACGATCATGTGACCATAATGGGCGGAGCTAAGCCAGCAAATGTATTATGTTCTATGAGAGCTTAGCTCCGCCTATTGTAGTCACATGGTCGTGACATCACATCAGTCTCCCAACATGTTCTAGTACAAGGCTGAAATGTTAACTATTAACCTGCCAAACAGTCTCCGTCCTCCAAGCTGGGGACTGACTGCCTCATTACATAAGGAAATGTAAGGTATAAATGCTTTTTTTTCAAGTTTCACATTACACTCTGAGGTCAGACAGGGATGATTAGACTGGTATTATAAAGCTACAGCTACAGACAGTGATAACTGGAGTGGCATAAACAGTCTGACAGGTTCCCTTTAACATAATAAATCAGATGCTCCCATTACAAACCCAGTACGTGTAAAGTGAAAGAAGCACACACACACACAGTACCCCACCCCATATGCCTTCTCCCTCTTTGGCGAAGCCGATAGAGAAATTCCTTAGGAATGCTGGGAGAGTCAATTTTTGCAATAGGCTTGTTCATGGAAGATTCCTCTCTTGCGCACAGAGGAATGATGGATACAAAGTCCTGAACGGCAAAGCAATTAGCTCAGCAGACATGCGTAAGCCTGCATGGTCGGCTAGCTTGGTTCCTTGTCTTCAGAATAGAATTTCTTTTCCTACATTAGTAGGGACAAAATATTACACAGAGCTGCTTCAATTGTCCTATGTAAGCATTCTTGGCTAGATCTTCTTGGATGTCCCCCGGCGACATAACACGAGTCTCAGGCGGCGATAGAGGATACACTGAGAACCAAGGAGAAGTACCAGACTAAAGGTTGATGATACAAATGCAAGGTCAATTTGATGGCACGACCGCTGCACTTTTTACAAAAAAGAAATCAATGTAGATACAGCAATCAACGAGTAGAAAAAAAAGATTTGAAGGTATGAAAAGTGAAGATTTATGGTAGGCCTTGGCAAGGCTGTTGGTAGTACATAACAGTCTCCACTGAAGTATCTGACTCTTGGACAACTCAACAACAAAGTTCTCCTAACCTCACAGTACACTGACAGATATAATAGCCTGTGCCTCCACAATAATTCTACATATTCTCTCTATACATTTGCTGTTTCTCTTGTACAAAATGTTTGGCCATTTGACTCTATATGAGAACATGCAGCCTGTGGCAACAAGGATTTTGGCGGGGTAAAAACATGCTTGTGTGGTTCTTAAACCCACGAGAAGATTCTTGAGCTTGTTACTGGTCTTGCTCATTGAAATGGGAATTAATTCTAGTTTTCAGGTTTATAAGGTCATCTAAAGAAGATGGTAGATCTCTGCCTGCTAATTCATCCTATATATGACTGGACAGGTCTTTCTAGAAGGTCACCACCAGCAAGTTCCATGGACAGGGTGTGAAAACGTAAAGAAGACTCAGCCATAGTGTTTGCGCCCTTGTTTCAGAGTCTGAAGAGATAAGGCGGTTGAGTACGGCCTCTGGAGCTTCGAACACTGCACAAAACATCTCCAGAAACCATGTGAAATGAAAAGTCTCTTGAATTCCATGCTGCCAAATGAGATATGCTCATGACAAGGGTTTGTCCAGACAGGAGAGAGACCACAAACACAACCTTAGTTTGATCCAAAGGAAAGAAATAAGCATGGAGGGTGAAATTAACTTAGCACTGGTTAATAAGCACACAACTCTCCTTGCAATATTCATTGTAGTGGGGATGGGAAAGGAAGCTAAAGCTTGGCTTCTCCACCAGAAAATGAAGCCTTAGGAGGGTGTGCCAGTCCATAGGGAGGATGACCAGACACAGTAGATACACAGGATAGAGTGGAGACTGAGGTAGAAAAATCCTGCAGCTGAGTCATCACTACATTGATGGTCACTGGTCTTGATGCCAACACTGGGAACAAACCTCCTCATACAAAATTTGGACATCAGACTTGGAGTCCTTAAGTCACATACTGTCAGCAGGGTCCATGAGCTGATATTACTATGATGATGGGGTGGGTGAACCCATTGCGCCACTGTCAGGGCTTACCATGGCGAGGCATAACTAAGAGAGTACCCGGTTTTTGCTATTCACTAGATCCTCTGATGGTGAGCATAGGTACTCGCAAGGTACTACTCTCGGCAGGTCAAGGCAGTCGTACATAATATGAAGGGCACAGGCAGAAATGTAGTCAGGCAATCTAAGATCAGTGCAGAAAGCACAGGTTTATAATTCAGGATCGCATTTACCCTCTTACCAGCTGTGTGAGTCATAGGCATTACACACTCTCTCTTCTGTCGTGGATTAGCTGTTTTTTCAGTAGGGTCCTCTCTCTTCTGTAAAGTGTTAGCTCTTATGATCAGCTGAGTGCTTAATCTCTTTCTGTGGTGAGTAAACTCTTATGACCAGTAGTGTCTCTCTCCCTCACTCTTCTGAAGTGTGTAAAATCTTTAAATAAATGCAATCCTGTCTTTCTTCTCTAGTTTGAAAGCTCTTGTAGTAAGCAGGGTCCTCCCTCACTTTCTTCTGTAGTGAGTAAGCTCTTATGGTCAGAGTATTCCTCTTTTGCTCTTCCTCCTTAGAGTGTAAGCTCCTACGGTCAGGGGTGGGGGGTTTCTCTCTCTCTCTCTTTGATTCTCTCTTCATTCCCCTACTTGTCCTTCCGGAGCAATTACAGGCCTTCCAGTATTGAGAGTCACACAAATTAATTTGCAGACTTAATTTTTTAGGAAAATTATTTTAATTGGATTTTCAAAAGATGTGCTCATCTGTTTAGACAATTATTGCGATGGCTTTTATTACCTTTGATAGTTTCTAATACGATGTCCCCTACACATTTCTTTGGGAAGAAGCCATTAAGCTGTATACATGACAGTACCTTTATAAGTTCATAGTATAGATCTCTAAAATACATGGCTATATTAGTGGCTATTTCTCATTGTTTATAGCTTGTGTTTATTTCGTCAGTACTCATGGGAAACTAATGTATCACTATCTTACACAGTAAAAAGTAATAAAACTCGTTTGCAATACATATTTAAACCTGAGGTCTTTTGACCGCATAATTTGAAAGGAAAACAATGTAAGTAAAGCATGAAACAAGCTTGCCAAAGTCATGGTCTGAATTTATGCCAGAGATTTTAGGCTGGTAAACCGGCAAGGGGTCAGATAAATCAGAGTGAGTGTAACAGATCTGATCCACTTCAACTCAGCTTAGCTGCTTTCAGTGTCACTGTTATCAATAGCCAGACAGACTAAATTGCTTGTGTAAAAATGTCTCTCTAATGTAGCGTAACTATTACAAATAGGACAGAAAGGAAAAGTGAGAACACTGACCATAACTGTGCAATAATACCGCTCAGTTATTCAAAGAAGGCATTAAAAAGACCCAGAAGAGGAGGATTAATTTCTTTAGTAAAGAATAATTTAGTTCCCTAGTTTTATTTTACATTTGCTGGTAACAGCTGCTTAAAGGTTAGGTGACAATTGCAGTGTAATTGCCCAACAAGGGATGCAGGACTTAGTATTCTGTTTCTTTCTACTTAGCTTTTATGTCGAACTAAGGTGAGTTTTAAAGGAATATTCACTGGTGGTTCAACTCTCATAAAGTGGAGGTGCACCTTTTTGACTTCTATACCGTTAGGCCAGCTTCACACCATGGCATGATCAGGTCTGGGCCCCGAACCCGATTTAGACATAATACAGCCCTATGGGGCCGGATGGAACCGGATAGCAGCTATGTGCCATCCTGTTTCCAACTGTCCAGAAGGATCCGGGTGAATTTGGATTTTCCTCCCGGACACAAAAACATTGCTTGCAACATCTACCATTGCTTGCAACATTTTGCTTGTGAAAACCTACCCAAATCGGATCCTCCCGGATCCGGGGCAATCTGGCGCTCTCTAACATGGGGGTCAATGGCGCCGGATCGCCCCGTTCCGACAAAAACATTGGATCCGGGAACCGGACGCTGGCAGCTGAAGTTTAGCAGCGGGCGCTGCCAAACTTCAGCACCACCAGCTGTCCCCTGCTGAGCTTTCAGGACCGCGGCTAGTGAGGAGCTAGCCACGATCTTGAAAATTCAGCAGCTGCAGCTGCAATCTTTTATAGCCGGCTGCAAACTGGACTGGAGGGCATATTTGCCCTCCGGTTCTGTTTGCAAATCTAGTCCAGGGCTGTCCAATTCACATCGGACAGCCCTGGACCGGATCACACTGTGGTGTGAAGTCGGCCTTAATTGTCAATAGGACTGCCATTGATTAAGCTTAGTACAGTGCTCATCTCAGCTATTTCCAGTAAAAAAAAACTATATAAATTAAAAGAGAAAGGAAGCGCACATAGAGTAGTACCTCTATTATACAGGTCCCTCAGACCCCAAATGGTTAAACTCACCTGATGTAGTTGTGAGTGTCCTAACTACAATAAAAGCACACAGGAGGTCGCTGCAGGCTCCCAGCTGAGAACTGAAGAATCCAGGTAAGAGTGAAAAGAGCTGGGATAAGATGCCGCGCTGACCACAAAGATAAACACAGAGTTAGTCACGCACTCTGTATATTTTGCCTACACGTGTTTCATGGCTCATAGCCACTTCATCAGGGCATCCTGCCTACACGTGTTTCATGGCTCATAGCCACTTCATCAGGGCATCCTGCCTACACGTGTTTCATGGCTCATAGCCACAAGCCCTGATGAAGTGGCTATGAGCCATGAAACACATGTAGGCAAAATAAACAGAGTGTGTGACTAACTCTGTGTTTATCTTTGTGGTCAGCGCGGCATCTTATCCCAGCTCTTTTCACTCTTATCTGGATTCTTCAGCAAAAAAACTATGAATAAACCAGAAGTCAAGCATGGTGGACTGGTAGTCGCGTTCCTTCTTGAAGACACCAATTGCATGTTGTTATGACAATTGTGCTATTCATCTTTGTATGTAATGCATTTTGTCAGCTTGTTATTTAATGTAATGTGGTGTTAATATGTTGTGAATGGGGGAAAAGGGGGGTGATTTGAACTTTTATGTTTTTTTTTTTTTTACAGGTTTTTAAAAACTTTATTTTTTTATTAATTCTTATTTTTACACTGCCCCTTTAAAAGGCACCTTGCTGCACAGTCCGATCGCTTCTGGGAGATGCCGATGAGCTGCAGCTCATCAGTATCTCCCAGAATCATGGACTTGTTGTGGTTGGCAGCGCCTGCCAATCACAACCCGCTGTCACGTGAGCGCCGGAGATCCCGCGATACTATTGCGGGATCTCCGATGCAGGGGGGGAACGGACCCTTCCCTGCCGCGGCTGCCTTGGATTCAAGGGGTTAACAGCACTGATCGGATCCTGGATCTGATCGGTGCTGTTAGCCTGACATCCCAGCTGATGAGATCAGCTGAGGTGTCGGGGCTTTGATGTGAGCTCCACGCTGGAGCTTACATCAAACACCTGAACACGGTCCATGACGTCCTCCTATGTCATAGGTTGTGAAGGGGTTAAAGTTTAAGTGTCATTTCATTAAAAAAAAAAAAAAACAATACTGCACTGGTTGACTTATTTTCTCACATTTTTCTGTGTCCTTTTAAAAACTGCATTTTATCGCTGTGTGGACGTGGCCAGCAGTTGATAGGGAACAGTGCAATGTGATAGCAGAGAAAGGACAAGATCAGGGATTGTGAGCTGTGTGGGGAGCCAGCAGCCAGATGACAGATCATAGAAGCTTGTGCCAAGGAAAAGGCAGAGGAGTTTACAATGATCCTGAAATTCTGACATTGCTTAGTAACTGTGCTGTAATCTGAAGTAATGTGATACATTGTTTCTTCACCCGCAGCAGTGTAGGCCACACCCCCTCCTTTATAAGGTTACATGCCTGTATTCAGTGTGAAGACGGATCAGACTGATAATGAACATATGTTTGCTTCACACAGTGTAGTGGGGACACCTTGTGGAAGGTTTACACTGTGTTCCAAATTATTATGCAAATGTTCTTTTTTTCTGATTTTCCTAAATGGTCGGTGCAAATGACAGTCAGTGTAATAAAAGTCATCACCCGTTAGAGTATACATCGAATTTTATTGAGGAAACCTCCCAATGATAACAGTATAATCTTCAAAATGTAAAAAAAACTCTAAATGCACTGTTCCAAATTATTAGGCACGGTAGAGTTTCTAAACATTTCATGTTTGAAAGAACTGAAAATGCTGATTTGTTGAATTTGCAGCATTAGGAGGTCACATTCACTGAAATAAAAAGCTATTTAACGCCAAAACCTCCTAACAGGCCAAGTTACATGTTAACATAGGAACCCTTCTTTGATCTCACCTTCACAATTCTTGCATCCATTGAACTTGTGAGTTTCTGGAGAGTTTCTGCTTGTATTTCTTTGCATGATGTCAGAATAGCCTCCCAGAGCTGCTGTTGTGATGTGAACTGCCTCCCACCCTCATAGATATTTTGCTTAATTATACTCCTAAGGTTCTCTATAGGGTTGAGGTCAGGGGAAGATGGTGGCCACACCATGAGTTTATCTCCTTTTATGCCCATAGCAGCCAATTATACAGAGGTATTCTTTGTAGCATGAGATGGTGCATTGACATGCATGAGGATGATTTTGCTCCTAAAGACACGTTTTTGCTCTTTGTACCATGGAAGGAAGTTCTCAGTTGGAAACTCTATATATGTTGCAGAGGTCATTTTCACACCTTCAGGAACCTTAAAGGGGCCTACCAGCTCTTTCATAATGATTCCAGCCCAAAACATGACTCCTCCACCTCCTTGCTGACGTCGCAGCCTTGTTGGGACATGGTGGCATCCACCAACCATCCACTACTCTATTCATCTGGACCATCCAGGGTTGCTCGGCACTCCTCAGTAAACAAGACTGTTTGAAAATTAGTCTTCATTAGTGATGAGCGAGTACTAAAATGCTCGGGTGCTCGAAGCTCGGGCCGAGCATCCCGAGATACTCGTGTACTCGGCCCGAGTAACGAGCCCAATGTTATCCTATGGGAGACACGAGTATTTTTATGAAATGACTGCCGGCTGCCTGGAAAAACCCTAAAAATGTCACAAAAGTGTCAGAAGAGTGCAGAAATTACATGGCAACACCATGGGGAAGACCCCTGGAAGCATTTTTCACTCAAAAGTCACAGCTGTGAACAATGTTGTCCGAGTTTCACGCCAATTTTACGGAGTGTCCAGAAAACCTTCCAAAATGACACCAAAATGAATATTTAGGGTGGAAATGTTAAGGGCACATACCCAATAGTGAGATACAGCTGGTGTATGTTACTTTTTGTGATTACATGAAAGATTTTACGTGAAAACATTGTGCGGCACTCCGATGACTCTGACAAGAGACGTCCATGAAGCCCTGTCTAGAAATAATGTGCCCATTTTGAAGAACTGGGTCTATTGTAGTATCTTCCTTTGCCAGGGCAGTCCAAAATTGGGAGGTTCACCAATGCCCCTGGATACAGACATGCAGGATGGCCTGTAAACAAGAACTGGGTGTATTGTAGTATAGCCCTTTGGCCAGGGCAGCCAAAAATTGGGAGATTCAACAATGACCCATGCTTACAGACATGTAGTAGGGCCTGTAACCCTCAAGTGGGTGTATTGTAGTATAGCCCTTTGGTCAGGGCAGCCAAAAATTGGGAGGTTCAACAATGACCCATGCTTACAGACATGTAGTAGGGCCTGTAACCCTCAAGTGGGTGTATATTAGTATAGCCCTTTGGTGAGGGCAGCCAAAAATTGGGAGGTTCAACAATTACCCATGCTTACAGACTTGTAGTAGGGCCTGTAACCCTCAAGTGGGTGTATTGTAGTATAGCCCTTTGGTCAGGGCAGCCAAAAATTGGGAGGTTCAACAATGACCCATGCTTACAGACATGTAGTAGGGCCTGTAACCCTCAAGTGGGTGTATTGTAGTATAGCCCTTTGGTCAGGGCAGGCAAAAATTGGGAGGTTCAACAATGACCCATGCTTACAGACATGTAGTAGGGCCTGTAACCCTCAAGTGGGTGTATTGTAGTATAGCCCTTTGGTCAGGGCAGCCAAAAATTGGGAGGTTCAACAATGACCCATGCTTACAGACATGTAGTAGGGCCTGTAACCCTCAAGTGGGTGTATATTAGTATAGCCCTTTGGTGAGGGCAGCCAAAAATTGGGAGGTTCAACAATGACCCATGCTTACAGACATGTAGTAGGGCCTGTAACCCTCAAGTGGGTGTATTGTAGTATAGCCCTTTGGTCAGGGCAGCCAAAAATTGGGAGGTTCAACAATGACCCATGCTTACAGACATGTAGTAGGGCCTGTAACCCTCAAGTGGGTGTATATTAGTATAGCCCTTTGGTGAGGGCAGCCAAAAATTGGGAGGTTCAACAATGACCCATGCTTACAGACTTGTAGTAGGGCCTGTAACCCTCAAGTGGGTGTATTTTAGTATAGCCCTTTGGTCAGGGCAGCCAAAAATTTGGAGGTTCAACAATGACCCATGCTTACAGACATGTAGTAGGGCCTGTAACCCTCAAGTGGGTGTATTTTAGTATAGCCCTTTGGTCAGGGCAGCCAAAAATTGTGAGGCTCCTCTTTGTCCCTGGATGAAGACGTGCAGGAGGGCCTGTTAAGAAGAACTGGGTGTATTGTAGTATAGCCCTTAGGTCAGGGCAGCCAAAAATTGTGAGGCTCCTCTTTGTCCCTGGATGGAGACGTGCAGGAGGGCCTGTTAAGAAGAACTGGGTGTATTGTAGTGTAGCCCTTTGGTCAGGGCAGCCAAAAATTGTGAGGCTCCTCTTTGTCCCTGGATGGAGACATGCAGGAGGGCCTGTAAAGAAGAACTGGGTGTATTCTAGTGTAGCCCTTTGGTCAGGGCAGCCAAAAATTGTGAGGCTCCTCTTTGTCCCTGGATGGAGACGTGCAGGAGGGCCTGTTAAGAAGAACTGGGTGTATTGTAGTGTAGCCCTTTGGTCAGGGCAGCCAAAAATTGTGAGGCTCCTCTTTGTCCTGGATGGAGACGTGCAGGAGGGCCTGTAAAGAAGAACTGGGTGTATTCTAGTGTAGCCCTTTGGTCAGGGCAGCCAAAAATTGTGAGGCTCCTCTTGGCCCTGGATGGAGACATGCAGGAGGGCCTGTTAAGAAGAACTGGGTGTATTGTAGTGTAGCACTTTTGTCAGGGCAGCCAAAAATTTGGAGGCTCCTCTTTGTCCCTGGATAGAGACGTGTAGGAGTGCCTAAAAACATTTTTCCCATTGAAAAGGAGCGGGTCTCCTGTCGTTGTAATGCCCATTCTAACAGAATGGGCTAAAAAATTTACCACTGCGGGTATACCTCAAACAAGAGCCTAACTATTCTAACGCTCATCATGGTGTCACATGAGGAGAAGGAGTAGCAGTCCAGCGATTAGCCAAAGTACGGAAGTGTGTACCCATGGGTGAGTGGAGGTACATGTCAAATTCAAATAACAAAATAAAATTCAGTTGTCATTTGCTGGTGGTGTGGTGTGGTGAAGTCTGGCCCAATCCAACCCTTGTTCATCTTGATCAGAGTGAGCCTGTCCGCATTTTCAGTTGACAGGCGGGTGCGTTTATCAGTGATGATTCCACCTGCTGCACTGAAAACACACTCTGATAAAACGCTAGCGGCAGGGCAGGCCAGGACTTCCAAGGCGTAGAGAGCCAATTCATGCCACGTGTCGAGCTTGGAGACCCAATAATTGAAAGGCACCGATGAATCTCGCAGTACAGTTGTTCGATCTGCAAGGTACTCCTTCAGCATCTGCCCGAACTTAGCATTTCTGGTGGCACTACCCGCACCTCAGGGGCTGTGGTACGTGAGGGGCTGAGAAAACTGTCCCACATCGTAAAGACAGTTCCCCTGCCTCTGGCGGATTGGACTTGTGCCCCTCTCGGCAGTACGCCTTGGTTGTCCATCGAATCCTGACCTATGCCGCTAGCGTTTTGTGAGGGGAAGGATTTCACAACTTCCGTGACTATGGCCCTCTGGAACTGCAGCATTTTGGATGACCTCTCCGCCTCAGGAATGAGAGACATAAAGTTCTCCTTGTAGCGTGGGTCTAAGAGTGTTGCCAACCAGTACTGATTGTCGGCCAAGATGTTCTGAACGCGAGGGTCACGAGACAGGCAGCTTACCATAAAGTCAGCCATGTGCGCCAGACTCTTAACAGCCATCACATCAGTATCCAGACCAACACGATGACTGAACATGCTGTCCTCCTCCTCCTCCTCCTCCTCATCTCCCCTGTCCTCTGGCCAGCCACGCTGAATCGAGGGTATGACTGGTGTGCATGTCATATCCCCAATTTGGCCTGAGAGTTGCTCCATGTCTTCATCCTCCTCCTCCTCCTCCTCGTCATAGTCCTCCACTACACGTTGTGATGACATGAGGCTGGGCTGTGTGTTTTCACCCACACCCACTACAGTTTCTTGCTCTAAGTCATCGCGCTCTGCCTGAAATGCATCCTCTTTTAATTTCGATATGAAGTAAAAAGGTATGATAAAATGAGCGCTAGGGACAGAAACAGGCACTGGGCTCTTATCGAATATTACCTTTCAAATTTATTGTGAACAGTAGATGTTATAGGTCTCCTCGCCACAACATGTTTCGACACTAAAGGTGTCTTTCTCAAGTGGTACAACAGTGTGGTGACTGTTGAGATGACAAGAGTTAGGATTTTAGTTCCCTAACTTGTAGAAACGTATGACGTACAACAGTGTGGTGACTGTTGAGATGACAAGAGTTAGGATTTTAGTTCCCTAACTTGTAGAAACTTATGACGTACAACAGTGTGGTGACTGTTGAGATGACAAGAGTTAGGATTTTAGTTCCCTAACTTGTAGAAACCTATGACGTACAACAGTGTGGTGACAGTTGAGAGGACAAGAGTTAGGATTTTAGTTCCCTAACCTGTAGAAACGTATGACGTACAACAGTGTGGTGACTGTTGAGATGACAAGAGTTAGGATTTTAGTTCCCTAACTTGTAGAAACGTATGACGTACAACAGTGTGGTGACTGTTGAGATGACAATAGTTAGGATTTTAGTTCCCTAACTTGTAGAAACTTATGACGTACAACAGTGTGGTGACTGTTGAGATGACAAGAGTTAGGATTTTAGTTCCCTAACTTGTAGAAACTTATGACGTACAACAGTGTGGTGACTGTTGAGATGACAAGAGTTAGGATTTTAGTTCCCTAACTTGTAGAAACCTATGACGTACAACAGTGTGGTGACAGTTGAGATGACAAGAGTTAGGATTTTAGTTCCCTAACCTGTAGAAACGTATGACGTACAACAGTGTGGTGACTGTTGAGATGACAAGAGTTAGGATTTTAGTTCCCTAACTTGTAGAAACGTATGACGTACAACAGTGTGGTGACTGTTGAGATGACAATAGTTAGGATTTTAGTTCCCTAACTTGTAGAACCTTATGACGTACAACAGTGTGGTGACTGTTGAGATGACAAGAGTTAGGATTTTAGTTCCCTAACTTGTAGAAACCTATGACGTACAACAGTGTGGTGACAGTTGAGATGACAAGAGTTAGGATTTTAGTTCCCTAACCTGTAGAAACGTATGACGTACAACAGTGTGGTGACTGTTGAGATGACAAGAGTTAGGATTTTAGTTCCCTAACCTGTAGAAACGTATGATGTACAACAGTGTGGTGACTGTAATGGTTTGAAGAGAGGATTTTAGTCCCTAACCTGTATTAAGGTAGTACGTACACCTGTCTGGTGACTGTTTTGATGACAAGAGTTGCATTTTAGTTCCCTAACCTGTATTAAGGTAGTACGTACACCTGTCTGGTGACTGTAATGGTTTGAAGAGAGGATTTTAATCCCTAACCTGTATTAAGGTAGTACGTACACCTGTCTGCTGACTGTTTTGATGACAAGAGTTAGGATTTTAGTTCCCTAACCTGTATTAAGGTAGTACGTACACCTGTCTGGTGACTGTAATGGTTTGAAGAGAGGATTTTAGTCCCTAACCTGTATTAAGGTAGTTCGTACACCTGTCTGGTGACTGTTTTGATGACAAGAGTTAGGATTTTAGTTCCCTAACCTGTATTAAGGAAGTACGTACACCTGTCTGGTGACTGTAATTGTTTGAAGAGAGAATTTTAGTCCCTAACCTGTATTAAGGTACTAAGTACAAGAGTGTGGTGACTCTAATGGTCACAGAAAAGCTTGGATTCCAATTTGTATCACCCTGCCTATATCCTCCTAGATTAGTCCTGAGAAGGACTGTTCTGGTCACTGGAAATCTTGGACTCCGATCTGGATCACCCTGCCTATGTCCTCCTAGATTAGTCCTGAGAAGGACTGTTGTGGTCAGCAGCAGTTTGCAGCCCTGATCCGGATCTACCTATGAGGGCCGCAAATCTGTCCCTAATCAGCAGCAGACACTCTCCCTACACTCACTGTCTGGAAGGCTGTGTGCCGAGCACAGCGCGCCGGGACTTATAAAGGCTCGGTGACGCTGTGCAGGCCGGCCAATCACTGCTATACCACAACTAACAGGGCTGTGGCATTGCAGTGGTCTGTCAGCCAATCCCTGCACGTGGGCTGGCTCTCAAAAGAGCGCCAACATGGAGAGATGACGACCACGAGCACAGCACGAGTATCGCGAGATTACTCGGTGCTCGGCGAGTCGCCCGAGTACAGTGATACTCGTGCGAGTAACGAGTAGTGCCGAGCATGTTCGCTCAACACTAGTCTTCATGTATATCTGGACCCACTGCAACTGTTTCTGCTTGTGAGCACTGTTAAGGGGTGGCCGAATAGTAGGTTTATGCACCACAGCAAGCCTTTGAAGGATCCTACACCTTGAGGTTCGAGGGACTCCAAAGGCACCAGCAGCTTCAAATATCTGTTTGTTGGTTTGTAAGGCCTTTTTAGCAGCTGCTCTCTTAATCTGATGAACTTGCCTGGCAGAAACCTTCCTCATTCTGCCTTTATCTGCACGAACACATCTGTGCTCAGAATCAGCTACAAATCTTTTCACAATACGATGATCACGTTTAAGTTTTCGTTCAATACCTAATGTTTTTATCCCTTGTCCAAGGCATTGCATTATTTGTTGCTTTTCGGCAGCAGAGACATCCTTTTTCTTTCCCATGTTACTTGAAAACTGTGGCCTGCATAATATTGTGGAACACCCAGTTTTCCTTTTATTGGGCTCACCTGCCAAACTAATTATCACAGATATCTGAAATTGATTTCAATGATCCAAAGAACCCTGAGACACGATACCATCAATGGGTTTCATTGAAAAAAAATAAAAATAAAACCCTATGACACTTAAAACCAATTTGCATAATAATTTGGAACACAGTGTATGAATGGTCCTCAACCAGAATTTTCAAATTACAGTAAGTATATTTTAAAGTTTATTCAAATCAATTGCTCTACATTATTATTATTACGGTTACGCTTTAAAGGTTGGTTGGAACGAACCTACAATAGAAGGAGTTAGTCTCACAGGGAAAGAAACAGTGTTCCTTCTAGACGTCCAACGTATTAGTCTGACAGTACATCAAGGCTGCATGTAGTGGGTGATTTGTGGCAACTAGAACAAAGAGACTGCCGTGAGATAGCGTGATTCAAATTGTTGACCAAGACACAGATTGAGAGACAACCTCTTATTTAGAGAACAATCGTCCAGCAAAATGAGCTTAACTCAGAGAGAGTACAGAGGATGGGACGGTAGGTACAAGACCCAAAGCCTAAGAAGTAACAGGTCGGCATGGGCTGTTTGTGATACAAGTCGGCATTCTCAAGCGGAATCTCTGTTAGCATCTGCAAGCAAAAGGCTCTCCACTGGCAATATAGAAAAACCAGTAGCCTCCTCCCCTATGGGGAGAAGAGACCATCACAAGGATGCACCTGGGAGCACAAGGCTCTATTCTTGCCTTAGTGGTCAGACTCCCTGTGTTCCCTTCTCTACAAGGAAAAGAGGTGTGGAGCCACAAATACTAGGTAGTGACTGTCACAGACTGTGCTGGGTTATGCTGGGACTCATAGGACCAAAAAGATTGGGAACAACCCAGTGGGAACTGAAGGCTGCCTAATATTGTGCTGTGGAACTGGAACTGTGTTTAAGTTATGTTCCTGCTATCTCACATATGAGTCGTGACTGAAAAACAGTGGAAACTCATGTAAAGAACTGTTGTTTAAAGTGAACTGTTGGCCTTTTTCTCAGTACTACCCAGTATCTGATCTTGGCCTCGCTTAAGGCAATGGCATCATGCAGCCTGCAGAAAGGTATGGCTTACACAAGTCTACACAGCCAGCCAGGACCATGGTTTTCATGTAGCACACTGGGGCGTCGGAGCTACGACCGTTCACAGCTACTCTCACTTCCTAATTTCTTCTTGAGGCTTCCCGTGGAGAGGTTACGTTGCTATCATTCTTCACTACTACTGATAAAGTCAATTCCTGGAGGATCACAAACACCTTTCTGAAATACACCCTTAGCTTTCTGTAGGGGAACTCTTGACCCAATATGGCAACCATAACCTCCTACCAATATACACAATTGAGTTCCTTTTAACTGTAGTCAGCTCTGCACTAGCATGCTGCTGATACAAGTCCTTCTCTTTTTGTCCCCCTTTACAAGGGTTTTCTTTTTCCCTTGGGATTCTCTCTACCATTTTATCGGCTCCTTACCCAGATTCCAGTCTATCGAATATGAAATGTTGCAATCTATCCCATATGCTTCCATGGTCCTCAGGGCATATTATTTGATGTCTTCCCTCTTCTCACACACATCCTGTAACATGGCAGTCTGCTAACTGTCAGACCATAGGCCATGCAAAACTGAGTACTAACTGTCAACTCCCTTGAAACAACTTTCTGGTCTGCCCATATAACACCTCCATGTTGGCTACTGACATTACTGTAATTGACCAGCCTTATTGCATTATCTGGTCTTATATAATATAAGACCCGGTGATGCAATACTGAGCCCACTCCCCCCTGGAAGCAGTTTAAGGAGAGTTGATCTAGGAGGGAGAGCTTAGATTAAAACAGGCATATGTGGCACCCCTGCGGGTAAGTGTCACAGGATCACCTGGTGCACAGAGGGATTTCCACATCAAGTACCCTACACATGCAACACCTTCCACCCCAGACCTGAAGGTGGGAGCTCTACTTGCTGCCTTCAAGCAAGGTCCCCTATAAATTTAGGCCCAGGGCAGGAGTTAGGCAGTTCAATGAGGTGCAGCACTGAGGAAGACATCCTGGTGAATGGTGCCACACTAAGCCCGTGCCAGAGGAAAGCCTAGCCAGTGCAGGGGCCCAAGAGTGAGGGTCGGATTCAAGGTGAGGACAGAGTGGGGGCAGAGGAGCCCTACCAGCTCACCCCAGGAAACCATCCAGAAATTGGAGTCCGAGTCTATGAGGGAAAACTAGCCCAACAGAGAAAGCACCGGACAACCAGAAGACTTCAGTCTCCTGGGACGCTTGTAGCATAGCGTACTAGAGAGCCAGGGACTGCAGGAGAGAAGCAGTGCCCAGCAACAGGTTCTCACCATCTGCAATACAAGCAAGGAACACAAGAGAGGTCAGGGCTGAGCTTCAGGCAAGCCAGGACATTAACACACACAAGGGCAAGGAGGCCTCACAACTCACCGGGTGTGGAGATCCTAAAGTGCCTCCCGACCACCTGGAGTGTACCCTGCATGTTACCTGCAATTCCATCAGTAAAGGTATGGAAACATCTCTCAGCATGCATGTGTCTGTTATTGCAGCCCCTGATCCTGCCCTTAACACAGAGTGCCTGCAAGCATCTCCACCTGATGAGCCACCTTCCGCTGCAGCACCAGAGTCAAGGCTGAGTGGAGAGCTGCCTCCCTGTGCAGAATCCCTGCATCCAACCCTGCCCCAGGGACCCCGCTTCACCTACGGGAAGCGTTATCATCTAGCTGCGGCAACACCATCCCCGGAGGTCTGAAGGCAGAGCGGTATCTTTACCGGGTATCACAGGTGGCATCACAAACTTTTATTATTTTTCTTTTACACATTTTTCAGTGAACACCAGGGACACGGGCTCGGGCAAGCCACCCGTGACAATCCTGCTGAATCAATACCCAGGACCCGGGCACCCAAGGCCCTGGGGTGGGTCACATATAGGCAGGGTTTATTGCTTAACAGTACTTCTATAGGTATACTGCTTCTGCAACCTAAAAACAAAACTCCTTTTCAGGGTTACATACTATCCTTTCTCTATTAAAGCAACTGTTACCTGCACTCAATATTGTAATAGCTGGTGGAGGTGGGATAGTTATGGATTAGAGGCATGTACGCAGGATTAATTGCCTTAAGGTACTGTCGATTTGACGTGAGCGCGCACTTTTCGGGCATTTTTTACATCGCTGTGGAGCTGTCACACGTAGCTATCTCGCGTGCAATCTCCGTCAATCCTGCGTTCTGGAAATTGCCTGCAGAAGACCGGAAGCGATCTTCCCTCCCCACATCACCACGTCACACGCCACAACCACATCAGTGATGTGGGTGTAGAGTTTGACCACGGCGAGGAGACAGGCATGCCAGAGTGTGTTACACCGCACCCCTACCACTCAGCTTGGCCTACACAACTGCGTTACCACCAAGCCACCAATCGCCGCAGACTGGATGTGGAAAACAGCACACTCAGGCATGCCTATGGGATTGATTCCAGAATGTCTGAGCTCGCTTTCTACATCGCTATCGCCCTGTCACACGCCACGTTGCGCTGAAATCGACTGGTGGATATCGCCTGATTTCACTGCAGTGCAGGGCAATCAGGCGACGCTCCACCAGCGATTTCTCGCCATAGAATCGCCCAGTCATACGCCACTACACACATGCGATGTGGTTTCCACATCGCCAAATTCAGGAATTGCCAACGATATGGCGGCGTGTGACGGTAACTTTAAAGTACTTCTGAGGATATACTGCTTCTGCAACTTAAAAATAAAAGTCCTTTTCAGGGCTACATACTGTCCTTGCTATAGTAAAACCACTGTTACCTGCATTTAATATTGGAATATCTGGTGGATGTGAGATAGTTTAGATTAAAGGCATTTAGGCAGGATTTCTTGATTTACAGTACTGTACTTATAGTACAGTAGATATATGGCTGCTACCTAAAAACAACATTGTGGGTTGCATACATACAGTTCTTTTTTTTCTAACAAAACAGCTATTACCTGCATTCAGTGTAGGCATAGCAGCTGGTCGAGGAGAGATAGTTTTGGATTAGAGGCATATACAGTGCCTTATGAAAGTATTCGGCCCCCTTGAACACAATCGTGAAGTGGAACGATATTTATTGCATATTTTAATCTTTTTTAAAAAATAAAAAACTGAAAAGTGGGACGTGCAATATTATTCGGTCCCTTTGAGTTAATACTTTGTAGTGTCACCTTTTGCTGCGATTACAGCTGCAAGTCACTTGGGGTATGTCTCTATCAGTTTTGCACATCGAGAGACTGAAATTCTTGCCCATTCTTCCTTGCAAAACGGCTCGATCTCACTGTGGTTGGATGGAGAGCGTTTGTGAACAACAGTTTTCAGCTCTTTCCACAGATTCTCGATTGGATTCAGGTCTGGACTTTGACTTGGCCATTCTCACACATTGATATGTTTATTTCTGAACCATTCCATTGTAGATTTTGCTTTCATGTTTGGGATCATTGTCTTGTTGGAAGATAAATCTCCGTCCCAGTCTCAGGTCTTTTGCAGACTCCAACAGCCTTTCTTCCAGAATGGTCCTGTATTTGACTTCGTCCATCTTCCCATCAATTTTAACCATCTTCCCTGTCCCTGCTGAAAAAAGCACGCCCAAACCATGATGCTGCCACCACCATGTTGACAGTGGGGATGGTGTTTTGAGGTGATGAGCTGTGTTGCTTTTTACGCCAAACATATCATTTTGCATTGTGGCCAAAAAGTTTGATTTTGGCTTCATCTGACCAGAGCACCTTATTCCACATGTTTGGTGTGTCTCCCAGGTGGCTTGTGGCACCTTCAAACAAGACTTTTTATGGATATCTTTGAGAAATGGCTTTCTTCTTGCCACTCTTCCATAAAGGCCAGATTTGTGCAGTGTATGACTGATTGTTGTCCTATGGACAGACTCTCCCACCTCAGCTATAGATCTCTGCAGTTCATCCAGAGTGATCATGGACCTTTTGGCTGAATCTCTGATCAGTCTTCTTCTTGTTCGAGATGAAAGTTTAGAGGGACGGACGGGTCTTGGTAGATTTGCAGTGGTTTGAGACTCCTTCAATTTCAATATGATCGCTTTCTCAGTGCTCCTTGAGATGTTTTTGCCACAACAGTATCTCGGACCTGCCTGGTGTTTTCCTTGGTCTTCATGATACTCTCTGCACTTGAAACAGAACCCTGAGACTATCACATCGCAGGTGCATTTATACGGAGACTTGATTACACACAGGTGAATTCTATTTATCATTACCAGTCATTTGGGACAACATTGGATCATTCAGAGATCCTCACTGAACTTCTGGAGTGAGTTTGCTGCACTGAAAGTAAAGGGGCCAAATAATATTGCACGCCCCACTTTTCAGTTTGTTATTTTGTTAAAAAAGTTTAAAATATGCAATAAATTTTGTTCCACTTCACGGATGCTTCCCACTTGTAGAATTTTATATCTTTATGTTTGAAGCCTGAAATGTGGAAAAAGGTTTAAAAGTTCAAGAGGCCAAGTACTTTCACAATGCACTGTAGGTAAGGTTCATTTCCTTGATGTCCTTCTATATGTCTACTACTGCTTCAACCTAAAAACAAAAGCCCTTTTCAAGGATACATACTGTCCTTTCTCAAGTAAAACTGCTGTTACTTGTTTTCAGTGGGGAATAGATGGTGAAGAAGGGATAGTTTTGGTTTAGAGACATATAGGCAGAATTTATTGCCTTACTACACTTTTACGAATTGACGCTAAAACATACAAAGCAGAAGATAATAGAGTTTACAAGAAAAGTTTTAGGAAACATTTTTTCCTGTATAATTACTTGTATGCAAGTCAAAAATTAAAAAGAGAAGAAAAAAAAATGCCTCCCCCATGCCTTACTAGCGAGGCCATCTCTCATTAAATTTCCCCTTCACCCATGACTGCAGTCGATGACATAGTAGAGGGGGAATAAATCTAATCCCTCTAGTAGTCACCGCCGGTAAATGTAATTTTAACATTTTACTACCTTATCTGAGCATGTGGTATGGGCTGACACACCCTGTTTAATTGATGAAGGAGGGATTCTGAAACTCAGAAAGTCTATGTGGACAATGCAAGAAATGGCAAAAATTAGAAGGAAGGGCTGCATTATACCCTGAAAGACACATAGAGGAGGGCCCCAAAAACTTTTTTCCCATTTTTAAAGAGTGGAACTCTTAGACTGATAAATATTATGCACTAAACCATGAACCGTATACCTTTTTTTGGTGGGATGTGGTGCATGGGAATACACCAGTAAAAGGAATATTTGAACTGGCTGTATGTTCCACTGCTGTCATTCGGTGGGGATGAGATGTCTGGGCCAATGCAGGCCTTATTCATTTTAATAAGAGTCAACCTGTCAGCATTTTCAGTTGACATGCGGGTTAGTATGCACCCAGCAGCACTTAAATCCTGCTCTGACAAAATATCTTTATGTTTGAAGCCTGAAATGTGGAAAAATTTTGAAAAGTTCAAGGGGCCAAATACTTTCACAATGCACTGTAGGTATGGTTCATTTCCTTGATGTCCTTCTATATGTCTACTACTGCTTCAACCTAAAAACAAAAGCCCTTTTGAAAATGAAAGTGGCAGGGCAGGCAGCACCTCCAAGGCGTAGGGAGACAGTTCATGTCATGTGTTCAGCTTGGGTACACAATAGCTGTATGGCACAGTTGAACTATGGAGGATATTTCCCTCATTGTTAGACTAACTATCAGGGCCTGGGCACTAAGGAAACTGTCCCAGACTTTTGATAGTGTTTAGAGATGAACAAACACCTGAGTGTGCGGATTTGGTTCGGTTCACCAAATGCAGCTGTGTTCGCCAAATTGCTTGCAGAAACTTCCGCACCTCATTGAAAATCAATGGCAGGCAACATGAAACACATCGAAAACGGATTAAAAGGTGTCCAAAAGCTGACAAACTCCTCATATTAGTGCCAGACACCAGGAAAAGGGACAACAATCTACCTGGAGTATAAATAATCTCATAGTGTAGCATGGGTGCATGAGACATGGTCTGTGCCAGCCTGCACACTCTTCGAAAGTGGTTCAAAATAGGAGGTGGCTAACATTCACTTAAATTTCAGAGGTGGGTGAAATTCAGTTTGAATTGATAAATTGATGAGACACAGGGGAAAAGTGGCAGCAATTTTCTACATTAAGTAAAAAGAGAAGAAGGAGTAAAAGGAGGATGAGTTACAGGTATCTGTATCTGTCATTCAGAGAGCCCTGCTCAAGACAAAAAGGAGACCCAAAGAAGAGTCCCCACTTTTCCAAAAATTTGTGTCAGACCACACTAAAGTGGCATCTATCTTATAAATTTTGAATAGGGCCATAATGGCAGAAAGGCAGGAGGCCTGGGCCCAGCATTTAAAGGTTGATTATTTAGGAAGAGGTGCAGGAATCTGAGGGTATGTTTTGTGCTTAGAGGGCCCTGCTGAAGGAATGCACTACACAGCAAAGAGACCCTAAAAAGAATCCCCACTTTTCCAAAAATTACGTTCACACTACAGCAAAGTGGTATGTATCAAATAAAATAAAACGTATCAGGCAACAATAGCAGCAAGGCAGGAGGCCTAGACCCAGCATTTCAAGGTTCAGTATTTAGGAAGTGGTGCACAAGTGTCATGAGCAGGTATTATGCTCAGAGAACCCTGCTCAAGGAATGCACCACACAGCGAAAAGACCTAACAAGAGTCCCCACTTTTTAAAAAAAATAGGGTCACACCACAGTAAAGTGGTATGTATCCATTAAAACATTATGGCCTGTTGCACATCTAATACTGGGTTGCATTTGCCTTCATTTGTGTTTCTATGCGTTTTTACCTCTAAAAACGCATGCGTTTTTGGCCCCATAGGGTTTAATGGAAACACATGCAAAAACGCATGTACTTTTCTGAAAACGCAAAAATGCATGCGTTTTTATAAACGCAGCCGAAAATGTTGCAGAACACGCATGTGTTTTTGCGTTTGCTGAAAATGACATGCCTTTTTGCATGCGTTTCCATTGAACCCTAAGGGCCAAAAACGCATGTGTTTTTAGCTGTAAAAACACATAAAAAGGCAAATGAAGGCAAACGCAACCCAGCGTTACATATGAAAAGGGCCTTTGTATTGGCCCACAATAGCAGCAAGGCAGGAGGCCTGGGCCCAGCATTTTAAGGTTGAGTATTTAGAAAGTGGTGCACAAGTGTCATGAGCAGGTATTGTGCTCAAAGAGATTACCGGTATATTCAAAAAGCAACCCCAAATGTATAAAAAAATAACGTTTATTAAGACAAGTAAAAGCCATAAACATCAAAAAACACTGTGTACACCAACACCAAAAATGAAAAAAGGATAAAACAATCAAGGAAATGCTGTACAGAAAGTCCTCCACTTACTGGAACTTAGTGAGCTAATAAACTCACCCTACCTAAGTGCGGATCATTGATCACCCTACTTGTTAGTGGTGTCCCAGCTTCCCGGAGGCTCATCCTGGGTTCTCAATCTCAGAAACTCCAATAAGTGGAAACTTTATGGTGACTCTCAAGTCTATTTAAGGTGACTAAATACCATATCACATATCAGCATCTTCTTGAGCAGGATAGAATATTTCCAGTTTCCAGAACCCACAGCAAAGTGGTATGTATCCATTAAAATATTATGTATTGGACCACAATAGCAAAAAGGCTGAAGACTTGGGCCAAGCATTTCAAGGTTGAGTATCTAGGAAGTGGTGCACAAGTGTCAGGAGCAGGTACTGTGCTGAGAGACCCCTGCTCAAGGAATGCACCACACAGGAAAGAGACCCTAATAAGAGTCTCCACTGTTTCCAAAATAAGGCACTGCCTCCACTAAAGTGGCAACAATTGAAATATTGAGTTGCAATGCTGTAATGTGGATCTTAATACAGCACACTGAAAAGTACACCAGCACCTAGTCTCCACATTCTGATACTGTAGTGGAAAGGTTCTTGGAGATCCATGACTTGTTCATCTGGATAAACATTAGCTGATCGACACTATCGGTGGATCCACCCAGTGGGTCCTCTCTAGGGCGCCTTCCCCCGGAAGCGTGACAGGCAGCTCTCCATCAGGCGTTGGAAGGTACCGGGTGCATTGCAGAGTCCAAATGGCATACAATTGAACTCACAGAAGCCCATCGCTGTAGTAAACGCTGTCTTCTCCTTGTCAACCTCAGCCACAGGAACTTGCCATTTCCCACTAGTCAGGTCTAGGGTAGAAAAGTAGTTAGCAGATTTTAATGCGGCTAATGACTCCTCAATCCTAGGTAATGGGTATGCATCCTTGTGTGTAATGTGGTTGACCTGCCGGTAGTCTACGCACATTCTCATAGTCCCGTCCTTCTTTTTAACCAACACTAAAGGCGCTGCCCAGGGGCTACAACTGTCTCTTATTACACCTGCAGTTTTCATCTCTTTGAGCATGTCTTTGGTGGTTTGATAGAGAGCGGGTGGTAATGGTCTATACCTCTCTTTTATAGGCTGATGGTTACCTGTGGGTATAGTGTGCTCTACCCCTTTAATTTGCCCAAAGTCTAACGGGTGTTTGCTGAATATCTGCTCATATTCTTTTACTACCCGGTATACTCCATGCTTTTGATGGGAAGGTGTAGAACTGGTACCCACATGTAGTTTTTGGCACCAATCCTCCAGCTTTTCCCTTGAGCCATTGTCATCTGCCTGACTTGACGGGTTCCAGGGCTCAACGGCTGTGATGGCGTTGTTATCAACTGTAAAGAATTTAGCCATGGTATCATACTTCGGTACGGTGACCTAATCTTCCCCTCATTTTAGAAGGCGTATTGGCACTCTTCCCCGGTGTACCTCAACTATTCCTCTGGCCGTCAATATAGGAGGCCTAATGTCTGAGTGCACGGGTTCTACCAGGGCTTGATAGTCTCGCCCTTTAATACCTATTGCGGCTACACACCAGACCAGCATTTCAGTTTTGGGAGGTATTACAATGAGTATCAGATCACTTACCTTACACTGCCAATTTCACCTCCTGCTGTTTCTATCTGTTGTTTCAGCATCAGGTCTTTTATTTCCTTTTGCAGGAGTCTCTGTTGCCTGGTTCTGGCAGTCTCAGTGATCTGCTGTAAGACAGTAATTACCTCGGAAAAACAATTTTCAATTACATTAATTTCTAGCAACATTACTATTTCACATTCTCGCCGGTCAACATCTACAATAATAATACCCTGATTCTTCAATTCTACCTTCCCAATCTGAATAGTCATTTCTCTGAACCCAACTTGTGGTATTATTTCACCATTGCTAGCCATTATGTTCAATGCAACGTTGGATGGACCACTAATAATGTCTGAATCAGCCCAGTACCTCTTGTAGAGAACATGTGGAATTGATGTTTATTGGGACCCGGTATCCAACAAGACGCTGAAGGAAATGCCATCCAACATGATAGTGATGACTGGACGTCCTCCCACGAACTTGTCATACCAGGCTGCAGGACCTTAAGAGTTTATACCTGAGGAGTGGCCCGCCTTCCCAGGAGATCCTCGTTTAAAGCACATTCCTGGGCAGTGACCTGGTTCCTTGCAACGGCGGCAAATGGGCTGTGCATTGGCTGGTAGCGGTCGCTGGGTTGTCCTCTTGTCGCCTGGTACTTCCTGGGCCTCATCAAGGATCTCTTCTTACTGGTCGCCAACTCGATCTTGGGTGCAGGCTTGGATCCACGCAGTTCCTTGATGTATTTAGCCATGGAAACAACAATGTCCGTCAGGGCATCTAGCTTTTGGTTGATGGCCTCATTAGAGATAGGCTCTTTGCGATCAGCAGCAGTCCATAACATGGAAGATGTCGCTGATACTCCTGGCTGCTGAGGTGCTGCTGTAGGGCCTTGAATAGAGATTATAGCCCGGGGCTCCTCTATCTGCTGTAGGCAGATGGCTCTATCTTTTATCTGGGCAAAAGTTATTCCGGAATTCTGGATGGTCATCATGCTCAAATGTCCTCTGAGAGAAGGGGATAGGAGGCCCTCTATGAAATGATCTATCAGCATTTTATCAGCTCCTGGGGCTAAGGGCAGGTTCTGCTAATTTGAGTGCTTTGAGCGCTTTCTGTAGGTTTAAGGCATAATCTCTTGCGCTCTCCTTAGGCTTTTGTTGGCATCCAAAGAACCTCATATTAGCGCGTGTGTCAGCACTGGATTCAAATGCTGCTTTCAGTCCAGCCACAAGATGCTCTACAGTATCTTTGTCTGTGTCCAGCCAGGACGTAACTTCCCCTGCGCATTGCCGTTTGACTGCCCAATAATCATGCCGACACTTTGGGCTTTGTTAGGGGGTACATGGTGTAGTACGCTTTTATTTTTGTAGCAAAGTCATTGAGGGTATTGGGCTCACCTGAGTATTGCGGTAGCCACATTGCTCCCGGAGTGTATGGCATCAGGAACGGCATGATGGGTGCTGCTCCTTGCGCTGCAGCACCGCCGGGTGCTCCGCTGTTGTCCGGTCCCACAGCATCTCCTTGTTGCGATATCTTGCGCCCCCTTGGTTAATGTCGACCCTCCTGGTCTTCCGCTTCCATCTGGATGTCTACCAAAGGTTCCGCGGTGGTACGGGGATTCTCTTAATCTCCCCCCCGGATGACGTCAGCACAGAGGAGGAGGCTTGCTTCACGCTCTTGAAGGGTACCGCCCACGATGACACTCCCCCTTTTCTTTCCGTGCTTTGCGCGTTTTGTATTGGAGGCAGTTCAAAAATGACGCAATTCACATAAATCACGGCACACGGTACCTGGTTTACCGGGTACGTAGATCCTGTTCGTGACGCCAAGTTGTGGAGCCCACTGGGACAGGGTACCGGTACCGACTGGGTATCACGGGGTTATCACGGCGTCTTTGTCCAGACCGTGTCCGAGCCACAAGTAAAGTTGGGGCTATTTACAGGGGGAAGCTGTGATGCCACCCGTGGTATGGGTCAGGTGACCACCGCTGCTGCAGAGCCTACGGGATGATGGGCAGCAGCCTGTGATGTGATGGCTCTCACGGCAGAGCGTCCCCAGGGCAGTAGTGATGAAACAGTTTGAAAGGGAGAATGGGGCTGGAGCGCAAGGATTACACAGACTCACGGTTTTGTAGTTTTCCAGGTCTTTTACTGTAGAGGTAATTCAGCTGAGTACTGTCCCACTATACAGGGGCCGGGTTGCTCCCACCCTGGCCGGGTCCTTTTGTCTCCCTGTTTCTGCGCTGTGGGTGTGGCCCTGCTGCCACTTTATCTAAGCTGCCAGCCCTGTCTCCCTTCACGGGTACCAACTTTCTAGGCAACTTGAGTCTTGTCCTGTGTTCCTGACCCCGCCGTGTTGCCTCGCTGTGGTACAGTGAAGATGTGGGACCTTCGCTAATCCAGTGTTCACTGTGCTGTTTGTGTCAGGCACAATCTCAGATCCGGTATCCGTTCTGTGCGCTCCCCTGGGGTGAGTTTCAGGGTAACTCGGTCTCCCAGGTGTGTTCCTCTGCTTCTCCTGTCCCCTTTCCTCAGACCCTGGTTTGGCCTGGTACTGGACAGCGGACCGTGGTGTTAGCCTAATGCAGCTCTTTTACTCCCAGGTCCTTCTTCCTCAGTCCTCCTAGGAACTGAACTGCGCACTTCCTCTCCACACGAGAATATATAGGGAAGCAGCTTTTGCTCCCCCTTCTGGCCTGGAGACGCTAGTGTAGTGTTGTGGGTTGTGTGGGGCATTAACCCTTGTGATGTTACTGTGGCACATGAACCCTGGGGTGCCACACATACATTTGCAACATCATCCACATTTGGGCTCACATTTCATGTATAATGCATATTACAGTTGTCTTACTGGCATTCCTGCAGTGCCCAGTGCCCACTAGCCTTTTTCAGCATTCCAGATGTATTGGTGGTGAATGGTGACCTGAATAAACTTATTTATTCTCATCATTATGTTTCATACTAACATGTCATGCTTCGATAATGACTACACCTAAGTATCCACAACCCAGTTTAGACACACCGTGATTTGACATGCAGGTTAAATAGCAGCTAGGCATTAGGCAACAATAGTGTGCAAACATTCAACTCCAGTACTGATGGCTCAGGTCTGTATGGCACTGAATGCAAGAGGCGGGCCTCTTAGGGTAAGCAAACAAACCCAAAGCCGCAGAACTTTAATAGCGTCTCCTCTGTCTGCATTCCTAGTGCAACGCAGGTACGCTGTCTAGATTCTGCACTGAAGTCATTGTGGAGCCCACTGGGACGGGGTACCAGACCGGGGTACTGCTGGGGATGTCATGGAGGTCCTGGTCTGGACCATGTCCTGGGTTCCGCAAGTAAATGGGGGGATATTTACAGGGGAGTTTGTCGTGACGCCACCCACGGGTTGTGGTCAGGGTGACCACCGCTGCTGCAGAACCTCTGGGGATGATGTTTGGCAGCTGGAGATGGAACGGCTCTCCGCAGGTAAAGCCTAGTTCCCCGGGCAGTGGTAGTTAAAGTCTATGATGGATGCTATAGATGTTGCAGGATAGGGATGATAGTGGAGACGGTGGCTGCTTGTGAGGGGAAGTAGGGCTTGAATACAAGGATCACACACACTCATGGTTTTGAATTTTTCCAAGACTTTACTGCTCTTGTTCTTTAGCAGAGAACTGTCCACGGAGTCTGTACCGGGGCCGGGTTGCTCCCACCCTGTCCGGGTCCTCAGCTTCCCACTGCTGCGCTGTGTGTGTGGCCCTGCTGCTGCTTTAGCTGAGCTGTCGGCACTGTCTCTCCTCACAGGTACCCCCTTTGCTAGGCAATTTGAGTCTTTCCGTGTGCTTCTGACCCCGCCGTGTTGCTTTGCTGAAGTACAGTGTAGATCTACAACCTCCACTATCCCGGTGTTTACTGTGCTGCGTGTGTCAGTCACAATTTCGGATCCGGTATCCGGTCTGTGCGCTCCTCCGAGCCGAGTTGTGAAGTCACTCAGTCTCCCAGATGTGTTCCTCTGTTTCTTGCATTCCTTCCCTCAGACCCTGGCTAGGCCTGGAATCGAGTAGCAGACTGTAGAGAAGCCTGAGGCAACCTCTTTACACTACAGTCTCTCTCTCAGTTCTCCCGGGAACTGAACTGCTCTCTTAACAGTATTGCCACGTACTGAAATAACTACTTCCTCTTGACCCAGAGTATATAAGGGAGCTGCTTTAGCTCCCCCTCCTGGCTCAAAGGTGCTAGTGTAGTGTTCAGTGTTGTGTGGGGAGTGAACCCGTGTTGATGTTCCTGTGGCACATTAACCCTTGGGGTGCCATATCATTTCTTCATAGATCCCCGGCAAGGCATGGCTGACCTCAACTCAGAGGATCATATAATCTACCTAACCACCCCTGGGGTAGAAGGTGGGTTGGCAGAACCAGACCCAGAGTGGAATTATGGAGAAAAGATGGAGAATGAGACCTATGTAAGCTAGAGCTCCACCGCACTTCTCAATTAGGGCATCATCTGGGTTACGATGCAAGCCACGGACCTGAGGATCGAGTCCCAGCAGTCAGGTCACTCTTACGCTATGGCATCCAGGACCAAGAGCAGAACATGTCAGACTGCAAAGGATCTGGCAGTATATCTGGCTAGATTCCAGTTGCAGCCGGTGTCGCAGTCTCAGCTACTTGATTCCATTCCGCAAGACCACCAGGACCAGGACCTTTATGGGGAGCCTGAGGAAGAGGACCTACTAGAAGGCAATGTTTCCCAGCTGTGTGGATCACCCTGACCACCTCCGGAGGCATTCAACTGGAGTAATGCCATGTGCGGACCCCTACCCCCTCCTAGCACCTATCCAAGAAGGCATCAACCATCCTGTTCTCCTATGTCATTTATTGAGGAGATTCAACATGCTGATGCCATCACCCAGGACTGGCTGCATGGGCCTAAGACTAATTACTTAGTTTACCAATCCATGAATGGCAAGGTGGTGGTATTAAAACAGGAGAAGTGGTATGGGTTCCTAGTAGAACATGGCACTAAACATCGATGCTATGTCAACCGCACCGCCCTGCAATGTGATGATCTTCCCAAAGACTATGTACCATCTATATTGAGGATGAGGTCACATTCATGAAGGTGTGGGGCATGTACGGGTGGTTTGCAGGTGGCATAAATCGGGTTGGCACCACCGCCGAATTAGAGAAGTGGCAAGAGGAGACCATCTGGAGAGAAGTTGGCATTGGGTGCTGGCAAAGTGCCTCTTGGTTGGCCAGCTAAATGCACCCAAACCCACAAGGCATGCCATTGTTCCCAAAGATGGTCCTGGTCCTGTCTGTCCTAGAAGGGATGGTATTTCCCTAGTTCCACCATCATCTTCTCCAGTGGTGGCAATGATGGATTGTGCTGGGGGCAGGTGGTGACAGAGAATGCACCTAGAGTAGTAGCCCCCGTGACCCCCCAAGACCATCCGAGAGCACAGTACAAGGAGAAACTGTGACAATTATCCAGGGCATGACGGAAAATAGTGAGAGATAATCTCACTGGACCTTACTAAAGGCATGTTGGTGGGTGTGTGAGGCAGTGACTCATCCCTTTTTTGGCATTTTGGCCAAAAATGACTTTTTGGACTTGTATTATTTCCATCTTTTTATTGTACTTGACCAAGACATGTGTTTTTGTTAAAGTTATCATAACATTTTGCGCTTTTTGCGCTTCTCTCTACTAGGCATTCATGCACACTTTGGGGTCCAACTGAAAGATCTTAATGGACTCTGTCCTTCATTGCCTCTCCACCCCTTTAACAGTCTGTGTGCTGCTGCAGATCCCTGTGGGACTTTCATTATGTGTGTATATGTATATTATGTACTATGTGTATTGTGAAGTTTTTTTGTTTGTTTGAGACTTATAGTTTGTGTGTGTGTATTGTGATAGAGCCACTCACAGCTGCCAATTCCAGGTAGACACAGGAAGCCTTGCCGGGTAAACGTCTGGTTTATTTCTGGCATAAACCATATGAACACAACAAAATAGGGGATCAGCTTCTTAGGCTCAGAGCTGCACACTGCTCTCCTCCACTCTAAAACTCACACCAAAGAAAAAAAAAACAGAAGTGATCATTTAACTTCTCTGACCACACCTCAGGGAGGGAGGAACATGCTGAATCAGCCCCAGCTCACATAACAGAGTTCATCAATCTGGCTGAAACGTATCTCAAATCCCTTACGGTACCAGTAATCATATTACACATTCCCCCCCTCTGCCCAAAGCCGGAGGTTTGGGCACCATTGGACACCAAACAGGGGAACCTAGACAGGGCATCCGCATTCCCATGGAATTTCCCGGGCCTGTGCTCAACATGGAAAGTGAAATCTTGAAGAGCCAAAAACCACCGGGTCACTCTGGCATTCTTTCCCCGTCTGTCCCTCAGCCACGTCAGGGGCGCATGATCGGACACCAGCCTAAACCGTCGCCCTAGGAGGTAATAACGTAAAGTGTCCACCGCCCATTTGATGGCCAAACACTCCTTCTCAACAATAGCATAGTTCTTTTCGCAGGACGACAACTTTCTACTAAGGTACAGGATTGGATGTTCTTCTCCATGTACTACCTGGGACAGGACAGCTCCTAGCCCGACCTCTGACGCGTCGGTCTGGAGTACAAACTCCTTGCTGAAATCTGGTGCCATTAGGACCGGTCGGTTACACAGAGCGGACTTTAGGTCCTGGAAAGCCGTCTCAGCTTCCGAAGTCCACTTGGCCATGGAGGACTTCGTGCCCTTAAGGAGGTCAGTCAAGGGAGCGGCTTTCACAGCAAAGTTTGGGATGAATCGCCGGTAATATCCGACAAGTCCCAGGAAGGCTCTGACTTGCTTTTTAGAGAGGGGTTGTGGCCAACTCTGGATTGCCTCCACTTTATTTAGTTGTGGCTTGATCTGGCCTCTCCCGACAACATAACCCAAATACCTGGCCTCCTCCTTCCCGATGGCGCACTTCTTCGGGTTAATTGTGAACCCCGCAGTTCTCAGTGCCTCCAGCACCCTCTGGACCTTCTGCAGGTGACTTTCCCAGTCCAAGGTATAGATCACTATGTCGTCCAAATAAGCTGCAGCGTACCTCTTATGGGGGGCTAGGATTCGGTCCATGGCCCTCTGGAAGGTGGCCGGGGCTCCCTGAAGCCCGAATGGCATCCGTGTATACTGGAAACAACCATCAGGTGTAGAAAAGGCCGTCTTCTCCTTGGCACTCTGTGACATAGGTATCTGCCAGTATCCTTTTGTTAGGTCAAGGGTGGTGATGTACCTTGCTGGTCCTAACCTCTCGATGAGCTCATCGACTCGAGGCATCGGATAGGCATCAAACTTGGAGACTTCGTTCAACTTGCGATAGTCATTACAAAACCGCCATGATCCGTCCGGTTTCGGCACCAGTACGATGGGACTGGACCAGCCACTCTTTGATTCTTCGATAACACCGAGATTCAACATTCTTATCACTTCCTTCGAGATCACTTCTCGACGAGCTTCAGGGATCCGGTACGGCTTCAGGTTAACCCTCACGTGTGGTTCAGTGAGGATGTCGTGTTCCACAACCTGGGTACATCCCGGCAGGTCTGTGAAGAGATCCCTGTTCCGATGAAGCACCTCTTGACACTGTTGCTTTTGAGCCCTAGACAGTGTGTCCGCCACTGTGACCTCTTTGATGTCGGCCTCCATCTTCCCTACCAGACAGGGGGTTTCCATAGGGTCTCTATCCTGCCATGGCTTCAGCAGGTTGACGTGGTATACCTGATAAGGCTTCCTTCTTCCAGGTTGGTGAATTTTATAGTTCACCTCGCCCACTTTGTCAACCACTTCATAAGGCCCTTGCCACTTGGCGAGGAATTTACTTTCACCTGTAGGGATCAATACCAGTACACGATCACCAGGACTGAACTGTCTCACCCTTGCAGAGCGGTTATAAACCCTTGCTTGCGCCTCTTGCGCTCGGAGCAAATTGTCTCTTACGATGGGCATCACCTCGGCGATTCTCGCCTGCATCTGAGCGACATGCTCCACGACACTACGGTGGGGGGTCATCTCCGCTTCCCATGTCTCTTTTGCTATGTCCAAGAGACCTCGAGGATGACGACCATACAAGAGTTCAAATGGAGAGAATCCCGTTGAGGCCTGGGGAACCTCCCTGATAGAGAACATCAGATATGGGAGGAGACTGTCCCAGTCTCGACCGTCTTTCTCGACCACCTTCTTCAGCATGGACTTCAACGTTTTGTTGAATCTCTCCACGAGGCCATCTGTCTGCGGATGGTACACTGAGGTTTTCAATTGGGTTATTTGTAGTGCTTTACACAGTTCCCTCATAATCTTGGACATAAAGGGGGTTCCTTGATCTGTCAGGATCTCTTTTGGAAGTCCCGTTCTTGAGAAGACGTGCACCAATTCTCGGGCTATAGTTTTAGCAGAGGAATTTCTCAAAGGTATCGCCTCCGGGTACCGAGTCGCATAGTCCAGGACTACTAAGATGTACTGGTGGCCTCTTGCAGACTTGACCAGGGGGCCCACCAGATCCATGGCAATTCGATTAAAGGGCACTTCTATAATTGGTAATGGCACTAGCGGACTTCGGAAGTGAGCAACGGGGGCGGTCAACTGGCAGGTGGGACACGACCTACAATAGTCTACAATCTCCCGATGACACCCAGGCCAATAGAACCTCCGAAGGATCCGCTCCTGGGTCTTATCTACCCCTAGGTGACCACCCAGGACATGAGAATGGGCCATGTCTAATACTTTGCGTTTATAGGGCCCTGGAACCAACAGCTGGTCTATTACCTCACCTCTCACCTGGGTAACCCGATATAGCAACTCTCTATTTACTGCAAAGTGAGGGAACCTGGTGTCAGCCCCTGGCTCCTGGGCAACCCCGTTTATAACAGTCACATTGTCAAAGGCCCCTTTCAGGGTCAAGTCCCTCATTTGAGCAGTCCCAAAATTCCCGCTGGATGTCATCAACTCCAGGAAGTCGGCTTCATGGGACTCTGGCTCATCGTCGTCACCAAGCAGCACTCCCAGGGGAAACTCATCTGCCTCCTGCAGCGGCACTGTCTCTGGCTGGGCTGCCTGTCCTTCACCAGGACCCTTCGATACCGCCCCCTTTTCCCACAAGTCCCAAAACAAAGTAAAGTCCCGCCCGATTATCACCGGGTGCAATAAGTTTTCCACCACCCCAACTTCATGTGACTTAGTTCCGCAGTTTGTTTTTATGGTCACAATAGCAATGGGGTAGTTCTTGGCATCTCCATGGATACAGCGGACACCCACCTTTTTTCCTGGTATCAGTCGATGGGGAAGTGTGGCCCTCACCAGGGTCACCAAACTTCCGGAGTCCAAGAGTCCCGTTACTCGGGCCCCATTCACTTCCACAAGACATGCCTGCGGGCCCTCTCTGGGTTCCCTGTCAATGCTGCAGACCGGGTAAGCATAATATGAGGAGCGCCGACCCAGGCTACAGTCCATTTGCTCAGTAGTCAGGGGACAACGGGCGGCTACATGACCAGGACCTTGACACCTCCAACAGATTAACGGACCAGCTGGAGATTTTGTTACGCCTCCACTTGCCCCTTGTGACCTCGGGCTCCCTCCACCCGTGGCTCTATTACCCTTCCTTTGGGTGTCGGACGCGGTTTGTAGCCCCCAATATTTAGTTGGCAAGTCTGTGGTTTCCCTTGGGTACTCTCCACCACCTGGTACCTCTCCACCAGTCCCACTAGGTCATCGGCATTCTGGGGTCACCCTGAGCAACCCAGGTTTGCACTGGCTTTGGGAGGGCATGCACAAATCTGTCCATTACCACCCGCTCCACCATTTGCGCTGGTGTGGAGGTTTCTGGCTGCAGCCATTTTTGCACGAGATGTAGCAAGTCAAACATCTGGGAGCGAGGGGGTTTGTTGCCATGATAGGCCCATTGATGGACCCGCTGAGCTCTAACAGTCATAGTCACACCCAGACGTGCTAAAATCTCAGTTTTTAGCTTCCCATACTCACGAGCGTCCTGTAAAGCCAGGTCATAGTAAGCTTTTTGGGGCTCTCCCGTTAAAATGGCGCCAACACCTCCGCCCACTGTGCCGGTGGCAGCTTTTCTCTCTCTGCGACCCTCTCAAAAATTGTCAAAAAGGCTTCAACATCATCCCCCGGGGTCATCTTTTGGAGCGCCCGTCTTACCGCCTTCCTGACGCCGGAATCCTCATCTGGACCTGGAGACGGGCCAGCTGCCCTTGCCCGGACGAGCTCAGTCAGGAGTTCCTGTTGCTGCTCCCGCTGCTGCTGCAACTGCTGAATCAAGAGTTGATTGGTTTCCTGTTGCGCAAGCTGTTGTTGGTGTTGCTGCTGCTGCTGTTGCTGTTGGATCTGCACCAAGTGCTTAATCAGGTCCTCCATGCCGTCTGACTGTGTTTGCAGGCTTGTGGCTGCCTTCACCCAGGACATGCAGGTCGTTTGTAGTCAATCCAGGCGCTTCCTGGGGGTCTATGCCCGCATTCTCCACCAAGTGTGATAGAGCCACTCACAGCTGCCAATTCCAGGTAGACACAGGAAGCCTTGCCGGGTAAACGTCTGGTTTATTTCTGGCATAAACCATATGAACACAACAAAATAGGGGATCAGCTTCTTAGGCTCAGAGCTGCACACTGCTCTCCTCCACTCTAAACTCACACCAAAGAAAAAAAAACAGAAGTGATCATTTAACTTCTCTGACCACACCTCAGGGAGGGAGGAACATGCTGAATCAGCCCCAGCTCACATAACAGAGTTCATCAACCTGGCTGAAATGTATCTCCCATCCCTTACGGTACCAGTAATCATATTACAGTATATAGTAAATTTTATAGTTCACTCCTTGTGTTCCGTACTGTTTATGCAAAAAGATGCTTTGATACTGCCCTATAGTGACTGGTGAACAAGCCGCAGACCTCTGGCCTGAAGGTGTGAGGTATGGAACTGCAAGACACTACACCCACTCCAGTTGAACAGGGCTGGCCAAGGGCAGTTCTCAAGGGCTGCAAACAGTACATGTATTCAGGATTTCCCTAGCATTGCACAAGGTTCTGAAATCATCAATCACCTCTGCAGGTGATGGAATAAGCACCTGTGCAATGCTAAGGAAATCTAGAAAACTTCCACTTTGTTCAGACCTAAAGTACTGTAGTTGACCACCCCTGCCCTTGAAGATTCTGTGGAAGTAGCCAGGGGGCAAGAGGAATCCTAGAGCCCTCTCACCACAACTGCGGCTCTCCCTGGACTTACTTAAGCCCTGTGCCCACGATGTGTTGTTTCATGTTTTTTTATGCAGATTGAGAATTTGCATCAAAATCGCATGGCTATACTGAGACCAGCAAAGTGTAGGACAGGTCAGAAGTGCTGTTCCCATGTTGCTTTTTTGTTTCCTTTCACATGTGGTTCAGATTTCTTTTTTCTGCCCCAAAATCTGCAGCAAATCTGCTATTAAGAAAAAAAAACACGATGGCACAGCACTTGAGAACTCTTAAGCTCCCGTCACACGGGACGACATCGCCACCCATTACAGAGGCGATGTGGGGGCGTGGCCTCTCACCGACGTCATCGCCCCTACGTCGCCTCATGTAAAGGGGCGATGTCGGTGGTGCCGGGTGGTCGCTTGGTTTCAGAGCATGTGCACACATCGCCCCATGTAACCAGGCGCCGGCGACCTGTCAGGCCATAGGCTCCCATTGTCCTGCATCGCCGCTGGGGTTTCCAGACACCCCGGCAGCGATGCCGCCTGACAGCTCGCCGGCGCGGGGCTGGAGGTGTCGCCCCGTGTAAACGGGAGACGGCGACGCTGGCGGAGCGCCAAAAACATGTGCGCACCTGCCAGTCGCTGCCAATATCCCCAGCCCCGTCGCCTGGTGTGACGGGGGCTTTAAAGACTTTTCTGGCTTCAGGATAGACATGCAGATTCTCAAAATCTGCTTCCAAGAAAGCAACAACATGGCAGGGCCATAGTGGGATTCTCTGCTGTGGAATGCTGGCTGTGTAACCTGACATAAAATAAATAATGGGGAAAAAATGTTGGGCTCCACCCTATTTTGTATTGCCAGCCAAGGTTAAAGTAGGCAGCTGAGAGACGGTATTCTCATTGGGGTGAGGGCTCATCATTATTGCCCCACCTCCCCATGCCATGGAATAGCATCCAGCATCTGCCCCTGAACAGTATCCTCCAGCATAGGTGTGGTAGCGCCCTAGACCTCCGTAAATCTGCTCTGTCTTATACAGACACTCCTGGCTTTGGCATACAAATACTGATCAAAAATACTGATAAATAAACAATCACTGAGCAGCTCACCTACACTAAAGAATTTAAGTATTGTGTCACTCTATGAGTACTGTTATGCTTGTGTGCATCATTAAAGTTGAACCACGATGCATATGTATTTCATTGAAGTGTAATAGCCTATGCTTGAGTGCCTCTTTGGAGAAAAATAAAGGACTGTTGACTTTACGATCTGTCAATAAATATGAATAAACTCCTCTCAGCCTCATGGATGGTACAAACTAACCTTCATCCTTGGCATAAATGGAAATTATAACCAGAAATTGATTTATTGTTTAACCCCTTCACCACCCACTGAAAAAGCCCAGGGTCCACAGTAAAAAATTCAAGACTTCTATTTTTTTTCAATTTAATACAGATAGCGATATTAAAACAATAAATAAAAAAATGAAAAAAATAAATTTATCAAAAAAATCTTATTTAAACAATGGGTCATTTTCTTATCATAGCACCCCTTTGACCTCTTAGTATCCCCTCCACATGCATCAGATTCCAGCTAGATTAAATGGCTGTGTCTAAGGCTGCTTCCACACTGCAGTTTTTTCACTGATCAGTGTCCATCAGATTTGTGTGCCAAAACCAGGAGTGTCTCCAAAACTCAGAACAGGTGTCAATCTTTCAATTATAGTTTTTCTCTGCAAGTTCCTCTCCTGGTTCCTTCTCCTGGTTTTGGCACACAAATCTGATGGACACTGATCAGTGAAAAAACTGCAGTGTGGAAGCAGCCTTACAGACACTGCCAAAACTGATATCCAACCAAAGCTTGTATACAACTTGCCTCTTATAAAAATACTAAATTTGTCATTTGCATTATTAGAAAATTATAAAAAAGGGTGTGTAGGCTCAGCGCAATTCCTTTATTTCAATGGCTTTTGTATACTATATACCGTATATACTCACATAAAAGCTGAGTTTTTCAGCCCAAAAATTGGGCTGAAAAGTCCCCCCCTCGGCTTATACGCGGGTCACTGTTTACTGTATACAATGTATACAGTATACAGTGCCCTCCCATTAGTATACAGGGCCCCCCCTTTTTTAGCAATCCTGTAAAGGAAGAGATTAGTATACTTATCCCTCCGCTGTCCCGCTGCCTGTATACAGCCCAGAGGTATATACAGCCCAGAGGTATATACAGCAGCCCCAGTGGTATATACAGCAGCCCCAGTGGTAGTATACAGCAGCCCTTAGGTAGTATACAGCAGCCCAGAGGTATATACAGCCCAGAGGTATATACAGCCCCAGAGGTATATACAGCAGCCCCCCCCCATATCAGTATACAGGGCCCCCCTTGGGTAGCAATCCTGTAAAGGAAGAGATTAGTATACTTATCCCTCCGCTGTCCCGCTGCCGCTGTCCCGCCGCCGTCATCGCGCTCCTCCGTCTTCATCCAGCGTCTTCCGGCTTCCTCCGGTGGGCGCAGGCAATGACGTCATTGTCTGCGCGCCAGAGGAGGAAGCCGGAAGAAGACGGAAGATGCTGGATGAAGACAGAGGAGCGCGATGACGGCGGCGGGACAGCGGCAGCGGGACAGCGGAGGGATAAGTATACTAATCTCTTCCTTTACAGGATTGCTACCCAAGGGGGGGCCCTGTATAGTGATATGGGGGGGGCTGCTGTATATACCTCTGGGGCTGTATATACCTCTGGGGCTGTATATACCTCTGGGGCTGCTGTATACTACCTAAGGGCTGCTGTATACTACCACTGGGGCTGCTGTATATACCACTGGGGCTGCTGTATATACCTCTGGGGCTGTATATACCTCTGGGGCTGTATATACCTCTGGGGCTGCTGTATACTACCTAAGGGCTGCTGTATACTACCACTGGGGCTGCTGTATATACCTCTGGGGCTGCTGTATACTACCACTGGGACTGCTGTATATACCTCTGGGGCTGTATATACCTCTGGGGCTGCTGTATACTACCTAAGGGCTGCTGTATACTACCACTGGGGCTGCTGTATATACCTCTGGAGCTGCTGTATACTACCACTGGGGCTGCTGCTGTATATACCACTGGGGCTGCTGCTGTATACTACCACTGGGGCTGCTGCTGTATACTACCACTGGGGCTGCTGCATATACCTCTGGGGCTGCTGTATACTACCACTGGGGCTGCTGCTGTATATACCACTGGGGCTGCTGCTGTGCACTACCACTGGGGCTGCTGCTGTATACTACCACTGAGGCTGCTGTATATACCTCTGGGGATTCTGTATACTACCACTGGGGCTGCTGCTGTATATACCACTGGGGCTGCTGCTGTACATACCACTGGGGAGGCTGCTGTATACCACACTGCTGGGGGCTGTATACCTGTGCTGGGGTCCACCCTTGGCTTATACACGAGTCAATAGGTTTTCCCAGGTTTTGGGGGCAAAAGTAGGGGGGTCGGCTTATACACGGGTCTGCTTATACACGAGTATATACGGTATTAATATAGCAAACAATATGTATGCTAGAAAATTTTAAATAAAACCACAGATATGTGTTTTTTTACAGTGTACTGGGTATTTATTAAAATTATTTTTATCAAAATTTTTTTATATAAAATGCTTTAAAAACACTAAAATCCACTGTATATATATATATATAATTATATATACAGTTATTTCTATAATTCAGTGATAATCTCATTACTCTTCTGGTCAAAGTTCTGTTCCATTAGTGGGGGTGATGTCTCTCAGAATCCATATGGGGTGCCCTAAAAAACATTCAGTGTATCAGTATATATACCGTATGTATATCTTTCTGTTGGCTATTATTGTATATTAAACTTGGATGATTTCTCTTACCTCTATATATTGCTCTACATGCTATCTTCTTGTCGGGCTATGCATTGCTTGATATGGATTTCCTCCTTTTTTGCGGTGCTTCCTTATAAAATGTTTGTATTAGTATGTTGTTGTATGGGGGATCAAAAAATCTCTGTATTTTTGTGCTCATCTATTTTTTCTTGCAGGGGTGGCTGTGGTGTCCCAATATTCTGGTTCTACTTGTGGTGTCTATATTTCTTTTTTTATATTTCGTCCCTTGAACCTACAACAATATATATGTGTAATGTGGTAGTATTATTATACAGCCTTGCTATATTCCTTTTGAGTCTATGTCTATAGTATTAGGAAACTTTAATTTAAAGAGTCTCCAAATTTCAGCTTATTCAGTTGTAGTATGTTCTTGCCATCTATATGTTATATGGCTCCTGCTCTACATTCATTATATTTCCCCTCCCCCGTTGTTCTGATTCCCCTTTTGGTACAGTTGCTGTTAACACCGTGTGCTTTGGCTCACCTGTTATGTGATGTATCCGCCTGCTCTGTGTCCTATATTTGGCATCTCCCTCTCTGTGGGATCTGCGGGTCTCCTCTGGGGTAGATGTGTTGGAGCCCTTTCCTCCAGCGTCTCCACTCACCCTTGCTCTGCTGTCAGCGTCTTATTCAGCTCTGCTATGCAGTATGCTCCTCTGGCATGATGGAGCTATTGCTTTCTGGTGTGTCTTGTTAATGTGTCAGCAGGGCAATGCTGTGCTGATGCTGGGTGGAGTCCACTAAGCTAAGCTGTCTGATCGGTCACAGGCAGTGTAAAGTCAGGACTGGTGCTCTCAGTTACTGATGCATTTCTTGGACTAAATCGGTCCCCTTCCTCAGAGTATCTTAGATCAGGTAGATGGTATTGCGGGTATGATGGTGTAGTCCTCCACAGGTAGGACTGGGACCTCCGTGCAGCATTCCTGTAAGGAAACAAGTTCATGGGAAGAAAGCAAACTGAGTCCAAAGTCACTGTTCCTCCGGGTACTTTACTGGCAATTGTATTGGTTGCATACAAAAGTTACAGTGCAGTATTCCTGATGGTGTGAGGACAGGTAGCTGAACGGGTGGCTGCAGGCAAATCTTAGGTGGTATGGTGGACCCTTGGTGCGTGCCTTTGTGCTCTACACTCGTCTGTTTCTTTCCTGCTTCTAGTGGTGGGGAAGTTTGGTTCCTTAAAGCCAACCTGACCGTCTTCTGTCTCTCTCCTTTGCTCCCGTCGGATAACCCTCTGCTGGCTGACCGCTGAACTATCAAGTGGTGCCTGGTACCCTCTTTCGGTCTCTCAGGTGCCCGGGAGAAGTGTAGACTCCACGGGTCTCCGGATTTTCTGTGGTCCTAAAGTATCCCACAGGTGTGGGCTCCAGTGCCCGGTAAGCTTGAACCTCCTCAAGTTCTTTCTACTCCCTTCTGGCTGTCTGCTCCTGGGATCTTTCTTTAATCCTGGTCCCTCAGCCGAGATACCCTTCTGCTTCCTTTCACTCCTCAACTCCCCGGTCAAAGACCTTTTTGTTCCCCTAGAGGTGGTTTTATTCCCTCCCGGGTAACCTCCCATCATGTGATCTAGTGTGGGGTGCTGGTTAATGGGTACCACCCACCATCCTATGATCCACCTGCAGTACCCCTCTGTGACGCCTGCTTAGCGGGGCGCCACATGTGCATACCGTGCTAAACCCATAAAAACAAACCTTCACTTGGCTATATCAATGGAAAATAAAAAAGTTATGACGTTTGGAATAGGGTGAGGAATAAACGAAATAGCAAAAACTAAAAATCACCCGGTTCTTGAGAGTTAAATGAAATACAATCTATACAATTTTCGTATCACTATAGTTGTACAGACCTGTAGAATAATGATTCTGAGTAATTTTTACCACAAAATGAACACCGTAAAAACCCAACACTTACAAGAATTGCATTTTTCACAATTTCACCACATTTAATTTTTTTAACTGTTTTCTAGTACCTGATTAGGTGAACTGAATTGATTCATAAGTACAAGTTTACAGCAAAAAAACAAGTCCTCACATGGCTACGTGGATGGAAAAATGAAAAAGCTATGGTTCTTAGCAAAAGTAAAGGAAAAAACAAAATAATAAAGTTGCTGCAGATACAAGGGGTTAACAGTACCTATCTTTTATGTATTTAGCAGAATTGGATGAGATCCAGATCCTAATGGTGGGTTTACACGCCGCGATATCGGCGTCCAACTCCGACCCAACTCCGACAAAAAGTCACTGGGTCGCGAGTTGGAGCCGATATCGGGTGCGCGTTGTACAGTTTGAGTGTACAACGCGATGCTGGAACGATGCCAAAACGATATCGGAGTTGAATAGCAAAGCTATTCAACTCGCCGATATCGCAAGGCCGTTGTGCCAGCATCGCTGCGTGTGACAGCCCAACTACGATGTGCACGCTGACGTCACCCATTCACTCCCATGTTAAATGGTTGTTCCTGGGTTGGTGGGCGTGCACATCGTAGGGACGTTGCATCCCGATATCGCGGCGTGTAAACTGGCGATGCGATGCAGGGAGAAACGTGCACTAAATGCGCGCTCCCGCGTCGTTGCCTCCGATATCGCCGCGATATCGGGACGTGTAACCCCACCATGAGACCCCCACAAACTGCTCACAAAGGCACCCTGCAACACACTCCTCAGCAGCATGTAGAACTGAGCATTTGTTTGAGTGCAGACCTTGCTTTGTACAGGCTAAATAGAACATTTTTATGCCCATACTACACTCACACTTTCTATTGAGACTAAACATCTTCTTCAATCTACTGAGCAGCGTGCTTCAGAGAGGCATCTTGAGTGAACGGTGGTAATTTCAGGACCTAGACCCCCAACCTTTCTCCTATATAAATTAAATATTACTCATCATTTAAAATAACTACTCTTTAAGTATTACAGTAACTATCCTCAACTGCATGTTCCCTATTCAGTCACAATATTTATGCGCAAATTGAAGTTGTGCAAAAATGTTGCAACATTTGGTGTTTTTAAACCGGTTGCAGAGAGGATTGCCAAAGTGCTCAGACCTGGGATGATCAAGCTAGCACTTTGGTGTAAATTATGCCAAAAATGTATTCCAGTCTCTAACTTGAGTAACACTCCCGGTAAAGACTCACAACAGTTGTAAGGTTCTCTAATCCATTAAGTGGAGTGTGCCATTTAATGAATCAGGTACAATTTACTGCAGCTTCGGTCATTAAAGGGGAACCTCGGGGAGATATTTTTTTTTTGGTATTGTCCCTGCACTCCTTATGTGATCAAGCAGAGCTGGGCACTACAACTCTAGGATATATAGATCACTTACAAGTTAATAAAATCGTATCTGCCCCTCAGCTCTCACCTCTCCCTTCGGGGACCGAGAAATGCAGCCTCATGCTGTCACAGTGAACAGGGGGTGTGATAAGGGTATGGACCCTGGGGGCTCCAGGATGATCTACATTCCTGCCGCCTCATACTTCTGTATAAACAGGGGGCGTGAAAGGGGGCATGGCCACTCATGTTCACACTACAATCCTGTCCCTGATATGCCATCCTATGCAATGTAAAAACAAGGGTGTTCTCCCTTCAAATAGCAATCATGTCACCAAGCAGATATAAACACACGCTGTAATCTTCTGCTGTACAATGATATGATGGAGCATAATGTGTACTGTCATGTATCAGGCTAGGAGCAGAGGGAAAGCACTACATTAATTGATTCAGCACTGCCATAGTCTCCTCTCTCCCATATCAACTTGAAAGCTTCCTGTCCCTGAAACTTTAACACTATGCATGACTGAATTTCTCTGTCTCCAAAGGGAGGGGTGAAAGCTGAGGAGCAAATATGATTTTATTGATTTATAAGCGATCTATACTGTAGATCCTAGAATTATAGTGCCCAGCTCTGCTTCATTATGTAGGAAGGCAGGGACAGTACAATTTTATCTCTATAGAGTTCACCTTTAAGACTTAAGTATAAAGATTATTCAAACTCCATTCTATGATTCCAGATTAGCAAGTATATTTAGGCTAGCTTTCTGAATAGTTCAGTAGAAATATAATGTCTCATGAAAGGGACCAACCCTTTCATTCCGTACAAATTAATAAATACCTTATGTTTGGTGATAAGTTCATTCTAAAGTGGTGATATTCCATAAAATACTATGCTGACAATTCTTATGACATAATTATAATTGCTTATAGTAAATAACACCATGTGTCCATAACATAGTAGATGAGATATGTGAACATTATGAGATATTGTGAACATTGAAATTAAACAGTTTTTATAATCTTTCTGATATACGTCAAATATGGTTAACTAGTAACAATGCATTAAATATATGACATGTAAACCAGCAAAACATTTTCCTGTGATATAGCAACACAGAATAGCAAGTATTTGTGAAGTGTAAAATAAATGATACATGGTTTCTAAATATTTGAAAGATATAACTCTGAAAATTGTGATGCGCATTTGTATTCAGCCCTGTCATTTGATGCCCCTAAATAAAATCCTGAGTGACCAATTGCCACTTAATTATTAAATTAAGCCTAACTGTGTGTAATTTATTCTCAGTATAACTACAGCTGTACTTTGAAGGCCTCAGAGATGTCTTTGAGAACATTAGGGATTAAACAGCATCGTGAAAACCAAGGAACACACCAGAAAGGTCTAGTATAAAGTTGCGGAGAAGAGTAAATGATGGTTAGGTTCTAAAAAAAATAGTTCAAGGTCTGAACATTTCACAGAGTACTGTGCAATCCATCATCCCAAAATAGAAGCATTATGGCACAACATTAAACCTACCAAGACATGACCGTGTCCCTAAACTGACATCCGAAGGAAGGAGAGCACTAGTTGAACAAGCAGTCAAGGGGCCCATGGTCACTCTGTAGGAGCTGCAAAGATTTACAGCTCAGGAGGAAGTATCTTTCTACAGGGCAACTATTAATCATATACTCTGCAAATCTGGTCTTTTTGGAAGAGTGTCAAAAAATATGCAATTTTGAAAGCAATGCATCAGAAGTCCAGCTTTGTGTTTGGAAAAAGCTATATAGCAGACACAACTAGCATAAGGAAACAAGTGCTCTGGTCAGATGAAACCAAAGTCGAACTTTTTGGGCTAAATGCAAAATACTATGTTTGGTGGAAAACTAACACAGCACAATACCCTAGAAACACCCTCCCTACCATCAGACATGATGGTGGCAGCATCATGCTGTAGCAGAGGAATAGCTATGGGTTTGGCTCAGGGGAGTGAAACATCTGATTGCACAGCCTAATCATTGGTATTAGGGAACCTCAGCAGATGACTGCCCTGTTACTGAAAATAAAACTCTACACAAAAGCCAACACTCATGTTACCCCACTACAGTGGCCATATAGTGGTAGATGCCAGTCCTGCAGAATATATAAGATATTACAGTACAGTTGTAGATGGTGACTTACCTCTGATGTTCATTCTTATAATGTTTCTTTAATTTCCCATCTTTTCCATCTGTCCCAGACCAAGATGACCACTTCCTGATCCCCGATTCATCTACAGAGATTACAAGAAAGATACATCTGAATTGTCAATTTCAAGCAATGTCCCCATCTATTCCCAAACTGCACAAACCTCTAATCCTGCTGATACCGCAATACTTTGCCACTGCTACCGTATGTGTCCATATTACTGTACCTGTTGTTCACATAGTAATACCACCACTGTGTCCCCCATATAATACTACCACTGTACTCCCCACATAATAATGCCACCACTGTTCCCCCACATACCACCACTGTGCCACCCAAATAATAATGCCACAACTGTGCCCGTTACATGGTAATAATGTCTCCTTTGTGCCCTCTAGATGATCACATTTCCCCCTAGAAAATATTAATACTCTATGCAAGTGCCCCAGAAAAGTGTCTACATTTTGCTACTAGAAGGTAATAATGCCCCATGTGCACCTTTGACGACCACAATACCCTTTGTGCCCCTATAACAATAACGGTTAAGTGCTTGCTTAAGATTTAATAATGTCTCATGAGTCCGCCCCTATGTAAAGCTCCTCTATTCACAGTATGATGTGCCCACAGCTCCCCTTTACCCCACCTGATGCCCTACACCTCCCCTATACACAGTATGATAGGCCTACAGCTACCCAAAACAATGGATCACACACTATAAAATGCCCCACATTGTTAAAGAGCCCCCATAACATTTGTGAGTTCAACGACCTCTGATACAAGATTTCGATCTGCCCCCCAATCCACCCACCTGTATTTCGTATTTTGGTTGCGTGGCGCCCCGCCAAGCAGGCGTCACAGAGGGGTACTGCACCTGTAAAAGAGGTGCATATGCTACCGCTGCAAGTGGACCCTAGGATGGTGGGTGGGACCCATTTCCAGCACTTCCATATTAGCTCAGCGGTGGGAGGTTACCCGGGAGGGACTAAATTCACCTCTAGGGGGAACAAGGAGGTCTTTTGCTGCTATGTCTCTCGGCTGAGGGACCAGGAGGAGAGATGGAGGAGGAAAGATATTAGAAAGATCAGCTAAAGTGTAACAAGACGGAAGGTCACACCGGGTCGGTTACAAGCCGCATCGGAGGAGAGAAGAAGGGACCTTGAGGAGGTCCTGAAAGGGGGCGCCTCATGGGGAAGTCTGGGCCCTAGCAAGAAAGGGAGATCCTCAGAGTGGAGCGTCCATACTCCAGGGGATACTCCAGTCCAACCAGGGTAATGCCGGGCCCTAGGAAATGGCCAGAGTTTAGCCTGCAGTCGGCAACTGGCTGCTGTGGCTTGTTCATCAGCCACAGCACCCTGCCAGCGGAGAGGTCTGCCTGCTTCCTCAACAACGAGGGAGGGGACTCCCGGAACTACCTACACGGAGCTACTGGGTATAGATTGATCTAAAGCGGGGAAGAACGGACACGGGTTAGTTAACGAAGGTACACCAAGGGTTCCACTGTACCACCTGGGATCCACTTGCAGCCACCCATTAAGCTACCTGTTCTTGTAACATCTGAAGTGCTGAACTATAACTGTAACTACTGCTACTAACAACTAACCGTAAAGTACCCGGGAGAAAAGTGACTTTGCCTCTGCATGTGTTCCTTTTGCATGAACTTGTTCCCTTTCCAGGAACGCTGCCCCGGAGGTCCAGCCCTACCTGTAGAGGACTTTGCAAACTTGCCGCATTACCATCTACCTCTGGCGGACTGTGGCGGTGCTGGTGGCTCATCACAAGACACTACAGGTGGCATCATGACAACTTGTATATACATCCTCTGTAAATAATAACCCCTTTTTGAAGATATACCCAGGACACGGGATCAGGCCGCGGCCACTACTCCCCGTGACACAGTAGACACTATCCGTGGAGCCTGATACCCGAGTACCCCAAAGCCTGGGCTCAACAGTTGGATGTATGCGTCCTTTTAGATTTCTAAAGACATATGCGTTGCTCCCCCTCACCCTTAATTATGTAGTAATGTCCCCCATCCTGTTCTATTGTCCCTTTTCATGACCCCTTACAGGTGTATATATTCCCCACACTGGTATATATATGTCCTCTTTCTCACGGTTTTGAAGATTAGGATGGGGTCAGCACCACCTTGCAGCGTCTCCCATACAGCCTGGGGAGATTTCACCGCCGCCTGCAAGCTTTCAGCCCTTGGCTATGGAGGATGATGAGGAGGGTCCTCCCTGCTGCACCGCTCTGCACGCTCTGGTGCTCACTCCCAACAGTCCGATACGTCACATCCAGTTTTGTGTTATAGGAGAAGAAAAAGAAGTCGCACTCAGGGTACCTTTACACACGGCTACATTTGTAGCTTGTCACCAGGTAACTTACTGGCTGCAGTGAAATCATGGATACATGATTCCATTTGTACACAGCAACAAGATAGAACCATGTATCCATGATTTCACTGCAACCAGTAAGTTACCTGGTGACAAGCTACAAATGTAGCCGTGTGTAAAGGTACCCTCAGAGCTTCTATAAACAGCGGTTCTTTATTGTGCTTCAGTGCACACAGCAGGTGGTGGCATGCGGGTGGGAGGACGGGGGGCACGACGTTTTGCGCCGCATAAGGCGCTTCAGCAGGTTAGTCCTCCAGCGTGCCACCACCTGCTGTGTGCACTGAAGCACAATAAAGAACCGCTGTTTATAGAAGTTCTGAGTGCGACTTCTTTTTCTTCTCCTATAACACAAAACTGGATGTCCTCTTTCTGATACATATGTCCCATCCTGGACCCACCCTGGTATGTATGTCCCCCAACCTGGTATATCTGTTCCCCATCCTAGGCTCATATATGACCCCTATCCTGGTATATATTATCCCCATAGTGGACCTACCCTAGTATATATGACCCCCATCCAGGTATATATATCCCCATCCTGAGCTCATCCTTGTATATATGTTCCCCATCCTGGTATATAAGTCCCACATCCTAGTATATACTGTCCCCTATTTTGGTATATATTTATGTGGCGCCCAACTGGTCGGGATGCCAGGGAGGGGTACTGCACCTATAAAAGAGTGTAGTATTCTTGTGACTGAAGAATTGGGATGCTGCATAAGGGACCATCATAAAACACATCCACACACACCCTAGGTAGAGGAACGTGGGTGGACCCACTGTAGGGAGTACCCAGTCCCACGGGAAGAGTGACAGAGTAGAAAAGTGTGTGGGTGGGAGGAACGCGAAGACAGTCAGAGAGCTCTGTTGGGGAGTGAGGAGTGCGGGATGGCAGAGAAGCCGTCAGGAAGGAAGGGGATCCTAAGCACACCAGGTAATGCGCTGCACCTGAATCCAGAGCTGGTACGTCTACCTACCAGAGGGATCTGTCCCGGAACAGAGGACGGCTCTGAGCACGGTACGGGTGTCTATCCCCAAGCCGTCAAACTGGAGGCTCAAGCTTCTAGAGGAAGTCATAGCCAACCCCGGCGCATCCGGACAAAGGCACCGTATAGGGTCTGGGGGACCCGGAGAAGAGTCCTCCGCCGAGATATCTGGAGCTGGTTTCAGGCTCTGCGCATGGGAGTGCTGAGGGAGACAGAAGAGAGCGCAGAAAGGGACCGGACATGAACGGCAGGCAATCCACTGAGGGTCCTGAGTAAAGCATCCTAATTCCCATTGACTACCCAGGCCAGGCAGACCCGAAAAGATTGTGTTATCAAAGAACTGCTAGTAAACTTGTACAAAGTAAAAAGAGACTGTGTGGCATCCTTTTCTATTTCCACCTGAGGAGCCGCCGACCACAGCAGGGAGAGGACAAGGTCTGGTGTAAACTGCATCCCTGTGTAAAAACAACTATAACTTCCACTACTGCCCCGGGGATCCTGCTCCACCTACGCGGAGCGAAACGATCTTGCTGCTCCACAATCATCCCGGAGGTCTATCCCGCAGCGCTGGTAACATTACCGGAGCCGTAGGCGACTTCACAAAACACTTTTTATTTTCATTGACTCTTTTCCCCTTTTAAGCGATCACCAGGGCCCCAGGACTGGACAACAAGCCCCGTGACATCCCCGTGAACTACTACGGCCGGGCTCCTATGGCCCTTAGGCGGGCCATATATTTACCCCAACCTGGTATATATTGTATGTCCCCCTCCTGGTAAATATGTCTCCCATCCTGGGCCTATGCTAGTTTATTTGACCCCATCCTGGTATATACAGTGTGTTTGTAAAAGTATTTGGCCCCCTTGAACTTTTCAACCTTTTGCCACATTTCAGGCTTCAAACATAAAGATATAAATTCTCATTTTTTGTGAAGAATCAACAACAAGTGGGACACAATCGTTAGGTTGAAAAAAATGTATTGGATATTTTAAACTTTTTTAACAAATAAAAAACTGAAAAGTGGGGCGTGCAATATTATTCGGACCCTTGAGTTAATACTTTGTAGGGCCACCTTTTGCTGCGATTACAGCTGCGAGTCACTTGGGGTATGTCTCTATCATTTTTGCACTTTCAGTGCAGTAAACGCACTCCAGAAGTTCAGTGAAGATCTCTGAATGATCCAATGTTGTGCTAAATGACTGGTAATGATAAATAGAATCCACCTGTGTGTAATCAAGTCTCCGTATAAATGCACCTGCTCTGTGATAGTCTCAGGGATCTGTTTCAAGTGCAGAGAGCATCATGAAGACCAAGGAACACACCAGGCAGGTCCGAGATACTGTTGTGGCGAAGTTTAAAGCCTGATTTGGATACAAAAAGATTTCCCAAGTTTTAAACATCTCAAGGAGCACTGTACAAGCGATCATATTGAAATGGAAGGAGTATCAGACCACTGCAAATCTACCAAGACCCGGCCGTCCCTCTAAACTTTCATCTTGAACAAGGAGAAGACTGATCAGAGATGCAGCCAAAAGGCCCATGATCACTCTGAATGAACTGCAGAGATCTACAGCTGAGGTGTGAGAGTCTGTCCATAGGACAACAATCAGTGGTACACTGCACAAATCTGGCCTTTATGGAAGAGTGGCAAGAAAAAAGCCATTTCTCAAAGTTATCCATAAAAAGTCTCATTTGAAGTATGACACAAGCCACCTGGGAAACACACCAAACATGTGGAATAAGGTGCTCTGGTCAGATGAAACCAAAATCAAACTTTTTGGCTACAATGCAAAATGATATGTTTGGCGTTAAAGCAACACAGCTCATCACCCTCAAAAGACCATCATCACTGTCAAACATCGTGGTGGCAGCATCATGGTTTGGGCCTGCTTTTCCTTCATCAGGGACAGGGAAGATTGTTAAAACTGATGGGAAGATGGACGGAGCCAAATACAGGATAATTTTGGAAGAAAACCTGTTGGAGTCTGAAAAAGTCCTGAGACTGGGATGGAGATTTATACTCCAACAAGGCAATAATCCCAAACATAAAGCAAAATCTACAATGGAATGGTTCAAAAATAAACATATCCAGGTGTTATAATGGCCAAGTCAAAGTCCAGACCTGAATCCAATCGAGAATCTGTGGAAAGAGCTGAAAACTGCTGTTCACAAACGCTCTCCATCCAACCTCACTGAGCTCCAGCTGTTTTATAAAGAAGAATGGGCAAGAATTTCAGTCTCTCAATGTGCAAAACTGATAGCGATAGAGACATACCCCAAGCGACTTACAGCTGTAATCGCAGCAAAAGGTGGCAATACAAAGTATTAACTCAAGGGGTCTGAATAATATTGCATGCCCCACTTTTCAGTTTTTTATTTGTTAAAAACTTTAAAATATGCAATAAATTTCATTCCACTTCACGATTGTGTCCCACTTGTTGATTCTTCACAAAACAACTAGAATTTATATCTTTATGTTTGAAGCCTGAAATGTGGCAAAAGGTTGAAAAGTTCAAGGCACTGTAGATTGCATGCAACTGCAGGTATATCGATTTGGCTACCATCCAAAATTCTAGGTCCGGCTTTGGACCACCCTATCACAAGTAAACACAAAATGCAGTTTGTAAATGAAGGTGTTTATTATTAAGGGTAAAAAGCAATCCAAACCTACCTTTTCCTGTGTGAAAACCACAAAAAGTAAACAAGAACAACTCAAGGTTAACGGCATTATATGTTACAGAGTCTTAAAATAAAAATTACAAAAACCAAGAAAACGTGAAAAGTTAAAAATTCAAAGAGAAGTCACTCCGGTGATCAGTTTTTCCATCTTTGGCTGATAAGGATATTTACACGAATGTCTTTACCACAACCAGTCCAGTGGTAATATGGTCTATATTTTAAAAGTAAAAGTTCAAGAAAGTGCAAGAGTTCATACAGGAAAGTCTCTGATAGTACTGAACTTAATAGTTATGGTTCATTCAGTTGCAATAAATCAAAACACAATAACACATTTCCATTTCAAAGTTCCCTATGGGCGTCTCGGCTTAGGAGTCCTTGTTTCTACCTTACCACCCCCAGGAACTTGCTTTTCCTAACTAAATGTGTATAGGGATGAGTCCAGTTCCTTCGCTCTTCTGTACACTACTATTTACATACCTTTACATATACAAGACAAAATATATACACTCTCTAGTCATAGTACACTTTACTCCCTGTACAGGGCTGGTATTTGACCTTTTGCACTACTATGTGATCTCGTATGCTCTGGAGTGTCTACTGCAGATGTACTCAATACTATGTTATGTGTGGAGGTGTACCTTGCGGGTATCTCTGATTCTGAGTGAGATATTGATCTGACAACAGGACTGGCAAGCTCACTGGGAGCAAGAATCTGTTTTTCCTGTTCTTCCACTCTTAGGACTTCTTGCTGTACTGCTTCAGGTACTACCACTTGAGGGAATGCTAACATAGGTACAATAACAGCTCCATTGTAGTTTGTCCAAGTCTTTGGAAAGTGTCCGAGGACTGTTTGAAACTTCTTTCTCAGGTTGGGTAGTTACAGGAACCGAGATCTCTGGTGCCTTCAGGGTTTCAGGACACAACTTTAGATGCTCTCTGGATACAACTGATGTTGTCTTCCCTTCATCCTTGCTGACCAAGCACACTTTAGTGTTGTTGAAACTTGATGCTAAGACGGTGTATGGTGTTGTTACACATTGGTCATCCAACTTGTGGGTGCGCCTTTTTCTTTTAAGCACTTGATCACCTGGTTGTAAAGGAGTTTCGGGAGCATGTTGATTGCAGGTTCTTTCTTGTCGCTCTCTAACTTGCTGGAGACTCTTTTCTACGCACTCTTGCACTTGGCAATTTTTCTGTTGGTGAATGGTATCCCAATTGGCTTCTGGTATTTTGACATCTGGTTTCAAGATTCCCATGTCTAAAGTCAATTGGCAGCTTACCAGATCTTGCTCGCATTAGGTAGGCTGGGGTGCACTTGGTAGAACTCACCGGGGCATGGTTATACAAGTCTACCAAGTCTGATAACTTCTCTGGCCTCAAGTTCCTTTCTGCCACTGACAAAGTCTTCAATAAGTCCATTACAATTTGATTAATCTTTTCACAAAAGCCATTTGTTTGATGATGGTATGGTGTCATCCGGATCTTCTTACACCCATACAAGTGACAGAATTCTTGAAAGATTTCAGCCTCAAATGCTGGACCTTGATCTATGAGGACCTGTTCTGGATAGCCATGGGGTCTGCAAAAGTAAGTCAGGAATGCCTAAGCCACTGTTCTGGCTGTTAGATCCTTTACGGGCACTACCACTAAGAAATGGGCATAGTGGTCCACTATGGTCAGGGCATAGATATAGCCGGATCTGCTTGGTGTTAACTTGACATGATCAAGGGCTACCAGTTCTAGTGGCTGTTTTGTTACTATGGACTGGAGTGGAGCTCTCTGACTGTCTTTGTCTTTTCTTCTTAGGTTGTACGGGCCACAGTTTCTGCACCAATCCTTGATTGATCTTCTCATGTCAAGCCAATAGAATCTTTCTCTCAGCAGAACTTCCAATTTCTTTCATCCAAAATGCCCTGTGCCGTCATGGTAGGCTTCCAATACCATCTTGACATCTCTTTTTGGTACTATGATTTGACAGACCAATTTGTGAGTTCTGGGATTCGTATGCCTTCTGCACAGTTTACCTTCATACAGGAACAGTTTACTTCTTTCCTTCCACAGCTGTTGAGCTTCAGATGGGGCATCTGTACCAGGGTACGCACCCCCCTGCGTCAGTAGCTCTTTGACTAATTTCACAGATGGATCACTGTTCTGTGTTTCAGCCCATCCATGGTGTGGTAATGGGTTTAAGGTTGCTTTCTGGTGTTAGTCGTACAAACCTGTTCTGTACAGTTCTGCTCTAGGGTGGAGAAAGGCTGGTAGCTCTATCTCTTCCAGCTCTTCCGGTTCCTCTTCCACGTCCTGCAGGTGTGGCATCTGGGATAAGGCATCTGCAATGGCATTCTTGTGGCCTGCCCTATATTTGATGGTAAAATCATCATTAGTCAGCCGGACCTTCCAGCGCACCGAGTTTCGCTGAGTCAAAGTGGGTAAGCGGGTTGTTATCTGTAAAGATGGTAAATTTTGCCACAGCCAGATAGCGTTTGAAGCGTTCTGTAACAGCCCAGACTACTGCCAAAAGTTCCAACTTGAATGAACTATAGTTCTCGGGATTTCTTTCAGTAATACAGAGCTTCCTGCTTGCAAAGGCTATCACCCGTTCTTTACCTTCTTGCACTTGTGACAGCACCGCTCCCACTCCCACGTTGCTGGTATCTGTATACAGAATGAATGGCTGGTGATAATCAGGGTAAACTAGGATTTCATCCCCTGTCAGGGCCCATTTCAGCTTCTTGAAGGATTCTTTGGTTTCACTACTCCATTTGAAAGGAGGACTCCAGACGTTTGTCTTCTTGGACTGTCCTACCAGGAGATCTTGTAGAGGGGTCGCTAAATTTGTAAACCCTTTGATGAATCTTCTATAGTATCCTACCAGGCCCAGAAACTGCCTCACCTCTTTCACGCTGGTGGGTCTTAGCCAGTCCCTTATCACTGACCTTCTCGGGGTCTGGTGCTACACCTTCTGAGCTTACAAGATGGCCAAGGTACTGTGCCTTTGGTTTTAACAGGTGACACTTGGATGGCTTTATCTTCATGCCATAGCCGGACAATGCTTCAAACACTTCTGCCAAGTTTTCCAGGTGCTCTTCAAACGTCTTTGAGTAGACTATAATGTCATCCAGGTACAATAAGACGTCCTCAAAGTTCTTATTTCCTAGGCAGCACTCCATCAGTCTCTGGAATTAGTCTGGGTGCGTTGCAGAGTCCAAACAGCATACAGTTGAACTTGCAGAGGCCCATTGGCATGGTGAATGCTGTCTTCTCACGATCAGCCTCTGCCACAGGAACTTGTCAATACCCGCTATTCAGATCTAAGGTGGAAAAGTAGTTAGCAGATTTTAATGCAGCTAAGAAAGCCTCAATTCTACGTAATGGGTATGCATCCTTGTGTGTAATGTGGTTGACCTGCCTGTAATCTACGCACTTTCTCATTGTCCCATCCTCCTTCTTGACTAAAATTAGAGGAGCTGCCCAGGGGCTATAACTAGAGAAGAGAGAGAGCGCACATGAGAGGTACCCGATGGTCTAGTGGGGCTCTTGTGCAATCCCTGCACAACCTCGGTGTGATGCCTGGGAGTAGCGTTGTTCCGAGACCGCCCGACGGTTTCTTCCTGGTGCGGGTCACGTGATCGTTCAGTCACGTGATCACGCGTTTCCCTGACATCACGGCAGGTCCTTCACTCATAGGGGGATGTCACCCTCACCGGCAGTTGCAGTCACAAAGCCCATAAAGGGATTTTTATCAACAAGGAAAAAAGGATTGTGGTCAATAATAGGAGCGCTCAGGTTTAAGGGACATAAGGGACCATAACTAAATGTTTAAACAAACCTCCTTTATTTGTTTAGTACACCAATACGCATTTCTACAGTGGTCCGATGTCTTTCTCAAGTGGATTTACAGGGGGATCGCCATGTTCACAAATTAAATAGTGACATTGACCAATCACAATTAGAGTCATTTTAACCCTTTCCTAAGCGCTGGTGAGTACTTATAGCAATTACAAAGACCAATTACAACATTATACATAGAGTTAAAAATAAAGCCACAGTTTATGACAATAAAGAGCAAACAAAATTATACCTTCTCTTCAGGGGGTAAAGCACATTATTGTGTATAGAACGTGAATTATGAAATTAATAATAATAATCAATGAATTATATTCAAGAATTATATTCAAGAAAATGGATTACCTATGAAAAAAGGGGATTGAGTATGAAAAAAGTGTGGAAGAATAATATATAATATAATATGGGTAAAATTATGTGTGTGGAGATTACAGTATCTGTGAAAAAATTGTGTAATAATTTATGTAATCTATTGTGTAATGAAGGGCGATCATAATAATATAACGTATAGTGAATATTGACACACAAGTCACCCCCCCCTTTTCACTTGTATGTCACTATTCCCCCTGTAAATCCAACTGAGGAAGACAGCGGACCGCTGTAGAAATGTGTATTGGTGTACTAAACAAATAAAGGAGGTTTGTTTTAACATTTACTGTAGTTATAGTCCCTTATGTCCCTTAAGCCTGAGCGCTCTTAGGCTGGCTTCACATTTGCGTATGGAGCGCTGCGTACCAAACGCAGCCAAACGCTTGCGCACATGAATTCCTATGTTTAACATAGGAACGCATGTGCCTGCGTATGGTTGCGTTTGGCAGCATTTGCGTTCGGATGCGCATAATTTATGCACCTTCCGACCGCGCTCCAAACGCAGCTTGCAGCATTTTTTTGTGCGTTCGCGGCGCTTGCTCTGTCCGCAAGCGCCTGCAAGCGCATAAACAATGCATTGATCTCAATGAATCCGCAGTGTCCTCTGCATGACACTGCAGGAGAACGCTGCGGATCTCATTGAGATCTCTCCCGGTGGCCGCCGGTGATGTCACAGGAGATCACCGACAGCCACCGGGAGATCAGCTCAGCCTCTGATGTTCTCCTCCTCCCCGCCGCCGGTAATCTGCTAGCGATGTCGGCGGGGAGAAACAGCTGATGTGACAGCTGTTTGAATCTTCCCGCGCCGACATCTCTTCTCGGTGTCGGCGCGGGAGATTCAAACAGCTGTCAAATCAGCTGTTTCTCCCCGCCGACACGTCCCGGAGCTTACCGGCGGCGGAGAGGAGTAGATCTCCGACGCTGATCTCTGCCCCCGGACACCGCTGATTGGCTGCCGGGCTGCACAGTGATGTGTCCGCAGGCGGACATTATCCGCTGCGGACACATCAAAATGTCCCTGCCTTTGACTGCGTTTGTGTCTGCATGCCATCAGCATGCAGACACAAACGCAAATGTGAAGCCAGCCTTACTATTGACCACAATCCTTTTTTGCTTGTTCCAGGGGCTACAACTGTCTTTTATCACCCCTGCTTCCTTCATTTCTTTTACCATGTCCTTTGCACATTGGTAGTGAGCGGGCGGTACTGGTCTATACCTTTCTTTGACGGGTGGATGGTCACTGTGACGAAATGGACTCCTTCAATATAGAACATATGATGATTTCTTATGTAACCAGACATATCATATTGTATATTGACTTGTAAACTGGTATTGGTCAAAGAGAATTTCTTACAGTATTGTCATAAATTTCTGTGGTTAACCTCTTTACGACCAATGACGAGTATACTCGTCATGAAAAGATGTCAGTTCCCGCATCATGACGAGTATACTCGTCATGGCTTTGAACTGTCACTGCTCCTAAACGAACAGTGACAGCTCAAATCTAAAAGCTGTCAGTGACAGCCAAGGGTCAGGGGCAGAGGTGTGGGGACCCCTGTTAGAGGTCCCCACACTCAGAGCGATGTGATCGGTCAGTCAATCTGACCGACTGATCACATCAAAATCGCGCAGGAAAGTGCTGAATGTCAGCACTTCCCTGCATGATCTCTGCAGGAGCCGGGCTGTCAGCTGTGCCCGGCTCCTGCAATCATCCCCTGCTTGTGCCCCCCCTCACTTCCCCCCCTCGTCCCCCCTGTCCACTCTGCCCCCCCGCTCATCCCCCTGTACCCCACCTGCTGCCCCCCGCTCATCCCCCTGTCCCCGCTGTGTCTGCCCCCCCGCTCATCCCCCTGTCCCCCAGCTGTGTCTGCCCCCCCCCGGCTCACCCCTGTCCCCCGCTGTCTTCTGGCCCCCCCGCCGGTGACCGTACTCACCGCCTCCTGCCGCCGCCGCCTCCCGCTTGCGTCCTCCTGCCGCGCCGCCCTCCCGCTTCCGTCCTCCTGCCTGCGACCTGCCCGCTCTCACCCGACGTCTGGTAAGACCTCCCCCATCCCCCTGCATGGGGATCCCTGATCCCCCTGCATGGGGATCCCTGATCCCCCATCCCCCTGCATGGGGATCCCTGATCCCCCTGCATGGGGATCCCTGATCCCCCATCCCCCTGCATGGGGATCCCTGATCCCCCTGCATGGGGATCCCTGATCCCCCATCCCCCTGCATGGGGATCCCTGATCCCCCTGCATGGGGATCCCTGATCCCCCATCCCCCTGCATGGGGATCCCTGATCCCCCATCCCCTTGCATGGGGATCCCTGATCCCCCATCCCCCTGCATGGGGATCCCTGATCCCCATGCAGGGGGATGGGGGATCAGGGATCCCCCTGCATGGGGATCCCTGATCCCCCATTCCACTGCATGGGGATCCCTGATCCCCCTGCATGGGGATCCCTGATCCCCCATCCCCCTGCATGGGGATCCCTGATCCCCCTGCATGGGGATCCCTGATCCCCCATCCCCCTGCATGGGGATCCCTGATCCCCCTGCATGGGGATCCCTGATCCCCCATCCCCCTGCATGGGGATCCCTGATCCCCCTGCATGGGGATCCCTGATCCCCCATCCCCCTGCATGGGGATCCCTGATCCCCATCCCCTTGCATGGGGATCCCTGATCCCCCATCCCCCTGCATGGGGATCCCTGATCCCCATGCAGGGGATGGGGGATCAGGGATCCCCCTGCATGGGGATCCCTGATCCCCCATTCCACTGCATGGGGATCCCTGATCCCCCTGCATGGGGATCCCTGATCCCCCATCCCCCTGCATGGGGATCCCTGATCCCCCTGCATGGGGATCCCTGATCCCCCATCCCCCTGCATGGGATCCCTGATCCCCCTGCATGGGGATCCCTGATCCCCCATCCCCTGCATGGGGATCCCTGATCCCCCATCCCCTTGCATGGGGATCCCTGATCCCCCATCCCCCTGCATGGGGATCCCTGATCCCCCATCCCCCTGCATGGGGATCCCTGATCCCCATCCCCCTGCATGGGGATCCCTGATCCCCCATCCCCCTGCATGGGGATCCCTGATCCCCCATTCCACTGCATGGGGATCCCTGATCCCCCTGCATGGTGATCGTGGGACCTTCGTTGTGGACTACGTCGGAGGTGATCGAGCGTCGTGGGACCTTCGTTGTGGACTACGTCGGATCTTTTTATAATAAAGATGGAGTCCGAAATTTGTTTGTGTTTTTTTTCTAATAAAAATATTTTTCTCTGTGTGTATTTATTGACTACTTACCAGAGATTCCTAATGGCGGGTCTAACATTGGCCCAATATTATGAATCTCGGGCTTAGTGCCAGCTGCCAATAAAAAGCTGGCATTAACCCCTTTATTACCCAGTTTGCCACCGGCACCAGGGCAACTGGAAGAGCATGGGTACAGCGCCAGAAAATGGCGCTTCAATGAATGCGCCATTTTCTGGGGCGGCTGCGGGCTGCAATTCGCAGCATGGGGGGCCCAGAACGCTTGGGCCTTTCCATGCTGAGGATTCCAGCCCCCAGCTGTCTAGTTGTACCTGGCTGGGCCAAAAATATGGCGGAGCCCTACGTCATTTTTTTTTCTAGAATTAGTTCTAGAAATAAAAAAAAATGGGCTTCGCTGTATTTTTGGTTGCAGCCAGGTACAACGAGGCAGCTGGGGGTTGCTGGCAGTCTGTAGCTGCCAAGTTGTACCTGGCTGGACCAAAAATATGGCGGAGCCCTACGTCATTTTTTTTTTCTAGAATTAGTTCTAGAAATAAAAAAAAAATGGGCATCGCTGTATTTTTGGTTGCAGCCAGGTACAACGAGGCAGCTGGGGGTTGCTGGCAGTCTGTAGCTGCCAAGTTGTACCTGGCTGGACCAAAAATATGGCGGAGCCCTACGTCATTTTTTTTTTCTAGAATTAGTTCTAGAAATAAAAAAAAGCCTTCGCTGTATTTGTAGCCAGCCATGTACAACTTGGTAGCTGGCTGACTGGAATCCTCAGCGTGGAGAGACTCAAATGTTGTGGGTCCCCCACGCTGCAAATTTCGACCCACAGCCACCCAAGAAAATAGCGCATTCATTAGAGGCGGCATTTTCTGGTGCTGTACCCCAACTCTACCAGTTGCCCTTGTGCTGGTGGCACACGGGTTCTCCATATGCGACATGGTGTCCGCTAACAATTTCAATAGAAAATTAGCTCCAATTGTTAGCGGAAACCATGTCGGGTATGGAGAGCCCCTCCCTGTGTGCCTGAACATTGGAGCTCCCCCACAAGTGACCCCATTTTGGAAACTAGACCCCCGAAGGAACGTATCTAGATGCATAGTGATCACTTTGAACCCCAGGTGCTTCAGAAATTCATCCATAAAAATGAAAAAGCATGTTTTTTTCCACAAAAAGTTTCTTTTTTCATTTTTACGGATCAATTTGTGAAGCACCTGGGGGTTCAAAGTGCTCACTATGCATCTAGATATGTTCCTTGGGTGGTCTAGTTTCCAAAATGGGGTCACTTGTGGGGAGCTCCAATGTTTAGGCACACAGGGGCTCTTCATATCCTACAAGGTGTCCGCTAACAATTCCAATTGTTAGTGGACACCATGTTGCGTATGGAGAGCCCCTGTGTGTCTCCACATTGGAGCTCCCCCACAAGTGACCCCATTTTGGAAACTAGACCCCCAAAGGATTATACCTAGATGCATAGTGAGCACTTTGAACCCCCAGATGCTTCACAAATTGATCCGTAATAATGAAAAAAGAAATTATTTGTGGAAAAAAAGTGCTTTTTCATTTTTACGGATGAATTTCTGAAGCACCTGGGGGTTCAAAGTGCTCACTATGCATAAAGATACTTTCCTTTGGGGGTCTAGTTTCCAAAATGGGGTCACTTGTGAGGGAGCTCCAATGTGGAGACACACGGGGACCCTCCAAATGCGACATGGTGTCCGCTAACAAATTGAGCTAATTTTCCATTCAAATTATTAGCGGACACCATGTCGCGTTTGGAGGTTCCCGGTGTGTCTCCACATTGGAGCTCCGCCACAAGTGACCCCATTTCGGAAACTAGACCCCCTAAGGAACATATCTAGATGCATAGTGAGCACTTTGAACCCCCAGATGCTTCACAAATTCATCAATAAAAATGAAAAAGCACTTTTTTTTTCCACACAAATTTTCTTCTTTCATTTTTACAGATCAATTTGTGAAGCACCTGGGGGTAGAAAGTGCTCACTATGCATCTAGATATGTTCCTTTGGGGGTGTAGTTTCCAAAATGGGGTCACTTGTGGGGGAGCTCCAATGTGGAGACACACGGGGACCCTCCAAACGCGACATGGTGTCCGCTAACAATTTGAATGGAAAATGAGCTCAAATTGTTAGCGGACACCATGTCGCGTTTGGAGGGTCCCTGTGTGTCTCCACATTGGAGCTCCACCACAAGTGACCCTATTTTGGAAACTAGACCCCCAAAGGAACATATCTAGGTACATAGTGAGCACTTTGAACCCCCAGATGCTTCACAAATTGATCCGTAATAATGAAAAAAAAATTTTTTAGTGGAAAAAAAAGTTCTTTTTCATTTTTACGGATGAATTTCTGAAGCATATGGGGGTTCAAAGTGCTCACTATGCATCTAGATACGTTCCTTAGGGGGTCTAGTTTCCAAAATGGGGTCACTTGTGGGGGAGCTCCAATGTGGAGATACACAGGGACCCTCCAAACGCGACATGGTGTCCGCTAACAATTTGAGCTCATTTTCCATTCAAATTGTTAGCGGACACCATGTCGCGTATGGAGGGCCCCCGTGTGTCTCCACATTGGAGCTCCCCCACAAATGACCCCATTTTGGAAACTAGACCCCCTAAGGAAGGTATATAGATGCATAGTGAGCACTTTGAACCAACAGATGCTTCACAAATTCATTCATAAAAATGAAAAAAAACACTTTTTTTTCACAAAAAAATTCTTTTTGCCTACATTTTTTCAGTTTCACATGGGCAAAGGGATAAAATACATCCCAAAATTTGTTGGGCAATTTCTCCTGAGTACACCGATACCTTATTTGTGGTCATAAACCACTGTTTGGGCGCACGGCAGGGCTCAGAAGTGAAGGAGCGCCATTTCACTTTTTGAACGGAAAATTGGCTCTAAAATTCAAATTGCGCTCCCTCCCTTCTGAGCCCTGCCGTGCGCCCAAACAGTGGTTTATGACCACATATGAGGCATCGGTGTACTCAGGAGAAATTGCCCAACAAATTTTAGGATGCATTTTATGCTGTTGCCCATGTGAAAATGAAAAAATTGAGGCTAAAAGAACATTTTTGTTACAAAAATTAAAATGTCCATTTTTTCCTTCAACTTTATTTTAGTTCCTGTGAAGCACCTGAAGGGTTAATAATCTTCTTCAATATAGTTTTGAGTAGCTTGAGGGGTGCAGTTTTTGGAATGGTGTCACTTTGGGTGTTTTCTGTCATGTACACCCCTCAAAGGCACTTCAAATGTGATGCGGTCACTAAAAAATTGGTTTTGTAAATTTTGCTGGAAAAATGAAAAATTGCTCATGAACTTTGAACCCTTATAACGTCCTATCAAATTTTTTTTTTCTTCCAAAATTGTGCTGATGTGAAGTAGACATGTGGGACATGTTATTTATTAACTATTTTGTGGCACATAACTCTCTGGTTTAGCAGAATAAAAATTAAAAATTTGAAAATTGCTAAATTTTCAAAATTTTTGCCAAATTTTTTATTTTTTCACAAATAAACGCAAAAATTATCGACCTATATTTAATACTAACATGAAGCCCAATATGTCACGAAAAAACAATCTCAGAATCGCTAGGATCCGTTGAAGCGTTCCAGAGATATTACCTCATAAAGAGAGAGTGGTCAGAATTACAAAAAATGGTCTGGTCATTAAGCTGCAAAGTGACTCGGTCCTTAAGGGGTTAAAGTTTAGCTTGGTAATGTAATTATCTAACCTGTTTGTCATTGAAGGCCAGAGAACTTAATTATGCAATCGTCCATTGTCTATTACCCTGTGAATGTTGATTGAGACTCCAGCCACTATTGTGTTAATGTCATGGTTTGCAGACTGATTGTCTCAAACTAACATACCATTGTATCACTGCTAGCAATTGGATCAGCATTTGGATTGCAATAGGACTAAAATATGTTAAATGAGGATTGGAGTTCAGCCAATGAAAAGACTGTGTTATTGCACCAATCATGACGTCCCCAATATCCTACAATGAGGGCTGAGGGTATATAAGGAGGACTGTTCACTTTGACCAGAAGATTGGAGATTGAAGATTGGAGTTAGGTTCTGTCTAGTGGCCTCAGTCTAGGGATTTTCGGTCCCGGCTAGAGGTCACTGGATTGGATACAGGCAGCTAATCTAGGGTCTTCGGATCCGGTTAGCGAGCCATAACCCTAGGCCTAGGCATTTCGGTGCCGACCAAGGGGATCAGAACACGGACTAAAGAACCACAAGGACTTCAGTATCGGATTCGGCTGTGATAGACTGCTTAAGGACAAGGAAGCAACCCAGGTTGGGACGATACAGTCACCTGGCTACAGACTTTGCCGTGCTACATTCTAAACCCTGGTGAGCCAGCGGAAGGGTGAGACTCTGTTGCCTGTTACATTTATTTGCTGTGCTTGGTTATGCGTTATATGCTGTTAACTGTTTGGGGATCCAATAAAGCCTTAATATTGTGATTCCCTCACCCTGTGTTGTCTGAGTAGTGTTCCGCCCACGGTTAAGGAGCTCGGGCGTTCAGCTGGGGATGAGCCCTGGTCCACGCTGTCTTTGTAAAGGCGGCTGGGCCTGCGGACGAGAGCACCCACTGACCCCCGGGTCTCCACAGTCACCTGTGGATGTGTTGTGTTCTACCATTTTATTTGCCCAAACTCTAAAGGGTGTTTGCTAAAGACTTGCTCATACTCTCTCATTACCTGGTATACTCCATGCTTCTGATGGGAGGGTGTAGAATCGGTACCTGCTTGTAACTTTTAGCACCAATCCTCCAGCTTTCCCTCTGAGCCATTGCCCTCTGCAATGGACGGGTTCAAGGGCTCAACTCCCATGATGGAATTGTTATCGACAGTGTACAGTTTAGCCAAGGTAGCATACTTTGGCAATTTAACTTCCTCTTCTCCACAGTTTAGAAGGCGTACTAGTACTCTCCCCCTGTGTACCTCAACTACTCCTCTGGCCGTCCTTACAGTGGGCCTACTGTCTGAGTACACAGGTTCTATCAGGGCTTGATAGTCTTGCCCTCTAAGACCTATTGCGGCTCTGCACCAGACCAACATTTCAGTTTTGGAGGGTATCACAATGGGTACCAAGTCAGTTACCCTTGCACTGCCAATTTCTCCTCCGGACAACTCTACTTGCTGTCTCAGCACCAGTGCTTTTATTTCCTTCCGCAGGACTCACTGTTGCCCACTATTGGCAGTCTCAGCAATCTGCTGTAAAACAACAATTATTTCTGCAAGACAATTCTCTATCACATTAGTGCCCAAAATAATCATTGGATTACGTTCATGGCGGTCAACATCAACAATTATCAATCCTTGACCCTTTAACTCTACCTGCCCCACTTTAATGGTTACTTCTTTAAACTCAGTCTTTGGTACCGGTTTACCATTACTAGCTAGTATGTTAAATTCATCATCTGGGCCACGCAAAATGTCTGAATCTGTCCAGTATCTCTTAAAAAGGATATACGGAATGAAGGTAATCTGGGAGCCGGTATCCAGCAGAGCGTTCATGGGGATGCCATGCAGCAAGACAGGCAGAACCGAGCGTCCTCCCACATACCTGTCACGCCAATTCGGTGGGCCTTGGGATTTTAGTCATGAGGTGCGACCCGCTTCCCCAAGGAATTTTCATTGAAAGTACATTCCCTGGCAAAGTGATCTGGTTCTCCACAGCGGCGGCAAATGGGTTGTCCATCCGGGTGGTAGTGGTCGCTGGGTCGTCCTCTGGTCGCTGGGTATCTCCTTGGCCGCATCCATGGGACGTCCTCTCTGCTTGAAGCCGACTCGATCTTCTCCTCGGACTTGGATCCTCGCATCTCCTGCATACCCTTGGCCATCTCTGCGACACTTTTAGTTAGTGCTTCAATCTTTTGGTTGAGAGCCTCATTGGTGATAGGCTCCTGGGACCTCACGCTTGCCCCTGCTGCAGTTTGTAGGGGTTTGCACTCCCGGGAGTTGATAGGTTGCAGCCACACATGGTGCAGGGTTTGCGTCATGAGGTTCCTTTGGCTGCATTATGTGGATGGCTCTGTCTTTGAACTGCACAAAGTCAAGATCAGGGTTTTGGATGGCCATCATACGCAATTGTCCCCTATGAGGATGAGATAGGAGCCCATCTATAAACTGGTCAATGAGCAATTTATCCTCCCCTTGGGCAATGGCAGGTTCTATTTGCTTCAGTGCCCGGAGTGCTTCCTGTAGATTTAATGCAAACTCCCGTACGCTCTCCTGTGGTTTCTGCATGCAACCAAAGAAACTCATTTTTATTTGTGCAGTGGTACTGGTTTCAAAAGTAGCTTTCAGCCTGGCGAGTACATGTTCTACAGTGTCTATGTCAGTGTTCGACCAGGACTGTGTCTCCCCCTGTGTGGCTCAGTTAACTGTCCCATTAATGTGCTGACAAGCTGGCCTTCCGTCAGGGGGTATGTGGCACCCTGTGCCAGGTCACCACAGACTCCCTTGGGACATGGAAGGATGTTACACAGCGAGTAATCCACTAACACACAACACCCTTTCACCGCAGACCTGTAGGGGGAGCTCCACTGGTTGCCTTAAACCAGTTTCCCCTATAAATACGGGTTCTGGTGAGGAAAACACCAGAGTGTGCAGTCACTACAGAACTGTGAAGAGCTGAGTGAGCTGAGCTGGTACTGGAGCCGTGCTAGGCCCATACCAGCAACCACCTGAGACAGTGGTAGACCAGTAGAGTAGGGGTCGAAGGCAGAGGAGAGAATCTTACTACAAGAAGGGGGAAGAGGAGTCATACCGACTCACCCCATCAGAGTTCCGGTCACTGGGTCCGAGCTACAGGGGACACAGAGAATAGGCCCTGCAGAGAATCCAGCACCACAAAGGGGGTTTAGCTCCCCAGACACCCACAGCACCAACAATTGAGAGCCAGGGACCGTGAGAACGCGTAAGCGGAATCCCAAGAGAGAGCCCTCAGTGCAGCAAACCCGGGTGTGGAGAGACACAGAGAGAGAGAGAAGTAACGGTCTGGTCGGGTTCCATGCCTGCCAGACTCAAAGCAGAGTAACTGAAACCAGGAGGCCTACAACCCTACTCGCTGTGGAAATCCTAAAGTGTTTCATTCACCTTCGGACCAGTGTACCTGTACAGAACACTGGTAAAGGTACCAAAAGTCTTTATGTGTGCGTGTCCCTCCTTCCATCTACACCACACCGACTGCGCTACCCTATTACCCTCACTCCAACTTACAGCCCCGGGGGGCCCTCCGCTCGTCCTGTAGGGAGCGGTTCCACCTTGCTGCCGCCCATCACCCCGGAGGCCCAAGCAGCGCCGGTGCCATCACCACACCCCTACAGGTGGCGTCACGACAGACATCTTTATTATTTTCTCTCTACCCATCTTTTATCTGCATCCCCCGGGCCCACGGCCTCAGGCACCGCTACCTGTGACTTCCCCTAGAGACCGCGCCTGAGTGATCCGAGTACCCCCAGGGCCTGGGCTGGACAGATTCTGGCGTCACGAACAGGATCCCGTGCCCGGTGTAACCAGGTACTGTGAGCCATTTATTGACTGTGTTTGTGAACTGTAAATTTGAATCGCCATTGCTGCGCCGCAGAGCGGGAAAGGAAGGGGCGTTACAGTGCAAGGGACAAAGATAGGCCCCGCCCCACGTTCTGACGAGATCTGCCGAATGCAGCAGTTGCATCCGGAAACTCCTGTGGTGCTCCATTCCCCGTCCGCCAAGCCGACGACTTCCGTTGATTTGAAAGAGACTGGCTGCGATTAACTAGGGGGGAGTGAGAATGAGCAACCCGGACCCCAACAACGCAGTAGTCCTAAATGTGAACCCGCCTGTCGCCCGGCAGGAGCCCAGGACGGACAGGCCTCAGTCACTAATCCACCCGGCGCGTCATGCCGCCACCAACACCTGTACGGTGCCTCGATAATGCCAATCTCTCTGCCGTATGTCCCGAATGCAGCCTGGTTACCCAAGTATGACGGCAAGCCAGGGCCCTAGATGCGTTCCAGAGGAAGATATGCACCGTGCTGGATATGTACGCGATGACCGGTAAGCAGAGAGCATCAGTAGTAATGGGACAGTTAACAGGTGCAGCAGAGCTGGAAACCCGAAAACTGGTCTGTGGAAAATCAGGAGTCTATTGTACAAATATTTGCAAAGTTAAAGAAAGTTTTTGATCATCATACTGAATCCGAATTAAGACTAGTTGTTTTACCATTGCAAGCAAGGGGCACAGGAGAGCGTCCTAGATTATTCCCTACGCCTGCAAGAGGCGCTGAGACTCCTTAAACAAGCAGATCCGGTGGCGTTCGTGATGAAAACAAAACCTAATTGAACAGTTTGTCATAGGCCTCAAGTTACCTGATGACAGAAAACAAGCACGCTGGTGGGCTCTTCAAAACCCTGATTTAGAGTTTGCAACGCTGAAAGAGTTAACTGTTAGGGGACAGCAGCTCCCGGCAGTGCCAGACTTAACCCCACAGCCGCAATGGACTAAAACCCCTTCCGCGCTGGAAGCACTTTCTTCATCCCCAGCAGCAGAATCCAGTATGCAGGCTGTGACACATGATCGGTTTGACAACCTGTGTTCAGAGGTGCGCCAGCTGACCAATGAGGTGGCAAAGCTCCGAGGTGCAAGGCAACCCAAGACAGAAGCGATGCCATCAGACAAGATCCAGCTCGCTGAAAGCCCCTGACGACGTTCCATGGATGAAAGGAGGACATCACCGCTTCGAGGGAGGACCACAGATCTCTACAGTGCAGATGGACAGCGCATCTGTCGCAAGTGCAACAAAGAAGGACACATCTACCGGTTTTGCCCTTTAAACGAACAGCCCCTGGGACCGGAGGGCCAACCCCAGAGTAGACAGTCCAGGCCCATCCACTGGGAGCGCAGGTACATGGGAGATCGTCCGTACCTGTCCATCATCATCGACGGCCACGCTACTACTGCATTGGTAGATACGGGATCCCAGGTGACCACCATCCCGAGTATCCTTTACACACGGTTCTGGTCCGACATCAAACTGGAACCCCCAAACCCTGACTTGAACATTGTTGCCACTAATGGGTTGCCCGTAGTGATAGAGGGGCAGTGGGAGGCAACATAAAGGTGGGGAGGGTACAATTAAGGAACCAGGGACTTATAGTGGTTCAGGACAAACCACATGAAAGAGATCCACATGTATATTGGGTACCAATGTAATGGTTAATTGCCTAGATGAAGTGTTGTTTTTGCTCCAACAGAGTGCAGATACCACTAAGCCAGACGAGAGGAGAGCTCTGCAGAGAGAGATCCGAGGTCTTGTGTATCAGCAGCAGGTAACAATGTCTAATGGTGAAATTGGCAGTGTACGTATAACGACCCAATTCCTATTGTAGTGCCACCAAGAAGTCAAATGATGATCTGGTGTCGGGCAGCAGTAGGCCTCAGAGGGCAGGACTACCAAGCAGTAGTGGAGCCAGTGATGTCTGACGTAGTCCTACACTCCTGACAGCCAGGGGGTTGGTTGATGTGCGAAAAGGAAGGGTACCTGTACGTGTCTTGAACTATGTGATGATGAAGTAAAACTGCCAAGGTATCCCACTGTTGCAAAACTGTACCATGTAGATAACAACTCAATACATGAAGCTGAATCACTAGCTCAGACAGTGTCAGACGAACCCCCTGATTCCAAGAGCCAGCTAGAGAAATGGTTCAGGAGCTCAGTTAAGGAAACTGACAACACATCTTCTCATCAGAAAAATGGAGTTTATCGGGTAGTTCGGGAGTATGAACAGGTGTTTAGCAAGCATCCACTTGACTTTGGGAGGATTAAAGGGGTACAACATCATGTACCCACAGGTAACCATGCACCCATAAAGGAAAGATACAGGCCTATGCCACCAGCACACTACCAGAAAGCAAAAGAGAAGCTACAGGACATGAAGAATGCAGGGGTCATTAGGGATAGTTGTAGCCCCTGGGCAGCACCACTGGTCCTGGTTAAAAAGAAAGACGGTAGTATGAGGATGTGTGTAGATTATAGGCAGATCAACAGAGTAACACACAAGGATGCATACCCATTACCACGCATAGAAGAGTCACTGGCTGCATTAAAATCTGCCAATTATTTCTCAACCTTGGATCTTACTAGTGGGTACTGGCAGGTCTCCGTTGCAGAAGAAGATCGTGAGAAGACAGCATTCACGACACCAATGGGGTTATGTGAGTTCAACAGCATGCCATTCGGGTTATGCAACATTCCAGAGGCTGATGGAGTGTTGCCTAGGCCACAGAAACTTCGAGACTGTTCTGCTATACCTGGATGATATCATAGTGTACTCCAAGACCTATGAAGATCACCTGCAGCATCTGAGTGAAGTGTTTGAATCGTTGTCCAAGTATGGTATGAAGTTGAAACCGTCAAAGTGTCACTTGTTGAAACCCAAAGTCCAGTACCTGGGACATGTGGTCAGTGTAGAAGGCATAGCACCCGACCTGGATAAGGTTACAGTCATCCAGAACTGGCCAATGCCAACCACCTTCAGGGAGGTACGTCAATTCTTAGGACTGGTCGGGTACTACAGGAGGTTTATGAAGGGCTATACGAACATGGCAGCACCCATGCAAGATCTCCTAGTAGGTCAATCCAAGAAAGGCAAGATCAGTGGTCCTCCGTTCCGGTGGGGACCAGAGCAAGAACAGTCTTTCCAGAAGCTAAAAGATGCCTTAACAGGAGAAGAGATCCTGACCTACCCTGATTACAACCTACCGTTCCTGTTATACACTGATGCAAGTAATGAAGGCTTAGGAGCTGTCTTAGCACAGAAACAGCAAGGTAAAGAGAAGGTAATCGCCTACGGCAGCAGAAAACTCCATCCAACAGAGAGAAACCCGGAGAATTACAGCTCTTTCAAGTTGGAGCTCTTAGCCTTAATCTGGGCAATCACAGAACGTTTCAAGCATTACCTGGCGTCCTCCAAGTTCACGGCTTTCACCGACAACAACCCTCTAGCCATGGAGCAGCGTTGGATGGCAAGATTGTCAAACTACGACTTCACTATCAAGTACTGGGCAGGACACAAGAATGGCAACGCTGATGCCCTGTCCAGAATGCCTAATCTCCCGGAAGAAGGAGAAGACGTAGATGAACTGGAAGAAGTAGAATTACCAGCTTTCCACCATCCAAGTACAGCCTCATGTCATCAGGCCAGTCAATGGCATAAAGAGAGAACAGTGAACCCATTATCCCACCATAACTGGAAAGAGACCCAAGACAGTGACCCAGATGTTAGTTTAATCAAAGAGCTAATAACCAAAGAACACTCCAGTCTGAGTTCAAATGCTTCACAAGATGCCAAATGCTTATGGAAAGAAAAAGGAAAACTGTTCATCTACCAAGGGAAACTATGCAGACGTCACCTTAACCCCAGAATCCATGAACTTATCTGGCAAATAGTGGTTCCAAAAAGAGAGATCCAGATGATACTAGAAGCTTACCACAATGATGCAGGGCATTTCAGTTGGAAGAAATTGGAGATGCTGTTAAAAGACCGTTTCTACTGGGTCGGCATGAGAGGTTCTATTGAAAGATGGTGTAAGAACTGTGGACCGTGTCTCCTTAGAAGAAAAGACCAACAAAGTCAGAGAGCTCCGTTACAGCCAATCATTACCAAGAAACCTCTTGAAATCGTGGCTCTAGATCATGTGAAGTTAACACCCAGCAGAACAGGGTACACCTATGCACTCACAATGGTTGATCACTACTCAAGATTCCTAGTGGTAGTACCAGTTAAAGATTTAACTGCAGAAGTAGCAGCCAAGGCTTTCCAGAATTACTTTTGTCGACCGCACGGGTATCCAGATCAAGTATTGGCAGATCAAGGCCCAGCATTTGAGTCAGAACTGTTCCAAGCGTTCTTAGGATTATATGGGTGTAAAAAGATAAGGTCCACACCGTATCATCCGCAAACAAATGGTCTGTTCAAGAAGATGAACAACATCGTCATCAATATGTTGAAGACTTTACCACTTGACGAGAGAAATCAGTGGCCAGAAAAGTTACCTGACTTAGTGGATATCTACAATCACATCCCCATCAGTTCTACCAGCTTCGCACCAGCCTGTTTAATGCGAGCAAGACCAGGAAAACTCCCAATTGACTTCGAGATGGGAACAATAGAACCAATCCAAGATTCTTCAGTTGAAGATTGGAACTATCACCGCCAAGAGCAGTACAAGAGAGTCCAAGAAAATGTTGAGAAGAACTTAAACCAAAGTAGAAGTAAGCAAGAGCATGACTTTAACAGACACGCCTCAGCAGAACCCTTAGTACCAGGTGAACTAGTCCTTAAGAGAAAAAGAAAAACAAATAAACTAGATGACCATTGGGAATCAGAACTCTATACAGTTATGCAATCCAACTTTGATAATTCAAAAACTTGTGTAAGGTCTAAGTCTCCAAGGGTTGGAGGCAGGGCCGGGACGATAGGTAGGCGACCCTAGGCGATCGCCTAGGGCGCCATCTTGTGGAGGGCGCATTTTAGCCCCATTAGGGGCCCATTGCCCACCCCCTGGGGGGGCCCCGCACCCCCTGGAGGGCCCCGTGCTGGCCGCCGGCGGCCGCGCCGGCCAGAGAGGAGGGAGGAGGGGACTTCCTGTCCTGCAGCTCTGCCCGGTGCCCGCCCCTCCTCTCCTCCAACATGGGGCCTATGGAGCGCGGATCCGAGGAAACAGCCGATGTCTCCTCGGACCCGATCTTAGTGTACTGAGCATGCTCAGTACACTAAAATCGCTCTGTGCCATAATATCACTTCTGCAATGTATATTCATACATTGCAGAAGTGATATCCAGTGAAATGAAAGGGTTAAAAATAAAAAAATAATTATCCTCACCTCTCCACGATCCAGCGATGCCTCCTGCGCTCGGCTCTGTGCTTCCAGGACCTGGCCTGACGTCACAGTGCAGTCACATGACCGGTTACCGCGGTAAGCGGTCATGTGACTGTGACATCACGCCAGGTCCTGTGCATCAGAAGAAGAGAAGCTGGAAGCAGCGCGGGTGTCGTGGAGAGGTGAGAATGATGATTTTTTTTATTTTTTAAGCTCTGCAAAGAAGGAGGACAAAGAGGGGGGCAAAGAGGGGCTGCAAAGAGGGGGGCAAAGAGGGGCTGCAAAGAGGGGGGCAAAGAGGGGGTCCAAAGAGGGGCTGCAAAGAGGGGCTGCAAAGAGGGGCTGCAAAGAGGGGGTCCAAAGAGGGGCTGCAAAGAGGGGGTCCAAAGAGGGGCTGCAAAGAGGGGGGCAAAGAGGGGGTCCAAAGAGGGGCTGCAAAGAGGGGGGCAAAGAGGGGGTCCAAAGAGGGGGTGCAAAGAGGGGCTGCAAAGAGGGGGTCCAAAGAGGGGGGCAAAGAGGAGCTGCAAAGAGGGGGGCAAAGAGGGGCTGCAAAGAGGGGGTCCAACGAGGGGCTGCAAAGAGGGGCTGCAAAGAGGGGCTGCAAAGAGGGGGTCCAAAGAGGGGGTGCAAAGAGGGGCTGCAAAGAGGGGCTGCAAAGAGGGGGGCAAAGAGGGGGTCCAAAGAGGGGGGCAAAGAGGGGCTGCAAAGAGGGGGTCCAAAGAGGGGGTGCAAAGAGGGGCTGCAAAGAGGGGGTCCAAAGAGGGGGGCAAAGAGGAGCTGCAAAGAGGGGGGCAAAGAGGGGATGCAAAGAGGGGGGCAAAGAGGGGGTCCAAAGAGGGGCTGCAAAGAGGGGGTCCAAAGAGGGGCTGCAAAGAGGGGGGCAAAGAGGGGGTCCAAAGAGGGGCTGCAAAAAGGGGGTCCAAAGAGGGGGTCCAAAGAGGGGGTGCAAAGAGGGGCTGCAAAGAGGGGGTCCAAAGAGGGGTTGCAAAGAGGGGCTGCAAAGAGGGGGGCAAAGAGGGGCTGCAAAGAGGGGGTCCAAAGAGGGGGGCAAAGAGGGGGGCAAAGAGGGGGTCCAAAGAGGGGGTGCAAAGAGGGGCTGCAAAGAGGGGGGCAAAGAGGAGCTGCAAAGAGGGGGGCAAAGAGGGGCTGCAAAGAAGGGGTCCAAAGAGGGGCTGCAAAGAGGGGCTACAAAGAGGGGGTCCAAAGAGGGGGTGCAAAGAGGGACTGCAAAGAGGGGGTCCAAAGAGGGGCTGCAAAGAGGGGCTGCAAAGAGGGGGGCAAAGAGGGGGTCCAAAGAGGGGGTGCAAAGAGGGGCTGCAAAGAGGGGGTCCAAAGAGGGGGGCAAAGAGGGGCTGCAAAGAGGGGGGCAAAGAGGGGGTCCAAAGAGGGGGTGCAAAGAGGGGCTGCAAAGAGGGGGTCCAAAGAGGGAGGCAAAGAGGAGCTGCAAAGAGGGGGGCAAAGAGGGGCTGCAAAGAGGGGGTCCAAAGAGGGGGTCCAAAGAGGGGGTGCAAAGAGGGGGTGCAAAGACGGGCTGCAAAGAGGGGCTGCAAAGAGGGGGCAAAGAGGGGCTGCAAAGAGGGGTCCAAAGAGGGGGTGCAAAGAGGGGCTGCAAAGAGGGGGGCAAAGAGGGGGTCCAAAGAGGGGCTGCAAAGAGGGGGGCAAAGAGGGGCTGCAAAGAGGGTCGCAAAGAGGGGCTGCAAAGAGGGGCTGCAAAGAGGGGGGCAAAGAGGGGCTGCAAAGAGGGGCTGCAAAGAGGGGGGCAAAGAGGGGCTGCAAAGAGGGGCTGCAAAGTGGGGGGACAAAGAGGAGGACAAAGAGGGGAGTCAGAGGGGACAAAGAGGGGAGACAGAGGGCAGACAGAGGGGAGAAGGGTGACAGGAGGGGGACAAGGTGACAAGAGGAGCAGGGAGAGGATCCAAACTGATGCTGCAAAACATCGGGATCAGATGCCTATTTGGCATCCGATTGCAGTCATCAGTTTGGATCAGTTGCTGTCCGAGGGGTGCTGCAAAAAGTCTGATCCCCTCGGACAGCACAAAAACGCAGTGTGAAGGCAGCCTTATTTGGCACGGATCAGGTCGGATCCAATTCGGTCCAATTTGACCCGCTGTGCCAAAAATCGCAGCAGGCTGCGATTTTGGGCACAGCAAAAAATCGGCCAGAATCGGATCCGACAAAAATCGGATGCCAATAAGGCCAAATCCGATGTGATCCGTGCCCATAGGATAACATGGGGCAAAAATCTGATCAACGGACAGCCACGGATCACAGAAAAACGCAGTGTGAAAGCAGCCTTACAGCAGACGCACGGTGACGTCGGCCGCGGTGAGTGTGCAAAGGCGCGCGCCTCCCCCCCTGGCCCCCGCATACTGGGCCCTGTATACATCACTGGGCCCTGTATACACCACTAGGCCCTGTATACACCACCACTGGGCCTGCTGTATATACTGCTGGGGCCTGTATATACCACTGGGGCTGCTGTATATACTGCTGGGGCCTGTATATACCACTGGGGCTGCTGTATAACCCCTGGGGCTGCTGTATAACCCCTGGGGCTGCTGTATAACCCCTGGGGCTGCTGTATAACCCCTGGGGCTGCTGTATTACCCTGGGGCTGCTGTATAACCCCTGGGGCTGCTGTATTACCACTGGGGCTGCTGTATTACCCCTGGGGCTGCTGTATTACCACTGGGGCTGCTGTATTACCACTGGGGCTGCGGTATTACCACTGGGGTCTGTATATACCACTGGGGAGGCTGCTGTATACCACTTTGCTGGGGGCTGTATACCTGTGCTGGGGTCCACCCTCGGCTTATACACGAGTCAATAGGTTTTCCCAGGTTTTGGGGGCAAAAGTAGGGGGGTCGGCTTATACACAGGTCGGGTTATACACGAGTATATACGGGTAGTAATCCTACAATGTCTGCTGGACATGGTATGAGGAGGTTTATGGCTCAGTCAGTACACACTCCATACTTCATGGTAAGGGGAGGGTTTATGGCTCAGTACACACTCCATACTTCTTGTTATTAACCAGTTAATGCTCTCTTGTCCACCGCACTGCAGTGTCAAAAGAGGACAACAGCGAGACAAGCAGCAACATGGCATCAGAGAGCCCCTGACCTCGAAATAGAAGATCCTCAGATCCTGGTATTGTGACATAATATTAAGAATAATACTTTTTGCATTTATATTACACTATGAACTCCACAGCACTTTAGATACATCATGAACACTGTCCCATTGGGGCTCACAATGTAAACAACCTATCAGTATGTCTCTGTAGTGTGGTTGGACGAACCTTTTATAGGTCTCCGTTAAATTAAATTTACTTTCAAAGTATGTTGACATTTTTATTCCCAGACATATTTCGGGGGGGGGGGGGGGGCGCCGTTTGCCTTACCTGCCTAGGGCACCAAAATGCCTTGTCCCGGCACTGGTTGGAGGGTTAGAGAAGTTCAGGATGGGAACCTGAAGCACGAAAGACGAAGGGAGACAGAAGTACAGATCCCAGAAAAAGGAAAGAAAGGAGCAAGGGACTCAAAGAGCTGGAGGAGTTCGCTCAAAGAGAGGAACCGGGTACCGGAGCCAGCACCTGTAGGAACCTTCACGGCCTGCAGAGAATCCGTTGACCGGAGGTATATTCAGTTACGGCTCTGACTCCTGAAGCGCCCATTAGAGGGGAATCAGACCCACAGTAGCCGGATGCGGTATTCAACAGAAGGTTCACCTGACGGGAGCAAGGAAGGTTAAGAGAACAGCAGGAGGTCAGACCAATTCTACAAGAAGTCAGGCTTCACACCGCCACTGGGAGGCAAGGGAACAAGTGAAACAAGAAAGGCACGCAGGAGGACTATATCATCATTGCCGCTATACCATCGTCTACTGGAGGACTGTAGCGGCGCTGGTGAGCATCACCAGGTACTGCAGGTGGTGTCACGAACAAACTCTTTATTTTATTTTCTGCTTATTCATTGACCACCAGGGCCACAGTCTGAGGCAGCCACCCGTGACTTCCAGACTGCCCGCCTGAGATCTGAGTACCCTGGCCTGGGTGCATCAGATCCTCTCACTAAAGAGGAATCAAGGATCCTTTGGACTTCATATTCCAAAGCATCCCTGACCAAAACTGGAGGAAGAGGGGACTGAACAGGATGAACCGGAGACCAGTATACTTTGAGAAGGGATTTATGGAATACATTGGGCAGTTTAAATGAGGGAGCTTCAGACGAAAGGCTACTGGGTTATTAATCACCTCAAAATTTCATACGGACCAATAAAACTGAGACATAGCTTGGCAGACGGCACTTTGAGCTTAATATTCTGTGTAGAAAGCCAAACTTTGTCCCAACTCCCTTAGAGTGCTTTTTATTAGCAGAGGAAGCCTGCCTAGTCTAATGACGCGCACCCAGGGCTCGGGTACTCAGCTCTCAGGTGGCTTTGGGGTCTGGGGATGTCACGGGTGGCTTTTCCCGAGGCCGTGGCCCTGGGGGTGAACTGATTAGGGGGTTATTTACAGGGATTATTTACAAAGTTCTTGTTGTGACTGCACCTGCAGTGTCTAGTGATGCTCACCAGCGCCGCCACAGTCCTCCGGTGGTCGATGGTATTGAGGCTTGGATGGATTAGTCCCCCGCAGGCGGGACTGGACCGCCGGGGCAGCGATGCTGTAAGAAAGCAGTTTATAAAGGAAAGCATGCAGCAGAGTCGGGACTTCACTTCACCGGGTACTTTACTGAAAACTTCTCCAAAGTCATACAGTTCAGCAGTGCAGTAGATGGTAAAATGGCAAATGCTACAGATGCTGCAAATGGAATTTCTGTCTGTTAGATGGATCCCTTCTTGTGTACCTTTCTTGTTCCTTTCTTTCCTTTGCCTCCCAGTGGCGGTGAAGTCTGACTCTTAAAGATGATCTGACCTCCTGTTGCTTTTCTTAGTCTCCTCTCCCTTGTACCCATCAGGTGAACCTTTTACTTGTTCTTCACAGGATCCGACTGCAGGACTGAATTCCCCTCTTGTGGGCTCTTTGGGAGTCGGGGCCGTATCTGTAATATCCCCGTTCATCGGATTCTCTATGAGCCGCATAGGAACTCACAGTTGCGGGCTCCGGTACCTGGTTTCTTCCTTTTGGGGCAAACTCTCCTGTTACTTAATCCCCTTCTTAGCGTGAGCTCGCGACTGAACTACCTTCTCTCTCTTACTTTCTCTCTGGGATCTGTTCTTTCTGGGTCCCTCAGCCGAGGAGACCCCTACTTTTCCTTTGCTTCTCGACTCTCACTGGACTCTCCTGGACTCCTTCCTCCCTGAGTCGTGACTCCTCCAACTCTCCTTCAGACTACTGTCTGCTCACTAGTTCCCCAAGAGGCCACTATATCTCCTCCCAGGGTCCCTCCCACCTACTATTCTAGTGTGTGGGTGTCAGCTCCAGGGTTCCACCGAGTGACCATAGTTCCAATTGCAGTGGGGTGACTACACCGCTTTTCTGGGTGCAGTTCCCCTTTTGTGGCAACTACTTGGTGGGACGCCACACTAAGCCCCTTTAAGTTTTCCTTAATTTCAGACCAGATGGTCTTTAACCGATCCACAGACCTTTCTACCCCAGGGACTTCTAAAATCCTAGAAAAAAATTAACTAAAGCGCAGGTGTAGCCCATGATTACAGTAGAAAGGGGTAGTCTTGATGGACTCCTCATACTGATTATTCATGACAAACTCTGCTAGCGGCAGGTGTTCTACCCAATCGGATTAATGTTCAGAGACATAACAACGAAGATACTGCTCGAGGGATTAATTAGTGTGCTCGAATTGGCCATTGGTTTCAGGGTGATAGGCAGAGGAAAAGCACAATGCAATTCTAATTCTTTTACAGAATGTCCTCCAAAATTTTGAAATGAACTTGGTGCCCCTGTCAGAAACAATATTCACAGGAACACCATGCAATTGTACAACATGATTAATTAATAGTTTGCTTAGGGTCTTGGAATAAGGTAATCTGGATAGAGAAATAAAATGACACTACTTACTGAATCTATCTACCACTACCCAGATACAAGTCTTCCCTTCTGAGAGTGGTAGGTCAGTAATAAAGTCCATGGAGATATGAGTCCAGGGACCCTCAGGGGTAGGCAAGGATTGGAGCAACCCGGCAGGATGGTTATGGGGAGACTTAGCGTGAGCACAGGTTTCACAAGCCAGTACATACTCCTTACAGTCTTTTACTATTGTTGGCCACCAAAAATTTCTGGTTACAAGTCTGATGGTGTTATTGTTACCAGGATGCCCTGCAAGGACGGAATCATGGGATTCCTTAAGAACTTGCAGGTGGAACTTGGCAGGGACAAATAGTTTCTGGGAAGGAGTAGTGAATCTGGCCTGTTCTGGGGATCTACGAATCTCTTCCAGAAGATCCAAAGAAACGGCCGAAATAACTATCCCTTTGGCTAAAATTGGAGTCGGTTCTGAGTACTCAACCTTTGACGGGCAAAAACTTCGAGAAAGGGCATCATCCCTTACATTTTTAGTACCCGGTAGGAAAGTGATAACAAAATCAAACCTGGAGAAGAACAAGGCCCACCTGGCCTGTCTAGGATTCAGTCTTTTCGCTGACTCCAAGTAGGTCAGGTTCCTGTGGTCAGTAATTACGGTGATCTTATGTTTTATCACCTTTGAGGAAGTGGCACCATTCCTCGAAGGCCCATTTGATTGCCAATAACTCCCGATTACCAATATCATAATTTCTCTCAGTAGATGAAAACGTTTGGGAAAAGAAGGTACACGGTCAAAGTTGAGTGAGAGATACAGTGCCTTATGATAGTACTGCTCCCACTCCAACTTCAGAGGCATCTATCTCTACAAAAAAGGGGCGGTCCAGATCAGGCTGAACCAATATTGGGTCAGAGGAAAAACATTCTTTTAATGTAGAAAATGCATGGATTGCTTCAGGCTTCCAATTAACCACATCCGCCCCTTTCCGAGTCAAATCAGTGAGTGGTTTGGCTTTCTTGGAAAAACCCTTAATAAATTTACGGTAATAGTTCACGAAACCCAGAAATCGCTGCAGTGCCTTCAGAGACCTGGGTTGTATCCATTCCTTAAGGGTACCTTTACACACGGCAACTTTCCTAGGAATTTGACTGGCAACTTACTGGTTGCAGTGAAATCATGGACACATTGTTCTATCTTGCTGCTGTGTACAAATGGAACAATGTCTCCCTGATTTCACTGTAACCAGTAAGTTGCCAGTCAAATTCCTAGAAAAGTTGCCGCATGTAAAGGTACCTTTATGGGTTGAATTTTAGAAGGATCCATGCGGAAACCTTTAGCTGACAAAATATACCCGAGGAAATGTATCTCCTCAGTAATGAAGACACATTTCTCCAGTTTGGCTAATAAAGAATGCTCTCTAAGTCTCTGGAGCATGGTGCGAACATGTTGGACGTGGGATATAGGGTCAGAAGGAAAAGTCAGAATGTTGTCCAAATAAACAACCACATATACACCACTGATGTCTCTGAAAGTATCGTTCACAAAATTCTGAAAAACTGCAGCTGCGTTACTGAGCGCGAACGGCAATACTAAACACTCAAAATGGCCCATGAGCGTGTTAAACGCGGTCTTCCACTCATCTCCTTTTCTTATACTGACAAGGTTATACGCTCTTCGGAGGTCAAGTTTAGTAAACCAACGAGCTCCCAATAGCTGATTATAAAGATCAGGGATGAGTGGAAGCGGATACTTATTTTTCACGGTGATGGAGTTTAACTCACAGTAATCAATGCAAGGTCTAACCCCACCATCTTTCTTTTCCACAAAAAAGAACCCGGCCCCAACTGGTGAGGTGGATGGTCTAAGAAACCCTTTTCATAGACTATCTGCTATCTAATCTGTTATTGCCGGACGTTCCGAACCAGAGAGATTAAATATTCTCCCCTTTGGGAGATGATAATCAGGTACTAAATCTATGGGATAATCATATTCTCTATAACGGGGTAATTTCTCGATGCCACAATAGAAAATACATCCTTAGAATCCTCAAATGCAAAAGATACAAAGGGAGGCATGACCTTCACTTGGTTTACAGGTAGCAACATACAGTTATCTTGACACTCTGGGCTCCAGCGCACGATATCACCCAAGTGCCAGTCTATGAATGGATTATGTTTGCGTAACCATGACATATCCAGGATTACTGCAGATGATAGATTATCGATAACAAAAAATGATAAACGTTCAGCATGTAATGACCTCACCAGCATTGATACTTTCTTAGTGACAAACTCCACTCAACCCTAGATGAGAGGTGTGCCATTAATCGCAGTGGTTTTAATGGGAGCATTAAGCCTTACAGTGGTACGCCAAAATTTCTTGCTACCTGGACATCTATAAAATGCCCTTCTGAGCCATGATCTACATAAGTCTCCAAACACACAGATTTCTTAAGGTAGGATAAAGTAATAGGTAAGAAGATTTTGGCCGCATCAGCGGGCAATACCTAGGCAACTGGGCAGGCATGGCCAGAGCTATTCAGGTGCTGATGTCCAGGGAATGAAGACTTCTGACATCCAGCATTCTCCCAGAGGACTCCAGATTGTGGCTTGTGCAGCATATTAGCATAGGATGATGGGAGTGATCCTCCACAGGACTGAGCAATGAAGCAGAACAGAAGTGCTTGAGGGAAGTCGTTAGCAACAGAATTAACTCAGAGAAAGAGAAAAAAAAATCCAGGGAAAAAGCAGTGAGGGAACAAAAAGGTAAGGTAATGCATAATAATACAATATATTTTTGATATATAAAAATGGTTTGGCCAGATATAATGTGGCGACCATGCGCTACGAGGCTGAGCCGCTGGTAAGACAGCATCCCGAGAAACCCCGAGACCCCTTACCCCTATACAGGGATCCAGAATTACAGCAGAGCCAAGGAGATAGCTGCCTATGAGGAACAGCGGACCGGAGCAGGAGGGTCGCCGGGAAGGGAATATTAAATAGGACCCGAAAGCGTAGTCAGGAGTCAGAATCAAAACCAGGAGGGCAGCTAAAGTACAAAATCATTAGACAGTAGAAGGGTCAATAATCCAGGCAAAGGTCAGAGTCAAAAACCGGGAGGGCAGCTAAGGTACAAAATCATCAGGCTAAAGAAGGTGTGAGGTTCGCCCCCTTGGGGACTCGCTTGGCAGCGGAATTGATGCACCCAGTCGTGTTCTTAAAACAACACAATGTCCAGCAGTTTATTACTAAATGACATAAACCGCATGTAGTGCACAGTTCACGTGGTAATACACAGTTCACATTTTCCTGGAACAATTCCAGTCTTTTTCCAATGCCAGATGCACCTGCCCGGCAGTGTTTGCGTAGTCCTTGCTAAACAGGACACTTTAGACCCTCCCAGTCTCTCTCAATGGCAGTGTCCCCACATGGGCCATTACATCTAGTCCATGACAGTACCACCATGCCCACTGACCTTAATCCATCGGTTACAGAGGCTGCTACCTCTCACAGGCCACACGGACTCATGCCCAGACCAGGTTCAAGCTTTCTGAGCCCCGGGTTACTCGAGGCGTCTCCAAGGTCTCCTCACCACGTTCAGGAGCTCCAAACCCTCTGTGTCTGGCCACATGCATCTTCTCAACTCAGAGAAACAGGACCTGTGCTGACCTCATGTGACCAGGAGGGAGTCAGATTTGTGTGATCTGACACACCACGGAAGGAACCCAGTTCTTCAAACACTCCCATGGCTTTTCGTACCTGAATTCTAGCACATGTAATGCATTATCTGCACCTGTGGAAGATCCAGTCCCAGCATAGGTATGTGCAAGGCAGCCAGCCGCTGCATCACAAAAGGTCAAAAATCCAGGCAAAAGGTCAGAGTCAAAATACAAATATACTAAAAGAAGGAAGCAAGCACAGATAGGGTCTTATCTTTTTAACAATCAGCGGCTAAAGAGCCGTAATGATAACTGCTCACCTGGTTTAGTTGTGTGACACACAACCAGTATTGAAAGCATGTAATAGCGGCTGCTGCTGGACCCACACCTCCACGTGCTATGTGGTCAAATTCCAGAGTTTTCCAGGGACAATGTGTCGTCGGTCCGCGCGGCCACAAAAGACTGAATCAGAAGTTCACTCTATACCTTTATTTGGATCCATCCAACGCGTTTCGGAGCCTGCTATGCTCCTTCATTAGGGATCTCATACACTCCCTGATGAAGGAGCATAGCAGGCTCCAAAACGCGTTGGATGGATCCAAATAAAGGTATAGAGTGAACTTCTGATTCAGTCTTTTGTGGCCGCGCGGACCGACGACACATTGTCCCTGGAAAACTCTAGAGTCAAAATACAAACACACACTAGATCGCTGGGGAAACCAAGACTATATCTGGCAGCCTGCAGGACAGGCTCCAATGTATTTGAAGGGTGTAGTTTCCTCTCATAGGCTGGAGCTCACAGCCTGATGACCTCATCTGGACCACCCTAGAACCAGACCAGATGGTGATGCACGACTGGTACCTGCCACCCTACTTCCAATAGAAGAGTGAAGCCTGCGCCTACCAGATGCCTCTGCAGGACCCGCTCTTCTGGTACCAGCATCACCCACAGGAGAAACACGGCGATGCTCAGTGACAGAGGCAGGTGTCAAAGGAGCAAGTCCATATGACGACCCGGCCCTCCTATCACTGGCACCACCAGCCAAAGGAACCCGTGACCTCCCAGCGACCGGGGCAGGAACACCAGCCACCGAGTCCAACAGCAACGTGACAATTACTGTCTGTGAGGCTTACAGAGAATATTTTTAAGTCTAATACTGAATATAAAAGTTAAAGTACTTAAACAGATGTTTGTATAGCGTTTTTAACTGATTTTAGTTGATTGTGATGAGGAGGGCAGGCATATTAGATTTAGCCAGGTTATATCCATATTTTAATGTACCGTATTTTTCGCTTTATAAGACGCACCGGATTATAAGACGCACCCCCAAATTTGGTGAAGGAAATGAGAAAAAAAAGTTTTTAATGTTTAATGTTAAATGGGGTCCGTCTTATAATGCCAGTGTCCGTCTTACAATCAGTATATGCCCCTCATCCTGTGTATATGCCCCCATCCTGTGTATGTGCCCCCCATCCTGTGTATATGCCCCCCATCCTGTGTATATGCCCCCCATCCTGTGTATGTGCCCCCCCATCCTGTGTATGTGCCCCCCCATCCTGTGTATGTGCCCCCCCATCCTGTGTATGTGCCCCCCATCCTGTGTATGTGCCCCCCCATCCTGTGTATATGCCCCCCATCCTGTGTATATGCCCCCATCCTGTGTATGTGCCCCCCCATCCTGTGTATATGCCCCCCATCCTGTGTATATGCCCCCCATCCTGTGTATATGCCCCCATCCTGTGTATGTGCCCCCCCATCCTGTGTATATGCCCCCCATCCTGTGTATATGCCCCCATCCTGTGTATATGCCCCCCATCCTGTGTATATGCCCCCATCCTGTGTATATGCCCCCCATCCTGTGTATATGCCCCCATCCTGTGTATATGCCCCCATCCTGTGTATGTGCCCCCCCATCCTGTGTATATGCCCCCATCCTGTGTATGTGACCCCCCATCCTGTGTATGTGACCCCCATCCTTTGTATGTGCCCCCTATCCTGTGTATGTGCCCCCCCATCCTGTGTATGTGACCCCCCATCCTTTGTATGTGCCCCTATCCTGTGTATGTGACCCCCCATCCTGTGTATGTGACCCCCCATCCTTTGTATGTGCCCCCTATCCTGTGTATGTGCCCCCATCCCCAACCCTATATGGCCATCTTCCCCCCCCAGACCCCCATGGCTCACCGAGGGGGGTACAGCTGCTCAGCGGGGGTGCCGGAGGGAGGTTCTCGTGGGGGACACAGCTGCAGGACCAGAGCAAGCAGAGATGTACCGGCAGCAGTAAGCGGTGGGCGCCGCCATGTTTTTGTGGCTGGCTGCATTCATTAACATTGCAGCCAGCGGTAGAGGCTTCAACAAAATGGCCGCGGCCATAATGGAGACCCGCGGCCATTTTAAAGCCTCTACCTCTACCGGCCGGCTACCACAACAAACATGGCGGCGCCCACCGCTTGCTGCCGCCGGTACATCTCCGCTGCTCCGGTCCTGCAGCGGTGCCCCCCACCCACCGGAACCTGCCTCCGGCATCCCCACTGGGCAGCTGCACCCCACAAACCCCCTTCTAATGGTAATATTTAATGTTTAATTTTTTTTTTTTTACATGCGCTTTTTAAGACGCACCCCCGTTCCCCCCAAAGTTTGGGGGGAACAAAAGTGCGTCTTAAAAAGCGAAAAATACGGTAAGTTATTTTAGGGAACATATCAGTGCTGCTCACCATCTTATGAAAGCCCTCAGATCAGGCTCCCTGCTGTCATTGCTTGTGTACACCTGGTTCTTTGATGTTCTAGGCTACGCTAAGCTATGCTATTTGCTCAACTGTGATATGAATTTGGGATAAGGTCCATATGGAATTTAGAGGGTCGTAACATGTTGCACTGATCTAATATGAACTCTCCATGAACATTTTCAATTTATCTTTTCTTAGGAGTAAAATTACAGTGCTATCCAAAATGTTGTAAAATATATATATGCGTTGTGCCAATGTAATATGAAATAGGCTATAGCAATGTGGCTAATATGGGCTACAGCCTTTCAGGATCATATTTTATAAGCTGATAATAAAACACATTTTTTTCACATCAAATTTTCTTGCTAGTTTCTAAAAAACTCAAGAGGAGCTCAGAATGTCTGGTATTTTTCAAGCCTGTGATGGAGTGTGAGCACTATAGCACATGGATGTTACTATATTACCTCTCCACTCTGTTTTCATTGCCATAGCACCAGAATCGTTATTTCTTTCTTGTGCGTTATCTCATTGTGTAGGTATAGGGTCAAGCAAAAGAACTACAATACATACCATATGTGCATCCACAATGTGCTGCTAAGCACAAGTTAACTCCCGCTTGTAACAGCCCTTTATAATCTGCACCACTTTTACATCCTGTAACCTCTGTTTCCCCCCAATAAAAGTACTAAAAGTCTTAGATTTTGATGGTAGTACCTAGAAATCATGTGGATTTTCTATTAAGTCTTTTGATAAATTCAACTACTTTTGCTTCTGTGGTTCAATTCACTAATCATGTGTACATTTTAAAATATAATTTTTCTAATTTAATGATGGTAGTTGAACTATGTAATTTTCTATCATAATTAGCAGCAGTGAATAAACGCTCCTTTACATTTTGTATTAATGGCAATTGATCCTGCCAAAACCGACAGGCCCAGCCAACAGTTTAAAGGGGTTACCCACTAAGAGGATAACTCCTTCCTATTCCACATGTTTCCCTCAGGTAAAATAATGTCACAGAGGAGGAAGAAAAAAAACGGGTTCTTCAATGTTTCTGCGCTTACCACATAAGGACATAAATATTCTTGAAAGCTTTATTATCCCAACGCGTTTCGTGGCAAATCTGCTACTTCCTCTTTGGACCTGAGGAAGTGGCAGATTTGCCAAGAAATGCGTCGGCACAATAAAGCTTTCAAGTAAATTTCTGTCCTTGTGTGGTAAGCGCAGAAACATTGAAGAACCCGGTCTTTTTCTTCCTTCTCTGTGACATTGGCATCTAAGGGAGTCTGCAGCAATCACTGGTTCCTTTCACATTCTACAAGGGGTTGTGACTGTTCACAACCTGTAAAGGTGAGTGCACCAACCGTGTATTGTCGCCTAAAATTTCACTTTTATCGCCCTTTGTGCGCTCTCCTTCCTTATTTTCAGGTAAAATAAAAAAGCCTGTACTCACCTCCTGGGATAGTGTAGTTCCAGTGGTGTTGATAATCATAGTTCCAGAGCTCATGTGACATTGTGATATCACGCAATCCCTGAGTTCAATCACTGCCTGTTTCTCCTCAAATTTGGACCAAATGAGTTAATCAACAGGAAGTGAGTTCTACGGCTGCTGCTCATTTCCAGCTGATAGCTCCTTTGTACAAAGGCGAGGCGAGAGAAGTAGGCAGTGATTGAACCTGGGGCTTGTGTGACATCACAATTAGTGATGGGTGAACCCACCGATGTGCAAACTCGACCAGATTTTTTTAAAGTCTGAGTTCAGGGCTGATTGTGACTCAAACTTGAGTCAAAACCCCAAATTCAGACTATAAAGTTATGGGATTGGGGCAGGAGGACTTAGCAAGACGAAGAAAGTATATAATTATTAAACATCAGCCCATACTTATCGCTTCAGCATCCTGCCACTTGTACTTCCTGGACGCTCATTAAATTCCTGGATATTCACTGCAGAGGGTCCCAACAGCCAGTCACAGACACTGTCACAGAGAAAGGGTATCTGTGATTGGCTGCTGGAATAATCTGGACACTGCCCATACATTCTAGATACTAGAATGTATGTGCTGGTGTAAGGTTACTCCAGCGTCTTTGATTGGCTGTTGATCCCTTCTTCACCCATTAACTGACATCATAGTACTGTAAAACTAAATAAATAATTTTTAAAAATTTGCTTAACACATTGTGGTATTTTTTGATTCTGAGCGTAGATAAAGCGGACAGCTACAGGCTGCCACCCCCAGCTGCCAGGCTTTACCTTGGCTGGCAATAAAAATACAGGAAAGTCCATTATTTTTTTTTATTATTTAAATAAAGAATTAAAAAAAGAGGGGACTGCACACTATTTTTGATCACCAGCCAAGGTAAAACCTAGGTAGCTAGGGTTGGAATTCTCAGTGTGGGAAGGTGCAAGCATTTTGGCCCCCATGCCGAATATCGTAGCCCACAAGACACCCATGAATATGGAATATGGGACATTCTTTCATAGCGCTATTTTCAGGCGCTTTACCTGGCTCATTCAGCGACCCTGGTGGATGTGGCATGCTGCATAATAAAGGAGTTAATGCCAGCTTTGTATTGGCAGCTGTCACTAAGCCCAAAATGCATAGTGTCAGGCAAATATTAGACCTGGCCACTATGAATTTCTAGTAAACATAAAAAAAACACAACACAGAGAAAAAACATTTTAATAGTAATAAAGCACAAGACAACCTTGTTTTCCATCTTTACTTAACGAAAACCCCTCCCTTTGATCATAATCCACAGGCAGAGAGACAGAAACATCCTGTCACCATGAACGCCACCTGTGCTGTGCTCACAGTGATGTCAGTCAGGGTTACCCGAGATCATCCGAGGTGAACTCGGATGAATCTGATGAACTCAGCTGTAGTCAGCGCTTATATCATTCACTTTACGGCTGGGATCCAGGGTGTGATGCAGTTCTTCGGGGGTCATCAAAGTTGAGCTGAGTTCATCTGGTTCATCCGAGTTCACCTCAGATGATCCTGGGTAACCCCCGACTCTGACGTCACCATGAACACAGCCAAATCATTTTCTCGGTGGTGTTTGTAGTGACAGCATGTTCCTGTCTCTGCCTGCGGATTATCGTCAGAGGGAGGTTTTTTGTTAATTAAAGATGGGAAAAAGGGTTGTCTTGTGTTTTATTTCTATTAAAATGTTTTTTCTCTGTGCTGTGTTATTTTTTGGTTACCAGAAATTCATGGTGGCTGAATCTAACATTAGAAGGATGGATCATGGGAGAGGGAAAAGTTAGGTTAGTGAATTGAGGTGATAGGCCTGTCTAAAGAGATAAGTTTTCTTATCAACACTTCCTACTCACTGGATAAAAACGCATGTGTTTAAAACTCACCTGCGTTTTTTATATGTTTTTACCGCGTTGTATGTGATTTTACAATGCAAGTCTATGGGTCCAAAAATGCATTTGTATTTTTACGACATATTTGGTAAAAACGCCGGTAAAATCCAATGCATCCAAAACGCAAAACCCAGATCAGATGTGCACTGGGCCTCATACTTCTCAACAATTTTTGTGGTGCCCCTGCGACAAGGGTGGCCACATAGGGAACTGCAGCCAGGTAGATAGGAGACAGTTTATGCAGCAAACACCTTCACAGCACACACACCCACGGTAGCACAACACCCAACCCGGAGCCTGGGACTCTAGGCGAGCAAGGGGTGGTGGGGTTTAGAGGGAAGTGGGTGGGAAGGTAGGTCAGGTGGTAGACCAGTACAAAAAGGAGGGAACAAGAAGGAGTTAGACAGTAGGCTATAGTAAGCCGAGAACTAAAGAACAGAAAAGATCAGCAGACAGAAAGTTACATGTCCCGGTGGGATAGGGCTCCCTGGAGACGCAGAATCCAGAGCGACACAGATCCATGGGGAGAAAGCTTGTTCATAGTCTGCTTCCCATGGGGAAGTGACGACAGAGAATGGACTGATACCACCGGGTCCGAAGAGTACAGCAGCGTAGAGTGGCTGCAGGAGGGAAAGGTTTCCCTGGAAGTACCTGGATAGCCACACAGGTGGGAAAGAGCCGGTGATCCCTTGCAAGACAGGGACACCTAAGCTAGGCTAAAACCAGAGTGTCGACTCTGAGGGGGACTGAAGCTACATGCCGGCCCCCCAGACAAACCGGCGGGGAACATAGATTCCAGATCCGTGTTCCTACTACACAGGTTGGAGGCTCAGCAACACTTAGGAGGACCCAGCTTGCTGCCCATACACATAGGGAAGCCATATTAAGGGACCGAGTTGCCGCCATACAACCCACTAGGAAGAGGAGAGGATGAACAAGCCGGAAAGGTTAAATAGAGAGAGTGAGGGGTCTCAGAGCGACAGCCTGGCTGCAGTGGGTGAACCCGGTGAACCCTGCTTTGGTCTCCCATGTCTGATTGCAGGTATACAGAACTATATTCTGCTTTTACACCCTGTCAGGAGCTGCCCCTTGCTGCAGCATCCATCCATTCTCCTGGGAGAAGTAGACTGCAGCGGTGGTCCCCCTTACTGACCATAACCCGTGGGTGGCCTCACAACAAACTATCCCCTGTAAATATTCCCTTTTACTTGCGGAACCCGGGACACGGTCCGGACCAAGACCGCCGTGATATCCCCAGCAGTACCCCGGTCCGGTACCGAGTACCCCGTCCCAGTGGGCTCCATACTTTGTCTCTGACTTGTTTGGAGATTTCCTTGGTCTTCATGGTGTTGTTTGGTTAGTGGTGCCTCTAGCTTAATAGTATTACCTTCTGTGAACGTGAGCGCATCATATTGTTGTAAGGCCCCATGTCCACAGTGTTTGATGCTTCTTTTGAAGCAGATTTTGAGAATTTGCATCAAAAGCGGCATGTCTATACTGAAGCCAGCAAAGTCTTCGAGAGTTCAGAAGTGCTGAGCCAACATGTTTTTTTTTCATTGCAGATTTGGTGCAGATTTTGGGACAGGAAAAAGAAATCTGAATCACAAGTGCAAAGAAAAAAAATCAACACAGGCACAGCACTTCTGACTTATCATAGACTTTGCTGGCCTCAAAAATCTGCATCAAGAAAATAATTAAACAAAGCACCATGGGCACAGTGTCTAAGAGGGTCCAGGGAGAGCCTCAATTGTGGTAAAGGGCTCAAGGATTCTTCTTGCCCCCCCGGCTACTTCCACAGAGATGTCTAGGGCAGGGTGGCTAACCACAGTTCTCAAGGTCCGAAAACATTGCAAATTTTCAGGATATCCTTAGAATTGCACAGGTCCTAATTTCATCCCCTGCAGAGGTGATTATTTCAGCACCTTGCACAATGCTAAGAAAGTTGTGAAAACATTTAATGTTTGAGGCCCTTGAGGACTTCACTTGGCCAGCCCTGTTGTACAGGAGTGTGTGTGGTGTCTTGCATTTCCATATCTGAGACAGTCAGGCAAGAGGTCTGCGGCATGTTCGTCAGTATCTGGATAGCAGTATCAAAGCACCTCTTTACAGAAACAGTTCAACACACATGGAGTGAACTAAAAAAATCTTTACTGTTGCAAATTTTGAAAAAAGATCATCTTGGTACATGATGTAAATTTTTAACATTTATCAGACTCTGTGATAATTTTAACATTAGCACAGACTGTAATAAGTCTAAAAGGAAACATATATCAATATACACAGTATATAAGGAAAGTCCCACAGGGATTAGCAGACTCCATTTCATTGGGGCAAGGTCTACTAAGAGCACAGTACTTTTAAGGGCTTTAAGGTGCAGCCCTAAGGCTGCAGTTCCACTAATCCAGCAAGGGGAAGCACAACTGACATTAAATTTGGGAAAGGGAAAAATAAATTAACAAAAAATCAGGCCTCATTCTTCTAAGAACCTAACAACAACTGAAAAAGTCCTTCTCCTAACAATATGCCAACTAAATGACAGGTTAGACTTGAGCAGCTTTTTGAACGCTGCCCGAAATGGTACTCGCACATGGTACTCCACTGCGGTCTCGAGGGTCACAGGTGCTACTCCTACAGGGGCTTTCTCTGCCACCACCTGCCCACCAGCACACCCCATCATGGCCACTGCTGTAAAACACAACAAAGGAATTAGGGAATTACCACCCCCTCTAGGAGAGACAGAAGGAACTTGGAAAAACACTGACTGGCCCTTTAGGATTGATGGCGTCTGTGGGGACTGGGGTGCCAGTTTTAGAATTAATCTGGGGTGGTGACCCAAATTACACCTACCATGAAGGTGACCTTCTCCCCAACATTGTGTGCAGAGCTTTTTGGGAAGATGGTCACAGCAGGGTGGACCTGTTCATATAGCACCTATAACCAGTCTCTTATTTGGCTACGAACCCAAACACCCTTTCCTGGAATAATATCACCCCCATGTTTTGGATACTTTGCTCATCAATACATTATGCCCATGCTACCACTCTCAAGTGATGCATCTACAAGCTAATCTCTTCAAGAAATGAGACAGACTGGGTGTTCATGCCTAATAGGATAGTTGCTTGGAGGGGTTAGGGGTCCCACATGGCATTCTCCCATTCAAAAGCCTTTGTCAGGGGTGCTAAACAAGGTTGGAAACAGGACCTTCTTCCTCTTCTATGTGCTCCTCCTTCTTTTCCTCCTCATCTTCCTCATTCTCCTCATCCTCCCAAATTTTCCGATCCACCAGATGTGGCACCATCTGCAGGTGCTCCCTCGCCCCTTCCTCAGTCAGGACAAATCAATATTATATTGCCATGTTTTAGGGAGCCCTGGAACGCATTGACTAATAAATCAATATTATATTCACTTTTTAATGTCTCGTGGAATATGACAGCATGATTTTAACCCTTCTTCCTCTCTACTTTAACTTCTTTTTTTTTTTTTTGTAATTCTTTATTTAGTAGATATAAAAGACAGGAACAAATCAGAAAGGACAAAGGTTCAAAAGATAAACAGTCAGCTATTCCAATATTACATAGGATATCGGCCGAGTGTAAGACACAAAACTGTTAACAATATGTTCAGTTTCACCATATTCAGAAAACCGCTGATACGGCTGTTTGTGATATTGAGAATCTGAAGAGCCAACGGCTCCACTAAAAGATCTTTTTAAGATATGGTCCTATATTGTGAAGTCTCACTTTTTGAACATAGGACAGAAAAGAAGAGAGATGAAAGAAACGACAGAGGAGAGGGGTATAGAGCACAATGAAAATGGTGTGAAGAGGGAAAAGAATGGGTGAAGAAGGCGAAAGAAAAAGGGGGGGAGGGGAGAGAAGGAGAACAGGGGGGGAGGGAGAGACCAGCATCCGCGCGACTCCAGCGTGAAGCCTGTCATCGAAGTATGATCCTGCAAAAGGTTAGACACCTCCTGATATAATTTTGTAATCGTCTGTTTGCTGAAAGTCCATCCAGGCAGCCCATATGCACCAGAATTTCGTGTAGGAGTCATGCATGGAGGCCGTGAGATCTTCCATACGCATTAAGGTATTAACCTTTTTGGCCCAGTGGGTTAGAGTCGGATGAGAAGAACTCCAGGATACAGGACCGTGCGGCAATAATCAAGAATTTCAGGAGAGAATTTTTATATTGCGGAAAGGGGGTCTCGGTATGGTGTAGAAGAACCAGAGCAGGTGTCAGAGAGAACTGAAGTCCAGCAACCTGTCTCTCAATGCGTTCAACACCACACCAGAAAGGCTTAATCACTTCACACCCCCAAAACAGATGAAGCAATGTGCCCCTCTCCTTTCCGCATCTCCAACCAGTCGGCACTAAATACTTTAACTTTCTGAGATAATGACCTTTGGGTTTTTATTGGCTGTAAGCCATGATCATCAACATTTACAGAAAGAAAAACTTGAAATAGAACACAAAACAATTGTGTGCTTGGTTTTAATGCAACTTTATTCGTTCATGAGCTATTTACAGTTTTATGACCACTTATAAAATGTGTTCAAAGTGCTGCCCATTGTGTTGGATTGTCAATGCAACCCTCTTCTCCCACTCTTGACAAACCGATAACAACACAGCAGAAGAAATGCTAGCACAGGCTTCCAGTATCCGCTGTTTCAGATGCTGCACATCTCATATCTTGTATCGTAGACAATTGCCTACAGATGAGTGGTGAAGCAAACTTTTTTGTGAAAGATGAACTTAACAAACAAAACCCCCGCTATTGGTCTGCCACTAACCCACAGTGGATAGATCCCTCCAAGACTGTTGGAACACACAAATTGATGGTATGATGTGGTATATGGGGTACAAAAATAGTGGGGCCCTTCATCAATGGAAACCTCAATGCCACTGGATATATGAATCATGTAGCAATTTCAGATATCCTATGGCATTTAGGTTTCCATTGATGAAGAATGGTCCCACTGTCTTTGTACCCATATACCACACCATACCATCAATTTTTGTGTTCCAACAGTCTTGGAGGGATCTATCCACTGTGGGTTAGTGTAGGACCAATAGCGGTGGTTTTGTTTGTTAACTTCACTATTCACAAAAAAGTTTGCCTCATCACTCATCTGAAGGCAATTGTCTATGATGTGAAGATACGAGATGTGCAGCATCTGAAACAATGGATACTGGAAGCCTGTGCTAGCATTTCTTCTGCGGTGTTGCTATCAGTGTGTCAAGAGTGGGAGAAGAGGGTTGCATTGACAATCCAGCACAATGGGCAGTACTTTAAATATATTTTATAAGTGGTCATAAACCTGTAAATAACTCATGAAGAATAAAGTTGCATTAAAACCAAGCACACCATTGTTTTTCTTATGAAATTCTCAATATGTTTGATGTGTCACATGACCCTCTTCCCATTGAAAAAAATAAAGTTGGATCCAACATGGCGAACTTCAAAATGGCCGCCATGGTCACCACCATCTGGAAAAGTTTTCCCTCTCCCATATACTAATGTGCCAGAAACAGGAAGTTGATATCACCAACCATTCACATTTTATTTAGGTGCATCCATATAAATGGCCCACCCTGTATTATTTTTAATATGCAGCCAATATCTTGGGAATTCTCTTTAAGTGAATATTATGTCTCTTTTGCCTCTTGATGTACTCCCACTTTCCAGGTTCTCTTCAGTGTGGTACATCCATCTGTGATATATATCTACGCGCAATATATTGAGGAACCCTTCTGTCCCTCTCTGTGCAAGTGTACTTCCAATGCCTTTAATGGCATTCACTAACATTACATCTGCTTATGGGGATGTCCCCGCGGTACCCCTGCACATGCACCTTAACAACGGCAATTTTATACTTCAGAGTCGGGTGTTGCGTATTTGATTCAACCAGAGCTGGGGTGCATAAGGTACTCGGTCACCGGGCTACTGTGTGGGGAGTCACGGATGGTCGGGACCCCGGTGCCGTGCCCTGGTGATCAATTGTACTAGATGTTGATGATAAACGGTGGGGGTTAAAGGGGTTATTTACAGGGGAACGTGACGCCACCTGTAGAGTCCGGTAAGATGGTACCGGCGCTGCCAGCCGGCCACTGAGTTGATGGTTAAGGCAGCTAAGTGTAGTACAGCTCCCCACAGGTGGAGCTTTACCTCAGGGCAGCTGTTGTGGTGAGACGGTGAGGGAGGACAGTGATGGTAATGGTGGTACTGCAGTTCTTACCCCTCTGCTGAACTGATGTTGATGAAGTTAAGCCCTCCGGGCTGCGGCAGGAAGAATAACAGAAACAGTTCCAGTTTAACTCTGCTTTACTTGGTACCGACTGATGGCATAACAAGACACGGTACAGTTTGGTTTTAGGGTGTTGCTGCCAACTCAGGGTTTCTCTTATGGAGTCTCTAGATGTCCTCTCTTTGTCTTTCAGGGTTTACTACTTTCTTTCTTTAGATCTTTCAGTCTTTTACCACCCTCGCAGAGCTCTCCCGCCAGTCCTACGGTCTGTATCTAAAGGACAAGGTCTGTGCACTACCCGGTCTGGATAAGACACCCTGGAACAGATAGAAAGAAGGTTCCTCTCCAGCACCACAGTATATGTCTGTCCCTTTTGTTTCCTCTAGTGTCTTAAACCGGTTTTCAGTCCTGAGGGGAGAAGTACCATGTGGTGCTGTCAGCAACCCGGTTCTGTTGGGCCTGCAGCTCGTCGGCTTTGCAGTCAGGGGTAAACTCCTGGCTGCCCCAGTTGTCCGTGTCACCGGTGTCCCCTCAACATGACCAGCTGGCTCCTACCAGCCCTGGCCCGTTGCCTTCTGCCCTGGGTCTCCACATAAAGATGGGGTACCCTCCACTCAGCTGGGCTGCCAGGCCTGACCACTCTGTCTGCCTTCCCATCACCGTCTGAGGTAAATTGTCAACTGTCACTCTACCTCTATCCTGAGCTCCGCCCCCACCCTGTGGAACCTACTGTATCACCAGTTCCCCTACTCTAAGTGGTGCGGTCCTAAGTGAGTGTAAAAATAGACTCCATAAGATTGAAATCCTGAACTAGCAGCTTACAATAATTTTACACATAAGTAATAAATGCAATACCATTCTGTCACGCCTAGTCACAGGGGCGCTACACAGGCGCCGTCTTTGCATTTAATACTTAGGAGAATAGCAACTGCACTAAAAAAGATGTGATCTTTGAAACTTTCTTTGCATGCGTGCTCTTTGTCACATCCTCTATTTTCAGGGTTTGCACACTATGATATGCATTGTCCCACAAATGTTTGATATCACAAACTCATTAGCCTTGCATTTAAACCACAGCATTAAACAGCTTGCTTTACTCCTCTGATGAAACTGTTTTAAACAGCGTAATGTGTGCTGTTCTCTCCCCGGACACTAAGGTTGCAGCCATATTGTGTGTGTGTGAGTGTATACCCTCTGGTGCATTACTAATATGGTCCTTTTCTCAGGCTTGTTCCAATAGTGGTTGAGCTTTGTCTCTCCTTATCTACATCTCTTCCTGATTGTATTGTAGTGGCTACTGCATTATCCTAGTACATGTATACAATTTTTGTTACATGTTTGTTTCATGTGCACAATTATATTGCTGGAGGAAGGTAATTTGTGACTGAAATGTTGCCATGTACATGTGGCGCCCTGCTAACCACAGGTACCCACAGACTCAACCACAGCATGGATGGGTTTTCCACAGCAGGTACACAGTTACACGCAACACCTTCCACCCCAACACAGTAGGGGGAGCACAACCTGCTGCCTTGGGCAGGATCCCCAATAAATACTGGTGCTGGGGGCGGAGTTAGTCAGTGAGTGTGCAGACGCTACAAGAGCTGCAAAGAAGTGCTGGTGTTCGGTGCTGCATTAGTCCCAAGCCAGTCACCCCGATCAGTCTCCGGTAGCCCTGCAATAGTGGGGTCAAGAGGCAAGGAGAAGAGGCAGAACAGTGGGGGAACCGAGGAGCCAGCGATAAGTTCACCCCCGAGCAACCAACGGACACCGGAGTCCGCGTCCACTGGAGTACACCAGGCCCAGTGGAGAACACCAGAAAACCGTGCAGACTTCAGTCTCCCGGACTCCTATGCAGTTGTGGAGTCCACTGGGATGGGGTACTCGGTACCGGACCGGGTTACTGCTGGGGATGTCACCGTGGTTTAGGTCCGGACCGTGTCCCGGGTTCTCACAAGTAAAAGGGGATATGTACAATGGATAAAGTTTGCCGTGACGCCACCCACGGGTTGTGGTCAATGATGGGACCACCGCTGCAGTGCTGCTCTGCTAGGAGGATGGAGGGATGGATGGGCTGCATCCAGATGGATGAGCCCGCCGCGGGCCCCGCTGCTCCTGACAGGATAAAAGGTATGCGAAGTTCACTATACCTGGAATCAAACACGGACACTTAGTCAGGGTTCACCGGGTTTACTTGTCAGTTCTTCAAACAGTTTACAGCAGTTCTCAGCACAGTTCAGTTCCTAACAGTTCACCGTCAGTTAACTCCGGTGACACTGAACCCACTGCAGCCAGGCTGCCATTCTGAGACCCCTCGCTCCTTCTAAGACCTTCCAGGCATTGTTTTTCTCTCTGTTGTCGCCCCAGGTTAAATGACAGCAGCTCGGACCCTTGTGGGTCCTCGTGGTTGCTGCTGTGCCTTCAATCCTTGTTGTGGGAACTCCAACCTGGAGTTAAAGCTCACCATCAGTTAATCTGGGAAGCCTCTGTTCCCCTTAGAGCCGAGACTCTGGTGTGTGCCTAGTCTGCAGTAACCCTATCTTGCAAGGCGTTACCAGACTCTATCTAACCCGTGTGACTCCAGCACAAATCAGGGAAATCTTCACCACCAGTTAGTCAGTGCTGCCGTATTCCTCGGACCCAGTAATGCTGGTCCTGTCTCTGTCCTCACACTTCCTGGGGATGCTGGCTATGGATGAGCTTTCTCTCCATGGATTCTGCATCTGCAGGGAGCCCAATCCCTCCAGGAAGTGTCACTCTCTGTCTGTGGTCTTGGCTTCTCGGCACACACTGGCCTACTGTGTCATTACAGCTCAGCCTACCTTGGCCTACTAACTCCTTCCTCCTCTTTCTCCACTATTTGTGCTCTCTGTCACCTGATCTACATGCTTCCCACCCACTTTCCTCTAAACCCACCACCCCTTGCCCGCCTAGGTTCCCGGGCTCCGGGTTGGGTGCTGCCTCTAGTGGTGTGTGTGTGTCCTGGGGGTGTTTGTTGTACAAACTGTCTACCTTTCTGCCTGGCTGCAGTTCCCTATGTGGCCACCCTGGTCGCAGGGGCACCACACAGTCACATGCCAGGGAGCCAAGACCCGTGGGGAGAGAATCAGCGGTAGTCAGCAGAAGATATCCCAACGACAACACAGGAGGAGAACGAGAGAGCAGAGGAGGCCAGCCAGGTTTTACAGAGGCGGGGGCTTCACACACACACACACACACACACGGGAAAGTAAAGAGGAGGCCTTATACTGGTACTCTGGATGATTTACCTGCTTCAACACCAGTAAAAAGGTAAAGAGCAACCAGTGGTGTGTGTGTGTCAGTTCCTTCCCCATGCCCCTGCCATCCTCAGAGACTGTCCCATCATCAACCACCCGGCCAGGTCCCTGCTCTTCCATCCATCATCAGCACCCCTATCATCATCGGTGCATCCCTGCCCCGGGGGGTTAGCTCCACCTGAAGGGACCTGTACCACCACCCTCCGGAGGACTGAGGCGGCGCTGGTGCTCAATCACCAGAAGCTGTGATGGCATCATGAGAATTATATTACAAACTTTATTCCCCTGTACATATTCCCCTTTTTCAAACGTCCGTTTCCCAGGGCCACGGGTCTGGGCTGGCCATCAGTGATATCCCTGACTACAGCGAGGGCCCGGATACCCGAGTTCCCCACTGCCCCGGGCGACACATAACTTTTTCTGGCGTCACGAACAGGATCCCGTGCCTGGTGCAACCGGGTACTGTGTGTTGTGTTTAATCATGATTTGTGACTGTTAAAATTAAGCCGCCATTACTGCGCGCTAAGCAGGAAAGAAAGGGGGCGTGACGGCTTGCAGAGCGCGAAAACGAAATATGTCCACCGCTCTGCCGAAAACTCGCAAAGTGCAGCGGCCTAATCCAGAAACTCCCGAACTGTTTAACAACTGGCCGTGATTCACGGGGTGGGGCCCCGAAAATGTCCGCCTCATCCAGCGATAATGAAAACACCTTCGCAGACCCCGTGAATCACCTCAAAATGACCATGGCTGCAACCATTAGTACCGCTGACCCACCGGGCAGTAGCTCCGATCATGCCGATCTCGCTACCGTATGTCCCTGCTAGTGTCCCTGCTAGTGTCCCTGATGAAAATAAACTTTTGATTGAGCAATTTGTCCGGGGGCTCCTATCACCAGAGGACAACAAAACCCTGCGCTGGTGGTCCCTGAACAACCCAGACACTGACTTTAACACTTTAAAGGACATGGCCATAAAGGGGTTGCAGCCAGTGGAGACGCCTGAAGCTGCCATCTGGCAGTGGTGCGATGGCAAGGCTCCGGCTACAACAACACCAGTACCCATGCCTGCAGTAGAGAGCCGTGTTCTGTCCACAACCTCTGACAGGATTGACTCCTTATATGCCAAGGTGCGCCAGCTGAGTAAGCACCTAGTTACTGTCATGGAAGCCCTACAGCTGCAGCAGGGGCCAAAACCAAAGCCGTTGCCTAAACCTCAACCTCTAATCCAGCTTTCCAACAGCCGGAGGACGTCCCGTGGATGAGAGGGAGGAATACCACGTCGCCCAGAGGGAGGACCACCGACCGCTACAGCTCCACCGGGGAACCCATTTACTGACGCTGCAAGAAGACCGGCCACATCACGAGGTACTGTCCTTTAAACGAGTAGCCCCTGGGGGACGGGGCCAAACCCCAGAAGTAACTAAACGGGCCCAGCCGGCTGGTATGATACCTACATTGGACAGCAACCGTTCCTGTCTATCATACTTGATGGCGTTTCAACACCTGCTTTGTTGGTCACTGGGTCACAAGTGACCACAATACCTGATATCCTTTACAAACAATTTTGGTCATGTAATGAACTTAAGCCACCTGATGTCAATCTTAACATTTATGTTTCTAATGGTTAACCACTCACTATATTGGGGGTTAGAGAAGTACCCATAAAAGTGGGGAGGGTGGAATTACAAGACCAAGGGGTTATTATAGTGTAAGAGAATCCCAATAACAGGGATCCATACATTATCCTCGGTACAAATGTTGTTAGCAATTGCATGGAGGAAGTGTTGATTTTGCTTCAACAGATTGCAGACACTGCCAAACCTGGGCAGAAGAAGGTTCTCCAGAGAGAGATAAGAGCCCTCCTGCATCAACAACAGGTAAAACTTGCAGGTGGCGAAATTGGTACAGTACGGGTAACAGACCCGCTTCCTATTGTAATACCTCCAATGAGTGAAATGATGATTTGGTGTCAGGCAGCTATAGGTCTGAGAGGGCAGGACTATCAAGCGTTTAGTGGAGCCCATCGGCTCAGAGAACAGACCTACACTCTTGACAGCCAGGGGGGTTGTTGATGTACACAAGGGAAGAGTACCAGTTTGCATCTTAAACTGTGGCAGTGAGGAGGTCAAACTACCCAGGTATACCACCGTTGCTAAGCTGTACACTGTAGGTAACAACGAAATACAAGCAGTGGGACCCTTACCTCTTCTCAATGAGGCAGAGGATAACAACGCTAAGGGGCAGCTAGAGGATTGGTCTCAACAGCTCCATGTAGGGACTGACTCCTCTCCCGTGCATCAAAATCAAGGTGTCTACCGCGTAGTCCAAGAATTTGAAGTATTCAGTAAGCATCCACTTGACTTTGGTAGGATCAAAGGGTACAACAACACATCCCTACAGGAACACATCCACCATTCAAAGAGCGATACAGGCCTATTCCACCGGCACACTATCAGAAAGCCAAAGAGATGTTACAGGACATGAAGGACGCCGGGGTTATCAGAGATAGTTTTAGTCCTTGGGTAGCTCCACTAGTCCTAGTCAGAAAGAAAGATGGCAGTATGAGAATGTGCGTAGAGTACAGGCAAATAAATTGCATAACACACAAAGATGCTTACCTGTTACCTCGCATTGAAGAGTCACTAGCTGCACTGAAGTCTGCCAATTACTTTTCAACTCTAGATCTCAGTAGTGGGTACTGGCAGGTCTCCGTTGCAAAATGATCCGTTGCAGAAGAAGACCGTGAGAAGACGGCATTTACCACGCCCATGGGCCTATGTGAATTCAACGGCATGCCCTTCGGACTATGTAATGCACCCGGAACGTTCCAGAGGCTTATGGAGTGTTGCCTGGGGCACAAGAACTTTGAGACGGTACTGCTTTACCTGGATGACGTCATCGTGTAATCTACGTTTTATGAAGAACACCTGACCCATCTAGCGGAGGTATTTGAAGCCTTGTCCGAATACGGGATGAAGCTGAAACCATCCAAATGCCACCTGTTAAAACCAAAGGTACAGTACCTGGGACACATAGTCAGTTCCCGAAGGAGTGGCCCCAGATCCAGACAAGGTCACTGCCATCAAGGAATGGCCAAAACCAAACACCCTCGAGGAGGTACGTCAGTTCCTGGGATTGGTGGGATACTACTGGAGATTCATAAAGGAGTACACAAAGAAGGCTGCTCCACTGCAGGACTTCCTAGTAGGCCAACCCCAGAAAGACAAGTCCAGAGATCCACCTTTTGTAGTGTGGCAAGGAACAAGAAGAGTTGTTCCAACAGATGAAGGAAGCCCTAACAGGTGAAGAGATCCTGGCTTACCCTGACTACAACCTGCCATTCCTACTAAACACCAATGCCAGTAATGTGGGGTTAGGAGCGGTACTTTCCCAGAAGCAGGAAGGCAAAGAGAGAGTGATTGCCTATGCTAGCCGGAAGCTCCGTCCTACTGAAAGGAACCCTGACAACTACAGCTCATTCAAGTTGGAGTTCCTGACCTTGGTCTGGGCCATCACGGAAAGATTTAAACATTACCTGGCATCAAACAAGTTTACTGATTTTACAGATAACAACTCTTGACCCACCTGGAAACTGCGAAATTGGGAGCCATGGAACATAGATGGATGGCAACATTATCCAATTACTAGTTTACTATCAAGTACTGGGTTGGGCATAACAACGGCAACACAGATGCCTTATCAAGGATGCCTTATCTAGCAGCTAGCAGGGATTGGACGTGGATGAGCTGGAAGAGATAGAGCTACCCACCTTCCATCAGTTGAGAGTGTCCCAATGTCAGCAAGTCCGCACAGACCTTCCTGAGAGAGTAGTGAACCCGTTACCACACTTCGGCTGGAAGGAAGCTCAAGATGGTGACCCGTCTATCGCTTAATCAAAGAACTGATATTTTAGGAGTCAGCAAAGTTACCTTCAAATCCTTCACCAGATGGGGTTGATGTAATTGGTGGTTGTCCTGATGAAGGGTGAAGAATACACCTTGAAAGGCGTTAGTAAAACCACTTTCATTCAACAATTTCCTTGTTATATTTTCAATTGTACAGAACTGCAGTTGGATTCCACATATTTCCTGAAGTTTTTCAAGTAGGTTCACACACCTTGATCAAAATAAAAAAAAAAATACTTGGCATTCAAAAAAAAGTTATATTGCTGTGGTTTTATTTGGTGATAAATTAGAACTACCAAACACTTTATTTCAGTTACCTTCATCAGTGTGCGCAAGTATTTATTGTAGAAAAATCTGGAGTGGATTTTTTATAAAATGCCAGAGTTCGCTGATGCCACCAAATGTGGTCTAAGTGTAGATGCTAAGGAAAGATTCACCCTAAATGGTTTGTAGAGAGGGGCTGTAGCTGTGAATGAACTTATGGGACAAGCTTAGTGTGTGCAGGAGATCAGTGGCTATTGTGCCCATTGTAGTGTTTTTTTTTTTCAAAAGCGAGACTCTTGTTGGGTCTCCTTGTTTTGTAGTAAATGACTTGAGCAGGGCTCTTTGAGAACAATACTTAGTCCTGTGTCTTCTACACCAGTTCCTAAATAAACAATATTGAAATGCTGGGCCCTGGCCGCCTGCCTTGCTGTAATTGTGGCCCAATACAAAATGTATAAGATGGATACCACTTTACTGTGATCTCACACTAATTTTTGAAAGACTGGGGACTCTTCTTAGGTAGTGATGGGCGAACTCGCTGATGTTGGGGTTCAGCAGACTCGCCCGGACTTTTTTAAAGCGTGAGTTCGGAGCCGAAGTGACCCAAACATGAATCAGAACCCCGAACTCAGACTTTAAAGTTATGGGATGGGGTCAGGGGCTATAAAAGAAGTTATTAAACTTCAGCACATACTTATCCATGTCCCGCCATCCTGCCGTCCTGCTGCTTGTACGTCCGGGACGCTTATTAACTTCCTGGATAGTCACTGCAGAGGGACCCAAAAGCCAAAAACACTGTCACAGAGAATGGGCATCTGTGATTGGTTGTTGGAGTAAGCTGGAAACTGCCCATGCATTCTAGATGCTTGAAGGTATGGGCTTATTTTAGGTTACTACTTTACCTTGTCTGGCAATCAAAATACAGGCAAGCCCATTATTACTTTTTAATTATTTAAATAATTTAAAAAATATGTGGGCTTTGCCCTATTTTTGATTGGCAGCCAAGGTAAAACCAAGGCAGGGAGGCTGGGATCCTCAGTGTGGTAAGGCCAAGTGTTTGTTTCCCCCCATGCTAAAAATTGAAGCCCGCAGCTGCCCCTAAAAATCACGCATTTTTTCGATACCATCATTTTCAGGCATTTTACCCAGATCTTCCAGCGCCCTTGGTGGGAGTGACACGTAGGATAATAAAAGGGTTGATGAAAGCTTTGTATTGGCAGATTAACGTAAAATACAATTGCAAAAACAATTCTTTATTTGAATTTAGCAGAGCAACCTCAAGATGTCAATGCGTTTCGGCCTATTAGTGATCGTTTTCACGACAGTTGCTACAAATAGAACAAAGATAAAACAACATAAGTATATCCAAATATAGTGTAAGCTATGTATGTGGAACATACAAAGAAAAATGGAAATAACATACATATTTACAGAGTGATAATACCATTATGCAAGTTTAACAGTGTCACCTGCTGCATACATCCTAAGCTTGTCATAGAATGTAAAACATTATTTTGAGGACAGCATAGAAGCAAAGGAGATGTGAGGTGGAGAAATCAAGAATACTTAGATGTAACTAGAGCAGACTATATTTGTTCAGATGTCAAAGAAACACAGAGTCTTGCACATGAAAAAAGGTGGAACAGGGATAGGATAAAGTGCACTTAGATATACAGTAGGTTACCATTCGATAGGTAGTCTCCTCATAGAAAGAGTAGTCTTCCCTTTTTATTGGTCATTCATTTAGATCTAAAAAAGTTTTTTCAAAGTGGTATGTTAATTTCAATTTATATATTTACCTTTATAATCTATCTTATAAACTATCCAAGGATAGATGGAGGAGGATGTTATGCAATGATAGAAAAATGATAATAGGTTATGGTGGCACTCCATTGTAGGCAGAGGAGTAGGATCAACCCTTGTAATATAGGATTAAAGCTCTTTCCCAGTGCTAGTAAAGTGTTATGAATGAGGGGTCTTTTTTTTTATAAAACAGCCAAATGTTAAGCCAGAGTCAAGTTACACAATTAGGTAGGTGGTATAACAAGTTTCTCATTACCTTTATTTCATTTTGCCCATCCTGGGAGGTTTCTGTAGTTTGGACAGGCTGAGTGGGGCCACAGCAATTTAGCTGTGAGACCCAGAGTGTGGAGGAACGCCGGCACATGCGCCAAGAGTTTGGGTGACACGCAGACCCACATCTGTGCATTGTAATGTGCGTCGTTCAGATGCTAGGTAGCCGCGTCACGTGACTAGTGACATGTGTGAGGGGCTGGCGTCAATAAACAAAAAGGTTATCTATATCTCTGGTGCTTGTCAGGTGTTTTTGAAGCAGGAAAATGTCTTAACTAACCGGGGATCTAGGATCAAAACATTGGGGATGGGTGGAGAGTTATGTAGATAGAAGGTCCTGTTAGAGAATATAGAGAGGTTGAAAACCTATATAAGCAGGAAGTTAGGACAATGGGATGTAGTTAGATAAATGCCATAAATCAAGTCTTCATGTGGCAATATGTGCAAAATATTATATACTATGGTTTTGAACAACATGTAGACATTGGTTACAGGTGGCTGCAAGTATCAGCCACTGAGCACTTATTTTGTGGTGAAGCATTTTGTCATATGTGTGAGATCTTTCAACATGACCTGTAGGAAAAAGCACAGTTAAAGGCACAGGGGGTCCCATCCCCACTATAAAGATACACTAGAAGGTGACTCTATAACATACTCTATAATGGGTATAGTAAGGTTCTAAACATACTTTTACCATCCGGGAGTGCACGCTATAGGAAATAAACAGAGTGAGGGAGGCTAAAAACTCGTGTCTCCTTAGTACATCTGGAAATGGTATAAAGAAAAACTGGTAAAACCCAGGCAGCTGGGAGTTGGGATTCTCAGTGTGGGAAGGTGCATTTTGGCCACCCATGCTGAATATTGCAGCCTGCAGCCACCCATATATGGCACATTCATTTATAGCGCCATTTTCAGGCGCTTTACTTAATTCTTCCAGTGGCCCTGGTGGGGGTGGCATGCTGCATAATAAAGGGGTAAAGCCAAGCTTTGTATTGGCAACTGGCACTAAGCCTGAAATTCATAGTGTCAGGCCAATTTACACCCAGCCACTATGAATTTCTAGTAAACAGTAAATAAAAAAACAACACTGAGAAAAAACATTTTCATTGAAATAAAACACAAAACACATCCCTAGTTCCCCTCTTTAATAACCAAAAATCAAACCTTCTGACAATAAATACACAGGTGAACATCTTCAGCTCTGCTGCATCTCTGGGATCAGACAAATGTCTGCTCACAGCAACTAGCAGGCTCAGACTGACATCTAAGTCATCTAACTTCACAGCTGAGCCCCTCGGGTGATTCCATGAATAGAGTGAGCGAGAGATGCGCTCGCTTTACAGCTTAGATCTAGGTGCTGTGATGTTCATGGGATCATCCAAGTTAACATCTGATGGAAATTACTCCCTCTGCTCAGTATAGTGAATTTTCCTGCAGGGGTTGCATCTGAATCACGTATTTCAAAGATTTACATGGAAACCCAGGTGTTAGCATAGTTCATGATAAATTTGAGCTAAACCTTATTGCGATTGTTGAGAGGAAGATTAAAAAAATCAACAGGTCAAGAATTGCTTTTTTTTTACGCTGTTCATCACGTAAGTCATTAGATGGCTTTATTGTTTGGGTCAATGTGATCAGAGTGCTACCGGAATTCATTTGTTTTTTATATTTGATTACTATAAGCCATGATCAAGCACTAAACTGCAGGAGTGCTCATTACTCAAATTGAGCAGGTCCAATGATTGCATGTAATAAGTATAATGGAAGCCTATGGGAAATGCATACACTTTTCCAGCAGACCCCGATAGAGGACCGGGGAGGCTGGAAAAATGCATGGTAAAAACACTTGCACTCATCTATGAATTACAGGTCACTGCTGGGAAGTAAAAAATGAAGTAATTAAAAAAAAGTAGGGTCCTCCACATGGCTAGGTTTCGAAAATTGAGGGGACCCTCCTGTTTTTTAAAATGAATTATTTATATATAATAAATAAATAACTTTAAAAAAATGACATGACTACTTTTTCATCACCAGCCAAGGTAAAGGAGATAGCTGAAGGCTTCAGCCCAAAGCTTTCTGCTTTACCTTGGCTTATTATCAAGCAAAGAGGACAACCCATGCTTTTTTTTTTAAATTTATAACTGCATAATTTTTAAAGAATGGCAAGGGGTCCCTCCCATTATTGTTAACCAGCCAAGATAAAGCAGACAGCTGTGGGCTGGTATGACTGGTATTATCAGGCTAGGAAGGACCATGGTTATTTGGTTATGTAGCCCTTCCCAGTCTAAAAATATTAGCATTAGATGTGCCAATTCTGGCACTTCATCACAGCTCTTCCCAATTGCCCTGGTGCAGTGGCAATCGAGGTAATCGTTTATGGGGTTGATGTCAGCTGTGAATTGTCAGTGTTGAGGATAAGGAAATGTGAAATGTTTTTATAAGGTAAAATATCACAATTTTTCCATACATAACTGATAATTAGATATGTCATGTGATCCGCCATATTGCCTGATGAGTGATTACCCAAGATGGGGCCTATATCATGTACTGCACCCTGGATCTGGCTTAATCCCAAGGAGGAGGACTCCATGTATCAGAGTTGTCCAGCAGATGCAGCCAATCAAGATACTAACATCCTAGTAGAATGTACTAAAACTCCCCACCCATTAACAATAGAATTCCCCACTCTCTAATGCCTTTTTGCTTTCCTGTAGAAATATATGAGTTTCAATAAATTTCATTTAGTGTGCTTCCGGGCATGAGCGGTAGTACTTGAAACAGGACCCGTTTCTGTGTCATTTTCTCGCGACGTGCACAAATGCCTGATTAATTTGTTTATGGTTGACGGAATTGTGATTGACTTCTGCCCTCAACATCAGCTTGGATAAAGCCTGGTGGTTAGTAATATAGAGGGGCCTATCAGACATCCCTATTACTAATCCAATAAGTGTACAGTAAAGAAAAAACGACACACTCAGAAAAAATAGTTTATTTGCATAAAGACTCCCCCACAATATCCTTGTTCACCAATTTATAAAAAAAATAAAAAGCCATGAATATCGACATAATCCATTGTGTACTGGTACCACGATATCCCCTGAATATGTTTTCAGAGTAAGAGGCTCCATAGGTCCTTCCAGGTCAGTGTCAGATCCAGAATTTCTTACATACATTGAAGTCACTAACTTACTAATATCACTGCCTGTGAGAAATTCCAGTTCTGGAGCTGACTGGGAGTAACTGCTGTAGACTGCAGCTGTCTGCTTTACCTTGGATGGTTATCAAAAATAGGGGGGACTTCATGCAATTTTTTTTTATTATGTATTTATTTATTAAATTAAGCAAGGCTCAAAACACCTTTTAGTGCCACACTGATGGCACTAAAGGATGCAAATGTAGAATCCTGTCTATATGCCAGCTGTCATCGAAATTTTCACTTCTACACCAACTCTTCCTGAACTGGACGAGCATCACACCCAGGGTCTAATATAAGAGATGATGAAATGTGGCCGGTCAATCACAGTAATGCCAGTAGCAGGGCCACAATGTCCATTGGACAGTGTGAGCCCTGAGTCTCAGGCGGCAAGTAGGCAGGGGGAGCGGCTGTGTAGAAGGGGCGGTGCCTGCACCACACAGAGGCTTTTTGTGTGATGGGCGCACGGCTGCAGCATGGTAAGATTCAGTCCCTCCCCCCCACTCCTCACTCGCGGCCAGCGCTAACTGCAACCCCCCCCTGGCTTCATGCACCCCTGGACAGTAGCCAACATAGCTACGGCATTACTCGGATTGGCAGGGAATCCCTGCATGTTTAGTGGCTGAAAAACAACTGCAAAATAAGCAGGGTGAGGTGTCAAGCATAGTACTTGAGCACCCGCGATATTTGGCTGAGTACCAAGCATGCCTGAGTATTCCGATGCTCAATAGAGTATATAGCAGTGAGGAGCACGCTCACCCACCATTAGTTACTAGTAAACTCTAAAAAGCACTTTTATTGTAAAGAATGTTTGCATCACCATAATTTGAGAGACATAATTTTTGTACATTTCTGTTGAAAGGTTCATATGATGGTTTTGACTTTTGTGGGATAAGTTAATGTTTTTATTGGTACCATTTTTGGGCACATAATGTTTTTTGATCACTTTCTACTCCAATTTTTGAGAGGCAAAATGATCATGAAGAAGTAGTAAAGATGACCGACAGGTTTATTCTTTGGGTCAACATGTATACAGCAATATCAAGTTTTGTTGCTTTTAATGTTTTTCCTCTTTAACAGAATAAAACTTATTTTATAGGAAAAAGAATGGTTTTTGCATCGCTCTAATCTAAGAGCTACCGTATATACTCGTGTATAAGCCGAGTTTTTCAGCCCAAAAATTGGGCTGAAAAGTCCCCCCTCGGCTTATACACGGGTCAAAACGGTAACTCAGGCTGGAGGAGGCGGGGGGAGGCTGCTGTATGAGCGGCCCCGTTACGTGGGGCCGCTCATTATATATGCACTGCTTCCCCCTGTCAATCAGCGGCAGGGGGAAGCAGTGCATGTATGCCCCCAAATGCTGGCACTCGTCCCCCTCCGTTATAGGCCCCTTCCCCCCCGGCTGCTAAAGTTACCAATCCATCCCGGTATGCTCCGTCCTCGGCAGCATCCGGGGTCATGTGACCGGCAGGTCGCATGACATCATCGCTACTGGCCGGGGACCCCGGATGCAGCAGAGGACGGGAGCGTGGAGGACCGGCGCGGACGCCGCGGATCAGAAGACCAGGGATGGTAACTTAAGCAGCCGGGGGGGGATGCTTATAACGGAGGGGGACGAGTGCCAGCGTTTGGGGGCATATATAACTCACTGCTGGGGCCTGTATATACCTGTGGGGCTGCTGTATACCACTGGGGCTGCTATATACGTCTGGGGCTGCTATATACCTCTGGGGCTGCTGTATACACCTCTGGGGCTGCTGTATACACCTCTGGGGCTGCTATATACCTCTGGGGCTGCTGTATACACCTCTGGGGCTGCTATATACCTCTGGGGCTGCTGTATACCTCTGGGGCTGCTATATACCTCTGGGGCTGCTGTATACACCACTGGGGCTGCTGTATATACCTCTGGGGGCTGCTGTATATACCACTGGGGAGGCTGCTGTATATACCACTGGGGAGGCTGCTGTATATACCACTGGGGAGGCTGCTGTATATACCACTGGGGTGCTGCTGTATATACCCTGGGGCTGCTGTATATACCCTGGGCTGCTGATACACTGGGCTGCTGCTGTATACTACCACTGGGGAGGCTGCTGTATACCACACTGCTGGGGGCTGTATACTTGTGCTGGGATCTACCCTCGGCTTATACACAAGTCAATAGGTTTTTCCAGGTTTTGGGGGCAAAAGTAGGGGGTCGGCTTATACACGGGTCGGCTTATTCACGAGTATATACGGTATATAGATTTTTCATTTTTCTTCTGACTCAGTTGAGGAGGGCTTGTTTTTTTTAAGATTTTTGAGATTTTGATTGCGTATTATTCACATTCTTCAGCACTATGATGACAAAGCATCTTTTTTGACATGTTTTTATTTATGTTTATATGGTGTTTATTGAAGGGGTTAAATAGTGTGACAATTTAAAGATTGGGTTGTTTTGAAGGTGTTGATACCAAATATGTGTACTTTTTGTTAATTTTTATTTTTATATAAATATTTGTATTTCTTTGTATAATATATTTATTGGATGAATTTTTTAAAAAATATATATATATTTTTAATTTTTTAAAACCTTTTACTTAGTCCCATAATGTGACTTAAACTTTTATTAGTTTGATCACTGGTATAATTCATTGCCTTGCATATGCATGGAAACGCATTACATCTTTCAGTGTGACACAGACAGAACTCCTCTTAGGCCATGGCTCCTGGCATAGTCTAACAGGCTACTATAGACAGCAAACCCGGAGTTCATTATTTGACCTTTGTTTGCATTGACAACAATCTGCAACCAAGATTATATTGCAGGGCTACTTTTTGCACTACACTGGCCCCCAGCAGTAATACACAGCCCCCCCACCTCCTTATTATGTCTCCCCCAGGCTGCGGCACTTGTCAAAATAACAAACACTTTATACATCACCTCTCTGGCGCAGCTCCTCCGGTCCCGGCTTCTTCTTCCTGCTTGTGCCGGTGTCATGTGACGGGCGCAGCCGATGACATCATCTCCTGCGCTCGGTCACAGCACTAGAAGCCGGCACAAGCAGGAAGAAGAAGCCGGTACCAGAGGAGCTGCGCCAGAGAGGTGATGTATAAAGTGTTTGTTATTTTGACAAGTGCCGCAGCCTGGGGGAGACATAATAAGGAAGGTGGGGGGGCTGTGTATTACTGCACAGGGGGCCCTGTATACTACTGCACAGGGGGCCCTGTATACTACTGCACAGGGGGCCCTGTATACTACTGCACAGGGGGCCCTGTATACTACTGCACAGGGGGCCCTGTATACTACTGCACAGGGGGCCCTGTATACTGCTGCACAGGGGGCGCTGTATACAGCTGCACAGGGGCCTGTATACAGCTGCACAGGGGCCTGTATACCACTGCACAGGGGCCTGTATACCACTGCTGAGGGGACTGTATAATACCACTGCTGAGGGCCCTGTATAATACCACTGCTGAGGGGCCTGTATACCATTACTGAGGGGTGCTATATACCAGTGACGGGGGCTATATAATAGGATGGAGTCTGCTGCATTTCACACCCTAGGCTTATACGCGAGTCAATAACTTTTACCAGCTTTTGGGGGCAAAAGTAGGGGGGTCGGCTTATACACGGGTCGGCTTATACACGAGTATATACGGTAAATAAAGATAATAATACCAAAGAATTTGTGATTGCAATCATTTTGAGGAAGAAACTGAGTATTATCCGACAGAATTGCAGGGGTGTCAATACTTTTGGCCACAACTGTACATGCCTCTATCGCTATTGACTGCAACATTTAGGTGGTTAGTCAGCCGAGGGTGGTGTGGGCACCGTGTTTGGCTGTGACAACAGGAGCTCGGCTATCACTTATGCCAACCTCCAAGCGGCGATCATGTAGGAACAGCTCCTGTACCTTGCACAATCACCATGATGTACCTAAATGTTATGGGTCAGGAAACCATTTCTGGCCATGATGCATGTCATGTCAAATGTACAATCAGAACTTTTAATGGGAATCTGTGAGGTCAAAAATTAATATGTAACTGCTATCATTTTCTAATTCCTTTCTCTAAGCTCTCTCTATTCTTGTATCTCTATTATTTATACTTCCCTCCTATCCTCTGGAAACTTCAAAATTTAAGATTAATTCCATCTGTCAATTATAGTGTGCTCTCTGCTGCTCACTCCCCAAGGAATGAATACTCATGGATCACTACACAGCCCTGCCCTTCTGGGTTTTATGCTGTGTGACTCATTGCAGAGGAGAAAGGAGTGGGGAAGAGGTGTGTTCCATTTGCTGCAGCTCTGAGATTCATTGTGTGTATATGAGGCATGTGTGTAGTGAGTGCAGTATGAGATATTTCTATGTGATTATAAGAACATTTGATCATTTGCTCAGCAGATACACACATTACATGTATGTAGGAAAACCAATGTTCATATAAACATATAGAAATCTCTCCCAGACACCACACAGTGCCGATCAAAATACCTCCCACCTCCCAGCACAGAGGGGAGGGACAGAATACCAGCTTGGATAGGCATGGAAATTAAAATAACACACATGCTGGACTATTCAGCTGAGAAAGTAATGGAAAGTAGTAATGTACCAGCTCCCTGCAGGGTGTGAAAATGCTTATAGCAAGGAACCTACACAGGGTACATTAATGATTTTATGATTATTATTATTCAGATAAGTTCCTTGGGGGGTCTAGTTTCCAAAATGGGGTCACTTGTGGGAGAGCTCCAATGTTTAGGCACCCAGGGGCTCTCCAAATGCGACATGGTGTCCGCTAACAATTTGAATGGAAATCTAGCCCAAATTGTTAGCAGACACCATGTCATGTTTGGAAAGCCCCTGTGTGCCTAAACATTGGAGCTCCCCCATATGTGACCCCATTTTGGAAACTAGACCCCCCCAGGGAACTTATCTGAATGGGTGGTGAGCATTTTAAAGCCACAGAAGCTTCACAAATTAATCCGTAAATATGAAAAAAGAAAATTTTTGTGGAAAAAAAAGTGCATTTTCATTTTTACAGATCAATTTGTGAAGCACCTGGGGGTTCAAAGTGCTCACTATGCATCTAGATAGGTTCCTTAGAGGGTCTAGTTTCCAAAATGGGGTAGCTTATGGGGGAGCTCCAATGCTTAGGCACACAGGGGCTCTCTATATGCGACATGGTGTCCGCTCACAATTGGAATTGTTTGCGGACACCATGTCGCGTTTGGAAAGCCCCTGTGTTCCTAAACATTAGAGCTCCCCCACATGTGACCCCATTTTAGAAACTAGACTCCCCAGAGAACTTATCTGAATGGGCGGTGAGCATTTTGAACCCCAGGAACTTCACAAATTAATCCGTAAAAATGAAAAAAAAAATGTTTTTCTGGAAAAAAAAGTACTTTTTCATTTTTACAGATCAATTTGTGAAGCACTTGGGGGTTCAAAGTGCTCACTATGCATCTAGATAGGTCCCTTGGGAGGTCTAGTTTCCAAAATGAGGTCACTTATGGGGGAGCTTCAATATTTAGGCACACAGGGACTCTCCAAACACGACATGGTGTCCGCTAACAATTTGAATGGAAAATTAGCCCAAAATATTAGCAGACACCATGTCGCGTTTGGAGAGCCCCTGTGTGCCTAAACATTGGAGCTCCCCCATAAGTTACCCCATTTTGGAAACTAGACCCCCAGGGAACTTATCTAGATGGGTGGTGAGCTTTTTGAACCCCCAGGAGCTTCACAAATCAATCCATAATAATGAAAAAACATTTTTGTGGAAAAAAAAGTACTTTTTCATTTTTACGGATCAATTTGTGAAGCACCTGGGGGTTCAAAGTACTTAGACACACAGGGACTCTCCAAACGCGGCATGGTGTCCGCTAACAATTTGAATGGAAAATCAGCTCAAAATGTTAGCAGACACCATGTCGTGTTTGGAGACCCCTGTGTGCCTAACCATTGGAGCTCCCCCACAAGTCACCCCATTTTGGAAACTAGACCCTCCAGGGAACTTATCTAGATGGGTGGTGAGCACTATAAACCCCCAGATGTTTCACAAATTCATCTGTAAAAATTCAAAAGTACTTCTTTTTTACAAAAATGTTCTTTAAGCCTATATTTTTTCATTTTCACATAGGCAACAGGATAAAATGCATCCTATAATTTGTTATGCAATTTCTTCAGAGTACACCGATACCTCATATGTGGTCATAAACCACTGTTTGGGAGCACGGCAGGGCTCAGAAAGGAAGGAGCGCCATTTCACTTTTTGAATGGAAAATTAGCTCCAAAAGTCAAATTGCGCTCCTTCCCTTCAGAGCCCTGCCGTGCGCCCAAACAGTGGTTTATGACTACATATGAGGTATCGATGTACTCAGGAGAAATTTCATAATACATTTAAGGATCCATTTTATCCTGTTGCCCATGTGAAAATGAAAGAATTGAGGCTAAAAGAACATTTTTGTTGGAAAAATTAAAATGTCAATTTTTTCCTTCCACTTTGCTTTAGCTCCTGTGAAGCACCCGAAGGGTTAATAATCTTCTTGAATGTAGTTTTGAGTAGCTTGAGGGGTGCAGTTTTTGGAATGGAATGGTGTCACTTTTGGGTGTTTTCTGTCATGTACACCCCTCAAAGGGACTTCAAATGTGATGTGGTCACTAAAAAAAATGGTTTTGTAACTGTTGCTCGAAAAATGAGAAATTGCTGATGAACTTTGAACCCTTATAACGTCCTACCAAAAAATAGTTTTTTTCTAAAATTGTGCTGATGTGAAGTAGACATGTGGGAAATGATATTTATTAACTATTTTGTGTCACATAACTTTCTGGTTTAGCAGAATAAAATTTCAGAATTTGAAAATTGCAAAATTTTCAAACTTTCTGCCAAATTTTTGATTTTTTTTCACAAAAAACGCAAAAGTTATCAACCTAAATTTAATACTAACATGAAGCCCAATATGTCACGGAAAAACTTTCTCTGAATCGCTAGGATCTGTTGAAGCGTTCCAGAGATATTACCTCATAAAGGACAATGGTCAGAATTGACAAAAATGCCAAGGTCTTTAGGGTCAAAATAGGCTGGGTCCTGAAGGGGTTAAAAGCTGCCCCAGGGCACGGAACCGGGCATCGGCCACCCCTGACACAACAAACCCCAATCTGTGAACTGAAGGCCCGGGACTGAGTACCCCAGGCCCCGGGGCGGGACACAAGCTGTCACCTATCCTCCTTGATAAAGACTATAAAAAGTAGCACTAGACAAAACCGCCCATGTCTCTGATTCCTGGGAAGCAGAAGGAATAAAATTAAGAACAGAAACGATCCACTTTTAAACTGTTGACAGACCATCTTTAATGTTTCAGTAAACAATAAAAATATGGGACTTCTAATGCCCCTTTTCAGAAACTTTACATACTTAAAGATAAGTCATATTGAGCCATGGCCAAATGATTTCTAGATTCATGTGATGTGAGTGGTAAAAGGTCTATGATATATTTGCAAAGTGAAGGAAATGGTTCATGGGAAAATATTTGGTGTTTTAGTCTTGTTGAAGGAGAAAGAATGTATCTAATGCCATCTAGTGGACACTACAGGGATTGCAAATCAGTACTAAATATATTACAGACTTTCAAATATGCTTTACTAGTATTGTATTTATAAATTACAATATTCCTTATCTTTACACCTGCTTAATCACAGATCAATATACCCCCAATATGTTATTATAATTGTTACATTTTACTTCTTATAAACTTTAATCTAACACATATAAAAATCCATCAAACAACATAAGCACAGAATAAACCATGCGATGCATTTCGAACCCTTACATGTGTGTACCTTATCAGTGCATGATGATAAATGCTTTGTCTATTATAAGTACATTAAATCCTACTCAGAATAAGTCAATCATAGCAAGTAGCCCTCTGATTGCATGTCCTCTGCCAATTAGATCAAATAAAATTGTCCATGTAACAAAAAATCCCGGTTTCATCTATGGATGTAATATATTAACATGGGCCCAGCGCTATCAGAACCCTTAACAAAGGCTATATATGAACGGCAAAGTTTTTTCTGATTAACCGTTGTTACGGATGTTTATTCAGAATGGTATATCTAATAAAATATTGTACAAATATATATACAAAAATTAATAATAATCTGCTGACACAGGACGTTGTACAATGTCATGGGCCGGTAAGGGGGCTTTGATGTGAGCTCCGGCGCGGAGCTCACATCAAAGCCCCAACATCTCAGCTGATCTTATCAGCTGAGATGTCGGGGTAACAGCGCCGATCGGATCCGGGATAACCCCTTGGATCCTGCCATCAATCTCTGACAGCAGGATCCAAGGCGGCCGCGGCAGGGAACGCGCTGTTCCTCGCCTGCTCCGGAGATCCCGCGATAGTATCGCGGGATCTCCGGTGCTCATGTGACAGCCAGCGTCCTGGCTAGACCCGGATGCTGTCAGAGCGCAGTTCCATGTTGTGGTTGGCAGGTGCTGCCAACCACAACAGGTCCACGATTCTGAGAGATACAGATGAGCTGCAGCGATCGGACTGTGCAGCAGGGTGCCTCTCTGAGGGGCAGTGTAAAAATAAGAATTAATAAAAAAAGAAAGTTTTTAAAAACCTATAAAAAAATAAATAAACAAAAGTTCAAATCACCCCCATTTTCTCCCAATCACAATAAAAGTATTGAAAAAAGAAAAAAAATACACGTTTGGTATCACTGCGTTCAGAATCGCCCGATCTATCATGCTATTAAATCCAGTAATGAGAGCCGTAAACTCCGTAACGGAAAAAATGGTCCAAACGCCAAAATTCAGTTTTTTTGGTCGCCACAACATTGTTATAAAATGCAATAATGAGCGATCAAAACAGCAGATCCCCTCAAACATGGTATCATTAGAAACGATAGCTCAAGACGCAAAAAATAAACTGTCACCCAGCCCCAGATTCTGAAAAATGAGGACGCTACGGGTCGCAGAACATGGCATAAAATGTCCGTTTTTGTTTTTTTGCAAACTTCTGAATTTTTTTTCACTACCTAGATACCAATAAAGGTATACATGTTGGGTGTCTACGAACTCGTAACGACCCGAGGCATCACCCTGTCACATCGGTTTTACCATATAGTGAACATGGTGACTAAAATACCCAAAAAACAAACGTGTTGTTGCACCATTTTTGCAATTTCACTACATTTAGAATCTTTTTGCAATTTCCTGTACACTATATGGTAAAATAAATTATTGCATACGAAAATACATCTCGTTCTGCAAAAAACAAGCAGTCATATTGATGGAAAAATAAAAAAGTTATGGCTCTTGGAAGCAGGGGAGCAAAAAACGAAAATGAAAAATCATGAGCTGCAGCACATCGGGACATGGCACAAATGATCACTGTGTGTGGTTGGCAGCACTTGCCAACCACAGGGTTGTATCTAGGGGGGGTGGCGGGGCAGGCAGGGGCCACCACTGGGCCTCCTGCTGCAGTGCCTGTGATTGGGTCTTCCCGCCGGCCACACGTTACAACACCCCCGACATTGTTCTCTACTTGCAGAGCAGCACATTACATCTATGGTTGCTCTGTGCTTACAGGACCTGTGATGATGTCACATGGAGGGGCAGTGTCAGGGATCACATGATCAGCTCCTCAGTGTATGCAGGACTCTGCCATAATGGTTGTTATGGTGTTGGATGAGGTGAAATTAATGTGTGGGGTCAGGAGGGATTTACAGTGCGGATGTAGCAGAGCTGAGTGTTTACGGGGTGTACAGAGCAAAACCGTGTGTTTACGAGGTGTACGGAGCGGAGCCGCGTGTGTACGAGGTGTACAGAGCGGAGCTGTGTCTGTATGAGGTGTACGGAGCAGAGCCGTGTGTTTACGAGATGTATGGACTGGAGCCGAGTGTACAAGGTGTATGGAGCTGAGCCGTATGTGTACAAGGTGTACGGAGCAAAGCCAAGTGTGTATGGGGTGTGCGGAGCAGAGCTGCGTGTTTATGAGGTGTGCGGAGTGGAGCCAAGTGCACGAGGTGTACAGAACGGAGCAGAATGTGTACTAGGTGTACGGAGCAGAACCGCATGTGTAAGAGGTGTACGTAGCGGAGCCGCGTGTGTACGAGGTGTAGGGAGCGGAGCTGTCTCTGAATGAGGTGTACGGATCAGAGCTGCATACGGAGGGGAGCTGCATGCATAAGATGTACAAAATACCATACACCTGTCTGCCACATGATAGATATCCTAAATCAATTTCGTGGAATATTACCAAAAAAATAGGTAGGTCAGTGACCTGTTTAAGCCTACTGGGCCGGATATACTCAAAGCTCATGCAAGTGCTCCCATCAATGTTATGCCCTGCCACACACAGGTGGGACAACTATAAGTTTCGTGGAGTATTGCAGAAAATAATAGTCAGGTAGGTCAGTGACCTGTTTAGGCCTACTGGGCCGGATAAACTCAAAGCTCATGCAAGCCCTCCCATCAATGTTATGCCCTGCCACACAGGTGAGACAACCATAAGTGTCGTGGAGTATTACAGGAAATAATAGAGAGGTAGGTAAGTGATCTGTTTAGGCCTACTGGGTAGAGATGAGCCACCACCCTAGTGTTCGAATTCGAATTGGTTCGTCGAATTGGGGGGGTGTTCGTCGAATACCGTCGAACACCATTGAAAACAATGGCAGGCAAACACATAGAAGACACATAGAAAACACCTTCAAAGTTGTCCAAAAGCTTACAAACTACTCAGAAGACACAACAAACACACGGAAAAGTGACAAGTACATATAGTCATGCGAAAAGAAAAGAGGTGGAGTAGTAAAAGGAGGAGGAGACACAGACATAGGCATGTCATGCCCTTCTAAAATCATGTAAAACACAGCAAGGGGATTCCAACAAAAGTCTCAATTTTTTCCAAAAAGTTGGGCACAGACACCGCTTAAGTGGCATCAATTGCCCCAGAGTTGCAAGCTTAAAATGGTTGGTGAGGTGACTTTCATGCAGCACATTCAAAAATCCACAAGCCATTAGTCTCCCCATGTTTTGTGTAAGATTTGTCACCAAAATCTAAGTAGAGGCCAAAAAAGCAATAGTTTGAGTACTTCATGCATGAACCGTCACATGGATATGAAGCATAAGCCGGGGTAATGTGACACACGTGCCTTGTATGGCTCACGTCTTGACCCTGGTGTGGAGACACGGGGGTCAGTGGGTGCTCTCGAATGCTGGCCCAGCCGCCTTTAGCAAGACAGCCTGGACCAGGGCTCATCCCCAAACTGAATGCCCGAGCTCCTTAACTGTGGGCGGAACACTACTCAGACAACACAGGGTGAGGGAATCACAATATTAAGGCTTTAATGGTTCTCCAAACAGTTAACAGCATATAACACATAACCAACAAAACACAAAATGTAACAGGCAACAGAGTCTCACCCTTCTGCTGGCTCACCAGGGTTTAGAATATAGCACAGCAAAGTCTGTAGCCAGGTGACTGGATCATCCCAATCTGGGTTGCGTCCTTATGCAGTCTTTGTTATCGCAGCCAAATCCAAACATTCAATGCTGAAGTTCTTGGAGAATTATAATCCAGGTTCTGATCCCCCTCGGTCGGCACCATAATGCCTAGGCCTGCGGTTATGGCTGGCTAATCGAGTGTGTAGATCCTAGATTAGCTGCCTGTATCAAGTCCAGTGCACTCTAGCCGCGACCGAAATCCTTAGACTGAGGTCACTCGACAGAATCAAAAACACCCTGATTAATCAACAGGTCTCCTTATATACTGAAAAATGAATATATTAATAAATACATTGAAATCCCCTTCATTTTTATGCAATGAGAACCTTTGAGAGCAAGACCTAGGAAGCACTAGGAGTTTTGACAGCAGGATGAGCAGGCTCTGAAGATTGGGGGTCTGAGAAAATAGAGAATTTTATCTGGTGTTTAGCATGAGCTGGATCTGAATGTGACCCTGTGAAAATGTAGTCAAAGACAGGTAATGCTTGAAAATAGCATATTTGAACATTACTTACTTGTAATGATGTGCGAATACTAAAATATTCTGGTTCGGATTATTCATGCTGAATGTTTTGTAATATTTGTGTATTTCAGTAACAAATTAATGCAAGTCAAATTCAGGAGGTCTGAGAGGGCTGTCAAAGTGCTGAAATGGATGAAAAAGTGGTGAAACTGAATGAGAACAACATGGAGAAGATATCTTGATGCAGTTTTGTCTTAATGGCCACTTTATACGTCCCAATATCGTTCCGATATTGGATACAACGGCACAGGAGCGCACACGTTTTGTGCACTAGTCCAAGATCGCATAGGAGATGTTTACACAGGGAGATATCGGCAGGCTACTCAACTGCGATGTCTACGCCCCTCCTTTGCACTGTGTACGAGCGACCCAGGGAACCACCATTTAACATGGGAGTGAATAGGGGAAGTTGTGCTCCAAATCGTTGTTGGGCCGTCACACAGCACAATCCTGCCAGATCGTCCATCCAATATTGGGCAGTTGGAAAACCTGCACAATTCCCCAACAATATCGCTTTGGCATCGTTCTTGCATCGCATTGCTCATTTACACTACACAACGCACGAATGATATCGGCAGCAACGCACGAAACACGTGACTTTTTATCGTTGTTGGACAACGATATCGTGCCATGTAAAGCGGCCATTACAACTGTGTGCCGTCATCGGCAGGCTCAGTGGACAAAAAAAAATACGATTTCTGACAATTAGCGCATGTAAAGTAGACAACTCCAGGCTGCAGTCCCCAGCTGTGTGCTTTATATTGGCTGGTTATCAAAATTAGAGGCTCCCCACATCTTTTACAAAAAAACATTAAAGAAAGAATACTAATTAAAGAAAAAAAAATTAAAAATGGTTATTGGGCCCCTATCAGCCTAAAAATAGCAGCCCGAAGTCACCCCAGAATTGGGGCATCCATTAGATGTGCCAATCCTGGAGCTTACCCAGCTCATCTCGATTGGCCTGGTGTGGCAGTTTGGGTAATGTAAGGAGTTAATGACAGCTGTGATTTGTCTAAAATCACTGCTGCCATCAAGCCCTGTATTGCTAAAAACACACCCTTTCATTAATTTACTAGCCCCCAAAACACGGCCGCAGGTGTGACGTAATTCACTTGATGTCCCACGAGGAGGATTCCACTTGTGCTACATCTGGAGGCCACAGCCAGTGTTGACATTAGAAATTGTGACTGCTAATCGTGGCCTCCAAAACACACTGAGGGCAGCATGAGAGCTGCCAGAAGTTACCTCAGGTGAACATAGTGACGGACTGTCAGAATGCATATCGTGTCGGCAATGCACTCCGACAGGGCCAGAAGCTTTAAAGGGGCCTTCAGGGGAGCTTTGAAGATTTCCGGAGTTCCCAGGTGTTGGAACACCTGGAGGCTGTGAACTCCGGTAAGAGACCGGAGACTACAGCCTGCAAATGTCTACTTTACCTGCATTGGTTATCCCAAATGGGTGAAGGTCCGCATGTCATTTTTGGGGGGTTTCAATGCGCATGCCAAATCACAGTAATGCCAGTAACAAAAATGGCTGCGGCATTACTGTGATTGGCAAGCAACCCATGCATTTTTAATGGCTGACAATCAAGTGCCAAACATGTGAGGCGGGGACTTGAACCTCGTGAATACAGAGGACTACATGGTAGAAGGTTTACTAGTCCTCTAGTAATAATTCCTGATAAAACAGTGCTTTTATAAAAACGACAGAAAGCAGAATAGTAAGTGACACCACTAGAATCAGGCTTTCTGTCCCTACATTATGCTGTTTTTAGGTTAGGCAGCAAAGAACTCAAACTGTTTGAACTCACAGACTAATCTCAATTTGTTGGTCCTGGGTGACCCCCTTAACTTCTTTTAAAGGGCAACCCATAGAGAGAAACATTCAACTATGTATAGTAACATATTGTACAGGAAGGAAATCCATTTACATCTCTGTGGCACTGTGAGCACAATAATACACTGCAGTCTCTTCAGGATTGACACTTTGCATTTGTAGGAAACTGTACTTCTTTTTATCACCAAAGGTTATTGTAAATTTGACATCCACAGAGTTACTGGCCTGGTAGACGCTGATAAGGAACACTAGTCCAGTACCAGGTAACTCCCTGTACCAGTGGATTGGATAGGCACCAGTAGAAGAACGATGATCACACCTAAGCTTCATGTGTTCTCCTTCTAGGGCTTCCATTCCAAGTGTTTGGACAATATTAGAGGAGCTGGCAAAGCCTGCAAAGAAATAGTAGGAGCCATTCATTGTTTCTTATTGTAAGGAGGAAAAAAATATAGAAAGTATTGACTTAGTTAAGATACAGAGATGATGACAAATGTAGCTTTTAGTAGAAGCATCTTGAATACCGTATGTAATATGGGAAGATTTGTCACTACGTGAAGACTTGTGGCATATCCTGTGCGTTTAGAAGAGCGCTATCCCACCCACCGCAATACAATCTGTATGTAGATGTACTTGTAGAATATATAGGACAGTGCCATCTAGAGGACCAAACTGAGAGCAATAAATATTTTATTTTATTTGTTTTTGAGTTGTAATAAAATGTTTTGTATTACCGTATATCCTTGTTATAATGGCAATGACAGGATAGTGGTTGAATGACTGGACTGTGGCCAGTATGTGCAGTGTACCTGTCACACTTAGCACTAGAGGCCATGCTACCACGCACCCTTAGGGGCTGTAATATTCACACGATATGAGGCATTCACAAGAGTAAACTTTAACTGTACTTTATTCTTGTCTTCTATCTTTCTCCATCATATTGCAGAACAGCCTTTCCAGCAGCATGCTCCAAAGTGAAACCAAAACTTAATTCCCCACCTCCTTCTTCTCCTTACCCATCATACAACAGACCTAGTTTTCCTAAAGAGGCAGATCTAATTATTGTACATTACATCATCCCCTTTTTTTTTTACTGACAATATAACCATGTGAAAATGTCCAATAAATATATATGTCGGTTTTGGCCTATTTAGTCTATTCAAATCAGGCACCGAAGAGAAACAAAAAAAAACACAAAAGACAACAAAAAAAACAACAACCAAAAAGAACTCTGTATGTTTTCTGTTCTTTTCTCTTTTATGCTTCTTCAATAAGCCGCGATGGAGCCCTCCTTTCTCGTGTTGGATAGCGTCTGGGCTTAGTGAGTGTGTCCATTATTGAAGAATTGTTCACTTCCAGGTGGTCCTCTCCACCATCGAGTACCAAGTCTTCCACCAGAGGAAGATCATTACCATCATTTTGCGGTATGATTTTAAAATGTGAAGAATTTCGAGTTATGAAGTGTCCATTTCGCTCAGCCGTGACTATGCTGCCTTTCTTATCAGTAACATTGTATTGTGCAGGATTATAAGTAGCTGAGGTCTTGTTGGTTGGTTTTTGACGCACGACGACAACATCCCCTTTTTTGATGGCACTTGGCTGTGCCCTTCGCCTTCTGTCTGCATAACGTTTCATAGCTTGTTTGTTAGAAGAGTCTGCTGATCGCACAGAAGAGTCACTTGGTAAGGGATGACTGGTCACATCAGGGATACGTATCCGTGGAGTTCTGTTGAACATTAGATGAGCTGGAGCAGCATTAGTAGTAGAATATGGCGTATTACGATAATTGCGCATGAATTTGTATAATGACTGTTTCAGCGGGGTGTGCTCCAGACTCGCTGCCTTGACTCTTTTCCCCATAGTGCGCATGAAACATTCTACTATACCATTGGCTTGCGGCCAGCAAGGTGTGATTTTCCTGTGACTGAACCCCAAGTATTCAGAAAATTGTGTAAACACATGTCCATTGAACGGAGGTCCATTGTCTGTTTTAACCACTCTTGGAATGCCATATGCAGAGAATATGTCTTCCAGTTCTGGTATGACACTAGTGGCAGATGTTGAAGATATGAAAGAAATGACAGGGTATCTAGAATATTCATCAATTGTTACTAGAATGTACTGGCCATTTGGTAATGGTCCGTATATGTCGACTGCCACTTCCTCCCAGACAGCAGTGGGTAGCGGAGACATTTGCAGTGGTTCTAAGCATGATGATGGAGTAATGAATTGACAGGTGGAGCAATGTCTAATCTTCTTTTCCACCAATTGATCCATGTTTGGGAACCACACTTTTTCTCTAAGTAATTTTTTAGTACCTACAATTCCCAGATGACCTTCATGTGCGATCTGTATGACTAAGTTGTGCAAAGTCTTAGGTACAACCAGTTTGGTACCTCGAAGAATGAGGTGTTCTTCAGTGACTGATAATTCATCCCGTACACTTGAGAATAGTTTTAATTCCTTCAGATCAATCTCAGACTTGGGAAATTTTTCTTTTTGAATTTCATGCCACCTTCGATTTTGTATGATTTCTATTAAAGCACATAGCGTCTTGTCACTTGTTGTTGCATTCACAAACTGATCAATGGAGAGTGCTTTAGGCACTGCATGAGCTGTAATGAAGCGTATGTATTCTTCAATGGAGGATCGCTCAGGTGAGGCATCATTCATAGGATGTCTTGAAAGATAGTCAGCCGGATTGCTGTATTTTCCAGGTTTGTGAACAATTTTGTAGTTATAGTCCTGTAGACCCCATCTTTCAATGCGTGCAGGCATTTTAGCTCTGGGATTTCCAAAGATCGTAAGGAGTGCTTCATGGTCAGTGACAATGGTGAAGGGAGCTCCATAGAGAAATAAGGGAAAGTGCCAAGCTTTCTTTTTCAGGTTGTGAATATTTTTTTACAGTGCTTGTTAAACTTTTACTTGCATAAGAAATGATGTGAGGATCTTGATTATTATCTTTATATTGTGCTAAGATAGCACCCAGCCCCACGGGGCAGGCGTCCACAATTAATTCGGTTTGAAGTGCCGGATCAAAATAAGCCATGGTAGTGGTTGAGCAAAGTTCATTTTTAATTGCTTCAAAAGAGGTCTGACAGTCTTGGGACCATTGAAAAACACAATTTTGCTTTGTAAGTTCTCTTAATGGACTGCTGATAGTTGAAAAATTTGGAATATATCTAGCACAGTAGCTTGCCATTCCAAGAAAAGAGCGTACTTCACTGGCATTTTGTGGAATTGAGGCTGTCTTGATGGATTCTACTTTCTTAGGGTCAGTGAAATCCAAAAATCAAGCGATAAACATCTGTATACAAATAATTTATTCAAATAAGGATAGACAAGGGAAGGTATACACAATAAAGGACAGACAACCCACAAGGGAAGCTCCTGTTATAAGTACTGTTGCATATAAACAATTCACAACATATCTATAGTGACACTGCAGAACTGGCAAGTGAATGTAACCTGCTGCCTCCCACAAAATCCATATGCAGCTCATTAGTTTTAAATTGCCAATAGGTTACAAAATTGTATAGATCTATCATAGTAACCCATAGACCAGAATTATTAGAATGCAAGTGCTTATTATATGTTTGCTGCATTAGGATCTATTAGGTGCTGAAGGTATACATATAACATCACCATAATCACAAACACATCAATTAGTGTAGTCAGAGGTTATTACTTTTATCTTGCATAACCATAATTTACAATGTTCACATTTGATACATTGTTGTCCACAATCTAAGGACAGGTATACAACCTTTGGAACTTAGTACAGCCTGGCAGGTACTGCAAAAAGTATCACATAATTTTGCAACAGTGAAAGTTCTCACCAAAGGTGCCTATCAACAGGAGCCACACACCCCGATGGCCATTTCGTAACCTTCGTCAGGGGGTATTTACATTCAGCAGAGTGCAGTTTAAAAAGGCCGGCCGGCATGATGATCATCACGATCAGCTGTGTGGATGACGCGCGGTCGCCGCAATGGAGGCAGGAAGCGGAAGTGTGGCCGCGTCATCGCCCAGTGCGGGCGCGTGTGTAACCACACGGCCGCGATTAGCGAGTCAGAGGCATTAAGTTTGCCGCAAACAGAGCCAAGCATGCCACACGTAACGACCTGCTCTACAATACGAGACCTCGGGCACGAGATGGAAATGTTAGATTTGTGACAACATTTCATGGCCAATTCGACCGAATGAGGAGGTGCTTGGACAAGGCATGGCCTATTTTACTTACTGACAGTACCTTGTCCAAAATACTCCCACATTGTAAATTATGCTTATGCAAGATAAAAGTAATAACCTCTGACTACACTAATTGATGTGTTTGTGATTATGGTGATGTTATATGTATACCTTCAGCACCTAATAGATCCTAATGCAGCAAACATATAATAAGCACTTGCATTCTAATAATTCTGGTCTATGGATTACTATGATAGATCTATACAATTTTGTAACCTATGAGCTGCATATGGATTTTGTGGGAGGCAGCAGGTTACATTCACTTGCCAGTTCTGCAGTGTCACTATAGATATGTTGTGAATTGTTTATATGCAACAGTACTTATAACAGGAGCTTCCCTTGTGGGTTGTCTGTCCTTTATTGTGTATACCTTCCCTTGTCTATCCTTCTTTGAATAAATTATTTGTATACAGATGTTTATCGCTTGATTTTTGGATTTCATTAATGTAGCGATTTATCTGCTCCATGGTGTATACTCCTCGGTATACGGGAGGTTACTGCTTAGTATCCTGATGAAGTTGTTCATTTCTTAGGGTCAGGTTGTACTCCTTTTGCCGAGAAGATGTGACCATAGAACTCTAATGAACTTCTATCAAATTTGCACTTTTCTTTGTTTAAAGTGAGTCCAGCAGAGAGCAGGCATTCGAAGATGTTGTATAGAGCACGATTATGTTCAGCTTGAGTTTTACCAAGCACCAGTATGTCATCACAGTAATTAAAGGCATTTGGAACGTGTTGAATGACGCTCCTTATCGCATCCTGAAAAATTTCTGCTGCTGAGCAGACTCCAAAAGTCAATCTTTTATATCTTCTGAGGCCCACATGTGTGGAAAATGTTGTTAAGTATCTGGATTCTGGACTCAGTTCTAATTGGTGATAGCCTTTATTGAGGTCGAGCTTTGAAAAGACAGTCGCTCCATTTAATAAATGAATGATGTCATCAATCGTGGGTGAGATATGTCTTTCTCTCTGGATAGCGGTGTTGGGTAGGCGCATGTCAACACACAGTCTCACCTGCTTAGGAGTCTTTGGTTTTGGAACTACCACAAGTGGAGAGACCCACGGAGTGGGACCAGTAACAGTTTCAATGACATCTTCATCCATGAGGAATTGAAGTTCTTTTTCCACCTTCTTTCTCAGGTGAAAAGGAATGCGTCTATGTGGTTGGGCTACCGGACGAACACTGTCGTCCACATGAAGATGTATTTGAGAGTCCTTTAATTTCCCCAAACCACTAAATAAGGAGGGAAAACTGTTTACCATGGCCTGTACATCCATATCTGCCGGGTCAGTTATGGTATGAATAATCTGGATGAGACCTAGCTTCAATGCAGTGTGATAGCTGAGAAGACAGCCTCCCGATCCTTGTAATGTGTGAAAAGTGGTTTTATGCCTGTTTTCTTTATAGCTGATTTCCATGTCAAATTGTCCCCTTGTGGCTGTAGATCCATATGGGAAGATTTTTGTGTTCACTTGCTGTAAAACTGGCTTATTTTTCAATTGTTCATATGCAGTGCTATCTATAATATCCACTGAAGCACCCGTATCTATTGTAAAGGTGATATTAGTGTTGCAGATTGGGAGTGTGATGCAGGGAGACTGTATGGAGCCAGTGGCAGAAGTGGTGAACACATAGTTTTCCGTCCCAGACATTTCTTCTGTGTCCTGATTTATCATTTTTATATTTGCTGGCTTTGTCAGAGGCAGAGAAGACTTGTATTGTGCTGACCTGCAGGCAGCTGCAAAATGATTCCCTTTTCCACATTTACTGCATGTCTATCCTATAGCTGGACATTTGTTCAGGTGGTGAGGGAAATCCTGTCCACATCTATAGCATTTCCTCTGTTTTGGGGTTTGCTTGTCTTGGGCATTCTTATGCTTGAGATTATGCACATGTACAGTTAGGGCCAGAAATATTTGGACAGTGACACAATTTTCGCGAGTTGGGCTCTGCATGCCACCACATTGGATTTGAAATGAAACCTCTACAACAGAATTCAAGTGCAGATTGTAACGTTTAATTTGAAGGGTTGAACAAAAATATCTGATAGAAAATGTAGGAATTGTACACATTTCTTTACAAACACTCCACATTTTAGGAGGTCAAAAGTAATTGGACAAATAAACATAACCCAAACAAAATATTTTTATTTTCAATATTTTGTTGCGAATCCTTTGGAGGCAATCACTGCCTTAAGTCTGGAACCCATGGACATCACCAAACGCTGGGTTTCCTCCTTCTTAATGCTTTGCCAGGCCTTTACAGCCGCAGCCTTCAGGTCTTGCTTGTTTGTGGGTCTTTCCGTTTTAAGTCTGGATTTGAGCAAGTGAAATGCATGCTCAATTGGGTTAAGATCTGGTGATTGACTTGGCCATTGCAGAATGTTCCACTTTTTTGCACTCATGAAGTCCTGGGTAGCTTTGGCTGTATGCTTGGGGTCATTGTCCATCTGTACTATGATGCGCCATCCAATCAACTTTGCAGCATTTGGCTGAATCTGGGCTGAAAGTATATCCCGGTACACATCAGAATTCATCCGGCTACTCTAGTCTGCTGTTATGTCATCAATAAACACAAGTGACCCAGTGCCATTGAAAGCCATGCATGCCCATGCCATCACGTTGCCTCCACCATGTTTTACAGAGGATGTGGTGTGCCTTAGATCATGTGCCGTTCCCTTTCTTCTCCAAACTTTTTTCTTCCTATCATTCTGGTACAGGTTGATCTTTGTCCCATCTGTCCATAGAATACTTTTCCAGAACTGAGCTGGCTTCTTGAGGTGTTTTTCAGCAAATTTAACTCTGGCCTGTCTATTTTTGGAATTGATGAATGGTTTGCATCTAGATGTGAACCCTTTGTATTTACTGTCATGGAGTCTTCTCTTTACTGTTGACTTAGAGACAGATACACCTACTTCACTGAGAGTGTTCTGGACTTCAGTTGACGTTGTGAACGGGTTCTTCTTCACCAAATAAAGTATGCGGCGATCATCCACCACTGTTGTCATCCGTGGACGCCCAGGCCTTTTAGAGTTCCCAAGCTCACCAGTCAATTCCTTTTTTCTCAGATTGTACCCAACTGTTGATTTTGCTACTCCAAGCATGTCTGCTATCTCTCTGATGAATTTTTTCTTTTTTTTCAGCCTCAGGATGTTCTGCTACACCTCAATTGAGAGTTCCTTTGACCGCATGTTGTCTGGTCTCAGCAACAGCTTCCAAATGCAAAACCACACACCTGGAATCCACCCTGACCTTTTAACTACTTCATTGATTACAGGTTAACGAGGGAGACGCCTTCAGAGTTAATTGCAGCCCTTAGAGTCCATTGTCCAATTACTTTTGGTCCCTTGAAAAAGAGGAGGCTATGCATTACAGAGCTATGATTCCTAAACCCTTTCTCCGATTTGGATGTGGAAACTCTCATATTGCAGCTGGGAGTGTGCACTTTCAGCCCATATTATATATATAATTGTATTTCTGAACATGTTTTTGTAAACAGCTAAAATATCAAAACTTGTGTCACTGTCCAAATATTTCTGGCCCTAACTGTAAATGATCCCCACTCTCCATTGCCGTAGCCTGATGATCTGCTGTTTCTATAGCACGGGCCATTTTGAGTAAATCATGTAGAGAGAGATCCTGCTGCAGAGCTTTGCGCCTTATGGTATTGGATGAGCAGGTGACAATTACTTGGGTTAGAATTTCATCATCTACATCTGTGAATGCACATCCATGTGCCAGCTCTCTCAGCCGGGTGACATAGGTGTCTATGGATTCTTCTGGAAGCTGCTTAGCAATTCTGAATTTGTATCTTTCATATCTGATATTTTGTTTGGGATTGAAGTAGTCAGTGAGAGCTTTGGTGCAATTCCTGTATGTGTCTGTCTCGGCTGCAGGTAATGTGCTGTATACATCATAGACTCCTGAACCTGCACAATGTAAGAGTACAGCCTTCCTTCGTTTCTCCTCTTTTATGTCCACGGCTTCTAGAAAGTTCTCAAATCTGTTTAGCCATTTTCTCCAGTTATGGAAGAGATTAGTAGCATCAGTCATATCAAACTGTGGGGAGGTATTCAGCCATGATAGAGTCTCTCAGTGATGCTGGTGTGTGAAGCAGTAAACAGTGATCAGTACTCACAGCAGCCAGTGGTTATATCATCCCATCCTCGTCACCAGTTGTAATATTCACACGATATGAGGCATTCACAAGAGTAAACTTTAACTGTACTTTATTCTTGTCTTCTATCTTTCTCCATCATATAGCAGAACAGCCTTTCCAGCAGCATGCTCCAAAGTGAAACCAAAACTTAATTCCCCACCTCCTTCTTCTCCTTACCCATCATACAACAGATCTAGTTTTCTTAAAGAGGCAGATCTAATTATTGTACATTACAGGGGCCAGGGTACTTTTCATCGGCCTTCACGTCCTGGAGTTGAGGACTTTGGTAGAGCCCTTCCCAGGTGGCAAATAGCGTGCTGGCTGGTGACCAGGCACACAGGCCACATTCTGATCAAACACACCAGAAAACCAAATAAAGCAGTGCAGGACAAAACCAAGTAAGAACAGCTAGAGAAAGAGCCCCAATGTAACAGTCAGTGCAAAGAGCAAGCCAGGAGAAGCCACCAACTAACCTATACTAGCCAAACAAAACTGAAATAATCAGCACAACACAGAGGATACGGCGGCTTTAATCTACCTCTCAGAAATCATCTGACATTGCTGAGGCATCACCCAAAGAGAGGCAAAGGAGGTGTTGAGTCTAATGGAATGGAAGGATCCTGTACCACCTAGTTAAACCAGCAGACATAACAACTCATATCTGCTGGCAACAGTCAACATAATGGGGCCTGGCATCCTGGGACCCCTGAACAGCATGATCACTGGAGGTCATCAGACTCAAGTTATGTTTCTACTCCATTACTCATGTGATGAGAGGGAAGATATGATTGTAATACAGTCCATTACTTTTCTATTTCCGTGTTTTCAGGAGTCAGAGCTGAGGTTCAGCTTCTTCAGCCACAATCAATATTAGTACAATATGGAGGGCAAGTCCAGTTATCATGTAATGCTTCTATATATATGTTTAGTCAGTATCAAGTTGCTTGGCTCAAACAAGTTATGAGAAAATAACCTGTGTATATGGGTTATATATATCCTGGCGATAAAGCAAGTTAATTTACGGAATCATTTAGCAGAAGATTTACTATATGGGGAGAAGATAGTCAGAACATGGCATATATGAATATAAGTGATGTTCAGTTGGAAGATGCTGCTGCTTATTACTGTGCTCGAGACCCACAGTGATCATGTTACTCATCAGCTTATACCTCTATCTCCTGTATGTGGCACCCCTATGGCTAGGCATCACAGGGAGGTACTGCACCCCAAACAGAAGGTGTAGTGCCTCCGTAGTCATGGGTTTGGGGTTTCCTGGTAGAGTCTGCCCTAAGCACCCATACTCTAGCCCACCTTAGCATAGGGACCATATATTCAGTAGGTCCAGGGGGTGGAGCTTAGAGTAGAGCGACAGTTGAGCTATTAGAGACAGCGCTGAGAAGGCAGCGAGTAAGGATGTGCCTGACAGAGCTGCTGACAGCAGGGCACCTCTCTTCCAGAGGGTGACCCAGGAACAGAAGGGGATGAACCAGGCCTGGTAGGAGCCAGCTGGGGAAGTCTGGGGTCGACACTGGCATACTGGAGCTGAGGCAATCCGTGGTCCATCCCACGTTGCAAACCGACACACTGTGGGACCGACAGAAGGGTGTCATAGCACCACAGACTGTACGTCGACCTCAGTCCGATACCAGGTCCAAGACACTGTAGGTAACAGGCCGAATTCCGGTGGCGTGAGGATTTGCCTGTTGTTGATCCCATCTGTACTGAGAAAATCCCAATTTTACAGAGAATTTCTATCTTTTATATATTTATCTTTTATAGAGCTCCTTAGTTTTTTTTTTTTTTATATTTTTATATACCGTATTTTTCGCTTTATAAGACGCACTTTTGTTCCCCCAAATTTTGGGGGAAAGTGGGGGTGCGTCTTATAAAGCGAACCTAGGACCTAGTGGAGTAGTGGGATTGGGGTGGGGGCTGTGGAGCGGTGTCCGGGGGCTGTGGAGAGGCTGGAGGAGGCGGCAGCGGCAGTCCCTGATCACGTGGGGCCGCTCATTATCTCCTCTAATATGCACTGCATCCCGCTGTCAATCACAGCGGGAGCAGCGCATATGACAGGAGCGGTCCGCAGCCCAGCCCTGAAGCCAGCCCTTCACCGACCGGCCGGAGCGCTCCATCCCCACCTTTGTGAGGTGAGACCCATCCGGCTCGCTGTCCCCCGCTGCCTGAGCGTGGGGACCGGCAGGGCGCGCCGCGGCCGCAGCCCCGAGCCTGCGGGACTCCCGCACCCTCGGATCTCCTCCGCTCCTCCTGTCTGAGTGCAGGAGGAGTAGCGGCACTATCCCCGCTGAGCCCTGCCCCTGGAGCGTGTGTGCAGGGACCCAGCTCTCAGGCCGAAGCCGCGGCCTGAGTTCAGAAGCGAGGCCCCGCCCACCACCGGAGACCGGCCCGCACCGCTGCCTACACCAGCGGGCGAGGACCTCGAGGTGCAGCAAGAGACCATCGGCCCCCCGCGGTGAGTGTCGGGCATCTGCCCCTCCACCCCCTCTGCTGCTCCCCCATTCTACAGTGCCCGGCTCCCGACCGACCCCAGGGCCTGCAATACATCCCAGGCACCTCTGCCCCCCTCCCTGGCCACAGGGAAGCAGTGTGCCAGGGTGGGGGCTGTTTGTTCCATGGGGAAACAGTGTGCCAGGGTGGGGGCTGTTTGTTCCATGGGGGGAACAGTGTGCCAGGGTGGGGGTTGTCTATGCCAAGGGGGGACAGTGTGCCAGGGTGTGGGCTGTCAGTGCCATGGGGGGGACAGTGTGCTAGGGTGGGGGCTGTCTGCCAAGGGGGGGGACAGTGTGTGGGGGGGGGCTGTCTGCCAACTTGGGGGGGACAGTGTTTCAGGGTAGGGGCTGTCTGTGCCATCATGGGGGGACAGTGTGCCAGGGTGAAGGCTGTATGTGCCATCATGGGGGGACAGTGTGATAGGGTGGGGGCTGTCTGTGCCAGCATGGGGGGCAGTGTGCCAGGGTGGGTGCTCTATATGCCAGCATGGGGGTCCTTTGTGCCAGCATGGGGGCCCTGTGTGCCAGCATGGGAGGCAGTGCGCCAGCATTGGGGGCAGTGTGCAAGCATGGCGGGCAGTGTGCCAGGGTGGGGGCTCTATGTGCCAGCATGGGTGAGAATGTGCCAGGGTGGGGGCTCTGTATGCCAGCATTGGGGCCCTGTGTGCCAGGGTGGGGAACTGTCCATCCGCATGGGGAGGACAGTACGCCAGTATGGGGGACATATATACCAGCATGGGGGGGTTCGTGTACGAGGATGGGGGTCATATGTACTGATTATAAGGTGGACACTGGTATTATAAGACGGACCCCATTTAACATTAAACATTTATTTTTTTCTCTTTTCCTTCACCAAATATGGGGGTGCGTCTTATAATCAGGTGCGTCTTATAAAGCGAAAAATACGGTACATTTGATAATTTTTATATACATTTGATATTTTATATATTTAATAATATGTTTTTATTTTGTCTGAATTTGGTATTAGATTATTTTGAGTTTATAATTTGATGGAATGAATGGGGTATTCGAACCAGCAGCCATGGGAACTTCTCATTTTGGGTTGTTTTCCATGTCAGGCCAGAAGTATTGACACCCCTGCAATTCTGTCAGATAATACCGGTACTCAGTTTCTTCCTGAAAATGATTGCAATCACAAATTCTTTGGTATTACCTTCATTTAATTTGGCTAAAATGAATAAACACAAAAGAGAATGAAGCAAAAAGCAAAACATTGATCATTTCACACAAAACTCCAAAAATGGGCCGGACAAAAGTATTGGCACCCTCAGCCTAATACTTGGTTGCACAACCTTTAGCCAAAATAACTGCGATCAACCGTTTCCGGTAACCATCAATGAGTTTCTTACAATGCTCTGCTGGAATTTTAGACCATTCTTCTTTGGCAAACTGCTCCAGGTCCCTGATATTTAAAGGGTGCCTTCTCCAAACTGCCATTTTTAGATCTCTCCACAGGTGTTCTATGGAATTCAAATCCTGCACTCACGTCACACTCTGCCCTGCACTCACGTCACACTCTGCCCTACAATCACCCTGCACTCACGTCACACTTAGCCCTACAATCACCCTGCACTCACGTCACACTTAGCCCTACACTCACCCTGCACTCACGTCACGCTCAGCCTGCACTCACGTCACACTCAGCCTGCACTCACGTCACACTCAGCCTGCACTCATGTCACACTCAGCCTGCAATCACGTCACACTCAACCTGCACTCACGTCACACTCAGCCTGCACTCAGATCACACTCAGCCTGCACTCAGATCACACTCACCCTGCATTCACCTCACACTGACCCTGCACTCCACTCACACTGCACTCACGTCACACTCTGCCCTGCACTCACGTCACACTCTGCCCTGCACTCAGATCACACTCTGCCCTGCATTCACATCACACTCTGCCCTGCACTCACATCACACTCTGCCCTGCACTCCCATCACACTCTGCCCTGCACTCACGTCACACTCTGCCCTGCACTCACATCACACTCTGCCCTGCACTCACATCACACTCTGCCCTGCACTCACATCACACTCTGCCCTGCATTCACCTCACACTGACCCTGCACTCCACGTCACACTCACCCTGCATTCACCTCACACTGACCCTGCACTCCCCTCACACTCACCCTGCACTCCCCTCACACTGCACTCACATCACACTCTGCCCTGCACTCACGTCACACTCTGCCCTGCACTCACGTCACACATTGCCCTGCACTCACATCACACTCTGTCCTGTATTCACATCACACTCGCCCTTCACTCAGGTCACACTCCGCCCTGCACTCACGTCACACTCCGCCCTGCACTCACGTCACACTCTGCCTTGCACTCACGTCACACTCTGCCTTGCACTCACATCACACTCTGCCTTGCACTCACGTCACACTCTGCCTTGCACTCACGTCACACTCTGCCTTGCACTCACGTCACACTCTGCCTTGCACTCACGTCACACTCTGCCTTGCACTCACGTCACACTCTGCCCTGCATTCACCTCACACTCTGCCCTGCACTCGCGTCACACCTCTACTACCAATACTCAGACGTCCAGTGTTGTTGGTGTATTTTCCTCTCTGGCAGCAGCGCGGACATTAAGGTACTTCGTCCAAAATACCTGCCTTGCACTCCCCTCACACTCACCCTGCACTCGCGTCACGCTCAGCCCTGCACTCGCGTCACGCTCAGCCCTGCACTCGCGTCACGCTCAGCCCTGCACTCGCGTCACGCTCAGCCCTGCACTCGCGTCACGCTCAGCCCTGCACTCGCGTCACGCTCAGCCCTGCACTCACATCACACTCTGCCCTGCATTCACCTCACACTGACCCTGCACTCCACGTCACACTCACCCTGCATTCACCTCACACTGACCCTGCACTCCCCTCACACTCACCCTGCACTCCCCTCACACTGCACTCACGTCACACTCTGCCCTGCACTCACGTCACACTCTGCCCTGCACTCACGTCACACATTGCCCTGCACTCACATCACACTCTGTCCTGTATTCACATCACACTCGCCCTTCACTCAGGTCACACTCCGCCCTGCACTCACGTCACACTCCGCCCTGCACTCACGTCACACTCTGCCTTGCACTCACGTCACACTCTGCCTTGCACTCACGTCACACTCTGCCTTGCACTCACGTCACACTCTGCCTTGCACTCACGTCACACTCTGCCTTGCACTCACGTCACACTCTGCCCTGCATTCACCTCACACTCTGCCCTGCACTCGCGTCACACCTCTACTACCAATACTCAGACGTCCAGTGTCGTTGGTGTATTTTCCTCTCTGGCAGCAGCGCGGACATTAAGGTACTTCGTCCAAAATACCTGCCTTGCACTCCCCTCACACTCACCCTGCACTCGCGTCACGCTCAGCCCTGCACTCGCGTCACGCTCAGCCCTGCACTCGCGTCACGCTCAGCCCTGCACTCGCGTCACGCTCAGCCCTGCACTCGCGTCACGCTCAGCCCTGCACTTGCGTCACGCTCACCCTGCACTCGCGTCACGCTCACCCTGCACTCCCCTCACACTCACCCTGCATTCACCTCCCACTCGCCCTGAACTCCCGTCACACTCACCCTGAACTCCGCTCATGGTGCACTCACTCTGCACTCACGTCGCACTCTGTCCTGCACTCACGTCACACTCTGCCCTGCACTTACGTCACACTCTGCCTTGCACTAACGTCACACTCTGCCTTGCACTAACGTCACACTCTGCCCTGCACTCACGTCACACTCTGCCCTACAATCACCCTGCACTCACGTCACACTTAGCCCTACAATCACCCTGCACTCACGTCACGCTCAGCCTGCACTCACGTCACACTCAGCCTGCACTCACGTCACACTCAGCCTGCACTCACGTCACACTCAGCCTGCAATCACGTCACACTCAACCTGCACTCACGTCACACTCAGCCTGCACTCAGATCACACTCAGCCTGCACTCAGATCACACTCACCCTGCATTCACCTCACACTGACCCTGCACTCCACTCACACTGCACTCACGTCACACTCTGCCCTGCACTCACGTCACCCTCTGCCCTGCACTCAGATCACACTCTGCCCTGCATTCACATCACACTCTGCCCTGCACTCACATCACACTCTGCCCTGCACTCCCATCACACTCTGCCCTGCACTCACGTCACACACTCTGCCCTGCACTCACATCACACTCTGCCCTGCACTCACATCACACTCTGCCCTGCACTCACATCACACTCTGCCCTGCATTCACCTCACACTGACCCTGCACTCCACGTCACACTCACCCTGCATTCACCTCACACTGACCCTGCACTCCCCTCACACTCACCCTGCACTCCCCTCACACTGCACTCACGTCACACTCTGCCCTGCACTCACGTCACACTCTGCCCTGCACTCACGTCACACATTGCCCTGCACTCACATCACACTCTGTCCTGTATTCACATCACACTCGCCCTTCACTCAGGTCACACTCCGCCCTGCACTCACGTCACACTCCGCCCTGCACTCACGTCACACTCTGCCTTGCACTCACGTCACACTCTGCCTTGCACTCACATCACACTCTGCCTTGCACTCACGTCACACTCTGCCTTGCACTCACGTCACACTCTGCCTTGCACTCACGTCACACTCTGCCTTGCACTCACGTCACACTCTGCCTTGCACTCACGTCACACTCTGCCCTGCATTCACCTCACACTCTGCCCTGCACTCGCGTCACACCTCTACTACCAATACTCAGACGTCCAGTGTTGTTGGTGTATTTTCCTCTCTGGCAGCAGCGCGGACATTAAGGTACTTCGTCCAAAATACCTGCCTTGCACTCCCCTCACACTCACCCTGCACTCGCGTCACGCTCAGCCCTGCACTCGCGTCACGCTCAGCCCTGCACTCGCGTCACGCTCAGCCCTGCACTCGCGTCACGCTCAGCCCTGCACTCGCGTCACGCTCAGCCCTGCACTCGCGTCACGCTCAGCCCTGCACTCACATCACACTCTGCCCTGCATTCACCTCACACTGACCCTGCACTCCACGTCACACTCACCCTGCATTCACCTCACACTGACCCTGCACTCCCCTCACACTCACCCTGCACTCCCCTCACACTGCACTCACGTCACACTCTGCCCTGCACTCACGTCACACTCTGCCCTGCACTCACGTCACACATTGCCCTGCACTCACATCACACTCTGTCCTGTATTCACATCACACTCGCCCTTCACTCAGGTCACACTCCGCCCTGCACTCACGTCACACTCCGCCCTGCACTCACGTCACACTCTGCCTTGCACTCACGTCACACTCTGCCTTGCACTCACGTCACACTCTGCCTTGCACTCACGTCACACTCTGCCTTGCACTCACGTCACACTCTGCCTTGCACTCACGTCACACTCTGCCCTGCATTCACCTCACACTCTGCCCTGCACTCGCGTCACACCTCTACTACCAATACTCAGACGTCCAGTGTCGTTGGTGTATTTTCCTCTCTGGCAGCAGCGCGGACATTAAGGTACTTCGTCCAAAATACCTGCCTTGCACTCCCCTCACACTCACCCTGCACTCGCGTCACGCTCAGCCCTGCACTCGCGTCACGCTCAGCCCTGCACTCGCGTCACGCTCAGCCCTGCACTCGCGTCACGCTCAGCCCCGCACTCGCGTCACGCTCAGCCCTGCACTCGCGTCACGCTCAGCCCTGCACTCGCGTCACGCTCACCCTGCACTCGCGTCACGCTCACCCTGCACTCGCGTCACGCTCACCCTGCACTCCCCTCACACTCACCCTGCATTCACCTCCCACTCGCCCTGAACTCCCGTCACACTCACCCTGAACTCCGCTCATGGTGCACTCACTCTGCACTCACGTCGCACTCTGTCCTGCACTCACGTCACACTCTGCCCTGCACTTACGTCACACTCTGCCTTGCACTAACGTCACACTCTGCCTTGCACTAACGTCACACTCTTCCCTGCACTCATGTCACACACTGCCCTGCACGCACGTCACACTTTGTCCTGCACTCACGTCACACTCTGTCCTGCACTCACATCACACTCTGTCCTGCATTCATGTCACACTTAGCCCTGCACTCACGTCACACTCACCCTGCACTCACCTCACACTCAGCCCTACACTCAAGTCACATTTACCCCTACACTCACCTTGAACTCAGGTCACACTCTCTCTAACACAAATGCCGTGTCGCTAATTGGTCGCGGCTGGCCGGGCACAACCAATCAGCGACGCGTGATTTCCGTTACAGCGAAACAGGCACAGTCCGCCCAGTCTCCCGGCCCCCCTCCATTTGGTCTCCCGCCTGCTGCTTACCCGCTCCATGCTCCATCTGCCCACCACTCAATCTCCCCACTGCTCACCCTGCCATTCTTCTTTTCAGACTTCAGAAATTCAAAGGCTGTGGGGGTGGAGCTACCAAAGGGGCGTCGTAATGGCCGTGAACGAGGACACGCCCACCACATCATGGCTATGCGCTTGGACATGCCTATTATGATGCCCCCTCTTAACTCCGCCCCCCTGAGGCCTTGGAATTGCTGACGTCTATGCTGGAGGAAGGAAAAGAAGACATGCTGGGGTGAGAGGCGGCTGTACAGAAGCCTGGAGCGGGTGAAAACTGAGGGGGGGCCACTGCTACACACCCGCACCGCCGCACAACCACATATTCTAGAATACCCGATGCGTTAGAATCGGGCCACCATCTAGTACATCTATATTTATCTGGGTGAATATATACCAGCTACATGAGATTTATCCATAGGAACAATAACCCTGGATAGCACAATAGGTTAACAGCACTTGTCTCCCTATAGGAACATATGAACAAGAGACATCATTTTTTGCGTAAAATCCTGGTTCAAGCCCTGTGTAGATGGACTACATTTTATATATTTTTTATAAGAATATAATCATCCCTCTTTTTGCATCATGGAATCAACTTGACATTATGATTTATATATGCTGAGATCTATATAAATTGGAACATGATATGGGTTTCATAGTATATGTCAGAGGTGTCCTCCCTCTATGATGTCATTGATGACGAATGTAAAAAAAAATTTCTGTGAACAACATCCACTTTGTAAAACATATAAAAGAGATTTTGTATGTAGCATGTAATGTACCCTGAGGAAGGTGCGAGGGTTGCACCGAAATGCGTCGGTTTTGTGGTGGAATAAAGAAAGATGGAGAAAGCAATGCTTTTCGAGTACATTCATTGAAGCAGCAGCGCAGACCGTTGACACCATTCCTGTTTTGAACTTCTATTTTCCCGCAGTTGCGAGGCGGTGAAGGTTCTGCAGCAGCTCCAATCTTAAGCGCTCAAGCTGGTTGTGGGTTACACAACCTGAAAAGGTGAGTGTGTCCCTTTGCGACCTTTGTGAATTGTGTGTCTCTTGTGATAAGGCACAATCTGTGCCTCTTGTGTCTCCTTTACTGTACACTCCAAAACGTTGGCAGTGTTTACTAAACATATACAGTGCCTTGTGAAAGTATTTGACCCCCTTGAACTTTTCAACCTTTTGCCACTTTTCAGGCTTTAAACATAAAGATATAAATTTTATTCGGTCCCTTTACTTTCAATGCAGTAAACTCACTCCAGAAGTTCAGTGAGAATCTCAGAATAATCCAATGTTGTCCCAAATGACTGGTAATGATAAATAGAATCCACCTGTATGTAATCAAGTCTCTGTATAAATGCACCTGCTCTGTGATAGTCTCAGGGTTCTGTTTCAAGTGCAGAGAGCATCATGAAGACCAAAGCAGGTCCGAGGCAGGTCTGAAGTTTAAATCCGGATTTGGATACAAAAAGATTTCCCAAGTTTTAAACATCTCAAGGAGCACTGAGCAAGCGATCATATTGAAATAGAAGGAGTATCAGACCAATGCAAATCTACCAAGACCCGGCCATGCCTCTAAACTTTCATCTAGAACAAGGAGAAGACTGATCAGAGATGCAGCCAAAAAACCCATGATCACTCTGGATGAACTGCAGAGATCTACAGCTGAGGTGGGAGAGTCTGTCCATAGGACAACAATCAGTCATACACTGCACAAATCTGGCCTTTATGGAAGAGTGGCAAGAAGAAAGCCATTTTTCAAAGATATCCATAAAAAGTCTCATTTGAAGTTTGCCACAAGCCACCTAGGAGACACACCAAACATGTGGAATAAGGTGCTCTGGTCAGATGAAACCAAAATCAAACTTTTTGGCCACAATGCAAAACAATATGTTTGGCGTAAAAGCAACACAGCTCATCACCCTCAAAACACCATCCCCACTGTCAAACATGGTGGTGGCAGCATCATGGTTTGGGCCTGCTTTTTTTCAGCAGGGACAGGGAAGATGGTTAAAATTGATGGGAAGATGGACGGAGCCAAATACACCCTCCACTAGGTTCACCCAGTGTACTGTCATAGAAATGTTTCATCCCTGACAGAAAAACATCTTCACGTGTCTGTTGTTATGTTGACATTCCTAGTTACAGCATTGGTGACAGCATGGTTATTATTTTTTCACGTATGCTTATGTAAGTCGTGGACAGCACACCAGCAAAATAGTGGTGGCTATGAACCGAGTATCGTGGAGAAGCCTGAAGCCAAAGGCAAGAGATCACGTAAACATTCTGTTCCCACAAGCCTAAATTTCAACATCTCCACAGATAGCAATTTGGCAATGTGCGATTTTAGTATTTGTGCCTGTGGGTACGTAGCTGGTTACTTTGCTTCCTTTCTAAGCTCTCTGGCACGGACAACTTAACGCTTTGCTTTGACAAGTAAGTGGATGAGGTTGATTTTTGCCTTCTCTGTGCAGCCACACCTTGTGGGCAGGAGGTACAGTATGAGTGCCTGCTTCATAGACAGCAGATTGTTAAGGACAAAGCACAGACGACATGGCTGTGGTTTGACCTGTAGACAAAGATTTGGTACCCTGGTGTGCCGCCCAGCTATTAGGGTGGTCGGCTGCTGCTGTGCTTACGTATACTAGTGGTAGTAAGGTTGCCTTTCCCCTGACCTCTGCTCAGCTTGGTATGGCAGATGGTACAGATTACAATGTTTTTCTCTGAAGGACTTTCAGTAAAAAAAATTCCAGACAGCGGCTGAACGCTCCCATGCTCTGACTTGGGCCATAGTGGGGGCACTCTTGGGAACAGTTGACCCAGTCTCAGTCTGGTCAAACCATTACCCTTTGGCACCTGTGTTGGTGATACATATCAATATTCCTCTATGTTGCTGTGCTGGCATCATCGACCAACTCATCTTCTATGTCATTCTCCTTCACAATTCAGATGGTAGGTTGACCTTATGGCAGCTGTCTCATCATCATCATCATCCTCGACATTTGGAGACAGAATATCAGGTTCCTCAAAGTGACTTTCTTATTGCTGTGGGTCCTCATATACTTACACATCAATGCTCGACACCTCCCAAATGCATAGAGGGCCCTCACAAATGAATAAAGGAAGACCCTTCCTTAAGTATAGAGAAGGACCCTCACAAATGTCTAAAGGAGGGCCCGCCCTAATGTAAAGATGAGATGACCTTTAGTGCCAGCAGCCATGGCTTTACTTATGCTGTATTATTCTTAAGGCAGTGGTTGTACCTCCAAAAGTGTAGAAGAGGCCCTCTCAAATGTCTAAATAAGAGAAGTCCCTCCAAAATGTATGTTACGGGGCCATCTCTGGGCCCTCAGGAATCTCAGGTTTCATGCCTACTGCAGACCCTCTGAACATTTAAATTTACGACCTCAAAATGTCATGGGGGTGGAGGAGGAGGGTTTTGAACCAACTCTACAACGGGCACATTGTAAACTGCTATGGAATATGTATTCCACCATCACAGTGTCAAGTGAGGGAGGGACCACCCAAATGTCTTAAGTAAGAACGGTCCCTCCGAAACGTACGTTACAGGACCACCTGAGGCATCTGAGGTCAAATATCAATATACCTACTGGTACATTGTAGCTGGCCTTGTAAATTGCTGGGGAATAGCTACCTAAAAATGATGTATGACAGAGGGACCTACAAAATGTATTAGTCAGGGCCCTCCCATTTGTAAAAGGCAAAAAAAAACTACAGCAGTGTGTGTGAACAAACGGTAAAAGCTAAAGGCCTGTTGAATGCGATATAGGTGAGGTTAGGTACATGTTTTTGTGTATCTGTAACAGTGGCATAATACTGTGACAAAGCTATTCCCACAAACCATATGTGAGTCAGAAATGCATGCAGGCATATTCTCCAGGCTCTTTCCATTCTGTTTCCTCCCTTTTCCATCCAATTCAGCCATTTCCTCAGGCCCCCAGATTCCTTTATAGGGTCCAGCAGAAAAGTACTCATGTTTCCTATAGACTTACATTGTACTCGCTATTTACAAAGTACTCATGAATATAGTGATTACGAATATTATAGTACTGGCTCATCACTGACCTCTCACCAAAAGCCTATAGATCAAGTATCACCCACAACAAGGGAAAGATGATTATTTATCTAATATGGCTACGAACTGTCCTGATTCTCCAACTCTGTAAATTGTTACTCGCTCTTTGTGAGTTTGTCAGGAAGGGGCTCCTTCGCCTCATTATCTTTCTGTCAGTATTATAGCTGCTGGATTGTTCTTTTCCTCAGTTCCCAGCATGCATTATTCCTGCTATTTCCCAAGGGTTTTCCTGTTGCACACTGAATTACCGGGTCTAGGCTCTGTCTGCATGCAGGTTGGCAGGCAGGAAAGAAAAGAGGCAAAGACAGCCCCAGCTTTGTAGAGAGCCCCACTTCCTGTAGAGAAAGACCGACCCCTCACTTTCTGAAGAAAAGCAAAACCTGCCCCCTACTACCCATAAAAAAAACAAAGACCCGCCCCTCACTTCCCATAGAGAAGCAAAGTCCTTCCCCCCACTTCCCATAGAGAAGTAAAGACCCTCCCCCACTTCTCATAGAGAAGCAAAGACCTGTCCCTCACTTTCCATAGAGAAGCAAAGACCCACCCCTCACTTTCCATAGAGAACCAAAGAGCCATTCCCCACTTCCCAAAAAGAAGCAAAGACCCACCCCCCACTTCCCATAAAGAAGCAAAAACTCATCCCCACTTCACTTAGGCCCCTTTCACATCAGCGTTTTTGCTGAATTGCGGCAGATCCGGCAGATTTACTGCATCTGCCGCATAAGGGTCGCACTTGTGGCACACTCGTGGCAAGCCCCATTCATTCTCTGTGGGGCTTGCGGTCAGGTGCGGCAAGTGCGGTTTGCCCGATTCGGCAGACACGGCACTTGCAGCTCGGGAAGAATACCCCTGCTAACTGTGTTTTTTTTAACATGCAGCAATTGCCAGATCCGGCAAACTACACTTGCCGCACCTGACCGCAAGCTCCATAGAGAATTAATGGGGCTTGCCTCTAATGTGCTGCAAGTGCAACCGTTACTTGGCAGATGTGGTCAATCTGCCGGATCTGCCGCAAATCAACGAAAACGCTGATGTGAAAGGGGCCTTAGAGAAGCAAAGACCCATCCCTACTTGCAGTAGTGAGACAAAGACCCGCCCCCCACTTCCAATAGAGAAGCAAAGACCCACTCCCCATTTTCCATAGAGATGAAAGGATCTGCTCCCACTTCTCATGGAGAAGTAAAGACTCACCACCCACTTTTCTTAGAGAAGCAAAGACCCCTCACCTGACCCTACTTCCCCTGAGAAACACAAAGACCCAACCCCACTTTCTGTAGAGTGGCTAAAACACGCCCCCCACTTCCCATAGAGATTAAAAGACAAGCCCCCCCTTTTCAGTAGAGAGGCAAATATCTGCCCCCACTTTCCATAAAGAAGCAAAGACCCAACCCCACTTCCTGTAGAGGCAAAGACATGCCCCCCGCTTCCCATAGAGGTTAAAAGACCTGCCCCCCCACTTTTATTAGAGAGGCAAAGATCTTCCCGTAGAGATGCAAAGACCCAACCCCACTTCCCATAGAGGCAAAGACCCGACCCCACTTCCCTTAGGCAAAGACCAGCTCCCCACTTCTTGTAGAGAGACAAAGACCCAACTCCACTTCCTGAAGATGGGCAAAGACCCAACCCCACTTCCTGTAGAGGTGCAAAGACCTACCCCCACTTCCCATAGAGGTTAAAAGATCTGGCCTCCACTTTCTGTAGAGAGACAAAGAGCTACACTGTTGGCAGCGGATTATTCAGGATTGTTTTTTTTCAGGCATCTCAACACTGAAAAAAAGCGATAACAACGTCATATCTCACCCCAAAAAGGCATCTCTAAAAACGTCAGCTCACAGCGCAAAATACAAGACTGAAAATTGAAACCGTTATTGGTCTCGGAAGATGGCGACACCAGCAAAATTATTTATTTTTTATTTATTTATATACTAGATGGGAGCGGTGACATCACGATGGGGCTCTGTGGTGTTGGTGCGGCAACTGTCTCTTCCCCCTGTCAATTTCCCCCCACTGTGCTCTCTCGTAATATTTAATAATAATAATAAATTTATTTTGACATAAAAACCTGTTTGTTTTTTTATTTTTTAATATTAAAGTGTTTAATTTACTGGTGAAAAATGTGTAGGGTTTTGCTGTATTTCCTATTGAGATCGCAGGTAAACCAAGCAGCTACTGGCTGCCAACCCCGGCTGCCTGGTGTTACCTTCGCTGGCAATGAAAACACAGGGGAGCCCTACCTTTTTTAATTTGTTTAAATAAATTTGAAAAAAATTGGCATGGGCATTGCCATATTTTCTATTGTCAGCCAAAGTAACCCAGGCAGCAGGGGGCTGGAATTCTCAGTGTGGTGAAGCCCAAGCACTCTGGCGCCCCATGCTGAAAATTGCAGCAAGCAGCCACCCCCAGAATTGGCACCTCCATGAGAGATGCCGAATATGGAGGTTACCCCGCTTTTCTAGCTACCGTGTAGTGGTGGCAGACTGGGTTATAAAGGGGTTGATGTTTGATTTTTTTGTCAGCTGACATCAAGCCCTATTGCTAATGTCAGCCATCAGTATGACAGCCGGCCATTAGCAATACTTTCAGTAAAGAGAAAAAGCACACACAGAGAAATCCTTTATTGCATACAAAATAAACAGATACACCTCGTTATCCACTTTATTAGCTCCTACCAACTTCCCCTCTGACGTAATTTTGTACCCTTGCGATTGAAGCTATGGAGCGATGTGATGCGTCACACCACCGCCATCTTTGTACACCCTGTGCTATCTTTGCCCCTGTGGCACCCCACATATGCAGGCGTCACAGAGGGCTATTGCACCTGTAAAAGAGGTGTTGTTGTCCCAGCTGCAGGTGGACCCTAGGATGGTGGGTGGGACCCATTCCCAGCACTTCCACATTAGCTGAGCTGTGGGAGGTTACCCAGGAGGGGATATATTCACCTCTAGGGGGATCAAGGAGGTCTTTTTGTCTTGGGTCCTGGGTCTTGGACCAGGAGAAGGAGAGGAGTTAGGAAGGCTTTGACTAATTGGAATGAGGCGAAAGGTCAAACCGGGGAGGTTTCAAGCCCAGCCGGAGGGAAGAAGAAGGGACCTTGAGGAGGTCCTGAAAGATACTCCAGTCAACCACGGGAACGCCGTGCCCGAGGATTCGGCCAAAGTCCAGCTTTGGGGCGTGGAGTGGGCCTGTGAGCTGAGAACAATGAGGGAAGGCTGCAAAGCGCGAGAGGCAGCGGTAGCAATGCAGGCAGTTGTGGAGTACCATGCCTCATTACCACTTGTACCAGCACCCGTCCAGACACGGGAGTTCAGACTGAACCCCCCGGCAGTACCAGCAGCTACCTCCAGCTGGAGGCAGAGCGCATGTCCCCTACTGACCCAGACATCATAGTCGAGGCTGAGGTGGATGAGACAGACTTCGAGGAGCCGGAGGACGTCGAAGGAGCCTCGAGAGGAAGCACCCCAGAAGCTGCGTGGCGGACCGCATGGCAGAGGCAGCAGCGAGGTACCCCCACCATAGTGAGCTTAGCGGAGACGAGAGTGAACTCCAGAGTCCCAACTGGAAACTCACCACCACCTCAGTACCAGTCATCCCAGACGTCTCGATCAGCCCTAAATGAAAGAGACCAAGTGACAAGACAACGACGCCGAGAGGAATGGTTCCAGAGAGAGCAGGCAACAAGACGACTATGGGACGAGGCAAGATCACAGCCCCCGCTTCCAGTAGAACTACGCCGCCAAGGAACCGTCGTCTCCGTGTACCAGGATGAAGGATGGGGATTTCTATCTTTTTCGCCAGATGTGATGTGGAATCTTACCTGCGGCGAGGACACCCGGACAGAGACTTATTCCGAGGTGAGCAGGTTACCTTTGAACGTTATCCAGGTCCCTTATGCTGGTTTGCCATAAGACTCTCTCGCCAGCAATAGACTCCCATTGTAGAGACATTGCCTTGTACATAGTCACCTTTTCCAGCAACCATGCCCCTTTATTTTTGCCTTTCTTTTTGAATCCCTGAATGAAGAAGGTGTCCCCTGTGTTTTGTTCTGATCTGAAGATACAGACTTATATATTTGAACCCTGCTCTGTTGATAATGTGTGCTGTGTGAGCAGCGGATCAGTGGGGATAATTCACACTGGACTGTGCGGGACAATACATTACCACTGGGCCCGCGTAGTTAGTACCGTTCCCCGTTTGGCAAAGTTAGATAATGTTTACCTGCAGATAGTGAATCCGGAGAGTAAGAACTTTGCCAACAGGTGACCCGAGGACCGTGGGGTCTATCATACTAACTACTGCAATGTCTATATATATAAGTATTGTTAAAGAACAGTGCCTCCTAGCAATAGGAAGAAACCTAAATATGCTTTATTGGGTTCCATGACAATTGTGTACAAGATAATTGTGTACGGACAATTGTGTACAGACAATTGTGTACAGGCCAATTGTGTCCAAGGACAATTGTGTACAAGGACAATTGTGTACAGGGCAATTGTGTACAAGGCAATTGTGTACAAGGCAATTGTGTACGGACAATAGTGTACAAGGCAATTGTGTACGGACAATTGTGTACAAGGCAATTGTGTACGGACAATTGTGTACAAGGCAATTGTGTACGGACAATTGTGTACGGACAATTGTGTACAAGTGTGTACAAGGCAATTGTGTACGGACAATTGTGTACAAGGCAATTGTGTACGGACAATTGTGTACGGACAATTGTGTACAGACAATTGTGTACAAGTGTGTACAAGGCAATTGTGTACGGACAATTGTGTACAAGGCAATTGTGTACGGACAATTGTGTACAAGGCAATTGTGTACGGACAATTGTGTACAAGGCAATTGTGTACGGACAATTGTGTACAAGGCAATTGTGTACGGACAATTGTGTACAAGGCAATTATTTGTGTACAGGCCACTTGTACAGGCCACTTTCACAATGACGCTTACTTTCAGTTTCATTACTCACCCCTTGCAACTTTCACCATGACTTTTACTATGAGCAAGTCTGAAAAAGACAAAGATGTCCTTAGGCTTGGGGGACACGAGTATATCCTGCACAGGACACGTGATGACAGCATCAAAGAATGGCGGTGCAGGCAAGTCAACAAATTCAAGTGTCCCGCACGCATGCACACATCTGGAGCCGCGATTGTTAAACAGCCGACTGAGCACAGTCACTCTGCAGATCCAGTTCAAGCTGAAGCCAGAGCTACAATGGCTGCTCTGAGGCAAGAAGCAATCAGCTCTCAAGCATCTACTAGAAGCATTGTTGGACAGGTTCTTCGAGACAGGTCTGATGACGTGTTGTCTCGAATGCCCAAGCGAAGTGACGTTGAGCGAAATACACGTCGGGTCAGGCAGCGAGCAAACACCATGCTGACTCCTCCTCAAAGCATCAATTTTGCTATCCCCCAGGAATACAGCGACATCATTTTATATGACTCTGCAAGAGATGACCCCCACAGGATTCTTGCCATTGGTAGCAATGAACTGTTGCCTTATTTCGAAAGAGGAGAGACATGGTTTGGCGATGGAACGTTCAAGGTGGTGCCAACCATGTTCTTTCAGCTGTATTCTCTCCATGCAAAAGTCGGCAACTCCTATCCTCCCCTGATCTACTGCCTGCTGCCAAACAAGACTGGTCCAACCTATCGTCGAATGATCACGGCGCTCAAAGGGTTGATGCCAGGTGCAAATCCCCAGAAAATTCTTCTTGACTTTGAGATGGCAGCAATGTCAGCTTTCCAAGATGAGTTTCCAGCTGCAGCGATTTCTGGCTGCTTCTTTCATCTGAGCCAGTCCATTATTCGAAAGGTCAATGAGCTGGGCCTAAAGGCTGAATTTGAGGCTGAGGATGGAGAGTTCAATCTCAAGGTAAAATCTTTGGCCTCCTTGGCGTTTGTCCCACCAGCCGAAGTAAGTGCAAGGTATGACGAACTAGCCCAAATCTTCCCTGATGATGATGCTACCAATCAGCTCCTCTCCTACTTTGAGCATACCTACGTTAGGGGGCCAGGAGTAGGTGGACGCTTTCGAAACGCAAGGTTTACTCCAGAGGTCTGGAATCATTATGCTGACGCTTTGGCCTCTGCCCCCAAGACCACGAATTGCTGCGAGGGGTTTCATAACGCCTTACAAGCACTCTTTCTTTGTGCTCATCCTACCGTGTGGAAACTGTTCAACGGACTCATTAGTGACATGGCAATTCATAGACTTACAGCCCAGAATGCTGAGGTACTGAATGTTGAGCATCCACGAAGCAAGTATGTCCAGCTAGCTGAACGACTGCGTGTGAAAGTGGCTGATTATCACAATCAAGGAGACAAGCTGCGGTATCTACGAGCGATCAGCAACATGCAGGCACGATAGACAAGACCAGCAATATTTGTAGAATAAGAATAGAAGAAGCTTTGAAACTGTTATTCAATAAGCAATCTTACGTTAAAATCAATGATGAATAAAGTATTTCCTTTTTTTGGACGTTTAATTTTTTGTTTTCCCTATACTTGTCTGTAAATAATCGTCCGTACACAATTGTCCGTACACAATTGCGTTGTACACAATTGTCCGTACACAATTGCCTTGTACACAATTGTCCGTACACAATTGCCTTGTACACAATTGCCTTGTACACAATTGTCCGTACACAATTGCCTTGTACACAATTGTCCGTACACAATTGCCTTGTACACAATTGTCCGTACACAATTGCCTTGTACACAATTGTCCGTACACAATTGCCTTGTACACAATTGCCTTGTACACAATTGCCCTGTACACAATTGTCCTTGTACACAATTGTCCTTGGACACAATTGCCCTGTACACAATTGTCTGTACACAATTGTCCGTACACAATTATCTTGTACACAATTGTCCTGTCACCGCTTTATTGTATATAGTTTACCCGTTGATGTTGAATAGAAAATATGAAAAATGCTTTTTCACTTCCCGGTTTAACAGGTACAGATATTTGCGGACGTGTATATTCCATCAGGGGGGTATGTGGCACGGGTATGTGGCGCCCCGCATATGCAGGCATCACAGAGAGGTATTGCACCCGTAAAAGAGGTGTAATTGCCCCAGTGGCAGATGTACCCTAGGATGGTGGGTGGGACGCATTCCCAGCACTCCCACATTAGCTGAGCGATGGGAGGTTACCCGGGAGGGGATATATTTGACTCACCGTTGCCGGGTTCTCAGGTCTCATGCGCTGGTTGCGGTCACGGTTCGGTGCCTGAGGCTGTAAGGGCCGGTGGTCAATGCACGGTTAAATAAAGATAAAGTTTGTTTCGTGACGCCACCTGTAGGTGTTCGGTGAAGGCACCAGCGCTGCTCAGACCTCTGGGGTGATGTGCGGCAGCTAGATGAAACCGCTCCCTACAGGGCGAGCGGGGGGTCCCCGGGGCAGTTACTGGGGTTAAAGGGAATAGGGTAGCGTGGTCGGTGTAGTGCGGCTGGAAGGAGGGACACGCACGCATATAGTCTTTTGGTGCCTTTACTGATGTTGACAGGTACACTCGACCGGGGATGAGGTAAACACTTCTGGATTTTCCACAGCAAGCAGGGTTGTAGGCTTCCTAGTATCCGTTGTTCTGCTGGAGTCTGGCAGGCATGAAACCCGACCAAACCGTTACTTTACTTTCTTGTGTGACTCTTCACACCCGGGTTTGCTGCACTGAGGGCACTTCTTTGGGACTCTTGTCAGGCTCTCGACTCCGGGCTCTCATTTGGTGGTGCTTCGGGAGCTAAACCCCCTATTTGTAGTGCTGGTTTCTCTACAAAGTCTATACTGCGTCCTTGTAGCTCGGACCCAGTGACCGGGACTCTGTTAGGGTGAGTCGGAATGACTCCTCTGCCCCTATTTAGTACTTGCTTCTCTCCTGTTCCTACCACTTTCCAGGTGTCTCTGGTATGGGCCTAGCGTGGCTCCAATACCAGGTCAGCTCACTCAGCTGCTTACAGTTCTGTAGTGACTGCACACTCTGTTGTTTCTCCCTCCAGGACCCATATTTATAGGGGGAACTGGCTTAAGGCAACCAGTTGAGCTTCCCCTACATGTCTGGGTGAAAGGTGTTGTTTGTTAGTGGGGTCTGCTTGCTGTGTACTTTCCATCCATGTCCCAAAACATCCTGTGGTGCCCTGCACAGGGTGCCACATATTCACCTCTAGGGGGATCAAGGAGGTCTTTTTGTCTTGGGTCCTGGGTCTTGGACCAGGAGAAGGAGAGGAGTTAGGAAGGCTTTGACTAATTGGAATGAGGCGGAAGGTCAAACCGGGGCGGTTTCAAGCCCAACCGGAGGGAAGAAGAAGGGACCTTGAGGAGGTCCTAAAAGAGGGCGGATGAGAGAATTCCGGGCCCTAGAGAGAAAGGGAGATCCTCAGAGTGGAGCGACCATACTCCAGGGGATACTCCAGTCCACGATGGGAACGCCGGGCCCGAGGATCCGGCCAAAGTCCAGCTTTGCAGTTGGCAACTGGCTGTTGTGGCTTGTTTATCAGCCGCAGCACCATACCAGTGGAGCGGTCTGCCTGGTTCCTCACCACGAGGGAGAGGATCCCCCGTACTACCTACACGGAGCTACTGATCGATCCAAATTGGGGAAGAACGGACACGGGTTAGTCAACAAAGGTACACCAAGGGTTCTACCATACCACCGGGGATCCACTTGCAGCCACCCGCAAAGCTACCTGTTAATTGTAACATCTAACACTGAACTGTGAACTGTATTTGATGCTGCTACGAGTTGACAGTAAAGTACCCGGGAGAAAGTGACTTTGCCCCTGCGTGTGTTTTCCTACATCATCTTGTTCCCTTCCAGGAACGCTGCCCCGGAAGAACAGCCCTACCTGTAGTGGGCTTTGCCATCTAAGCAACACTACCATCCACCTCCGGTGGACTGTGGCGGCGCTGGTGTCCCATCACCAGACACTACAGGTGGCGTCACATGACAATAACTTTTATTCCCCTGTAAATACACCCTTTTTGAAGTGTCACCCAGGCCACGGGATCAGGCGCTGCCACCCGTGACATCCCTAAACAACCCACCGAGCCTGGTACCCGTGTACCCCAGGGCCTGGGGCTCGACACCCCCCATCCTCTTTGCCTGCCATGTGCTCTTTTAGGCCCCCTGCACTCTCTTTGCCTCATGCACTCTCTTTGCCCCCCTGTGCTCTTAGTGGCCCCCTGTGCTGTCTTTGCCCACCCTGACTTCTCTTTGTCCACCCTGCCGTCTCTTTGGCCACCCTGTGCTATTTTTTTCCCACCCTGCCCTCTCTTTTCCCCTCACACTTTTGCCCTGCCTGCCCCCTCTTTGCCCACCTTGCGTGTTTGCCTTCCCTGCAATTTCTTTGTCCCACCTGCCCCTGCACTCTTTGATCCCTTGCATTCTCATTATCCCCCTGTGCTCTCTTTGCCCACGCTGCACTCTTTTCTACCCTGCACTCTCTTTGCCACCACTTGTCCCTTCTTTGCCCACCCTGCATGTTTGTCCACCCTGTGCTCTCTTTTCCCCCTGCACTCTCACTGGCCCCCTGCACTCTCTTTGCCCCCCACCTCTGCACTCTTTGCCCCCCTGCACTCTTTTGCCCCCTGCACTATCTTTGCCCCCCCCCGCACTCAGTAACCCCCTGTGCTCTTTACCTCCCTACACTCTCTTTGCCCCCCTGCCCACTCTTTGTCCCCCCTGTACTCTTTCTGGCCCCCTACACACCCTTTGCCCTCCCCTATCCTCTCTCTAGCCCCCTGCACTCTCTCTGCTCCTGCACTCTTTGCCTCCTCTGACCTCTCTTTGCTCCCTGCCTTTGCACTCTTGTTTTCCCCTGCTTCTCTTTACCCCCTCTGTGCTTCCTTTGCCCCCTGCGCTTTGTTTGCCACTGCACTCTATTTGCCCCTGCACTCTTTGCCTCCTCGCCCTCTCTTTGCCTCTTCTGACCTCTCTTTGCACCCCCGCCCTTGCACTCTTGTTGTACCTCCTGCCCTCTTTGCCCCCCTGTGCTTTCTTTGCCCCTGCACTCTTTATTCCCCTGCCCTCTCCTTGCCCCTCCTGCACTCTCTCTGGCCCCCTTGCACTGTCTTTGCCCGCCCTGCCCCTGGCACACTTTCTGGCCCCCTGCACTGTCTTTACTTCCTGTGCTCTATTTGCCCCACCTGCCCTCTATCTGGCTCCCTGCAGCCTCTTTGTCCTTGCCCTCTTTGCCCCCCTGCGCTCTCTCTGCCCCCCAGCTTTCTCTCTTGTGTCATTCCATGGTAACTTATGTTACATTCACAAGCCAAAAACTGAGTTAATAATGACTACAGACTGTTCTTTGAGGCAGACACAAAAATGAGTGAATTTATATTGTACATTAAACTATTCTCAATAGATTTCAACACAGTTTGATTTTTCAACAATGATTTCATTTGAAAATCCTGGCGAGAAGGCGTCTGACACAGAAAACCGGATCAAACAGGATTCTCCCGGATTGTACCGATCCGGTGCAATGCAGCGCCCCATAACATGGGACCCTATGGTGCCTGGATTGCACCAGACCAGGGCAATCTGGGAGAATCCGGTTTGAACTCAGTTCACGACCAACGGACAGCTCCCTGTGTGCCGCGGTCGGCTCTGTGCTCCCCGCTGCCAGACAGCAGGATCCTCCGCTCCCCCCGCAGCCTACCCATCCAATCCTAAGTTAAGTGGGGAGGTGGTGGGGGGAGCGGAGGATCCTGCTGACAGGTGACGGGGAAGCCAGTAGGTGGCTTCAGCATTGTTTAAAAGCCAGCAGCTTTTTACCGCCGGCTTTTAAACAATCAATTGGGGAATTGCAGGTTTTTCCTCTGCTGCCAGACCTCTTTATAGGGTCCAGCAGCAGAGGAATTGCATTTCCCATTGATTTACATTGGGCTCGTTATTCTACGAGTAATCGCAAGGAAACTTGCAGAGTAACGAGTAGCCCGAGTACCCTACTATTTGGCGAGTACCGAATAGTAGCGAGTAGACTCGCTCATCCCTAACACACACACTACACACACATACTTTCTTACCTTCCCCATGATCCCCGGTGATGTTTTTCTCCCAGCATTGGCAGGTCCTGTCTACGAGTTGTATGAGTACTTGCCGGACCGGTGCCCCATGTGGCTGAGTCCCGTACTACTCACAGACAGGACCTGCTGGTGTCGGGAGGAAGACATCACTGAGGCTCACCATGGGATTGCCAGGGAGGGTGATTAATTGGATGTTAGTGGTACAGAAAATCAGAGTAATAATTGACACTCATTATTTTCTTGATGCACTTTCTGCACCACTAACACAGCAGTCAAAAAAACGCAGTGTCTGACCTGAAAATCCCATTCACTTTGCTGGCAAATGTTTTGACTGATCCGTTTTTGGTGCAGTTTTCAAAAGAAATACTCAAAAACAGGTCAGAAACGTCCAATGTGAACTTAGCACAATCGTACTGACCTGGAGAATCTTATTGACAGCTCATTCTTACTGTGAAATGAACCCTGTAAAAAAAAAACAACCTAGGGCTACATTCACAAGCTGCATAATTGCTGCTTCTTTTTACACACGCTTTTCCCCCCAAAGCACATCTGCATTTCGCGGCAAAGTAAATAGAAATTCACTTTTGCTTTCTTCGGCCGCGCTTTTGGGGCCGAAAGCACGTCCATAAAAAGAATGACCATGTCAATTCTTTGCGCCTTTTGGCGTACACTTTCCTGCATAGGCCCCATTATAAGCACTGGAATAGGCAATGTCGTTTAGACAATGCCTATTCCAGTGCCTATAATCGCAGGCGCAGGATTAGAAGCAGGATGTGATGTCACACGGGTGGGAGGAAGAATCCTGTGTTCCTTCCCCGTGTGACATATCGGGGCTGTACTTTTGCTTTAGCAGTGTATGTACTTACACTAATAAAGCGAAATCAAAGAAAGCAATGGTTTAAAAAAAAAAATATATATATATATATATACTGCAATTAGGTGCAACTCTATCAATACTGCAGAGAAACAACCACGGAAGGCGCACACATTCCGTCCCAACAATCATCCGGCGATTCCGTGCGTATCCGTGATCGGTTGCCCCCTCCTGTTCAGGTCTCAGCATCGGACACCGGACAGCCACCAAAGTGTAAACCCATTAACCATGCTTCACACAGGGCTCCTGCAACAGTAGTCACCCGGCGGTGTTCCTGCCCCACATCCTCCCCCACAAGCTAAAATGTAGCATCATGAACCGTCCCACAAAACCATCCGCGCAAAACCGCGCCAAAACGATTGCATGTGCGTGCCTAACATCATGCCTGCACAGTCTCACAGATCCTTTCCGCTTTCTTATATCCATAGAAACGGATGTGAACGTACTCGTCCCCAAACAAAACCCCAATACACCTGGTGAAGGAACATAACAGCTTTTGGCCTCTAGGCAATTCGGGAAAATGGAAAGGAAATGCTCGAATGGGATTAGGGCCCTCCAAATGGTATTGTCTCAGTTTCGGTTATACTTCCGTACCATGATCCTAGTTCGGTCGCCTGTGCAACCGCACCCTTCTCTCTCGCCCACTCTCTAGTTCTGGGTTCTGCCCCAGCCCTGCTCGCACCCTCTCGCCCTACTCATGCATCTGAGGTCAGCCCTGGCTGGTGGACAGGATCAGCCACTGCTCTGCCCCCCATTACCTATGATCTGAGGTTACATGTGCACCCCTGCATTGCACACCACGTGCAAGCCCTGCTCTGCACCCTCCAGCCCTGCTCTGCACCCTCCAGCCCTGCTCTGCACCCTCCAGCCCTGCTCTGCACCCTCCAGCCCTCACTGCTGACCCCTGAGCCCTCACTGCTGACCCCTGAGCCCTCACTGCTGACCCCTCAGCCCTCACTGCTGACCCCTGAGCCCTCACTGCTGACCCCCTGCGCCCTCACTGCTGACCCCTGAGCCCTCACTGCTGACCCCTGAGCCCTCACTGCTGACCCCTGAGCCCTCACTGCTGACCCCTGAGCCCTCACTGCTGACCCCTGCGCCCTCACTGCTGACCCCTGCGCCCTCAAATGCTGACCCCTGCGCCCTCACTGCTGACCCCTGCGCCCTCACTGCTGACCCCTGCGCCCTCACTGCTGACCCCTGCGCCCTCACTGCTGACCCCTGCGCCCTCACTGCTGACCCCTGAGCCCTCACTGCTGACCCCTGAGCCCTCACTGCTGACCCCTGAGCCCTCACTGCTGACCCCTGAGCCCTCACTGCTGACCCCTGAGCCCTCACTGCTGAGCCCTCACTGCTGACCCCTGAGCCCTCACTGCTGACCCCCTGAGCCCTCACTGCTGACCCCTGAGCCCTCACTGCTGACCCCTGAGCCCTCACTGCTGACCCCTGCGCCCTCACTGCTGACCCCTGCGCCTCACTGCTGACCCCTGCGCCCTCACTGCTGACCCCTGCGCCCTCACTGCTGACCCCTGAGCCCTCACTGCTGACCCCTGAGCCCTCACTGCTGACCCCTGAGCCCTCACTGCTGACCCCTGAGCCCTCACTGCTGACCCCTGAGCCCTCACTGCTGACCCCTGAGCCCTCACTGCTGACCCCTGAGCCCTCACTGCTGACCCCCTGAGCCCTCACTGCTGACCCCTGAGCCCTCACTGCTGACCCCTGAGGCTGCGCCCTCACTGCTGACCACTGAGCCTGCGCCCTCACTGCTGACCACTGAGCCCTCACTGCTGACCCCTGAGCCCTCACTGCTGACCCCTGCGCCCTCACTGCTGACCCCTGCGCCCTCACTGCTGACCCCTGAGCCCTCACTGCTGACCCCTGAGCCCTCACTGCTGACCCCTGCGCCCTCACTGCTGACCCTGCGCCCTCACTGCTGACCCCTGCGCCCTCACTGCTGACCCCCTGCGCCCTCACTGCTGACCCCTGCGCCCTCACTGCTGACCCCTGCGCCCTCACTGCTGACCCCTGCGCCCTCACTGCTGACCCCTGCGCCCTCACTGCTGACCCCTGCGCCCTCACTGCTGACCCCTGCGCCCTCACTTTCTGACCCCTGCGCCCTCACGCTGACCCCTGCGCCCTCACTGCTGACACCCTGCGCCCTCACTGCTGACCCCTGCGCCCTCACTGCTGACCCCTGCGCCCTCACTGCTGACCCCTGAGCCCTCACTGCTGACCCCTGAGCCCTCACTGCTGAGCCCTCACTGCTGACCCCTGAGCCCTCACTGCTGACCCCTGAGCCCTCACTGCTGACCCCTGAGCCCTCACTGCTGACCCCTGAGGCAGCGCCCTCACTGCTGACCACTGAGCCTGCGCCCTCACTGCTGACCACTGAGCCCTCACTGCTGACCCCTGAGCCCTCACTGCTGACCCCTGAGCCCTCACTGCTGACCCCTCACTGCTGACCCCTGAGCCCTCACTGCTGACCCCTGAGCCCTCACTGCTGACCCCTGAGCCCTCACTGCTGACCCCTGAGCCCTCACTGCTGACCCCTGAGCCCTCACTGCTGACCCCTGAGCCCTCACTGCTGACCCCTGAGCCCTCACTGCTGACCCCTCAGCCCTCACTGCTGACCCCTGAGCCCTCACTGCTGACCCCTGAGGCTGCGCCCTCACTGCTGACCACTGAGCCTGCGCCCTCACTGCTGACCACTGAGCCCTCACTGCTGACCCCTGCGCCCTCACTGCTGACCCCTGCGCCCTCACTGCTGACCCCTGCGCCCTCACTGCTGACCCCTGCGCCCTCACTGCTGACCCCTGCGCCCTCACTGCTGACCCCTGCGCCCTCACTGCTGACCCCTGCGCCCTCACTGCTGACCCCTGCGCCCTCACTGCTGACCCCTGCGCCCTCACTGCTGACCCCTGCGCCCTCACTGCTGACCCCTGCGCCCTCACTGCTGACCCCTGCGCCCTCACTGCTGACCCCTGCGCCCTCACTGCTGACCCCTGCGCCCTCACTGCTGACCCCTGCGCCCTCACTGCTGACCCCTGCGCCCTCACTGCTGACCCTGCGCCCTCACTGCTGACCCCTGCGCCCTCACTGCTGACCCCTGCGCCCTCACTGCTGACCCCTGAGCCCTCACTGCTGACCCCTGAGCCCTCACCCTCACTGCTGACCCCTGAGCCACCGCCCTCACTGCTGACCCCTGAGCCACCGCCCTCACTGCTGACCCCTGAGCCACCGCCCTCACTGCTGACCCCTGAGCCACCGCCCTCACTGCTGACCCCTGAGCCACCGCCCTCACTGCTGACCCCTGAGCCACCGCCCTCACTGCTGACCCCTCAGGCTGCGCCCTCACTGCTGACCCCTCAGGCTGCGCCCTCACTGCTGACCCCTCAGGCTGCGCCCTCACTGCTGACCCCTGCGCCCTCACTGCTGACCCCTGCGCCCTCACTGCTGACCCCTGCGCCCTCACTGCTGACCCCTCAGGCTGCGCCCTCACTGCTGACCCCTGCGCCCTCACTGCTGACCCCTGCGCCCTCACTGCTGACCCCTGCGCCCTCACTGCTGACCCCTGCGCCCTCACTGCTGACCCCTGCGCCCTCACTGCTGACCCCTGCGCCCTCACTGCTGACCCCTGCGCCCTCACTGCTGACCCCTGCGCCCTCACTGCTGTCCCCTGCGCCCTCACTGCTGACCCCTGCGCCCTCACTGCTGACCCCTGCGCCCTCACTGCTGACCCCTGCGCCCTCACTGCTGACCCCTGCGCCCTCACTGCTGACCCCTGCGCCCTCACTGCTGACCCCTGCGCCCTCACTGCTGACCCCTGCGCCCTCACTGCTGACCCCTGCGCCCTCACTGCTGACCCCTGAGCCCTCACTGCTGACCCCTGAGCCACCGCCCTCACTGCTGACCCCTGAGCCACCGCCCTCACTGCTGACCCCTGAGCCACCGCCCTCACTGCTGACCCCTGAGCCACCGCCCTCACTGCTGACCCCTGAGCCACCGCCCTCACTGCTGACCCCTGAGCCACCGCCCTCACTGCTGACCCCTGAGCCACCGCCCTCACTGCTGACCCCTGAGCCACCGCCCTCACTGCTGACCCCTCAGGCTGCGCCCTCACTGCTGACCCCTCAGGCTGCGCCCTCACTGCTGACCCCTCAGGCGCGCCCTCACTGCTGACCCCTCAGGCTGCGCCCTCACTGCTGACCCCTGCGCCCTCACTGCTGACCCCTGCGCCCTCACTGCTGACCCCTGCGCCCTCACTGCTGACCCCTGCGCCCTCACTGCTGACCCCTGCGCCCTCACTGCTGACCCCTGCGCCCTCACTGCTGACCCCTGCGCCCTCACTGCTGACCCCTGCGCCCTCACTGCTGACCCCTGCGCCCTCACTGCTGACCCCTGCGCCCTCACTGCTGACCCCTGCGCCCTCACTGCTGACCCCTGCGCCCTCACTGCTGACCCCTGCGCCCTCACTGCTGACCCCTGCGCCCTCACTGCTGACCCCTGCGCCCTCACTGCTGACCCCTGAGCCTGCGCCCTCACTGCTGACCCCTGAGCCCTCACTGCTGACCCCTGAGCCCTCACTGCTGACCCCTGCGCCCTCACTGCTGACCCCTGCGCCCTCACTGCTGACCCCTGCGCCCTCACTGCTGACCCCTGCGCCCTCACTGCTGACCCCTGAGCCTGCGCCCTCACTGCTGACCCCTGAGCCTGCGCCCTCACTGCTGACCCCTGAGCCTGCGCCCTCACTGCTGACCCCTGAGCCTGCGCCCTCACTGCTGACCCCTGAGCCTGCGCCCTCACACTGCTGACCCCTGAGCCTGCCCCCCTCACTGCTGACCCCTGAGCCTGCCCCCTCACTGCTGACCCCTGAGCCTGCCCCCTCACTGCTGACCCCTGAGGCTGCCCCCTCACTGCTGACCCCTGAGGCTGCGCCCTCACTGCTGACCCCTGAGGCTGCGCCCTCACTGCTGACCCCTGAGGCTGCGCCCTCACTGCTGACCCCTGAGGCTGCGCCCTCACTGCTGACCCCTGAGCCACCGCCCTCACTGCTGACCCTGAGGCTGCGCCCTCACTGCTGACCCCTGAGGCTGCGCCCTCACTGCTGACCCCTGAGCCACCGCCCTCACTGCTGACCCCTGAGCCACCGCCCTCACTGCTGACCCCTGAGCCACCGCCCTCACTGCTGACCCCTGAGCCACCGCCCTCACTGCTGACCCCTGAGCCACCGCCCTCACTGCTGACCCCTGAGCCACCGCCCTCACTGCTGACCCCTGAGCCACCGCCCTCACTGCTGACCCCTGAGCCACCGCCCTCACTGCTGACCCCTGAGCCACCGCCCTCACTGCTGACCCCTGAGCCACCGCCCTCACTGCTGACCCCTGAGCCACCGCCCTCACTGCTGACCCCTGAGCCACCGCCCTCACTGCTGACCCCTGAGCCACCGCCCTCACTGCTGACCCCTGAGCCACCGCCCTCACTGCTGACCCCTGAGCCACCGCCCTCACTGCTGACCCTGAGCCACCGCCCTCACTGCTGACCCCTGAGCCACCGCCCTCACTGCTGACCCCTGAGCCTGCGCCCTCACTGCTGACCCCTGAGCCACCGCCCTCACTGCTGACCCCTGAGCCACCGCCCTCACTGCTGACCCCTGAGCCACCGCCCTCACTGCTGACCCCTGAGCCACCGCACTCACTGCTGACCCCTGAGCCACCGCACTCACTGCTGACCCCTGAGCCACCTGTACACACACAATTAATTTCACCGCACTCCCCTAACTATTACTAAATAAACTATATATATATATTCTAGACTACCCGATTCTTCAGAATCGGGCTGCCATCTAGTATATATATATATATAATACCTCTCCGCAGACTGTCTCAGGTTGCAAGGCGTCCTCATACCAATAGCTGCAAGGACAGAATCAGCTGACCGGCGGGAAACCGATCAGCTGATGTGTCACCTGACAGCATTAGCTAAGTGTTTAAACCACGCGCCAAAACCGCTCAGCTGATGTGATTGGTTTTGCCAGCCGGTAAACTATAAGCTGACAGCATCAGCTGAGAATTTAAACCGGACGCCAAAAACCGATCAGTCTGGGCGGCGGTTTAAACTGATCAGATGATGTGTCACCTGACAGCATCAGCTGAGAGTTTTAAATCGCCCACCAAAACTGCTCAGCTGATGTGTCAGAGCGGCGGGAGGTTTAAACTGCAGCTGAAGAGACAGCTGTTTAAATCGCCCGCCAAAACCGATCAGCCGCTGCGACATCAGCTGAGCAGTTTTGGCGGGCGATTTAAACTCTCAGCTGATGCTGTCAGGTGACACATCAGCTGATCGGTTTAAACCACCCACCAAGACCAATTGGTTTTGCCGGCCGGTAAACTGTCAGTTGACAGCATCAGCTGAGAGTTTAAACCGGTCGCCAAAAAACAATCGCATCACCTGAGCGGTATTGGCGGGTGGGTTAAAAGTTCAGCTGATGCTGTCAGGTGACACATCAGCTGTTCGGTTTGCCGCCCAGTCAGCTGATTCAGGTCCTTGCAGCGATCGGACTCTATCCCGGGACAGTCTGCACCAAAGTGTTTAATTTTTTTATTTTTTAACCCATTTTAATCCATTGCTTTCTTTTATTTCATTTTAGCAGTGTATGTACATACACTGCTGAAGCAAAAGTACACACGCAACCGGGAACAGAATTGTTCCTGCCCCCGTTGTGACATCACTTCCTCCTGCACTTTTGGGGGAAAAAGCGGTGGTAAAAAAATGTAAGCATCAGGATGAACCGCGTTTCTTTACTGGCACTAAAAAGCGCAACCGAAAAACACGGCAAAAAATGCCCGCGCAAAAAAAAGCAGCTATTACGGCACATGTGAACGTAGCCTAAAAACAATTGCAGAATTATGCTTTTCTGCTACAGTATTTCATCACATTTGGAATCTTTTTTTCTTGCTTTCCTTTATATCATATGATAAAATGGATGGTGGAATTCAAAAGTATCTCGTCCCGCAAAAAACAAACCCTAATACACCTAGGTGGAGGGAAAAATAACAGCGTTATGGCTGTTAGAGAAATTCGAGGAAAAAATGGAAAAGGAAATTGGTCTCAGGAATGGGGATTAGGGGCCTCAAATGGTATTTGGGTCTTCAGTGTTTCCGGGTTTATACTTCCTGTATCATTTTAGGATGCTAAGATTACGGGTCCGGCCGGTGTGGAGAACCGGACACTTTCTCTCTCGCCCACCATTACTCTATGTATCTGAGGTTATGGCCCCAGCCGGTGTGGAGGATCGGGCACTTTCTCTCTCGCCCATTACTCTATGTATCTGAGGTTATGGCCCTGGCTGGTGTGAAGGATCAGGCACTTTGTCTCTCGCCCACCATTACTCTATGTATCTGAGGTTACATGTGTGGCACCCCTGCGGGGGATTGCCACAGGATCCACCGGTGCAAGGAGGGAATTACACCTTGGTTAGCACAGCACACCACACCTTCCACCCCAGGCCTGAAGGGGGAGCTCTACTGGCTGCCTTAAGTCAGTTCCCCTTTAAGAACATCCAGGCCTGAGGGGAGGAGTTAGTCAGTCCCAGGAGTCAGTCTGCAGTGAGAGGGAAGAGAGAGGAGACGGAGGAGCTGGTCGCTGGGAGAGATCCAGGACCAGGGACCACTGACCGCTGTGTGCACCCTAGGAAAAGGGTCGGAGGCAAGTGGAGAAAGAAGGGAACTAACAAAGGACACCGGAGTCCGACGCTGCCAGCATTTACTGACACAGCAAAAACCCGGACACTCAGGAGGAGTTCAGCCCTGAGCAGAACAAAGTAAGAGACGCTAAACTGACCAAGTATAGGACCAGGGGCCATATGAGAAACAGGGATCCCGCAGAAGGACCTCATTGCCAGTTTAGGACAAAGCCCTGAGAGGGAGAAGAAGCGGTGGCTTCAGGCTCAGGCAGGACTTACCCCACACCACAGAGCACAAAGACAGAGGAGGCCTCATAACTATCTAAGGTGGAAGTCCCAAGTTGCATCAGGGACCTGGTTATTACTTTGGACTGTACCTGTCACCCCCTTGTGTTAGTGGTTTATCCATTTTTTCTGTAATTCCGTCCCCTCTTCACAATTATTCTGTGATGTCATATACATGAAGTAATGTATTCCGCTAAATGTGTCATTATTTTTGTTTTCTCTTATGTACCATGTGTAGTCATGTTATCCCTTTTGGTCATTTACATATATGTTTTTGTTGTACAGATTATAAGCATTCGTGATGAAGGCAAAATGTATAGCCGAAACGTTATCGTCAACGCACTGTGAATCTTGACATGGACTGTTGAAAAATAAAAATAAAAAAGACACGCAATAAAGCAAAAGACATTGTTTCAATAATTTTTTTCTTGTATATTCGTTGGTATCTCTCTCTCCTGAGTGTGCCGAGGTCCCTTTTATTGTGAGTGTACCTGTTACCCTGTCACCAGTAATGGTACCTTTACACGCCACTACAAAAGGTTGGAAACAACCGGGTGTCTCACGTGCACGAGCACGTTCGAACGGTTGCAAACGTTACCCGATACCGCCTTTACACGCCGCTACAAGGTGCTCTACAGAAGGTTTAATCTATCTCTGGAGGCACCGTCGGGTGCTCAAGTTACCTTCTGTAGAGCACCTTACCTCATTTACACGCCGCTACAGAAGGTAATATGGGAGGACCTGGGGCAGCAGGGACAACACATAGGCGTGCCAGAGTTGTGGATTACGAGACGCTCGTACGATGATTGGACAATGCAATAACATCATGATTGGCCAGCCAGCGCAGGAAGGCTGGCTAATACATGATGCTATTGCAATTGTGTAGTGTGACTGGTCAGCTCCTTAAATATGCCACCTTACGCAGCGACAACCAAGTACTACTCCCCTCATCCATCCCTGCTGCCCTGAGATCAGTACTGATGTGTCCTGAGTCCAACTTAACTAAAGTGTCTAGAAAGTTAATCTGACAACAGTCATAATTAATGGTGAACTTGATGTTAGGTGACTATCACCGAATTTCAAAATCATGTACTAGTGTGCCACAAAAGACCAAGCAATCTCAAGAACAAGCACATCAGAGCTGACATTGGTAGCCTGAAGTCATCAATTCAGCAAAGGACACTAGCCACACCACGCATGGGCAATTTTCCATGCTTAGGATGTAGGCAATGCTCTAATATGACCAGAGGGTGCTTCTTCACCCACCCCATGACTGGAAAGAGATTTGACATAAAAGGCTTTTTCACATGTGAATCGACATTTGTGATCTATCTGTTAAAATGCCCGTGCGGTCTCGGATATGTTGGTCAGACTGTACAACATATCCGGGACCGCATAAGCAAACATAAATCCACCATTAGATGTGGCCATACGTTACTTCCAGTGCCAGCACATTTCATTTCCAGACAGCATACCATAGCACAACTAAGGTTTCAGGTGATAGATCATGTACCAATGAATAGACGAGGGGGAGATAGGATGAGACTTCTCAGAGAAAGAGAAATGTATTGGATCCACACACTACGGACTCTTGAACCCAATGGACTAAACCGAGAGTATGAGATGGTATCATAGACCATTCTCCTACCTTGTTTCCCCGAAAGTAAGGCCCCCCTGATTGTAAGGCCGCCTAGGGGTAAAGGGGGGGCCTGCTAATTTAAGGCCTCCCCCGATTATAAGGACTTACAACCGGGGGGGCTAATGTAAGGCCCCTAGCGGAGGGGGGGGGAGCAGTGCATTATACGGTATATATGGGCCCCCTCCTGCTGGCACACTACCCCCCTGTTCTGAGGCCCCCCCTGCTGCTGCTGCAGACATCTTACCCTCCAGGGTCTTCTTGCAGCAGCCAGCGCGTCCGTCCTCCGTCCTCGGCTGTCTCCCGGATCATGTGACCGGCCGGTCGCAGTCGAGATGACGTCATGCGCTGCGACGGGCCACTTTTGGCCCCCAAAAAAATGTAAGACAGGGTCTTACTTTCGGGGAAACACGGTACTCAGGGATTAAGCATACTGCCCTTTAATCCGATTCTGGGGGTCCCACCCACCTCCTCCTGCATTATAATATTGCATATTGTGACAACTAGTAGTGATAACTATAGCGAACTGTTTTATATCCTTTATGTATGAGTATTTGATTGCATATCTAATCCATTGCATCTAATCTATTGCCTCATATCTCCAGATTCTTATGTTCATGTGCTAATTTTTCTCCTTCTTTCCCACAGATTACTTAATGTCCTATGTCATGACAGACATCACTATGAAGCACCTTTAATTCTTTCACTGCACCAGGCTTTGTGCATGATCTAGCACTGTATCCTTCAAATAGATGCACCTTTACGCTGCTGATACAGCGTCCTGCCACTTATTTCACTGCGCATGCGCGGTGTGACCGCCGCAACACGCATGCGCGACTTGTAGATGGCACTGCGCACGCGCGATCTGTTTGCCCCACGGCGCACACGCGGCTTGCGCTTCACCTGCGTTCCAACTACCGGAAGCAGGTCTGCTTAGTCCCACCTATCCGCGTCATAAGGACGCGGTTTCACAGTGCTCACTGGCACTCATGCACCAGCCGCCCAGCTGCACAGAGGTATAGTAGCGTTTCTTTCAACCTTGTTAACCCCTTGATTGATGCCTAATTATGCCAGTAACCGTCTCTTTTATACTTTCAGAAAGCATTTTCTTTCTCATACCACTCAGCCATTAAAGTACCTATGGGCACTACCTGTATATTGGCACACAAATTCCCTTAAACCATCAGTATTGATTAGTTTTCCTCTTTCTGTTAACAGCACTAATCACTGGCCAGCATTGGCCTGATGTGAGTGGCCACAATTGGATATTTATCCCACACTACCGACATAGGTAGCATTTTCCTGCCTTCACATGTACTCTTTTAACCCCATACTAGAGGTTTTCTATATCTTAACCTACCTCTTAATGCTTATAGGTGCTGTATACTACTACTATACAAGAGATTGCACTTAATCCCACATCTCTTTTGAGCACAATTACCGTATATACTCGTGTATAAGCCGAGTTTTTCAGCCCAAAATTTGGGCTGAAAAGTCCCCCCCTCGGCTTATACACGGGTCATATACGGTACATGGAGTGGGGGGGCTGTGTCCCGGGGCTGTGGAGGCTGGAGGAGGGGGGGAGGCTGCTGTATGAGCGGCCCCGTCACGTGGGGCCGCTCATTATATATGCACTGCTTCCCCCTGTCAATCAGCGGCAGGGGGAAGCAGTTCATATAAGCCCCCCAAAAGCTGGCACTGTCCCCCCTTGTAAGGGCTTCCCCCCCGCTGCTTATACATTACCATCCCGGTGCGTCTTCATCCTCCCGTCCGCGCTGGCTGCATCCGGGATCTCCGGCTGTCGCAGCGATATGACGTCATCGCGCGACGGCCGGAGATCCCGGATGCAGCCAGTGCGGACGGGAGGATGAAGACGCAGCACCGAGGAGCGGCGCCGATCAGAACACCGGGATGGTAATGTATAAGCAGCGGGGGGGGGGCCCTTACAAGGGGGGACAGTGCCAGCTTTTGGGGGCTGTTGGTACCCCCAGGGGGCTGTTGGTACCCCCAGGGGGCTGCTGGGTACCCCCAGGGGGCTGTTGGTACCCCCAGGGGGCTGTTGGTACCCTCAGGGGGCTGTTGGTACCCCCAGGGGGCTGCTGGGTACCCCCAGGTGGCTGCTGGGTACCCCCTGGGGGCTGCTATATGTACCCCTGGGGGCCTGCTGTATACCACTGGGGCTGCTGTATACTACCACTGGGGCTGCTGGGGCTCCTGTATACTACCACTGGGGCTGCTGGGGCTCCTGTATACTACCACTGGGGCTGCTGGGGCTCCTGTATACTACCACTGGGGCTGCTGGGGCTCCTGTATACTACCACTGGGGCTGCTGGGGAATCTGTATACTACCACTGGGGCTGCTGGGGAATCTGTATACTACCACTGGGGCTGCTGGGGCTCCTGTATACTACCACTGGGGCTGCTGGGGAATCTGTATACTACCACTGGGGCTGCTGGGGAATCTGTATACTACCACTGGGGCTGCTGGGGAATCTGTATACTACCACTGGGGCTGCTGGGAATCTGTATACTACCACTGGGGAGGCCTGTATACCACACTGCTGGGGGCTGTATACCTGTGCTGGGGTCCACCCTTGGCTTATACACGAGTCAATAGGTTTTTCCAGATTTTTGGGGCAAAAGTAGGGGGGTCGGCTTATACACGGGTCGGCTTATACACGAGTATATACGGTAGTAACCCTATACCGTGCAGCCATATACCTTTTAACACTTGTTGGGTCTGGCATATAGGGGGTCTCTACCCCACTATGGCACTCTCTAGCATATAGACTTGAATGACAAAGAGCTTTCTTTCTCGTTCTTCACTCTGAGGTAATACTATATCGCTGTATATTATTCACCAATCACTATAAATAAATCATGGTAACGGGTTCAACTATATGGGTGTAGATACCCGACTGTTTGATATATAAAAACTGCAACTGCAGCTGAACATCTTTTATATCGTATAAGTTGTACTTTCCTTAACCATTTCTTGTAAGGATTGTTTTTTCTGTTTCTTGTATTAATTGTCAAGAACTGACTGTTGTTTTTTGTTTTATTTTGTACACACTGCCACAGCTCCTGTATCCTCTGCGAAGACCTGTGTGGTCGAACCGGCAAGGACAGAGCTACATTTATTTTGAATAAAACTTTGATGGTCTGAGTTGACGTCTCCTTATCATCATTTTTCCTTATACTAGTGTGCCAGGTTTAATATACACTCCGTTTACAAGAGGCACTCCGGTCCTTAAAACAGGTAGACCTGGCAAGTGTATTGGAAGAGTATAAAATGCTTGCAAAACAGTTTACAGAGGGATTGAGGTCAGACTACCACTGCCAACAGGTACATATGTGGATATTGGATCACCCAACTGTGAACTTTAATGACTTAAAAGATCGTGCTATAACCGTGTTAAGAGATCCAGTGCCTGCAGAACCTGCAATCCAATCCTGGCAGTCTAATACCTCTCCCATAGACTTTAAACCTGTTTCTACAGAACCTGCAAAAGTAGAAAGACAAGCTGTAGCAGATAACTTAGATGATGACATGCGTAACCAAGTGCTGCAGTTAACCAAAAACATGGACTATGTATTAAAGCTCTTGCAAACCATGCCTGGGGCACCACAACCAAGCAAAATCCAACTAGTTGATAGTCCTGAGGATGTCCCATGGATGCGGAGGAAGACCAAGTCACCCGTGCAGGGGACCAACGCACCATGCCAACGTAGACCCATGTCGCCCGTGGAGGGGACCAACAAGTCGCTCGTTCAGGGGACCGACGCACCATTTCAACGCAGAAGCAGGGACTACATGGATTCTTCAGGACAACCCATCTGCCTATCTGCCTGCGATGCAACAAACCAGGCCACTTCGCAAGAGGATGTCCTTTAAACACGAGATTCCTGGGCCCGAGGGCCAGCCCTCAGGAGTAGAGCAGCTGGGCCCAAATGACTGGCGTAACCGGTATGTGGGAGGCCGTCTGTACCTCAACATTACGCTAGAAGGCATCCCATGTCGGCCCTACTGGACACCGGGTCGCAGGTCACTACGATCCCACATATCCTTTACAAACAATTTTGGTCAGATGACGATCTTGAACCCCCAAACCCCAATTTTTATATTATTGCAGCTAATGGCCAACCACAAACCCAGGAGGGCTATAACAGAAAGATTCAAGCACTACCTCGCAACTTCGAAATTCACCGTATTCACCGTCTAGACAGATAACCCGTTAACACACCTGGATACCGCGAAGCTTGGTGCCTTGGAACAACATTGGATGGCCTGACTATAGAACTATGACTTTACTATCAAATATCGAGCAGGCCGCAACAACGCAAATGCTGATGCCCTCTCCAGAAACCCTCAAGTACATCTACAAGGAATTGAAGAAGAGGATGAGTTGGAGAAAATAGAACTCCCAGCTTTCCATAAAAGTAGAAAATGGAAAATTGCTGAAGAGCACATCTACCAGAAACGTCAGACTGTTGAACTAAACCCGTTGCCTCACTATGGATGGAAGGAGACCCAAGACAGTGATTCGGCAGAGAGCCTTGTAAAGAAGTTAATAAACCAACCGGAATCCCAACTTGAAAAGAATGCTCCACCAGAGGCCCAACACCTGTGGAAAGAAAGAAGCAGGTTATTCATCTATCAAGGTCAATTGTGCAGGCGGTACATCAACCCAAGAACACATGAAATGGTATGGCAAGTTGTGGTTCCAAAGAGAGATGTCCAAATGGTATTGGAAGCGTACCACGATGGATCAGGACACTTTGGATGGAGAAAACTGGAAATACTGTTACGTGAAAGATTCTATTGGATCAGCATGAGGTCTTCCATCGAGAGTTGGTGTAAAAATTGTGGACCATGCTCATTAAGAAGAAGAGACCGTAACAGCCAGAAAGCACCACTCAAGCCTATTATCACCAAAGAACCATTAGAACTGGTAGCCTTAGATCATGTCAAACTCGCACCCAGCAAATCAGGCTACACCTATGCTCTTACCATGGTAGACCACTATTCCACCCCCTAGAGACATGAAGGGCACAATTATTATTAATATTAAAGCTTTTTTTAGATAGTTAAACACTTTGCTTATCCCTGCGGCAGCCAGGATAAGCAAAGTATATACGGTAACCGGATTGCTCAGGATTACACATCCTGAGCAATGCGGTTACCGCATTGCGGATGCTAGAACCGCTGCGAAAACTGCAGCCTGCATGATTTTTCAATAGGGTATAATGGTGTGCACACCGCGTAGGTGGTGAGTGGAGGTGCCAACTAACAGGATTTCTTCAATCCCAGTAAATACAAATATGGATACAAAGTTGCACACTCCTTTAGATGTTTTTGATGCAAGGTTTATTATGAACAGTTAATGGCCACAGATGTCAACGCGTTTCGGCTGTAACCAAAGCCTTGATCACGACAATTGGCAGGTGTGGGTCATGGAATGTTCTAGGATAAGATTGGAAAGAGGCGTCTTTCCTTGGTGGCGAACGCTCGATTAAGGTGGTTTGCTTTATTTCAATAATTCCCAAATGGGGATAGGCGTTTTTCAGCACGGACCTTCTTTCAGTGATAGGTCCTCCTCAGTCAGAGTCCTGGTAGGAATGAGCCTCATTCCTACCAGGACTCTGACTGAGGAGGACCTATCACTGAAAGAAGGTCCGTGCTGAAAAACGCCTATCCCCATTTGGGAATTATTGAAATAAAGCATTAACTGTTCATAATAAACCTTGCATCAAAAACATCTAAAGGAGTGTGCAACTTTGTATCCATATTTGCATGATTTTTCACGCAGGCTGCAGTTCCCGAGCCGGTAACCGGATTGCTTGTAAAGCAATCCGGTTACCATAATGGGCTCGTATTTGGAGCGTTTCATGCTCCAGTTTTGAGCTTTTTGAAAGCTCAAAACTGGATCAGGATTTAAAAAAATAAATGCAGATGTGACCCTAGCTATAGCTAAAGCATGCACAGGGCTCCATAGATACGGAATGGGGCAACAGAAGTAATTCACAACCTCAATATTTCTTGGAAAAACAGGAGATTATCGAACTAACATCTGTCACTAATATCTTTTGTGGAAACATCAGTTGCTGAGTTCTATTGTCACCTCTGAGGGTCTCAGCACTTCATTAATCTCAGGCCTGTTGCAGAACACATGTGACTGTATATCCTATGTGCTTGCACTGCTTTGCTGAAGGGGTTAAAGAACTGGTGGAGAATTCCCTTAGCTCTCAGCTGCAGTCTCAGCTGCAGTCTGTAATTACCCTCCCCTTCCGTTATATATAACCCCTTCTGAACTTACTCCTTTGCCGTTAATACAACTTGTGTAGTTGTATGTGGAGATAATTGCTGTTGGTTTGCTGGGATGTTGTTACTATTGCAGCTGCAAAAGCTTGTACCTGAAGATCTTCTGTAACCCAGCTGTCTCTGTTGTCCTGCCTGTGTTCTCTGTGTTTCTTTCCTCTTTAGCCCTTTCACTCCCTTTAGGGCAAGGGTGAACATCTAGGTGAGTGTCATCCAAAAACCTGGTAAGAGACCTTGAATCTGCACCTTCAGGGGTAATCTTGGGTACAGGGACAAACCTAGGGACCCATAGCTGTAGGGACAGTTCAGGTGGACACGGTCTTAGCTTATTTATGTCGAGCCCCAGGCTTTGGGGCACTCGGGTATCAGGCTCGGTGGTTGGTTTAGGGATGTCACGAGTGGCAGCGCCTGATTCCGTGTCCTGGGTGACACTTCAAAAAGGGTATATTTACAGGGGAATAAGAGTTTTTGTCATGTGACGCCACCTGTAGCATCCAGTGATGGTCACCGGCACCGCCACAGTCCGCCAGAGGTGGATGTTAGTGTGGCTGAGTTGGCAATTCCCCTACAGGTAGGGCTGGACCTCCGAGGCAGCGTTCCTGCAAAGGGAACAGGTAGATGTAGAAACTCACTCGCAGAGGCAAAGTCACTTTCTCCCGGGTACTTTACTGTTATCTCGTAGCAGCATCAGTTACAGTTCACAGTTCAGCAAGAAGTTGTAATAACAGGTAGCTCAGTACTAGGTAGTGGCAGGCGAATGGAAAGTCTGTGTGGCTTAGGTAAGTGTCCTTTCTGTCGCTCTTCCAGGTTAGTGTGAAGCCAGGCTGATCTAAAATCCAGCCTGGCCTCCTGTCCTCTCTCACCCTTTGCTTTGTCGTCGGGTAACCCTCTAATGGCCCGCCGCTAACTCTCTGCGCACGGTGCCTAGCCCCTGGTGCCTGGTTGACTTTGCGGGTGTCCAGGAAAACTTGAAGTCTTCCCGGTTCATCGGATTCTCTTACTGGGCTTGAAGCTTCCAGTAGACTTCGGGCTCCGGAACCCGGATAGCTGCTCTGGGATAAGCCTCCACCGGCTTCTCGGCTCCCAGAAGAGCTCTTTCCCTGGAAGGCGCCTTCCTGTCTTCCTCCCGACTCCTCTCCTCCTCCCTCTGTTCTCTTTATTCGACTCTCTTTTTCTCTTTTCTGCTTCCTCACTGTTGTCTCCACTCCCCATACCCTGTACAGCTCCACACATCGGGGCTGGGTTTCCTAAAGATTAACCCATTAGCCCTTAGAGCTGAGGGTATGTGTCTGTGTGGATGCAAGTGTTTAAGCCACATGTCGACTTTTCCATTCACCTGCCACAGGGCAATTACACCGCTTCTATGGGTGCAATACCCCTCTGTGACACGGTATCATGCGGGGCGCCACACTTAGTCACATTGGTTTAACCTGCCTTTGCATGCTTGCCCTGTGATTGCTGCACTCAGCATCCTCACCCCTGGTTCCTTATGAGGTATGGGAAACGCTCACAGGCTGATCAGGTAGCGAGATTCGTGTAGTCATCATTTAGACCTGCGGTCAGGGTTACTCCTATCTGTGCAAAATAAATCCCTGCCTTTGGGTGGACCAAAGCAACCTCACCCCCTCGTTCCTTAGGTACAGAAAACTCTCAATGGCCTATCAGGGAGCGAGGCCTGTGTAGTCATCATCCAGTGCAACACAGTTGAGAATCCTAGTCGGTACAGGGACCAGCTGGGTGGAGACACATAATCAAATGCACCAGTGAATTTAGTGTCTAACCCATGGCCCCCGATCTTTAAAATGAAGGGGGACAGCCCCGGAGCCCCCTTCTTATTTTTTACATTCATGCTTAAATACTGGCCAGGAGCTGGGCAGGACCTGTAGCCCAGTCCTGCTCACATAAGTCCTTTTTTTTCAGTGTGCGATGATCAGGTCAATAAATGAAGGTGAGCTCGTGGATGGCACTGGGACTGAAAGATATACCCAGAATTCATTAGGAAGCATCAGAGGAGACAATGCTAGTCCAGCTCCACTCCTGGCCGGCTCTTCCCAGTGCTGCTTATGGTCAGGCGTCACAGTGGGGTATTGCACTCGTAAAAGTAGTGTAATCCTCCCCAACTGCAAGTGGATCCTAGGCTGGTGGGTGGGACCCATTCCTGCACTCCCACATTAGAATAGGAGTGGGAGATTACTCCTGGGAGGGAGATATATTCACCTCTAGAGGGAGTCAAAGGGTAGTCAGAGTTAGTGAGAGTTAGAACAGAGAGTGCGAGGAGTAGGAGTTGGAGAGGAGTCGAGGAGGAGTGTGGAACGAGGCGGAAGGTTTAACCGGAGAGCTCTACGCTGGTCCGGAGGGAAGATGAGAGAGGATCCTAGGCGGGGATCTTGAGAGAGGGTGCCTGACACGTGAGTCTGGGCCCTATAGAGAAAGGGGGAACCCCAGCGTGGAGCGGCCATACTCAAGGGAATTCCCCAGTCCACCACGGGAACGCCAGACCCGAGGAAACGGCCAGAGTCCACCTCTGAAGTCGTCAACCGGCTGCTGTGGTCTGTTAACCAGCTGCAGCACCCTGCCAGACAGAGCGGTCTGCCTGCTTCCTCACCACAAGGGAGATGAGCCCCAAGTCTACCTTTAAGGAGCCATTGGGTATAGACTCATCCTAGGCAGGGAAGAAAGGACACGGGTTCGTCAACTAAGGCATACCACGGGTACCATCATACCACCTGGCATCCACTTGCAGCCACCCATAGAGCTACCTGTTTCATTAACAACTGTTGCTGAACTGTGGACTTGTATGCTGATGACTGTACAGTAAAGTACCCGGGTGAGTGACTTTGCCCTTTATGTCTTTGTGCTGCAGAATTCAACCTGTTTGCTTACAGGAACACTGCCCTGGAGGACCAGCTTCAACTGTAGGAAGTTTTACTACCCTTGCCGCAATACTATCGCCCTCCGGAGGACTGTGGCGGTGCTGGTGACCCATCACCAGGTACTACAGGTGACGTCACGTGACAACAACAAACTCTTATTCCCTGTACATAACCCCTTTATTCTTTATTGAAGTGTCACCCAGGCCACGGGCTCAGGCGCTGCCACCTGTGACATCCCCGTGAAACACCCACCGAGCCTGATACCCAGTACCCCAGGGCCTGGGGCTCAACATATATTTCTGGCATCACGAACAGGATCTCGTGCCTTGTGTTACCGGGTACTGTGTGCCTTGGACTTTTGAACTGTATTGAAAAGACCTTTTCCCGCCTTTGCTTGGCGCCAAAAATGGGCTCCGCCATCACTGCAGGAGGACCCAAGATGGCGCCGTAGCCATGTACTAAACACCATGTGTAGGTCCGGGGGTGTGCCTCAGCCCCTAGAAGAAGGAGGGCCAAGACAGAGGCGCCAAAAAGTGTGGCCGTCCCGACTGCCATCAATCAATCAGGGTGACAGCCCACAGGAAGTGCTCAGGGAGTGGCTGCAAATAAAGAGACAAACCGGAAGAGAAGGACAGAACGAGCAAGGATCCTTCGTACCTGGCAGCATGACGGCACCCAGTTGGAGAGACATCGTGCGCAAGGTCGAAGAACAGGCTAGAGCCGCACAAGGAGACCCGGCAGCGACGTCCCTCTTAACACTAGAGGGGGGTGCCGACTACTGGAGAGACAATTTTGGACGGCTCCACCAGGACATGGAGGAAGCCCTGGCAAGGGTGTGCCGACGGTGGAGCTCAGAGTGAGCCTGTGAACTAGCAACAATGAGAAAAGGCTGAGAAGCGCGAGAGGCAGCGGTAGCAGTGCAGGCGGTCGTGGAGTACCGTGCCTCCTTACCAACAGTACCGCCACAACCCAGACCGGAGCCCCTGTAGAACCACAGTCCCGTACCCTCAGCTATCTCCAGCTAGAGCCAGCTCGGCCGTCCCCAGAAGAACCAGACATGATTGTAGAAGCTGAGGAAGACGAGAGAGACTTTGAGGAACCGGAGGACGTAGAAGGAGCTTCAGGAGGAAGTACACCGGAGGCTGCATGGTGGTCCGCATGGCAGCGGCAGCGGCAGGGTACCCCAATCATTGTAAGCACAGCAGAGACCAGAGCGTCACCCAGAGACCAACCAGTAACTCACCACCACCAGAATACCAGTCATCCCTAAAACAGCGAGATCAACTAGCAAGACAGAAAAGAAGAGAAGAATGGTTCTAGAAAGAACTGGCTACCCAGCGACTTCGAGATGAAGCAAGAGCATAGCCCCCGCTTCCATTGGAGTTGTACCGCCAAGGAACTGTTGTTTCCGTTTACCAAGATGAAATTGGGGGATTCCTACGTGAACCCGGACTTCAAGAAGACAATTTTTTCACGAGACGTTGAATCATACCTGCGGCGTAGACACCCGGACCGTGATCTGTACTGAGGTGAGCAGGTTTCCTTTGAAAGACATCCAGGCCCCTTAGGCTGGTTCGCTATACGTATATCCCACCAACAATAGACTCCCATTGCAGAGATATGAACTGTAAATATCCCCTTTATCCAGCTTTATTCCCCTGCATTATGAAGAGTCAGAGTCATGGACTCCTGTGTAGAACTTTTATTTTCCCTTCAAGTTGATAATGTGTGCTATATATGCAGCAGTCTGGCAGTGATGACTCACACTGGACTGTGCTGGACAATATGTTACCGCCGTCCCCGCGCAGTTAGTACCAGTCCCCGTTGGGCCAAGATAGACTCAAAAGTTCAATATGTTTTATGCAGATAGTGGCAAACGGAGATTAATATCTTAGCCAACAGGTGACCTGAGGACTGTGGAGTCTATAGTAACTACTGCAAATGTGTAACGTTATAAGAAAATATGCCTCCTGGAAATAGGAAGAAACTAAAGTAAGCTTGATTGTACATAGTTTACCCGTTGCTATTGTTGAAAATATAAAAATGCTTTTCACTCCCGATTAACAGGTAACTATACTCGAAGACGAGTATGTTTCATCAGGGGGTATGTGGCGCCCCACATGGTCAGGCGTTATGTCGAGCCCACTGGGACGAGGGTACTCGGTACCGGACCGGGTCTGCTTCTGGGGAATGTCACGGGGTCCTGGTCCGGACCGTGTCCCAGGCCCTGGCAATAATAAGGGTGTATTTACAGGAGATAATGTTTATCGTGACGCCACCCACGGTGTGTGGTCAGTATGGGGGACCACCCGCTGCTGCAGAACCTCCGGGGATGATGTTAGGCAGATTAGATGGTACTGCTCTCCGTAGGTAGAAGCAAGGTCCCCGGGGCAGTGGTTGGTATAGTCTATGGGGATGTAGTAGTAGGGGATGATAGTGGAGACGGGTTAAGGAACACACTCACGTTTTGTAGTTTCCAAAGCTTTACTGCGATGTTGTTGCAGATTATAGTCCACGGAGTCTGTACTGGGGCCGGGTTTCTCCCACCCTGTCCGGGTCCTCAGCTTCCTCGTGCTGTGCTGTGTGTGTGTCCTTGCTGCTGCTTCTAGCTTAGCTGCTGGCACTGTCTCACTCTCTCTCTCTCTGCTGGTACCACTTGGCTAGGCAATTGAGTCTTCTGTGTAGTGTTGACCCCGCCGTGTAGCTTTGCTCTGGTACTGTGGTGGTCTAGAGACTCCACTACTCCTGGATTCACTGTGCTGTGTGTGTCAGTCACAGTGTCGGATCCGGTGTCCGTTCTGTGCGCTCTTCTGGGGTGAGTGGTGATGGCACTCTAGCTCCCAGATGTGTTCCTCTGTTTAGTTCTCCTTACCTCAGACCCTAACTAGGCCTGGAATCAGTGAGCAGACTGTAGAGAAGTCTCTCGCAGCTCCTTGACACTACAGTCTCTCTCCTCTTCACAGTACTGCCTCGAGCTGTACTAACTACTTCCTGTGGCCTGGAGTATATAAGAGAGCAGGTTGTGCTCCCCCTCCTGGCCAGAGATGCTAGTGTAAATCAGTGTGTAGTGGGGAGGAAACCCGTGTGATGTTACTGTGGCACTTTAACCCCTGGGGTGCCACATTTACAGTGGGATATTGCGCTCGTAAAAGTATTGTAATCCTCCCCAACTGCAAGTGGATCCTAGGCTAGTGGGTGGGACCCATTCCTACACTCCCACATAAGAATAGGAGTGGGAGTTTACTCCTGGGAGGGAGATATATTCACCTCTACAGGGAGTCAAAGGGTAGTCAGAGTTAGTGAGTAGGGATGAGCGAGTATACTCGCTACTATTCGGTATTCGCCGAATAGTAGCGGTATTCGGGCTACTCGCTACTCTCCGAGTACTTATGAGTACTCGGGAGTAGCGAGTAGTCCTAATACTTTCGCAGTGTATCTACAGATACACTGCGAAAGTAGCCTAAAAGTGATTAAAAGTTGTTAAAAAATAATAAACTTACATACTCACCTTCCGACGCCTGCACCGGGATCGGCAGAGAAGCCATCCAATTGCTGGACAAGGACTTGTCACTACCAGCCAATCAGATGGCCGGTAGTGATCTGGCCAAGCAGATAGCGCCACGTCACAACCACATGATCGCTAGCGGCCACCTGATTGGCCAATTTGCCAGGTCCTAGATGTACTATCAGGACCTTGCAAACTGGCCAATCAGGTGGCCGCTAGCGATGACATAGTTGTGACATGGCGCCATCTGATTGGCCAGATCGCTAATGGCCATCTGATTGGCTGGTAATGACAGGTCCTTTTTCAGCAATCGGATGTCTTCTCTGCCGTACCCGATGCAGGCGTCGGAAGGTGAGTATGTAAGTTTATTATTTTTTAACAACTTTTAATCACTTTTAGGCTACTTTCGCAGTCTGCGAAAGTATTCGTACTCGCTATAATCGCAACGAGTAGCGAGTACTGGTACCTACTCGTTGTCAGTATAGCGAGAACGAATATTAAAGTACTCGCTCATCCCTATTAGTGAGAGTTAGAACAGAGAGTGCGAGGAGTTGTAGTTGGAGAGGAGTCGAGGAGGAGTGCGGAACGAGGCGGAAGGTTTAACCGGACAGCTCTACGCTGGTCCAGAGGGAAGATGAGAGAGGATCCTAGCCGGCGATCCTGAGAGAGGGCGCCTGACGAGTGAGTCTTGGCCCTAGAGAGAAAGGGGGAACCCCAGCGTGGAGCGACCATACTCAAGGGAATTCCCCAGTCCCCCACGGGAACGCCGGACACGAGAGTCCACCTCTGAAGTCGTCAACCGGCTGTGGCACCCTGCCAGACGGAGCGGTCTGCCTGCTTTCTCACCACGAGGGAGGGGAGCCCCAAGTCTACCTTTAAGGAGCCATTGGGTATAGACTCATCCTAGGCAGGGAAGAAAGGACACGGGTTCGTCAACTAAGGCGTAGCATGGGTACCACCATACCACCTGGCATCCACCTGCAGCCACCCGTAGAGCTACCTGTTTCATTAACAACTGTTGCTGAACTGTGGACTTGTATGCTGATGACTGTGTATAGTAAAGTACCCGGGAGAGTGACCTTGCCTCCGTGACTTTGTGCTGCAGAATTCAACCTGTTTACTTACAGGAACGCTGCCCTGGAGGACCAGCTCCACCTGTACGGAGCTTTACTACCCTTGCCACAATACCATCGCCCTCCATAGGACTGTGGCGGCGTTGGTGACTCATCACCAGGTACTACAGGTGGCATCACGTGACAACAACAAACTCTTATCCCCTGTACATAACCCCTTTATTGAAGTGTCATCCAGGCCACGGGCTCAGGCGCTGCCACCCGTGCCATCCCAGTGAAACACCCACCGAGCCTGATACCCGAGTACCCCAGGGCCTGGGGCTCGACACTTAATTACATTCAGGAGAGGGACCTGCACATAGCGGGAGTAGAGTGAGTAGAAGCCGGCCAGAGGCAGCGTCGGATGTTGGCCTCTGCCTATCATCCACAGTCAGATCTTCAAACTATATTTTCTAAAAAAAATATACCAGGTGGCTACTGTGCTGGCAGTCTTTAATTCATGATGCCTGCTTACAGGTTCCCTTTAAATCCTCCAGAATACCTCAGTTTAATTTTTGTCACTCTTAAGGCCCCATCTCACGCCTCAATGTGTCGGCAACCGACCAACGATCCGACTTGACTTAGATCGCTGGAACGACATTCAATGATCGCCAGTGAAATGTCACACGTATAGATCTCGTTAATTGTATAAATACAAAAAGGGGGGAGACAAGAGGCGCAATAGTGCCCTATCACTAGTGACACACTGAGTATATCAATAGGTGTACACTCACCTAGTCCAGTTGTGTGACCCACAACTGGTTTATAAGCATTCGCTTTTAAAGCTGCTGCAGGACCTCCACCAACCACTCGTACGTGAAAAAATGCTCATATATAGGGAAGATGGTGTGTCACGGTCCGCGCTGCTGTTTCAATGGAATCACAAGGGATGGATGTCTCCAAAAAGTCACCAACGCGTTTCGGCACCTATCCTGGCACTCATAAAGGTGATGAAGGTGCCAGAATAGGTGCCGAAACGCGTTGGTGAATAAAGGAGATCGTTGCTTTGGAACCTTGCCTTCCTTGTGACTTCTTGGAGACATCCATCCCTTGTGATTCCATTGAGACAGCAGCGCGGACCGTGACACACCATCTTCCCTATATATGAGTTGATCTCGTTAATGACGCAGCAACGATCCCGCGGCAAGCAAGCGATACTTGTGGTCGTTAGCTCATCTACATCCTTCACTTCTCAATAGGCGAGGTCGTTATCGAGGTGTCACACACACTCATGCTGCAGGTTGAACAAACGCTCATCGTTTGGTTTAAGGTACGGTTCACCAACCTCCAATCAACGATCTGCCCAATTATCGTTGATTGTTTGTACATGTCACAATGAACGACGTCGTTATGACGTCATTACAACGACTGAAAACCCGTGACGTATTAACGATATCGTTACCGATATCGTAGTGTGTGGCGGTGCCTTTAGGAACACCGAAAATCATGCAGCTCGCAGTACTAAAAGATGGAAAGCTACACATGTCACTTCTTGGAAAAACCTGGAAGTGACGTGGTGCTCTAGCGCTAATTAATCTAATCCTAACCCAGTGGCATACCATCAATGGCAGCACACCATGGGCTGCTCTGGGGTACATGAGTCACAAGGGCCCATCTCATCCCTTCTCGTCAGTCATGGGGGCCCAGTGTCAGCGCTGGCACCGCCAACTCATCTTCGCACAGTCAGATTCTCCCACTATATCTGCACTGACGCTCTGATGTCCAGCACAGCGGGGGGTGATGATGTCATTACTGCCACCACTGTGCTGAGATGTTCACAGCTGCAGGGTGCTTGCATGGAGGCCAGAGCAGCGGAGTAACCAAGGAAAGATGAGTACTTATTTATCAGTGAGTACAGTGGCCTAATCATGCATTATATAGGGTGCATTATAATAATTGGAGGACTGTGGGGGTGCACTATAATACATGGAGGACTCTGGGGTGCACTACAAGAATTGTCAGACTATGAAGGCTGCATTATAATGGGGGGTTAAGGGGACTGCATTATAATAATTGGAGGACTGTGGGGGGACATTATAATACACAGAGGACTGTGGGGGTGCATTATAATAATTGGAGGACTATGGGGTGCACTATTTAATATATAAATCTGAATGTGTGTATGTCTGGGATTGGAATCTACACCGTCGCAACTACAGCCACAAAGTTTTTCACAGTCACACGTCTGGACCCCGAGAGCGTCATAGGCTATGTTGTGAGGCGAAATTTTAAACCCGCGCGTTCCAATTCACCAAACAATTTTGGCCCTATCTACATTATGGAGAGAAAGTGACAGTTACCAGTTGACAGTTGTGAATCAGAGGGGCTTAATGACAGCACCAAAGACTAACAGCATATACCAGCATATAGTCACTAAGGTGGGGCCCTGACATGGAATATTCACCACGCACGGGGATATGTATACACACCACATGCACACAAAGAGTAACAGCTAAGGTGGAGCCCCAACATTGGATACTCACCACGCACCCGAACACAAACACACATACCACAAAGAGACACACACAACACAGAGACACACACCCCACAGACACCCTCCCCACAGGGACACACACACATACACACCCTATAGGGGGACATGCACTCACCCCACAGGGACACACACACCACAAGGACATACACACATACACACCCCACAGGGACACAGAGACACACACACACACCCCACAGCAACACACAGACCCCATAGGGATGGACACACACCACAGAGACACCCCTCCCCCCACAAGGACACACACCACAGAGACCCCCCACAGACACACGCACACCACTGGGACACACCACACACCACACAGACAGACACAGATATGCACAAATCACCTCACACAACTCGCCTCATACGTCTGGTATCTTTAATTTCCAAAAATAAACATCTGATTAAAAACAGCCAACGTGCAACACATGTGCCATCTAGGGAATTAAGGCAGATGTCAGTCACATGAGCTGTCTTTTATGTGTATGTGTAAGGTAATATATACTGCCCGGACGGGGGGAGGGTTTACTGTTGGCTGGAGATTTATTAAGCTGCCTATAGCAATCAATCACAGCTCAGCTTCTATTTTCCTACAGGTCATTAATATGACATATTCAATTTCTATTTTGTTGTAGCTAACAGCAGTTATTCATTAACCCGGGAGTAGCCGAGTACTACAGCTAGTCTAATATATAAAGCTGAATGTGCGTATGTGTGTGTGTGTGTGTGTGTATGTCCAGGATTGGCATCTACACCGTCGCAACTACAGCCACAAAATTTTGCACAGTCAGACGTCTGGATCTCGAGAGCATCATAGGCTATGTTGTGAGGCGACATTTTAACACCGCGCGTTCCAATTCACCAAACAATTTTGGCCCTATCTACATAATGGTGAGAAAGTGACAGTTACCAGTTGACAGTTGTGAATGAGAGGGGCTTAATGCCAGCACCAAAGACTAACAGCATATACAAGCATATAGTCACTAAGGTGGGGCCCTGACATGGAATATTCACCATGCACGAGGACATGTATACACACCACATGCACACAAAGAGTAACAGCTAAGGTGGAGCCCCAACATTGGATACTCACCACGCACCCGAACACAAACACACACTACAAAGAGACACACACAACACAGACACACACCACACAGAGACACACACCACACAGAGACACACACCACACAGAGCCACACACCACACAGACACCCCCCGCAGGGACACACACACATACACACTCTATAGGGAAACATGCACTCACCCCACAGGGACACACACACCACAGGGACATACACACATACACACCCCACCGGGACACAGAGAACACACACCCCATAGTAACATACAGACCCCATAGGGATGGACACACACCACAGAGATACCCCTGCCCCTACAAGGACACACACCACAGGGACACCCCTCCCCCCATAAGGACACACACCACAGGGACACCCCACAGGGACACACACACACCACTGGGACACACACACACACACACCCAGGGACACACACACCACACAGACAGACACAGATGTGCACAAATCGCCTCACACAACTCGCCTCATACGACTGGTATCTTTAATTTCCAAAAATAAACATCTGATTAAAAACAGCCAATGTGCAACACATGTGCCATATAGGGAATTAAGGCAGATGTCAGTCACATGAGCTGTCTTTTATGTGCATGTGTGAGGTAATATATACTACTGGGGGGAGGGTTTACTGTTGGCTGGAGATTTATTAAGCTGCCTATAGCAACCAATCACAGCTCAGCTTCTATTTTCCTACAGGTCATTAATATGACATATTCAATTCTATTTTGTTATAGCTAACAGCAGTTATTTATTAACCCGGGCGTAGCCGGGTAGTACAGCTAGTAATAAATATATGGAGGACTATGGGGAGTGCATTATTATAATTGGAGGAATGGGATGCACTAAAATAATTGGAGGACTATGGGGTGCATTATGATAATTGGAGGACTATTGGAATGCATTATAATAATTGGAGGACTATGGTGAGTGCATTATAATAATTGGAAGACTATGGTGAGTGCATTATGATAATTGGAGGACTGTGGGGTGCATTATAATAATTGGAGGACTATGGTGAGTGCATTATTACAATTTGAGGACTATGAGGGTGCATTATAATTGGAGGACTGTGGGGGTGCACTATAATACATACAGGACTATGGTGGCTGCATTATAATGAAGTGTTAAGGGGAGTGCATTACAATAATTGGAAGATCATGGGGTTGCACTATAATAATTGGAGGACTATGGGGCGCATTATAAGGAGGACTATGGGAGTGCATTATAATAATTGGAGAACTGTGAAGGTTGCATTATAATAATTGGAGGACTATGGGGTGCTTTATAATAATTGGAGAACTATGGGGTGCACTATAATACATGGAGGACTATGAAGAGTGCACTATAATACATGGAGAACTATGGGGATTACTTAATAATTGGGAGACTATGGGGTTGCACTATAATACATGGAGGACTAAAGGGATTTACTTTATAATTGGAATACTGTGTGTGCACTATAATAATTGAAGGACTATGGGGTGCATTAAAATGGAGGACTATGGGTGCATTATAATGGAGGACTATGGGGATAAATTATAATAATTTGAGAACTATGGAGACTCCATTATAATAATTGGAGAACTATGGGGTGCATTATAATAATTGAAGGACTATGGGGAGCGCACCATAATACATGGAGAACTATGGGGATTACTTTATAATAATTGGGAGAATATGGGGTTTCACTATAATACATGGAGGACTATAAGGATTACTTTATAATAATTGGGAGACTGTGGTGTGCACTATAATATCTGAAGGACTATGGGGTGCATTAAAATGGAGGACTGTGGGGTGCATTATAATGGAGGACTATGGGGCAAATTATAATAATTGGAGGACTATGGGGGTGCATTATAATAATTGGAGAACTATGGAGGCTGCATTATAATAATTGGAGGACTATGGGCCTGTATCATAATAATTGGAGGACTACATGGGGAGCATTATACTATTTGGAGGAGTATGCTGTGTCCATTAAGATATGTGGAGGGATATGAAGGAGCCTTTATTCTTTATTGAGGGCTATTTGAGGGGCATTATACTGTATGTAAGCAAATATACAGTGTGAATGAATGTGTGGGGTCCATAATATTGTGCAGAGGGCTGTATGCGGGTCGCAGTTGGGGATCATACTGTGTTGGGTTTGCCATACTTTGCCGGGGTAGATGAGGAGGGTTTGTGGCGCCCCTGCGACCAGGAGGCCACATAGGGAACTGCAGCCAGGTAGGAAGGAAGACAGTTTACACAAACACCCTCACAGACATCCCACACACCACTAGGAGGCAGCACCCAACCCAGAGCCCGGAACTCTAAGCGGGCAAGGGGTGGTGGGTTTAGAGGACAGTGGGTGGGACAGAATGTAGGTCAGGTGACAGACGGTAGAAATAGAGGAAGAACAGGAGGAAGGGGTCAGTAGGCCGGAGTGAGCCGAGCAGCCAAGACACTGAGTAGGCCAAGGGTGCCGACCAGCAAAGACCGTAGTAGGCCGAGGTAGGCTGAGAAGCAAAGACAGAGGCACACGTTCTGGAGGAGTGGGGCTGATGGAGTTGCAGAATCCGAAGCGCCAGAGAAACCACAGAGAGAAAGCACATCCATAGCCAGCACCCCAGGAGTGTGAGGAAAGAGGACCAGCAACACTGGGTCCTAGGAATACAGCTGAAACGACCAAGTACTGGCGGAGTAGCGTTACATATTGAAACCAGAGTCACATGGGTCAGGAGGAAGCCTGATAGTTCCTTGCAGGAGCGGACTGTTGGAGGCTAGGCAGACTGCAGAGAGTCGGCTCTGAAGGGGACCCGCGATTTACCAGGTATCCCCAGATTCACGGACGGGGAGCTCCAATTCTAGGTTGGAGATCCCACCTAAAGGACAGACAGCTCAGTGGCGACCACGAGGACCCACAAGGGTCCGAGATACCGCTACACTGTCCGGAGACACACACGGAGAGAGAGAACAAAGCCTGGAAAGGACGATTGAGAGAGTGAGGGGTCACAGAGTAACAACCTGGCTGCAGGGAGTTTAAAAGAACACGGATGGGGGAAAGTCTGTAACCCGTGTAAGAAGTGAACTGTAACTTGAACTGTTGTACTAAGAGAAGTGCATAGTAAATCCGGTGCACAGTTTATATGCCCTGTTTCCCTGAAAATAACACTCTTATGTTGCTTTTTGCTCCAAAAAATGCACTGCCTTATTTTCAGGGGATGTCTAATTTTTCCATCATCCCCTTGCAAGTCCCTATATTCCCATGCAATTCCCCGCCACCCCCCAACTTATTTTAGGGGAAACGGTATATATTTCTGTAGAATGCACACAATTCCATCTATGTTGGCCTTGTAAATTAGGGGTAGTGGGGTGCACTGATAGAATAGGGGGGCTGTCCAGCACTAATAGTATGGGCATCACTAATAGGCTGTAAGCTGGGTTCAGTGCACTTCATGCAAGTGTCAGCGCCCTATACAAGTCTTATCCATGTGCAATATTATTACTGAGACATTGCCCCATCCATGAATTGGTTGGTTGTGAGTGGCTGTCTCATCAGTATTTTGCACGTGTTGCTACTGAAGCCTCTTGATTCCCCTTTCTTTGCAGCCATAAAGTATGATTCCAACAAACATGCCCCCAAAACACTGTATGATCCCCCCACAGTGAATTCCTCCACAGGCACAGTATGATGACCCTACTGTACAGTACATGTGGAGCCCACTGGGACGGGGTACTCGGTACCGGACCGGGTCGCTGCTGGGGGGATGTCACGGAGGTCCTGGTCCGGACCGTGTCCCGGGCCCACACAAGTAAAAGGGGAATATGTACAATGGATTAAAGTCTGTTAGAATCACTGCACACACACACTTCTAGTCTTTTTGCTTATTAGTGAATGTTTATTTGGAAGGTGCTCTTGTTAGAATTGCGACAGTATGACGTTTCGGACGATTAGGTCCTTGATCACAAATATCGCTGGAAAGATAGAAATATATACAATCAGGTGCTCAATCTTTACAAGTGTCACATATTTACATTATATTTACAAAGAATATACACGTAATGTCCAGTACATCTAATGTCTAGTTACTGGAGATGTCCTTAGCAAGGATGCCAAGAGAAGTCCAGAGCTACTTATGGTCTGGAAAATCCAAAACATGAGAAACAGGGTAGAAAGGTTCTAATAGGTTAGGGGTAAGAATCAGTAGTACATAAAGCATAGGTAGAGATAGAAGCAAAACCAATAAAAGAGCAAGCCTACCCTTAGAATAGTTTGAGTTTCAGTAGCACGATGTATCCCTTATGGTCCCGTACAGGGTACAGAGTATGCCTAGCAGAGAAGATTGTATGTTAGATCAAATGAGGGATAGCGGACAATAGTAGGAGCAAGATAGTGTTATGGTGGATATAGTACTCTATGTTGAGTGTAGTTGTTATACAGATAAAGTGTACAGTGTAACTATAATCCCATGTTACAAAGAAAGCTGTTTGTATAGCCTGGTAGAGCCCCTATAGGTGAGGTATTGGTGATTAGTGTACAATATAGACATTACCATGAGAGATACTGTACTTGAATGTAGCCTCTTTTGGCTGAGTATTGGTCACAGTGCCTATGGCAGTCAGGAGCGGTCGCTCTGTGGACCTGGTATGAGCAACACAGCGTATCAATTGATATATCAAGTATAGTAGTATAATGGTACTTAGCTTGTTAGTCGGGTCATTGATCGGCACTCACGGTGGTGGCACAGCAGTGGGTTGTGTACACACCTAGGGAGATGCAGGAGGAGTGACACTGGGCTGTGAATTTTGCTACTTTTATCTCAGTCCCGCCCTCATGACAGGAAGTGGCCTCGCCTGAGTGCTGGACAGGAAGTTACGTTCCGCACATGCTCAGAAGGAGCTAATGGCAGCGGACATGTTGTTGGTGAATGGTATCATAGCAATGAAGATGATGTGATAGTAAAAGATCACATGATCGGTATGTTTAGATGCAGAAGCTAAGTTTTTCACCTGTGGGGTTCAGCTAGGATAGGAGAGAGATGTTTAATGGGATATTGTCCACCGTAGTAGCGGTAGTGAAATACCTGACTGAGTTAATATACCAAATGTATGTGCCATAAGGATGTTAAATAGAGAGGACTGATATTTTGAAGGAGTGTTAAGTGATGCTATGTAGGGAATGTCTGTGTATTATCAATCACCACAATGGATGTATATGAATGTTGGTTGGTGTTACAGTGTGATTAGAGACATTAACCTAGCGTGATGTTTGAATGGAGGTACATATCAATGCAATGACATAGATTAATAACACATCACAATCAAAATGAAGTAAGGAGTCCAAACATAAAAAAATAAATAGTAAAAGGGGGGAAAATAAAAATAATATTAAAGGTGGGAAACTTATGGCTAAAATATCAAAAGGAAGGCTGGTTGGGTTCTTACCAGAGGGTTATGGTTTGCCCTGCTGCTTATATCGATTAGGTGGTGACCTAGGGATAAATGTCAATCATTAGTTATGCCATTCTATTTCACGGTTCAGACCCTTTGGTGCTAGAGTGTCCAGCGTATATATCCAGTAAGTTTCGCGCTCTTTCAAGAGTTTGATTTGGTTCCCCCTCTCCTCGGTCTATGTACCTTCTCTAAAACCTGGAAGCGTAGCTGAGAGACGTTGTGTCTTGCTTCTTTGAAATGGTCCGGGAGAGGCAACCAGGTGTATTCGCATCTGATGGCTGATTTGTGGCTTGAGATCCTCCTTCTGATTGCTTGGGTAGTTTCACCCACGTATAGCAATCCACAAGGGCATTTGATCACGTAAACCACAAAGCTCGAATCACAGGTATAGAGATCTTTGATGGGATAGGATTTCCCTGTCTGAGGGTGTATAACTACATTTCCCTTGATCACATTAAAGCATGACATACATCTCAGGCACGGGAAAGTACCTGTCCGTCTGTGACCTGTAAGGGTACGTTGATTGGTGTTGGTTTTTTTACCTATGTCCGCATGTACTAGTCTGTCACGTATATTTGGAGGTCTTCTCAAACACATGAGTGGTGAGTTTTTGAAGGATTCGACATTGGGATATGATCTGGTCAGCAATGGCCAATGTTTACGGATCAGATTATGTACTCTTAGTATGGATGGATGATGGTAGTGAACAAAGGGTAATCTTACAGGTTTTGTCACGTCACTTGGTGGAGTAGTTGTTTCAGTATGGGCTCTATGTAGTTCAGCACTAAGGAGTTTTTTGGGGTAGTGTCGTGTAGCGAACTTATTGGACATCTCCAGTAGGCGTGTGTGGCACCCTGGCACCTTGTTGGGCACCACAGAACTCCTTGGGGCATGAATGGAGCTAACAGCAAGCAACACTCACAAAACACCACAACACCTTAGAACACCTGGTTTCACCCTGAGCCTCTAGGGGAAGCTCCACTGGTCACTTTGAGCCAGTTCCCCCTATAAATAGGGTCTTGGAGGGAGAAACTCCAGAGTGTGCAGACGCTAGGAAAACTGCAGGTTGTGTGTGATCTCCACCTTATGAGACACACACTAGGCCCAACCAGCCATCCAGCCAGTGAGGAAACCCTTGCAATTGGGGTTAGAGGAAAAGTAGAAGCACCTCTCAGGGACACCAGAGTGATCATAACTCTCTCCCTTAATAACCGGTTATTGGAACCGAAGCTGTGGGAACTACATAGCCACCACAGGGAACCAGCATCCTTCACAGGGAGTCTAGCCCCCTGTTCACCTGCCGCACCTACCAGCTAGAGCCCAGGGAAGAAGATAGAATTATCGTCACCCTTTTACAGTGCCCTCAGTGCAGCTACTCAGGTGAAATTCGTTCCACTGAACATACTGCCCCGTCCGGCTGGATTCCACATCCACCCGACCATAGCCTTAGAAGAAAGAGGAAGGAAGCCTACACTAACTGCTTGCTGTGAACCTCCAGGAGTGCTAACTTCACTAACCCGGTCTGGCGTACCTGATATCCACCAGTAAAGGTACTAAAAAGACTTTGGCGTGACTGTGTCTGACTCCTGGGCCTAACAGCAGCCCTACCGCAGCTGCCTCACAACATCTTGCGCAGCTCCTGGCCCCGGGGACTCCCGCTCATCCTGTGGGGAGCGTCCCATCTTGCTGCATTCCATCCCCGGAGGCCCCGCAGCGGACCTCTCACAGGTGAGTCACGAAGACAATTGATCCCTTACTGTTCAGCCATCCCCCCTATTGATCTGGACCACCAGGCCCCACAGCCGCAGGCGCGGGTCCGTGAAAAGAGGAGAGTCAACGCCTGCGACGTGCAGAACCCGGCTACGGTGAGTCAGAATTTGGCATCACGAACAGGATACGAGCAGGCCCGTTACCACGGCTATTGTGTGCTATTTAATGACTGTAAATATCGAACTGTAAATTTGATCCGCCATTGCTGCGCGAAAGGCGGGAAAAGAAGGGGCGTGACTGTGCAAAGGGCGCGAAGATTGGCTCCGCCCCCACGCTCTGACGACTTTCCCTGTACGCAGCAGGAACCGGAAACTCCCGTGGTGCCTCACTCCTCACCGCGAGGCCGACACTTCCGTTGGAAACTGAGGGACTGGCCGCGCTTAACTAAGCAGGAGCGACTATGAGTAACCCTGCTCCTAACAACACGGTACCCCCGCTAAACCAAGCGGCACCTCAAAACATACCTCTTGATGGACAGCAACAAGCCGGCGGTATGCCACCGCAACCCGCTCCGATTATGCCTTTATCTCTGCCTTACGTTCCGAATGCGACCTGGTTACCTAAGTACAGCGGTACACCCAGTACCTTAGAGACATTCCACAGGAAGATATGCCAAATGCTGGACATGTACGCTATGACCGGTAAGCAGAGAGCTTCAGTTGTTATGGGGCAGTTAACGGGCGCAGCAGAGCTGCAGACCCACAGCTGGCCTGTAGAAACTCAGGAATCTGTGGAACAGATATTCGCTAAGTTAACCCGGGTTTTTGAACGCCATACTGAGGCTGAATTAAGACTGTCATTCTATCGTTGTAACCAAGGGGCACAAGAAAGTGTCCTAGATTATTCACTGCGATTGCAAGAAGCGCTAAGACTGTTAAAACAAGTCGGTCCCGATGGTGTCAGAGATGAGAACAAAGCGTTAATTGGACAATTTATTGTGGGCCTTAGACTATCTGAGGATAGAAAGCAAGCAAGCTGGTGGTCCATACAAAATCCTGGCGCAGAGTTTGATACCTTGAGAGACTTAACAGTTAGGGGACAACGGCTCACCACAGTGCCTGATCCCACTTCACAGCAGCAGCAGACTGACACCCCTTCCGTTTCATATAATGGTTAATTGGCGTGCACTCTTTGTATGAGTTGGAGGTGCTATTTGTAGGGGTCATCAAAGTCCCAGAATGTAGTCAGTCATATGGAACAAAAGCACTCTCAGTAAGCTGTTTTGCTAGTGAAAAATCGTGATGTTTTTATTGGTGCTATACACAATAGTTATGCGACCTGGAGTTTTGACGTTTCGGCTATCAACCAATAGCCTTTTTCAAAAGTCGCTGTGGGTGAATACAAAAAGTGAAAGTGTAAGACATATGGACATATATATACAACTATTTACAGTGCTATATACATACTGTGTTCTTATGGTACAGAATATGGAGTAATAACAACAATCCGTCTATGTTGTGTGTATACTTTCTACTACCCCCTTGGCAGAAGGGCAGCAACACATTGAAGAGGGAGATGCGTTCCTTATGTGTAATCCTAGTATACAGACTGAGTAAGATAACAAATTGTGGTACTGTTACCTGGTGACCTGCATCCAGGGTTTTTTGTGGTGTTTTAGTTACTCTGTTTTGGTGTCCATGTACGGCTATGGTCACACATACTGTGTGCTGTCAGTGAGCTGGTTAGCCTGTGAATAGGAGGATTAAGTTAAAATCTGGACATCTCTGGTGTAGTAGTGTATCTAGTATCCTATTTACCTTCTTGGTTATGTTGAGTACCCCTTTGTGCTGTTTAAGGTCATGTCCCTCTGATGAGGTGTAATGGAAGATTCTGGGGAGGTGATACATGTTTGTTAGTATATAGTAGTGTAGATGGTGACTGTTACTTATCTTATAGGATCCTGTTACGTGTTCCTTGCCTCCTTCCTGTGGTAAGCCTGCGCCTCCCGCGCTATGGCTGGTGTGTGTGCCCGGGCTCGCGTTCCCCGCGTATTTCACGCCTGTTCCGAGTCACCTGACCGGAAGTGACGTTCGTTGTGGGCGGACGTCAGTTCTATGGGTGCAACAGTGTGTCCTGTCCGTGTTCAGACATCACCGGAAGTGACGTATCGCTATTCAATAGCTTGTTGATGTCAGTTGCTAGGCGCTGCATTCCGTGGTGGTTTACTATGTATAGGGTCTTGGCTGCATCTGCAGGAACCCGATCGCTCATAAATGTGTGGCGGGTTGTGTGGAACACGGTGTGGGGGACCCAAAGAGGTCTATTAGATCCTATTAAGTATTATCCTATGTAGATGTTGTTTTATGTGTGTGTGAGAGTTTATAGCCGTACAAGGGCATATTCTCCATATAAGTTAGGTATATGTTATGCATATGTGTATGGTCACTCGTATGGGTAGTGATGGGCTCTTCTGGTGTTATTCCCCTATGCAAATGAACCACAATGGGGAATCCTTAAGTAAAGAGGAACATATGAGGGTGAGATATTGGAAAATCATTATGGTGACCTGTTGATGAAAAAAACACTATGGCATAATAAAAACGATCACAGTGTATACCTATAGGAGTCCATAGCCTTGTCACTCACACATTCTCATACATATATTTTTGTTATGCTTACCATCTCGGAGTGGGGGTTAGGGTTTAGCGATTTTTTCCTTTTTAGGGGATAGGCTAGTGGACCTGTAGGGGTAAAAGAAGGTTGACAATCGTTAACTAGTACCAATCAATTTCCCTATTTAGCCCTTTGGGTGTCAAGGTGTCCAACGTATATATCCAATATGTTTCCCTGTCTTTTAGTAGTTGGATATGGTTGCCCCCTCGTCTAGGTCTGTTCACTTTCTCTATTACCTGGAATCTCAGTTGCGCTACTGTGTGTCTAGCTTCTTGGAAGTGAAAAGGCAGAGGCAGCCATGTTTTTTTTGCAACGTATGTCCGATTTGTGGTGTGAGATCCTGTCTTTTATAGCTTGTGTGGTTTCTCCCACATAGAGGAGTCCACAGGGGCACTTGATGACATAAATCACGAAATTGGTGTTGCATGTGTAAAAGTCCCTGATGTTATAAGTTTTGCCTGTTCTAGGGTGAATGACCATGTTCCCCTTGATTATGTTGGAACAGCAGGGGCAGCTGAGGCAGGGGTATGTGCCCGCTTTCTTTGGTTGTAGGTATGTTTGGATCGGTGCTTTGGAAAGACTGCCCACGTCTGCTCTAACTACGTGGTCTCTGGTGTTTCTAGGTCTTTTGGTACACATAAGGGGTGGCTCCTGGAATGCCTGTATATGTGGGTATGCCTTGTTCAGTATAGGCCAATGCTTTCTTACCAGGTTGTGGACCTTGTAGACTGAGGGGTGGAAGTGATGTACAAATGGGACCCGGTCGCCCTTGTTTCTTTCAAGAGGCTCCGTGGGTTCTGTATTGATACGTTCTAGTTCTTTAGCTAGTAGTGGCTCATGGTAATGTCTGTCCTTGAATTTAAGGGACATCTGTTGGAGTTGTTGGGCTCTTCTTACTGGGTCTGAAACTATTCTGGAAACTCTTTTGAACTGGGAATGAGGAAGGCTATCCCTGGTTGCTTTTGGATGGCAACTGTCGTACCTCAGTAGACCGTTGCAATCTGTTGGTTTGGAGTACAAGTCTGTGATTAGGGAACCGTCAGGGTTTTTGGTGAACTTAGTATCTAGGAAAGAGACTGTATTGTTGTCAGTAGTGATTGTGAATTTTAATTCACTTCTCACTGTGTTGATGGTCTCAAAGAAGGTCTGTAGGGTGTTTATAGGGCCCGTCCAGATGCTGAATATATCATCAATGTACCTGTACCAACATAAGGCATATTGCTGGGACAGGACATTGGGATATATGTGTGTTTCTTCAAACTCATCCATATATAGGTTGGCGTACGCGGGCGCAACATTTGCGCCCATCGCTGTCCCGCAGCGCTGGATGTAGAAGTCATCGCCATACAGGAAAAAGTTTTCCTGTAGGACAATAGTGAGTAGATCAAGACATAAGTTTCGTTGTGGTATGGTTAGGTCTGATGTGTCCAGTGTTTTCCTGACTGCTCCCAGGCCTTTGTGATGTTCTATAGAGGTATAAAGGCTATTTACATCCAATGTGAGTAGGGTGCTATGTGTCGGTACTGTGGCTATATCTTTAAGTTTTTTGAGGAAGTCGCCCGTGTCCAAAATGAAGGATTTAGCCCTTCTTGTGAATGGTGTAAGAATCTTTTCAAGATAAATAGATAAGGGTTTAGGATCGAGTCCGTTGAAGCCACTATGGGTCTACCTGGTGGGTTTTCCAGGTTTTTGTGTACCTTGGGAAGGATGTAAAAGACTGGTGTAATCGGGTGTTGATTAGTCAGGAAAGTCCGGGTGTCAGTGTCAATCGTGCCATTGTCTATGTAGATCTTTAGGGTATCAGTGATACGTCTTCTAATCTTGTAAGTCGGGTCTGTACTGATTTTTTGGTATGTATTCGTGTCAGATAGTTGGCGTTGAATTTCTGAAAGATATTGATGTCTGTTCAGAACAACAATTGCTCCACCCTTGTCCGCTGGTTTTATTGTTATATGCGGATTTTTCTTTAGGTTGTTTAATGCAACCTTTTCTTCTCTATTATAGTTGTTGCGGATAGGGAGTAGGCCTAATTGTTGTTCTTTAATCAGAACTTTGATGTCCCTGTCTAGACAGTCAATATATGTTTCCACCGGGTGGTAGGTGTGTGGAGGGTTGAACGAGCTACGGTTGTAAAGTCCTAGGCTCTTGAGAGAAAGGGGTGTAGCAGGGTTCTGGGTAGGCCTAGTCACAACTGGTAGGGTAGAGTTGGATTCTCTGTTAAAATGTGTCCTAAGTCTAATTGTACGGTAAAAACGTTGTAAGTCTTTATGTAGTTGGAATGAATTCCATTGTGGAGTGGGACAAAAAGACAACCCTTTATTCAGGACTTGTAACCCTACTGGGGAGAGAGAATAGTCTGAGATATTTAAGACAAGGTTAGGACCCCTACCTGTGATCGCAGAAACATCCCGCTCGATCCTGAACCGCTTTGACCTCCTCCTCGACCTCCTGGTGGGTTTTGTGCTTGGCCTAAAATACCGACCGGTACATGTGGAGATGCTGGTGTTGAATATCCAGAACCACCAGTATCGCTGTCTGAGTTGGGTGTGGTGTCGTCTTGCGGTCTCCCATCTTTCGGCCATGGTTTTCGTGGATATCTCGGGTATCTTGGTTTCTTGGGTTGGCGTGGTTGTGGATTGCTTGGTGTTTTCTCGTCCCACCTGTATACTCTGTTGGTTAAATAGTCCTCTGTGTCTCTCTGGAACTTTTGACGTTTCCTTTCCTGAAGTGTTTTAGTATGGTTAGATAATACTGTAATAACCTTGTTCTCTAGATCCTTTAGTTCCGTTTTGTTAAGTGTTGCTGAGAGTTGTGTCTCAATTGTTTAAACTTTTTTGGTAGATTCCTCTATTGCTTCTTGTAGATGTTCAATAGTCAGCAGTATCAAATCAAAAGAGCATTTGTTTAGGATTTTCTGGAACATTTGACAGTATTTCTCATTGTCTGAAAAGATGGTGGGACGTAGGTTACTACGAAGTCCTCTCGGGATTTTTTGTTGACGATGGTACTCCCCCAATGTTGCGCAATGTAGTTGAAGGGAAATCAGGCGCTTCCTTTCTTTCTCCCAGTCCCTTGTCTTGATGTCCTTCGAAGGGATGTGTAGAAAGTCATGTGGGACCTCTATCTTAGAAAGGATAGAGACTCCTGCGTCGTCGTTGTAGGCAAAAGTGTTCGATGACATTAGTTGTTATTGTTGGTGCAACAGCCAAAAGAAATCAGATCAGTTTCATATAATGGTTAATTGGCGTGCACTCTTTGTATGAGTTGGAGGTGCTATTTGTAGGGGTCATCAAAGTCCCAGAATGTAGTCAGTCATATGGAACAAAAGCACTCTCAGTAAGCTGTTTTGCTAGTGAAAAATCGTGATGTTTTTATTGGTGCTATACACAATAGTTATGCGACCTGGAGTTTTGACGTTTCGGCTATCAACCAATAGCCTTTTTCAAAAGTCGCTGTGGGTGAATACAAAAAGTGAAAGTGTAAGACATATGGACATATATATACAACTATTTACAGTGCTATATACATACTGTGTTCTTATGGTACAGAATATGGAGTAATAACAACAATCCGTCTATGTTGTGTGTATACTTTCTACTACCCCCTTGGCAGAAGGGCAGCAACACATTGAAGAGGGAGATGCGTTCCTTATGTGTAATCCTAGTATACAGACTGAGTAAGATAACAAATTGTGGTACTGTTACCTGGTGACCTGCATCCAGGGTTTTTTGTGGTGTTTTAGTTACTCTGTTTTGGTGTCCATGTACGGCTATGGTCACACATACTGTGTGCTGTCAGTGAGCTGGTTAGCCTGTGAATAGGAGGATTAAGTTAAAATCTGGACATCTCTGGTGTAGTAGTGTATCTAGTATCCTATTTACCTTCTTGGTTATGTTGAGTACCCCTTTGTGCTGTTTAAGGTCATGTCCCTCTGATGAGGTGTAATGGAAGATTCTGGGGAGGTGATACATGTTTGTTAGTATATAGTAGTGTAGATGGTGACTGTTACTTATCTTATAGGATCCTGTTACGTGTTCCTTGCCTCCTTCCTGTGGTAAGCCTGCGCCTCCCGCGCTATGGCTGGTGTGTGTGCCCGGGCTCGCGTTCCCCGCGTATTTCACGCCTGTTCCGGGTCACCTGACCGGAAGTGACGTTCGTTGTGGGCGGACGTCAGTTCTATGGGTGCAACAGTGTGTCCTGTCCGTGTTCAGACGTCACCGGAAGTGACGTATCGCTATTCAATAGCTTGTTGATGTCAGTTGCTAGGCGCTGCATTCCGTGGTGGTTTACTATGTATAGGGTCTTGGCTGCATTTGCAGGAACCCGATCGCTCATAAATGTGTGTCGGGTTGTGTGGAACACGGTGTGGGGGACCCAAAGAGGTCCATATGTCTTACACTTTCATTTTTTGTATTCACCCACAGCGACTTTTGAAAAAGGCTATTGGTTGATAGCCGAAACGTCAAAACTCCAGGTCGCATAACTATTGTGTATAGCACCAATAAAAACATCACGATTTTTCACTAGCAAAACAGCTTACTGAGAGTGCTTTTGTTCCATATGACTGATGACACCCCTTCCGTGCCGGCAGCAGCATCTCCAATCCCTGCGGTCCAGTCTAGTGCACAGACTGCAACACCTGACCGGTTTGAGCAACTGTGTGCTAATGTAGATCAGCTTATGAAGGACGTGGCCAAGGTACAAGCTGGGAGAAGACCCAAGACAGATGCAAGGTCATCGGACAAGATTCAGCTCGCCGACAGCCCTGACAACGTCCTGCGGCCTTCCGCGAGGAAAACCTGGAGACCGCAGCAGTCCTGACAGACGCCGCACCAGTCAGCAGAATGACTTAGGAGGACGTACTCAACAGTCCCGTCCTTTAAACGGGCAACCACTGGGCGAGAAGGGCCAACCCCAGGAGTAGTATCCAGGCCCAACGACCAGCTGGGAACACAAGTATGTAGGAGACTGCCCATATCTACCAATCGTCATCGATGGCATCGCTATATCCGCCTTGATAGACACTGGATCCCATGTGACAACCATCCCGAGTATCCTTTACAAGCGGTTCTGGCCAGATGTTAAGCTGGAACCCCCAAATCCCGATCTGAACATTGAAGCCACTAATGGTATATTAGTTACAGTAGAGGGACAATGGGAAGCTACAGTAAGGGTGGGGAGGGTGCAGCTGAAAAAACAGGGTATCATAGTGGTTCAGGATAAACCAAACAACAAAGATCCCTACGTAATACTGGGTACTAATGTTATGGTTAAATGCATCGATGAAGTGTTGTTCTTACTCCAACAGAGTGTTGAAGCTGGTAGACCCAGAGAGAAGAGAGCTATCCAAAAGCAGATCCGAGCTCTGGTATATCAACAGCAGGTAACATTGTCTAATGGTGAAATTGGCAGAGTACGGGTCACAGATCCCATTCCAATTGTGGTACCACCCAGAAGTGAAATGATGATCTGGTGTCGAGCAGCCATAGACCTCAGAGGGCAGGACTACCAAGCTATAGTAGAACCTGTAATGTCTGATAGTAGTCCTACGCTCTTGACAGCCAGAGGGTTGGTCGATGTGAGAAAAGGGAGAGTCCCCGTACGCATATTAAATTATGGTGATGACGAGGTCAGACTGCATAGATATGCCACTGTCGCAAAATTGTAACAAGTTAAAGATGATGCTATCATTGATGTAAGACCCTCAGCACAAACAGTCACTGATGAACCCCATCACTCCAAAGATCAGTTAGAGAAATGGTGTCAGGAGCTCAGTGTCGGAACTGACAATACACCTACTCACCAGAAAAATGGAGCATACCGAGTAGTTCGGGAATATGAACAAGTGTTCAGCAAACACCCACTTGACTGTGGGAGGATTAAAGGGGTGCAACATCATATCCCCACAGGCAACCATGCACCTATCAAAGAAAGGTACAGGCCTATACCACCCACACACTACCAAAAAGCAAAAGAGATGCTTCAGGACATGAAAAATGCAGGAGTCATTAGGGATAGCTGTAGTCCCTGGGCAGCACCACTAGTCCTGGTTAAAAAGAAAGATGGTAGTATGAGGATGTGCGTAGATTACAGACAAATCAACAAAGTCACACACAAGGATGCATACCCATTGCCCCGCATAGAAGAGTCACTAGCTGCACTCAAATCTGCCAACTACTTCTCCACATTAGGTCTTACTAGTGGGTACTGGCAGGTTGCCGTTGCAGAGGAGGATCGTGAGAAGACAGCCTTCACGACCCCCATGGGACTATGCGAGTTCAACAGTATGCCATTCGGGTTGTGCAATACCCCAGGAACATTTCAGAGAATAATGGAGTGTTGTCTGGGCCACAAGAACTTTGAGACTGTCCTGTTATACCTTGATGATGTCACTGTATACTCTCAGACCTATGAAGATCATCTCCAGCACCTGAGTGAAGTGTTCGAGTCACTGTCCAAGTACGGGATGAAACTGAAACCGTCCAAGTGCCACCTGCTGAAACCCAAGGTCCAATACCTAGGACATGTGGTTAGTGCCGAAGGCGTAGCACTGGATCCGGGTAAAGTAACCGTCATCAAGGACTGGCCAGCACCAACTTCCCGCAAAGAGGTACGTCAGTTTCTAGGACTGGTCGGGTACTACCGACGATTCATCAAAGGCTATACCAAGATAGCAGCACCCATGCAAGATCTCTAAGTAGGTCAATCCAAAAATGGCAAAATCAGGGGACCCCCGTTCCACTGGGGCCCAGAACAGGAACAATCCTTCCAGAAGCTGAAAGACGCTCTCACTGGAAAACAAATCCTGACCTATCCTGATTACAATCTCCCGTTTTTATTGTATACTGATGCAAGCAATGAAGGCCTAGGAGCCGTCCTAGCTCAACGCCAGCAGGGAAAGGAAAAGGTGATAGCCTACGCCAGCAGAAAGCTCCGTCCCACGGAAAGGAACCCGGAGAACTACAGCTCCTTCAAGCTAGAGTTCCTGGCCCTGGTCTGGGCAATCACAGAGCGTTTCAAACATTACCTGGCATCCGCCCCATTCACAGCTTTCACAGTTAACAACCCTCTAACACATCTAGAGACTGCAAAGCCGGGAGCCCTAGGACAGCGTTGGGTAGCAAGACTCTCAAATTATGATTTCACTGTAAAGTACCGGGCAGGTCACAAGAACGGCAATGCTAATGCCCTGTCCAGAATGCCTAACCTTCCCGAAGAGGGAGAAGATGTAGATGACGTGGAGGAGATTGAACTACCTGCTTTCCACCGTACGGGTAGAGCAACGTGTCATCAGAGGGACCAGAAACGTGTCGAGAGGACCGTGAACCCTTTACCTCACCATGACTGGAAAGAGGTCCAAGCCAACGATCCAGATGTTAGCCTGGTAAGGGAGCTGATCACTCAAGAACACGCCAACATGGACCCTGATGCCTCACAAACTGCTAAACGCCTATGGAAGGAGAAAGGAAGGTTATTTGTCTACCAAGGTAAACTATGCAGAAGATACCTCAATCCAAGAACCCATGAACTAATCTGGCAGATTGTAGTTCCCAAGACTGAAGTCCAAATGATCCTTGAAGCATACCATGATGATGCCGGACACTTTGGATGGAAGAAGCTGGAGAGACTCCTGAAGGATCGGTTCTACTGGGTCGGTATGCGAGGCTCAATTGACAAGTGGTGTAAAAACTGTGGACCATGTCACCTTCAAAGGAAAGACCATCTAACTCAGAAAGCTCCGTTGCAGCCAATTGTTACCACCAAACCTCTTCAAATAGTTGCTCTCGACCACGTGAAGCTTACCTCAAGTCGCACCGGGTACAATTACGCGCTCACCATTGTTGACCACTATTCAAGATTCCTGGTAGTAGTTCCAGTTAAGGATTTAACTGCTGAGGTAGCAGCCAAAGCATTCCAGAGTTACTTCTGTCGCCCCATGGGTATCCAGACCAAGTCTTGACTGACCAAGGGCCAGCCTTCGAATCAGCTCTGTTTCAAAAATTCTTAGGGCTATATGGGTGTAAGAAGATCCGCACCACACCTTATCATCCCCAGACGAACGGTTTATGTGAAAAGATGAACCACATAGTCATTGACATGCTCAAAACCTTACCAGTTGATGAGAGAAATCAATGGCCTGAGAAGCTTCCAGATCTCATGGACATCTACAACCACATACCTGTCAGTTCAACCAACTACACACCTGCTTACTTGATGCGAGCAAGACCAGGTAAACTACCTATTGATTTACAGATGGGAACCATCGAACCCACAAAGATTCTTCTGATGAAGATTGGGTCAGTCAACGCCAAGAACAGTACAGAAAAGTACAGGAAAGTGTTGAAAGAAACCTAGAAATCAGCAGAACCAAGCAAAAAAAAGACTTTAACAAGCACGCCTCAGCAGAACCCTTTGCAACAGGTGACTTAGTGCTAAAAAGAAAGCGGAAAACCAACAAATTGGATAACAGTTGGGAATCAGAACCCTACACCATTATGCCATCACAGTATGACAATTCCAAAACTTGCGTTATCAGCAAAGATAATAGGAATACTTTTGCAACTGTTTCAAGGGATCATTTGAAGAAATGTCCAGCACAGTTAATCCCACAAGTAACCAGTTACCCTGCAGTAACTGCAGAAGAAGAACCAAAAGAAAACCTAGTCCTTACAGACATTGGATACTTACCAGCAGACTGGCCACAATGCGATGGAGCATACATCATACCAGTTATGCATTTCTACCAGCCTGTAGAAAATCAACCAATTCCAAATCAACCAACTCAACAAGTTCAAGTGCAAGATATGCAGCCTGTTATTTTGGAACCTGAGATTCCTGTAGTCGGTGAACCTGCTAGTCCCACAGTAAGAAACAAAATTCCTACACAACTACCTTCAGAGGATAGTCCAGTAGATCGGTTACGCACTTACTATGGTCTTACACAAAGCAGAAGTAGAACAAGAACCACTTCGTACACTACACCAACAGCTTTGGAAACACCCACACTACGCAAATCCACACGTAGTACATTAGGACAACCCACAAACAGACTTGGAGAATGGGTTTAGAATGTAGTGGAACCATATTACCTGTAAGTGTTTGTAAATAATAACTATTTTCAAATCCTGTAAAAAGTAGTGTACAGAAGGGTGGAGGAACTGGGCTCTGTCCCAAGTATATTAAGTTGGGGATAGAAAGTGCCTGGTAAGGTATAGAAGGTTAGTACCAGGCCTCCCAAGCAGAGACACCCGTAGGGCATGTATAAAGTTTAAATATGTCTGGACTTTTCCTTTTTCCCTTTTTCATAAACTTTGAACAATTGTCACAGGACTTGTGTGACCAAAACTTTACCTTTTCCAGCCTGCGGCAGATGGACTAGTGCCGTATGGACTGCTTTTCACCTTTTTCATATTTTTCCCTTCCTTTTCAGTGATTTTTGTATTTTTCCTTAAGACTCTGTAAAATCTGTTATTAAATGTTATAAAATGCTTAGAGTTAAGTTGTAAAAAGAACTTTTTGCTCAGCCGGGAGAACTGAGGTTAACTAAGGGGGAATGTGGCACCCGGCACCTTGTTGGGCACCACAGAACTACTTGGGGCATGAATGGAGCTAACAGCAAGCAACACTCACAAAACACCACAACACCTTAGAACACCTGGTTTCACCCCGAGCCTCTAGGGGGAGCTCCACTGGTCACTTTCAGCCAGTTCCCCCTATAAATGGGGTCTTGGAGGAAGAAACTCCAGAGTGTGCAGAGCTAGGAGAGCTGCAGGTTGTGTGTGATCTCCACCTTATGAGACACACACTAGGCCCAACCAGCCATCCAGCCAGTGAGGAAACCCTTGCAATTGGGGTTAGAGGAAAAGGAGAAGCACCTCTCAGGGACACCAGAGTGATCATAACTCTCTCCCTTAATAACCGGTTACTGGAACCGAAGCTGTGGGAACTACATAGCCACCACAGGGAACCAGCATCCTTCACAGGGAGTCTAGCCCCCTGTTCACCTGCCGCACCTACCTGCGAGAGCCCAGGGAAGAAGATAGAATTATCATCACCCTTTTACAGTGCCCTCAGTGCAGCTACTCAGGTGAAATCCGTTCCACTGAACATACTGCCCGTCCGGCTGGATTCCACATCCACCCGACCTTAGCCTTAGAAGAAAGAGGAAGGAAGCCTACACTAACTGCTTGCTGTGAACCTCCAGGAGTGCTAACTTCACTAACCCGGTCTGGTGTACCTGATATCCACCAGAAAAGGTACTAAAAAGACTTTGGCGTGTCTGTGTCTGACTCCTGGGCCTAACAGCAGCATTACCGCAGCTGCCTCACAACATCTTGCGCAGCTCCTGGCCCCGTGGACTCCCGCTCATCCTGTGGGGAGCGTCCCATCTTGCTGCATTCCATCCCCCGGAGGCCCCCAGAGCCGGTACAGTTACCGGACCTCTCACAGGTGGCGTCACGAAGACAATTCATCCCTTACTGTTCAGCCATCCCCCCTATTGATCTGGACCACCGGGCCCCACAGCCGCAGACGCGGTTCCGTGACAAGAGGAGAGTCAACGCCTGCGACATGCAGAACCCGGCTACGGTGAGTCACGTGTGTCTCTAGTGGATGGGTCAGTGACTATCCTATTGACTCTTTTAAACTGAGACCTTGGTAAACTATTTCTGGTGGCCTTGGGGTGACAGCTGTCATAACGAAGGAGACTATTGACATCTGTGGGCTTGGTGTAGATATCTGAAGTTAGTCATGCTCTAATGTGATCAAGGGAAATGTAGTTATACACCCTCGGACAGGGAAATCCTATCCCATCAAAGATCTCTATACCTGTGATTCGAGCTTTGTGGTTTACGTGATCAAATGCCCTTGTGGATTGCTATACGTGGGTGAAACTACCCAAGCACTCAGAAGGAGGATCTCAAGCCACAAATCAGCCATCAGATGCGAATACACCTGGTTGCCTCTCCCGGACCATTTCAAAGAAGCAAGACACAACGTCTCTCAGCTACGCTTCCAGGTTTTAGAGAAGGTACATAGACCGAGGAGAGGGGGGAACCAAATCAAACTCTTGAAAGAGCGCGAAACTTACTGGATATATACGCTGGACACTCTAGCACCAAAGGGTCTGAACCGTGAAATAGAATGGCATAACTAATGATTGACATTTATCCCTAGGTCACCACCTAATCGATATAAGCAGCAGGGCAAACCATAACCCTCTGGTAAGAACCCAACCAGCCTTCCTTTTGATATTTTAGCCATAAGTTTCCCACCTTTAATATTATTTTTATTTTCCCCCCTTTTACTATTTATTTTTTATGTTTGGACTCCTTACTTCATTTTGATTGTGATGTGTTATTAATCTATGTCATTGCATTGATATGTACCTCCATTCAAACATCACGCTAGGTTAATGTCTCTAATCACACTGTAACACCTACCAACATTCATATACATCCATTGTGGTGATTGATAATACACAGACATTCCCTACATAGCATCACTTAACACTCCTTCAAAATATCAGTCCTCTCTATTTAACATCCTTATGGCACATACATTTGGTATATTAACTCAGTCAGGTATTTCACTACCGCTACTACGGTGGACAATATCCCATTAAACATCTCTCTCCTATCCTAGCTGAACCCCACAGTTGAAAAACTTAGCTTCTGCATCTAAACATACCGATCATGTGATCTTTTACTATCACATCATCTTCATTGCTATGATACCATTCACCAACAACATGTCCGCTGCCATTAGCTCCTTCTGAGCATGTGCGGAACGTAACTTCCTGTCCAGCACTCAGGCGAGGCCACTTCCTGTCATGAGGGCGGGACTGAGATAAAAGTAGCAAAATTCACAGCCCAGTGTCACTCCCAGGCTCGGTCTGGGCCGCCGGGTAACCGGTTAAAAGTCATGGTGGGCCCCCAGGCATTGTGGCCCCGCCCCCATAGCCCCGCCTCCGAATGGCCCGAACGGGTTCCCGGAGGACAGGGCCGGCGTTAGCAACCGGCATAGAGTCCTTCCTAACTTGAGCGGCAGCAGCACAAGATCTTTATATCCAGCACCATCGTGGTGCTGGTGCACAGTGACACAGGAGAGGACATCTGCTGCTGGCTTTCACTGCAGTCAGACGCTGACGCTATAGATAAGCGTCTCCGCTCAGGTTAGGAGGGAGAGGTGGGGAAACAGTGCTCAGGGGGCATCATATTAGGTCAGGCCTGCAGGGGCCCCAGCTCCCAAGAAGGCTCCCCTCCCCAAGAAGCCTGCAGGGGCCCTAGCTCCCCCTGCCATGAAGCATACAGGGGCCCCAGCTCCTACTTCCATGAAGCCTGCAGGGCCCCCAGCTCCCGCTCCCAAAAAGCCTGCAGGGGCCCCAGACCTCAGCTCCCAAGAAGCCTCCCCCTGCCATGAAACATACAGGGGCCCCAGCTCCTGCTTCCAAGAAGCCTGCAGGGGCCACAGCTCCCCCCCTCCCTCTGTGCTCTCCGATCGCAGTGTCAGTTAGGGGGAGGGGTGCCTGCAGTGCTTCTACTACAAGAAAAGATGAAGTGCTGTCCTGAAGACCAGGAAGGAAAAGAAAAAGACCTCTACATAGATAAGTATAGTGTGTAGTGTACAATGTGTGTGTAGTGTGCAATGTGTGTGTAGTGTGCAATGTGTGTGTAGTGTACAATGTGTGCAATGTGTGTGTAGTGTGCAATGTGTGCAATGTGTGTGTAGTGTGCAATGTGTGTGTAGTGTGCAATGTGTGTGTAGTGTGCAATGTGTGTGTAGTGTGCAATGTGTGTAGTGTGCAATGTGTGTGTAATGTGTGTGTAGTGTGCAATGTGTGTAGTGTACAATGTGTGCAATGTGTGTGTAGTGTGCAATGTGTGCAATGTGTGTGTAGTGTGCAATGTGTGTGTAGTGTGCAATGTGTGTGTAATGTGTGTGTACTGTGCAATGTGTGTGTAGTGTGCAATGTGTGTGTAATGTGCAATGTGTGTGTAGTGTGCAATGTGTGTGTAGTGTGCAATGTGTGTGTAGTGTGCAATGTGTGTGTAATGTGTGTGTAGTGTGCAATGTGTGTGTAGAGTGCAATGTGTGTAGTGTGCAATGTGTGTGTAGTGTGCAATGTGTGTGTAGTGTGCAATGTGTGTGTAGTGTACAATGTGTGCAATGTGTGTGTAGTGTGCAATGTGTGCAATGTGTGTGTAGTGTGCAATGTGTGTGTAGTGTGCAATGTGTGTGCAATGTGTGTGTAGTGTGCAATGTGTGTGTAGTGTGCAATGTGTGTGTAATGTGTGTGTAGTGTGCAATGTGTGTGTAGTGTGCAATGTGTGTAGTGTGCAATGTGTGTAATGTGTGTGTAGTGTGCAATGTGTGTGTAGTGTGCAATGTGTGTGTAGTGTGCAATGTGTGTAGTGTACAATGTGCGCAATGTGTGTGTAGTGTGCAATGTGTGCAATGTGTGTGTAGTGTGCAATGTGTGTGTAGTGTGCAATGTGTGTGCAGTGTGTGTGTAGTGTGCAATGTGTGTGTAGTGTGCAATGTGTGTGTAGTGTGCAATGTGTGTGTAGTGTACAATGTGTGTGTAGTGTGCAATGTGTGTGTAATGTGTGTGTAGTGTGCAGTGTGTGTGTAGTGTGCAATGTGTGTGTAGTGTGCAATGTGTGCAGTGTGCAATGTGTGTGTAATGTGTGTGTAATGTGTGTGTAGTGTGCAATGTGTGTGTAGTGTGCAATGTGTGTGTAGTGTGCAATGTGCGCAATGTGTGTGTAGTGTGCAATGTGTGCAATGTGTGTGTAGTGTGCAATGTGTGTGTAGTGTGCAATGTGTGTGTAATGTGTGTGTAGTGTGCAATGTGTGTGTAGTGTACAATGTGTGCAATGTGTGTGTAGTGTGCAATGTGTGTGTAGTGTGTAATGTGCAGCGTGTAATGTGTAATGTGCAGCGTGTAGCGTGTAATGTGCAGCGTGTAATGGGCAGCGTGTAATGTGCAGCGTGTAATGTGCAGCGTGTAATGTGCAGCGTGTAATGTGTAATGTTCAGCGTGTAATATGTAATGTGCAGCGTGTAATGTGTAATGTGCAGCGTGTAATATGTAATGTGCAGCATGTAATGTGCAGCGTGTAATGTGTAATGTGCAGAGTGTAATGTGTAATGTGTAATGTGCAGCTTCTAATGTGCAGTGTGTAATGTGCAGCGTGTAATATGTAATGTGCAGCGTGTAATGTGTAATGTGCAGCGTGTAATGTGTAATGTGCAGCATGTAATGTGCAGCGTGTAATGTGTAATGTGCAGAGTGTAATGTGTAATGTGTAATGTGCAGCTTCTAATGTGCAGTGTGTAATGTGCAGCGTGTAATGTGCAGCGTGTAATGAGTAATGTGCAGCGTGTAATGTGCAGCGTGTAATGTGCAATGTGTAATGTGCAGCTTGTAATGTGCAGCGTGTAATGTGTAATGTGCAGCGTGTAATGTGAAATGTGCAGCGTGTAATGTGCAATGTGTAATGTGCAGCTTGTAATGTGCAGCGTGTAATGTGCAGCGTGTAATGTGCAATGTGTAATGTGCAGCGTGTAATGTGCAGCGTGCAGCGTGTAATGTGCAGCGTGTAATGTGTAATGTGCAGCATGTAATGTGCAGTGAGTAATGTGTAATGTGCAGCGTGTAATGTGCAGCGTGTAATGTGTAATGTGCAGCGTGTAATGTGTAATGTGCAGCATGTAATGTGTAATGTGCAGCGTGTAATGTGCAGCGTGTAATGTGTATTGTGCAGCGTGTAATGTGTAATGTGCAGCATGTAATGTATAATGTGCAGCGTGTAATGTGTAATGTGCAGCGTGTAATGTGCAATGTGTAATGTGTAATGTGCAGAGTGTAATGTGCAGCGTGTAATGTGCAGAATGTAATGTGCAGTGAAAGAGGGGAGACACAGCATGCGAGGGACTATATTTATGGGGGATATATATATTTATATTACAGTCTGCAACTTCAACCTTCATAATATATATATATACAGCAGTATGTGTTAAAGAGGGCCCACTGAGACTCTTTCGCCCGGGGCCCGCAGAAACCTGGAGCACATTGCCAGAGACCGCAGTGCACGGCCAGCAGCTGCATTGTTTGGCTGCCAGCCCTGACAGCGTGTATGCTGTGGGGAGCAGAGAGAGCACTGTCTGCAGCCGGGACTTCCTCACACAGCAGGCAGTGCCAGAGCGAGGATGAGGTGTGTGGGCGGGGACAGCACGTGAAGTCCTGCATCCCACATGAAGAGCAGACAGAGCTGCAACAACAGTGTGGAAGTAGATGAAGTATGTGTGCCCCCCAGCAATAGCTGCAACAATCAGTGTGCCTCCCCCAGCAGCAGCCATATGTCTCCCCCTTGGCACCAGCAATATGTGCCCCCCCCCTTCCTTAGCAGCAACATCACTGTGCTCCTTCAGCTGCAGCAATAAACAATATGTGTGCCCCCAAGAAGAAGCTGCAGCAATCAGTGTGCCTCCCCCAGCAGCAGCCATATGTCTCTCCTTTAGCACCAGCAATATGTGCCCCCCCGTAGCAGCAACATTCAGTGTGCTGTCCCCCCAGCAGCAACAATATGTGTGTGTACCCGTGCAACATGGAGGGGGTCCGTCCTGTGCAGCATGGAGGGGGCCCTGTGCAACATGCAGGGGATCCTGTGCAACATGGAGGGGGTCATGTGGTGGTATATACAATACAGTGGTGGTGTTACTATGTGGAGGGCACAGTGCTGGTATTACTATGTGGAGGGCACAGTGTTGGTATTACTATGTGGAGGACACAGTGGTGGTATTACTATGTGGAGGGCACAATGGTGATATTACTATGTGGAGGGCACAGTGTTGGTATTACTATGTGGAGGACACAGTGGTGGTATTACTATGTGGAGGGCACAGTGGTGGTATTACTATGTGGAGGGCACAGTGGTGGTATTACTATGTGGAGGGCACAGTGGTGGTATTACTCTGTGGAGGGCACAGTGGTGACATTATTATGTGGGGCAGTAATAGGAGCGCTGTTTTTGTACCACGCAGCATGTGCAGTAATAGGGACAGCAGCAACGGCTCAGTATTGGGGGATCAGTAGGATGAGGAGTTTGTCCAGTTTGGGAATAGATCGGGCTGGAAATGTGAGATGTCAGATGTGTCTTTGTTGTAATCTATGTAGATGGCTGGAGAAGTTGTCATGTCCGTCTGGGAATCTAGAATGGGGGAACATGAGGGCCCAAGACGTTATTACTATATGGGGGCCAGAATGAGGAACATACATTATTGGTTTACGGTGGGAAGTGGGGACATATTTACTGTAGGGGCCAATCAGGCGACATCATTACTGCTGTAATATAATTTACTTTTCAATGAGGGGAACCAAAGGGAGGCCTTGTTACTGTGCAAGGTGGCACGATGTCGCTTTTTTGGTCGTTTGATGTAGTGTAGAAATCTTGGGAAAAGTGTGGAATGTGCTATGGAAGTGATCAGTTTTATACAGTAGATAACTGTGTTATTTTCTGCAGAGATGAGTCCTGGCTAGAAGACGTGATATTTGTCTGCGACAGAGGAAGAAGAAACCTGAAGATGAAGGACTTCACCAAGATACATCTCTGGTGAGTAGGTGTATTACCCATCCACGCACACTATACACTATGTACAGAGCTCCTCTGTATAATGTCACTGGGGATCTCTGCATCACCTGTACACTGACACTATATACTGAGCTCCTGTATATAATGTCACTGGTGTTGTCTGCATCACCTGTACACTGACACTATATACAGAGCTCCTGTGTATAATGTCACTGGGGATCTCTGCATCACCTGTACACTGACACTATATACAGAGCTCCTGTGTATAATGTCACTGGGGATCTCTGCATCACCTGTACACTGACACTATATACAGAGCTCCTGTATATAATGTCACTGGTGTTCTCTGCATCACCTGTACACTGACACTATATACAGAGCTCCTGTGTATAATGTCACCGGGGATCTCTGCATCACCTGTACACTGACACTATATACAGAGCTCCTGTGTATAATGTCACTGGGGATCTCTGCATCACCTGTACACTGACACTATATACAGAGCTCCTGTGTATAATGTCACTGGTGTTCTCTGCATCACCTGTACACTGACACTATATACAGAGCTCCTGTGTATAATGTCACTGGGGATCTCTGCATCACCTGTACACTGACACTATATACAGAGCTCCTGTGTATAATGTCACTGGGGATCTCTGCATCACCTGTACACTGACACTATATACAGAGCTCCTGTGTATAATGTTAATCACTGTATTTACACTGACCAAATTTACAGAGCTTTTTTTAATCTTCATTATTGTAGTATTATTGGTCACTATTCACACTGAAGAAGAAACAGCTGGGCACCACAGAGTACTGACATGTAGTAGTAGGTCTGGCACCAAACTTGTGGTTTATCAGGTAAGAGGAGAGGGGAAGGAGCAGACGACGGCAAACCATTTTGAGCTGGGTGGTACTTCTATGGGTTGACCGGATTTTATTGGTCACTATGTTGTGGTATTATGTGCTCTGGTCATGCGTTGTGTATTTGTCCCTTGAATGTGGAATTATTCAATTACAATGTGTCGGTTATATGTGGTCTTATCATGGTGTGGCAGTATTTATACCTTGCACGTGGTAGTATTTGATCACAGTTTAGTAGTAATATGTGCTCAGATCACAGTGTGGTGGTATGTCTCCTTTATATGTGGTATTTCTGGTCTTGGTATAGGGATTGTGGTTGATTATTAGTTTTTTTCTGATATCAATAAGGGGAAAATTCTTTATTTCCAGTAGATATTAAAAACTTGGTTGCTTCAGTATTTATAAGACAGAAGCAGGAGATGGTGAGAAATGCAGAACATATGACCTCTGATTGCTCCATTCCTGGTTTTGTCTTACAAATACCGAGGTAAAAAATTCACCAAATACTCAGTGTGTGCACATGGCCTAAGGATGTGATGAGGTATTAGTTGGTGGGGGTACGACTGCTGAATGTGCAGCTTTTATCCCCATTATGTGTCCAAAAAATAGAAAAATATCCAGCACAGAGTCTTGAGATCTAGATCCTTAAAAATTCATTATATTAGAAAAGTATTAAAAAGCACATTTACATCAATGTCCTTAAAGACAGTCCTTAGTCCTAGGTTTGTTTTGTCCCCATTAGACTGGAGGTGATGTACAGCTCGCCCATGATCCCTTCACTCCCTCAGTGGCTGTGAGCGCTGTGTTTGCCTTTTTCTGGGAGCTCTAATGATAATGAATGGAGCCGCGGTCACATCATTACCGGCCGCTGCAGTTAATAAAAGGGGTAAAAGTGCCACATTCTTCCGATGATGTGGTATTGATTGGTCGGATTCCACCAATAACTAAGTGATCACCTGTCGAACCTGACGATTGTTGGTAACTTGTTTTCACCAAAGTATCCCTTTAATGTACACTACAGTAATGGTACATCGCAGTAATGGTGAGCGCAGAGTGATGTACAGGAGTAACCACTATAATGGGTATAACGGCTAACAGGTATTTGCATATAGCGGGTGAGTGGGCCCCTGGAGTCAATTTCCCTGGTGGGCCCCAGACACCCCAGTCCGACCCTGGTCACTCCTCCTGCATCTCCCTAGGTGTGTACACAACCCACTGCTGTGCCACCACCGTGAGTGCCGATCAATGACCCGACTAACAAGCTAAGTACCATTATACTACTATACTTGATATATCAATTGATACGCTGTGTTGCTCATACCAGGTCCACAGAGCGACCGCTCCTGACTGCCATAGGCACTGTGACCAATACTCAGCCAAAAGAGGCTACATTCAAGTACAGTATCTCTCATGGTAATGTCTATATTGTACACTAATCACCAATACCTCACCTATAGGGGCTCTACCAGGCTATACAAACAGCTTTCTTTGTAACATGGGATTATAGTTACACTGTACACTTTATCTGTATAACAACTACACTCAACATAGAGTACTATATCCACCATAACACTATCTTGCTCCTACTATTGTCCGCTATCCCTCATTTGATCTAACATACAATCTTCTCTGCTAGGCATACTCTGTACCCTGTACGGGACCATAAGGGATACATCGTGCTACTGAAACTCAAACTATTCTAAGGGTAGGCTTGCTCTTTTATTGGTTTTGCTTCTATCTCTACCTATGCTTTATGTACTACTGATTCTTACCCCTAACCTATTAGAACCTTTCTACCCTGTTTCTCATGTTTTGGATTTTCCAGACCATAAGTAGCTCTGGACTTCTCTTGGCATCCTTGCTAAGGACATCTCCAGTAACTAGACATTAGATGTACTGGACATTACGTGTATATTCTTTGTAAATATAATGTAAATATGTAACACTTGTAAAGATTGAGCACCTGATTGTATATATTTCTATCTTTCCAGCGATATTTGTGATCAAGGACCTAATCGTCCGAAACGTCATACTGTCGCAATTCTAACAAGAGCACCTTCCAAATAAACATTCACTAATAAGCAAAAAGACTAGAAGTGTGTGTGTGCAGTGATTCTAACAGACTTTAATCCATTGTACATATTCCCCTTTTACTTGTGTGGGCCCGGGACACGGTCCGGACCAGGACCTCCGTGACATCCCCCCGCAGCGACCCGGTCCGGTACCGAGTACCCCGTCCCAGTGGGCTCTACATGTACTGTACAGTAGGGTCATCATACTGTGCCTGTGGAGGAATTCACTGTGGGGGGATCACACAGTGTTTTGGGGGCATGTTTGTTGGAATCATACTTTATGGCTGCAAAGAAAGGGGAATCAAGAGGCTTCAGTAGCAACACATGTGCAAAATACTGATGAGACAGCCACTCACAACCAACCAATTCATGGATGGGGCAATGGCTCGGTATTAATATTGCACATGGATAAGACTTGTATAGGGCGCTGACACTTGCATGAAGTGCACTGAACCCAGCTTACAGCCTATTAGTGATGCCCATACTATTAGTGCTGGACAGCCCCCCTATTCTATCAGTGCACCCCACTACCCCTAATTTACAAGGCCAACATAGATGGAATTGTGTGCATTCACAGAAATATATACGTTTCCCCTAAAATAAGTTGGGGGGGTGGCGGGGAATTGCATGGGAATATAGGGACTTGCAAGGGGATGATGGAAAAATTAGACATCCCCTGAAAATAAGGCAGTGCATTTTTTGGAGCAAAAAGCAATATGAGTGTTATGTGTTATTTTCAGGGAAACAGGGTATATAAACTGTGCAAAACAATGTATACCATAAATATGAGGTATTGGTCGATATTTTGGCCAACATACACAAGCTTGCAACTCTGCGTCAAGGGTCCTCATAGTCTTGTGAGTCCCTGTTCTAAAATGTAAAGCCAAACCACAGAAAAAGGAACTTAATTAAATTCCTCTCAAACTCATAAGTTCAATTTTCAAAAAGAATATACATAATAAATTTATCAGGGATTGGTCAATATTTTGGCCAAAATACACAAAGCTCGCAACCCGCGTCAAGGGTCCTCATAGTCTTGCGAGTCCCTATCCTAAATTAAAAGCAAAGTCAAAGGAATTAATATTTCTGTGGCTTTGCTTTCAATTCACCCCATTTAACTAAAATATGTACAATGCTGCCACCTAAATATTGGGATCAGTTTAAGGCTGTCAGCTCATTAAGGCTTCTTAGGAACCCTGGCCGACAACCTTAAAACTCAACACAGTTACAGTTTCAATTGCATTATGGTTGTAAGACACGTCCATCATGTTCAACCTAAAGCTAATTTCTTGATCCAGAGGAAGGCGAATAAGACATGAGGCAAATTGCTAATTGCCCCATATTCCTTCCTGATTCCATGTATGGCAATCAGACTACTTCCCTGGATCAGGTCCCTAGGACATATACAGTGATGTGAAAAAGTGCCACTTTCCTAGGTATTTATCATATTTGTCTTGCGTACTTTACAACTTTGGTAATCAAATAGTCGGTTACCTGAAAAATGCCCACAAGCAACCCTGACCCAAATACTTGGCACCGGTCAGACAGTCTGCTTGGTCAGACATTGGGCACCGATCGGGCTCTGTGCACTGATCAGATACACTGTGCATCAGTGAGACACTGTGCAAGAGTCATACACTGTTCAGGGTCATACACAATTCAGAGTCATACACTGTTAAGGGTCGAACACTCTTGCATCGGGCTTGGACACTGTACAGTGGTCTCGGACACTGTGCAGCGGTCGGACACTCTGCATCAGTCAGACACTGTGCAAGGGTCATACACTGTTCAGAGTCATAAACTGTTGAGGGTCGGATAATGTGCACCGGTCGGACACTATGCACCGGTCAGACACTATGCGCCGGTTGGATACACTCTGCACCGGTAGGACACTGTGCACTGTTCTCGGATACTGGCACTGGTCTCGGACACTGTGGACGGGTCAGACACTGTGGATTGGTCAGACACTGTGCACGGTCAGACACTGTGCATCGTCTTTGACACTGTGGACCAGTTTTGGACACTGTGCACCAGTTTTGGACACTGTGCACTGGTCTCAGATACTGTGCACTGGTCTCGGATACTGTGCATCGGTCTCGGACACTGAACACCGGTCTCGGACACTGAACACCAGGTCTCGGACACTGAAGCACCGGTCTCGGACACTGAGCACCGGTCTCGGACACTGAGCACTGGTCTCGGACACTGAGCACCGGTCTCGGACACTGAGCACCGGTCTCGGACACTGAGCACCAGTCTCGGACACTGAGCACCGGTCTCGGACACTGGCACCAGTCTCGGACACTGTGCACAGTCTCGGACACTGAGCACCCGTCTCGGACACTGTGCACTGGTCTCAGACACCATGCACGATCTCGGACACTTGTGCACTCGTTGAACAGTGTGCATGGGTCTCGGACACTGTGCATGGGTCTCGGACACTGCACAGGTCCCGGACACTGTGCACGAGTTTCGGACACTGTGCACGAGTTTCTGACACTGTGCACAGTCTCGGACACTGTACATGGATCTCGGACACTGTGCACGGATCTCGGACACTGTGCACCTGTCAAACGTATGCACCGATTAGTCCACTGTGCATCAGTCTCGGACACTGTGCACTGGTCCGGACACTGTGGACGGTCAGACACTAGTACCGGTCTCGGACACTGTCATCGGTCTCGGACACTGTGCATCGGTCTCGGACACTGTGCATCGGTCTCGGACACTAGTGCACGGTCGGACAATTGTGCATGAGTTGGACCACTTATGGCATGGGTTGGGAACTTGTGCATGAATCGGACACTTGTGCACGGGTCAGAGGATGTGCACCAGTGTCGGACACTTGTGCACTGGTTGGACACTGTGCATGGGTCTCGTACACTGTGCACGGTTCTCGAACACTGTGTACGGGTCTTGGACACTGTGCACGGATCTCGGACACTGTGCACCGGTCAAACAGTATGCACCGATTAGTCCACTGTGCATCAGTCTCGGACACTGTCACTAGTCCCGGACACTGTAGACGGGTCAGACACTAGGTACCGGTCTCGGACACTGTGCACGGTTCTCGAACACTGTGCACGGGTCTTGGACACTTGTGCAGGTGTCGGACACTTATGCACGGGTCGAACACTTGCGCACGGGTCGGACACTTGCGCACGGGTCGGACACTTGCGCACGGGTCGGACACTTGCGCACGGGTCGGACACTTGCGCACGGGTCGGACACTTGCGCACAGGTCTCGGGCACTGTGCATGGATCTTGGACACTGTGCACTGATCAAACAGTATGCACCGATTTGTCACTGTGCACTGGTCCCGGACACTGTGGATGGGTCGGACACTAGGCACTGGTCTCGGACACTGTGCACCAGTCTAGGACATTGTGCATCGATCTCGGGCATTGCACACTGGTCTCGGACACTGTGCATAGGTCTCGGACACTGCACTGTTCCTGGACACTGTGGACGGGTCAGACACTGTGTGTTTGTCAAACACTGTGCACGGGTCAGACACTGTGCATCATCTTGGACACTGTGGACCAGTCTTGGACATTGTGCACCAGTTTTGGAAACTGTCCACTGGTCTCAGATACTGTGCACCGGTCTCGGACACTGTGGACCAGTCTTGGACTCTGTGCTCTTGTCTCAGACACTGTGCACGGTCTCGGACACTGTACACCAGTCTTGGACACTTGTGCACTGGTTGAACACTGTTCACGGGTCTCGGACACTGTGCACGGGTCTCGGACACTGTGCACGGGTCTCGGACACTGTGCACGGGTCTCGGACACTGTGCACGGGTCTCGGACACTGTGCACGGGTCTCGGACACTGTGCACGGGTCTCGGACACTGTGCACGGGTCTCGGACACTGTGCACGGGTCTCAAACATGTGCACTGGTCAAACAGTATGCACCGATAGGTCACTGTGCATCGGCCTCGGACACTGTGCACGGGTCTCGGACACTGTGCACGGGTCTCGGACACTGTGCACGGGTCTCGGACACTGTGCACGGGTCTCGGACACTGTGCACGGGTCTCGGACACTGTGCACGTGTCTCGGACACTGTGCACGGGTCTCGGACACTGTGCACGGGTCTCAAACACTGTGCACTGGTCAAACAGTATGCACCGATAGGTCACTGTGCATCGGCCTCGGACACTGTGCACGGGTCTCGGACACTGTGCACGGGTCTCGGACACTGTGCACGGGTCTCGGACACTGTGCACGGGTCTCGGACACTGTGCACGGGTCTCGGACACTGTGCACGGGTCTCGGACACTGTGCACGGGTCTCGGACACTGTGCACGGGTCTCAAACACTGTGCACTGGTCAAACAGTATGCACCGATAGGTCACTGTGCATCAGCCTCGGACACTGTGCACTGGTCGCGGACACTGTGCACAGGTCCTCGGACACTGTACACGGATCTCGGACACTGTGCACTGTCAAACAGTATGCACCGATTAGTCCACTGTGCATCAGTCTCGGACACTGTGCACTGGTTCCGGACACTGTGGACGGGTCAGACACTAGGTACCGGTCTCGGACACTGTGCATCGGTCTCGGACACTGTGCATCGGTCTCGGACACTGTGCATCGGTCTCGGACACTGTGCATCGGTCTCGGACACTTGTGCATCGGTCTCGGACACTTGTGCACGGGTCGGACAATTGTGCATGAGTTGGACACTTATGCATGGATTGGAAACTTGTGCATGAATCGGACACTTGTGCACGGGTCAGAGGATGTGCACCAGTGTCGGACACTTGTGCACTGGTTGGACACTGTGCATGGGTCTCGTACACTGTGCACGGTTCTCGAACACTGTGTACGGGTCTTGGACACTGTGCACGGATCTCGGACACTGTGCACCGGTCAAACAGTATGCACCGATTAGTCCACTGTGCATCAGTCTCGGACACTGTGCACTAGTCCCGGACACTGTAGACGGGTCAGACACTAGGTACCGGTCTCGGACACTGTGCACGGTTCTCGAACACTGTGCACGGGTCTTGGACACTTGTGCAGGGGTCGGACACTTGTGCACAGGTCGGACACTTGCGCACTGGGTCGGACACTTGCGCACGGGTCGGACACTTGCGCACGGGTCGGACACTTGCGCACGGGTCGGACACTTGTGCACGGGTCGGACACTTGTGCACGGGTCGGACACTTGCGCACGGGTCGGACACTTGCGCACAGGTCTCGGGCACTGTGCACGGGTCTTAGACACTGTGCATGGATCTTGGACACTGTGCACTGATCAAACAGTATGCACCGATTTGTCACTGTGCACTGGTCCCGGACACTGTGGATGGGTCGGACACTAGGCACTGGTCTCGGACACTGTGCACCAGTCTAGGACATTGTGCATCGATCTCGGGCATTGCACACTAGTCTCGGACACTGTGCATAGGTCTCGGACACTGCACTGTTCCTGGACACTGTGGACGGGTCGGACACTGTGTGTTTGTCAAACACTGTGCACGGGTCAGACACTGTGCATCATCTTGGACACTGTGGACCAGTCTTGGACACTGTGCACCAGTTTTGGAAACTGTCCACTGGTCTCAGATACTGTGCACCGTCTTGGACACTGTGGACCAGTCTTGGACTCTGTGCTCTTGTCTCAGACACTGTGCACCGTCTCGGACACTGTACACCAGTCTTGGACACTTGTGCACTGGTTGAACACTGTTCACGGGTCTCGGACACTGTGCACGGGTCTCGGACACTGTGCACGGGTCTCGGACACTGTGCACGGGTCTCGGACACTGTGCACGGGTCTCGGACACTGTGCACGGGTCTCGGACACTGTGCACGGGTCTCGGACACTGTGCACGGGTCTCGGACACTGTGCACGGGTCTCGGACACTGTGCACGGGTCTCGGACACTGTGCACGGGTCTCGGACACTGTGCACGGGTCTCGGACACTGTGCACGGGTCTCAAACACTGTGCACTGGTCAAACAGTATGCACCGATAGGTCACTGTGCATCGGCCTCGGACACTGTGCACGGGTCTCGGACACTGTGCACGGGTCTCGGACACTGTGCACGGTCTCGGACACTGTGCACGGGTCTCGGACACTGTGCACGGGTCTCGGACACTGTGCACGGGTCTCGGACACTGTGCACGTGTCTCGGACACTGTGCACGGGTCTCGGACACTGTGCACGGGTCTCAAACACTGTGCACTGGTCAAACAGTATGCACCGATAGGTCACTGTGCATCGGCCTCGGACACTGTGCACGGGTCTCGGACACTGTGCACGGGTCTCGGACACTGTGCACGGGTCTCGGACACTGTGCACGGGTCTCGGACACTGTGCACGGGTCTCGGACACTGTGCACGGGTCTCGGACACTGTGCACGGGTCTCGGACACTGTGCACGGGTCTCGGACACTGTGCACGGGTCTCAAACACTGTGCACTGGTCAAACAGTATGCACCGATAGGTCACTGTGCATCAGCCTCGGACACTGTGCACTGGTCGCGGACACTGTGCACAGGTCTCGGACACTGTACACGGATCTCGGACACTGTGCACCTGTCAAACAGTATGCACCGATTAGTCCACTGTGCATCAGTCTCGGACACTGTGCACTGGTTCCGGACACTGTGGACGGTCAGACACTAGGTACCGGTCTCGGACACTGTGCATCGGTCTCGGACACTGTGCATCGGTCTCGGACACTGTGCATCGGTCTCGGACACTGTGCATCGGTCTCGGACACTTGTGCATCGGTCTCGGACACTTGTGCACGGGTCGGACAATTGTGCATGAGTTGGACACTTATGCATGGATTGGAAACTTGTGCATGAATCGGACACTTGTGCACGGGTCAGAGGATGTGCACCAGTGTCGGACACTTGTGCACTGGTTGGACACTGTGCATGGGTCTCGTACACTGTGCACGGTTCTCGAACACTGTGTACGGGTCTTGGACACTGTGCACGGATCTCGGACACTGTGCACCGGTCAAACAGTATGCACCGATTAGTCCACTGTGCATCAGTCTCGGACACTGTGCACTAGTCCCGGACACTGTAGACGGGTCAGACACTAGGTACCGGTCTCGGACACTGTGCACGGTTCTCGAACACTGTGCACGGGTCTTGGACACTTGTGCAGGGGTCGGACACTTGTGCACAGGTCGGACATCCTGATGCGCACGGGTCGGACACTTGCGCACGGGTCGGACACTTGCGCACGGGTCGGACACTTGTGCACGGGTCGGACACTTGTGCACGGGTCGGACACTTGCGCACGGGTCGGACACTTGCGCACAGGTCTCGGGCACTGTGCACGGGTCTTAGACACTGTGCATGGATCTTGGACACTGTGCACTGATCAAACAGTATGCACCGATTTGTCACTGTGCACTGGTCCCGGACACTGTGGATGGGTCGGACACTAGGCACTGGTCTCGGACACTGTGCACCAGTCTAGGACATTGTGCATCGATCTCGGGCATTGCACACTAGTCTCGGACACTGTGCATAGGTCTCGGACACTGCACTGTTCCTGGACACTGTGGACGGGTCGGACACTGTGTGTTTGTCAAACACTGTGCACGGGTCAGACACTGTGCATCATCTTGGACACTGTGGACCAGTCTTGGACACTGTGCACCAGTTTTGGAAACTGTCCACTGGTCTCAGATACTGTGCACCGGTCTTGGACACTGTGGACCAGTCTTGGACTCTGTGCTCTTGTCTCAGACACTGTGCACCGGTCTCGGACACTGTACACCAGTCTTGGACACTTGTGCACTGGTTGAACACTGTTCACGGGTCTCGGACACTGTGCACGGGTCTCGGACACTGTGCACGGGTCTCGGACACTGTGCACGGGTCTCGGACACTGTGCACGGGTCTCGGACACTGTGCACGGGTCTCGGACACTGTGCACGGGTCTCGGACACTGTGCACGGGTCTCAGACACTGTGCACTGGTCAAACAGTATGCACCGATAGGTCACTGTGCATCGGCCTCGGACACTGTGCACTGGTCGCGGACACTGTGCATAGGTCTCGAACACTGCACTGTTCCTGGACACTGTGGACGGGTCGGACACTGTGTGTTGGTCAGACACTGTGCACAGGTCAGACATTGTGCATCATCTTGGACACTGTGGACCAGTCTTGGACTCTGTGCTCTTGTCGCAGACACTGTGCACGGGTCTCGGACACTGTGCACGGGTCTCGGACACTGTGCACGGGTCTCGGACACTGTGCACGGGTCTCGGACACTGTGCACGGGTCTCAAACACTGTGCACTGGTCAAACAGTATGCACCGATAGGTCACTGTGCATCGGCCTCGGACACTGTGCACGGGTCTCGGACACTGTGCACGGGTCTCGGACACTGTGCACGGGTCTCGGACACTGTGCACGGGTCTCGGACACTGTGCACGGGTCTCGGACACTGTGCACGGTTCTCGGACACTGTCCACGGGTCAAACAGTATGCACCGATTGGACACTGTGCACTGGTCCTCGACACTGTGGATGGGTTGGACACTCTGCACTGGTTTCGGGTACTGTGCACTCGTGTCGGACGCTGTGCACGGGTCGGACGCTGTGCATCGGTCTCGGACACTGTGCACCAGTCTCAGATACTTGTGCAGGGGTCAGACACTTGGGCACAGGTCAGACACTTGGGCACGGGTCGGACACTTGTGCACGGGTCGGACACTTGTGCACGGGTCGGACACTTGTGCACGGGTCGGACACTTGTGCACGGGTCGGACACTTGTGCACGGGTCGGACACATGTGCAAGGGTCGGACACTTGTACACGGATCGGACACGTGCACAGGTCGGACACGTGCACAGGTCGGACTCTTGTGCACGGGTCTCGGACACTGTACACGGGTCTCGGACACTGTGCATCAGCCTCGGACACTGTGCACCGATCTCGGACACTGTGCACTGGTCCTGGACAGTGTGGACGGATCGGACACTGTGCATCGTTCTTGGACACTGTGCATCATTCTTGGACACTGTGCACCGGTGTCGGACGCTGTGCATGGGTTGGACTCTGTGCATGGGCCAGACGCTTGTGCACGGGTCGGACACTTGTGCACGGGTCGGACACTTGTGCACGGGTCGGACACTTGTGCACGGGTCTCGGAAACTTGTGCACGGGTCTCGGAAACTTGTGCACGGGTCTCGGAAACTTGTGCACGGGTCTCGGAAACTTGTGCACGGGTCTCGGACGCTGGGCACCGATCTCGGACGTTGTGCACCCATCTCGGACGCTGTGCACGGGTCGGACACTTGTGCACGGGTCGGACGCTGTGCACGGGTCGGACGCTGTGCACGGGTCGGACACTTGTGCACGGGTCGGACACTTGTGCACGGGTCGGACGCTTGTGCACGGGTCGGACACTTGTGCACGGGTCGGACACTTGTGCACGGGTCGGACTCTTGTGCACGGGTCTCGGAAACCTGTGCACGGGTCTCGGAAACCTGTGCACGGGTCTCGGAAACTTGTGCACGGGTCTCGGAAACTTGTGCACGGGTCTCGGAAACTTGTGCACTGGTCGGACACTTCTGCACTGGTCTCGAACACTGTGCACGGGTCTTGGACACTGTGCATCGGCCTCGGACACTGTGCACTGGTCCCAGACACTGTGGACGGATCGGACACTCTGCACTGACTTCGGATACTGTGCACTGATCTCGGACACTGTCCACGGGTCAAACAGTATGCACCGATTGGACATTGTGCACTGGTCCTCGACACTGTGGACGGGTTCGACACTGTGCACTGGTTTCGGACACTGTGCACCAGTGTCGGACACTGTGCACCGGTGTCGGACACTGTGCACGTCGTGTCGGATGCTGTGCATGGGTCGGATGCTGTGCATCGGTCTCGGACACTGTGCACCAGTCTCAGACACTTGTGCAGGGGTCAGACACTTGGGCACGGGTCAGACACATGTGCAAGGGTCGGACTCTTGTGCACGGGTCGGACTCTTGTGCACGGGTCGGACTCTTGTGCACGGGTCGGACTCTTGTGCACGGGTCGGACCTTGTGCACGGGTCAAACAGTATGCACCGATTGGACCCTGTGGACGAGTTGGACACTAGGCACTGGTTTAGGATACTGTGCACTCGTGTCGGACGCTGTGCACGGGTCGGACACTGTGCATCGGTCTCGGACACTGTGCACCAGTCTCAGACACTTGTGCAGGGGTCAGACACTTGGGCACGGGTCAGACACATGTGCAAGGGTCGGACTCTTGTGCACGGGTCGGACTCTTGTGCACGGGTCGGACTCTTGTGCACGGGTCGGACTCTTGTGCACGGGTCGGACCTTTATGCACGGGTCGGACTCTTGTGCACGGGTCGGACTCTTGTGCACGGGTCTCGGACACTGTGCACGGGTCTCGGACACTGTGCACGGGCCTCGGACACTGTGCACGGGCCTCGGACACTGTGCACGGGCCTCGGACACTGTGCACGGGTCTCGGACACTGTGCACGGGTCTCGGACACTGTGCACGGATCTCGGACACATGTCCACGGTCAAACAGTATGCACTGATTGGACACTGTGCACTGGTCCTCGACACTGTGGATGGGTTGGACACTGCACTGGTTTCGGATACTGTGCACCAGTCTCAGACACTTGTGCAGGGGTCAGACACTTGTGCAGGGGTCAGACACTTGTGCAGGGGTCAGACACTTGGGCACGGGTCAGACACTTGGGCACGGGTCAGACACTTGGGCACGGGTCAGACACTTGGGCACGGGTCAGACACTTGGGCACGGGTCAGACACATGTGCAAGGGTCGGACACTTGTACACGGATCGGACAAATGTGCACAGGTCGGACTCTTGTACACGGGTCTCGAACACTGTACACGGGTCTCGGACACTGTGCATCAGCCTCGGACACTGTGCATCAGCCTCGGACACTGTGCACCGATCTCGGACACTGTGCACTGGTCCTGGACACTGTGAACGGATCGGACACTGTGCACCGATCTCGGACACTGTGCACCGATCTTGGACACTGTGCATCGTTCTTGGACACTGTGCACCGGTGTCGGACGCTGTGCACTGGTCCCAGACACTGTGGACGGATCGGACACTCTGCACTGATCTCGGACACTGTGCACTGATCTCGGACACTGTCCACGGGTCAAACAGTAATGCACCGATTGGACATTGTGCACTGGTCCTCGACACTGTGGATGGGTTCGACACTGTGCACTGGTTTCGGACACTGTGCACCAGTGTCGGACACTGTGCACCGGTGTCGGACACTGTGCACCAGTGTCGGAACTGTGCACCGGTGTCGGACACTGTGCACTCGTGTCGGATACTGTGCATGGTCGGACGCTGTGCATCGGTCATCGGACACTATGCACCAGTCTCAGACACTTGTGCAGGGTCAGACACTTGTGCAGGTCAGACACTGTGGCACGGGTCAGACAACTGTGAATGGTCGGACACTTGTGACACGGTCAGACACTGTGCACAGGTTGGACTCTGTGCACTGCTCGGACACTGCAGAGTCTCGGACACTGTGCACAGCTGGATGTGCTCGCTCGGACACTGTGCACTGTCCAGACATGTGACATCGGACACTGTGCACCAATCTCGGACACTGTGCACGATCCGGCTGTCTATCGGATCCTGTGCACCGATCTGACTGTCACGGGTCCGGAACTTGGGACACGGTCTCGACACTTGTCACGGGCTCGGACACTGTGCACGGTCCTCGGACACTGAGCACGGCTCGGACACTGTGCACCGGCCGGACACTGTGACGGTCAGACACTCGTGCACGATCTCGGACACTTGTGCACTGATCTCGGACTCTGTGCACGGTCTCGGAACACTGTGCACGGTCTCGGACACTGTGCACGGTCCCAGACATTGGCACCGATTTCGGACACTGTGCACAGGTCTGGACACTGTGCACTGGTCTCGACACTGTGCACGTCGTTCGGACACTGTCCACGGGTCAAACAGTATGCACGATTTGGACACTGTGCACTGGTCCTCGACACTGTGGATGGGGGACACTGGCACGGTTCGAACTGTGCACCAGTCTAGACACTTGTGCAGGGTCGACTTGTGCACGGTCGACCTTGTGCAGGGTCGACACTGTGCACGATGTCGGACACTGGCACGGGTCAGACACTTGTGCACGGGTTCGACACTGGCACGGTTCAGGACACTGTGCAAGGGTCCGGACACTTGTACACGGATCGGACAATATTGCACAGTTCGACCTCTGTGCACGGGTTCGACACTGTGACAGGGTCCGACACTGTGCATCAGTCGACACTGTGCAAAGGTCGGACTACTGTCACGGATCTCGGACACTGTGCACGGTTGGTCCTGGCACTGTTGAACGGATCGGACACTGTGCACCGATCTCGGACACTGTGCATGGTCTTCTGGACACTGTGCACGAGTCTCTGGACACTGTGCACCGGTGTCGGAACCTGTGCACTGGTCCGGACACTGTGACGGATCGGACACTCTGCACTGATCTCGGACACTTTGCACTGATCTCGGACACTGTCCACGGGTCAAACAGTATGCACCGATTGACATGTGCACTGGTCCTCGACACTGTGGACGGGTTCGACACTGTGCATGGTTCTCGGACACTGTGCACCATGTCTGACACTTGTGCACGGGTCAGACACTGGCTCGGGTCAGACACATGTGCAACGGGTCGGACACTGTACACTCGTTCGATACATGTGCACGGTCGGACTGCTTGTGCATCGGTCTCGACACTGTGCACTCAGCCTCAGACACTTGTGCAGGGTCAGACACTTGGCACAGGTCAGACACTTGTGCAAGGTCAGACACTTGTAGCACGGTCGGACACTGTGCACGGTTGGACCTGTGCAGGGTCTCGGACACTGTGCACGAGTCTCTGAACACTATGTGCACGAGTCTCGGACACTGTGCATCGGCTCGGACACTGTGCACGGTCGGACACTGTGTACACGATCTCGGACACTGTGCACCGAGCCTCGGACACTGTGCACCGATCTCGGAACTGTGCACCGTCTCGGACGCTGTGCACCGCTCTGGACCTGTGCACCGTCTCGGACACTGTGCACGGCTCTCGGACCTTGTGCACGGGCATCGGACGCTGTGCACCGGCTCGGACGCTGTGCACGTCGTCGGACGCTGTGCACGGGTCGGACACTTGTGCACGGGTCGGACACTTGTGCACGGTCGGAACCTTGTGCACGGGTCGGACCATTGTGCACGGGTCGGACCACTTGTGCACGGGTCGGAACACTTGTACCGTCTCGGACACTTGCACGGGTCGACACTGTGCACGGGTCGGACTTTGCACCAGTCGGACTGTGTGCACGGGTCTCGGAACACTTGTGCACGGGTCTGGAACTTGTGCACGGGTCTCGGAACACTTGTGCACGGGTCGGACACTTGTGCACGGGTCGGACACTTGTGCATGGGTCGGTTTAATATTACTAGAACTCTGTTGCACTTTCCAAAATTCTTCTAAACTTCTGATTTAGTATTTGTGTCCTCTATGTTAGAGAAGCACTAAGTGGAGCTGTTGTGCTAGATGGACTGATCTGTCACAGTGTCATCACTTGGTTATGTCTCAGCGTTCATGCTGTGCCTCTGATAAGTTAGACAGCACAAACAGTAGTATTATCTGTTATGGATTAGAACCTTATCATGCCTCCACATGGTTCATCACCCCTAATAGATTTGGGGGACACATCAGGAGACTACTGAACACTAAAACGTGTCCCTCTCATCTCAGAGGACAGTACATGTATGGCACCCCTGCGGACCGGTGGCCACAGTATGGTACTGAAGCTGGGACAGGTAAGCTAAGCACCCCACACCAACACCCAACACATCCCCAATCCCTAGACCAAGTACTTCACGTCAGGCAGGGGATAGTGGGGGGAGCTGAATGGTGGGTGGAGTGGAGTGAAGGAAACCTGGAAAAGGGTGGAGGAACTAGAATAAACCCTATGAAAATTAAGTTGGGGAAGGCTTTCGGAGGGTGGTGAGGTAGGAAGAACACCCAAGCAGAGACACCCATGCAGCCCAGGCACTGACACACTTGCCAGGAAGAACATGGACCCGGTGGCCAAAGCCACTATATGCACAGTCTGGGTCCAGGACTACTGACCGAGGAAAAGGCAGAAGGGTTCTAAGTTGTACCTGGGAGGACAAATACACCGAAGCACTGGGTCGACACCAGGGGGCCGGCCATGTTGTTGTGGCCGGGGAAGCTTCAAGCCCCTAACCACGTATTAACCAGCTGGGTGCGGGGTCTTTATGCCCCGTACCCTACCCCCGGCACAACGAAGGTAGGGCAGTCACATATGGCTAGGAGTCCCGAGCAGGACCTCCACCAGAAAGTCCGTGACAGCTGGCCCGGAGTATGTGGGCGGGATTGAAGAGGCCCAAAAGGTACAAGAGACAGGGTTCCTCTAGTAAGCCGACCCAGCTGCAGACCGGCAAACGGAACCGAGAGCACACTACTGTGAACTGTGAACCGTACTATGTAAAATCAGAACTGAACAGTGAGTAACATACCTGTCAAACATGATCTTGTGTGTGAGAGACTTATTGCTGTGGTGTATAGCCGGGGCTCGCCTGCACCTGTGGTGGCGCCGACTACATTAGCAGAGACAGCCTGCAGGAACGGGGAAGACCGTGTCCGGACGGGAGCCGCTGGAGCTCCAGAGATGCCAGTAAGTGTCACCACTGCTCCTCCACACATACCGTACCATCACACATAGACTTTACTTCGGCCCAGGGGATAACCAGCCCTGCTTGTGGAGGGCGTAACACCTCGCTGCCCATCGCCATCATCCCCAGGACTGTAACAAGCAGTGGTGGCTCATATCGACCACAAACCACAGGTGGCGTCACATACATAACAAACTCTTTCGTCGCCCAGGTTCACAGGACCGTACCGCGGCCACCACCATGACATCCCCAGGCAACAGAGACTGAAAGAGGACCGGTAATAAGTACCCCACGGCCCTGGGGGGCAGCTCACATGTACTCTGAAGGCACGCTTCAGCAATATCTCTTGCCAGCAATGTACACCGCGCTTCTATAAGGGGTGCTGGGGGTGCAGTAGTCATTGCCAACAGGGCCGGCGTTAGGAGGGGGCAGACTGGGCAGTTGCCTAGGGCCCCCACTCTCTTAGGGGCCCCCAAAGGAGCTGAACTGAAAATAGCAATAAAACAGTGAAAAAAATGTAAAAATACACATATTTGGTATCGCTGCGTTCGTAAGAATCTAAGCTATCAATATATGAAGTAAATTAATCCAATTGGTAAATGGCGTAATTGGAAAAAAATAAAAACGCCAGAATTATGTTTTTTAGGCCACCACGTTGTTACAATAAAATGCAATAAAAGGCGATCAAAATGTTGTATCTGACTCAAAATGGTATCAGTAAAAATGTCAGCTCAGGGCACATAAAATAAGCCCTCACATATCTATGTATCTTCAAAAATTAAAACATCATGGGTCTCGGAAAATAAAAAAAAAATATTTTTTTTTTTACAAATTTTTTTTTTTTTTTATGATTAAAATAAAAATGATGTTCAGTATGTTCTTATTCTGACCTAGATAATCAACTTATGAAGTCACTCTTACCATATAACTACGGCCTGTTCCACATGTAAGGTTGGTGTGCGTTTTGCTAAATTTGCCTTTCTAGCCGTTTTTACCGCTAAAAACGCATTAAAAATGCTAGCGTTTTTCCCCCCATTGATTTCAATGGGAACGCATGTAAAAACGCATGCAAAACGCATGTGCGTTTTCAAAAACGCATGCATTTTTGTGAACTCAGCACAAAACGTCTTCCCCGATGTTTTGGGCAGCGTTGGCAAAAACGCATGCGTTTTCTGTTTTTGAAAACGCACATGCGTTTTTACATGCGTTTTTGCATGTGTTTCCATTAAAATCAATGGGAACAAAAACGCATGCGTTTTGATGCGTTTTTGCGGTAAAAACGCATGTAAATGCAAATTCAGCAAAATGCAGCAAAGCGTTAGATGTGAAAGTGGCCTGAGCATTTAGGGCCCACTTTAACCTTTTGCCTAGGGCCCCACTTTGCCTAACACACCCTGGCACTCTTGCATGAATTCAGGCTGCAGGTCTGTGGTATACAAATCAAGGCGCACTCCACTGTAATAGATAGCAATGCTTCCTTGTTATCACCTTGTTAACAGGTATTTACATGATACATTACAGGTCAGGGTAATCCTTCACTTCCTCCTAGACTGCTGCACTCACTGAACACTACAGCAGATTTGAAAGAAGTCAGGCAGCACTCCAAAATTGTGGTGAAAAAGGACAGGTTTTTAATCCAGCCACATGACGCCTAATGAAAGCCATTTAGGTTGAAACGTCGCATCATGTGGCTGGATTAAAAACCTGTCCTTTTTCACCACAATTTTGGAGTGCTGCCTGACTTCTTTCAAATCTATTGTGCCTTGCAGTTGGAGCCTCACATACAGGAAGTATTGCACCCATAGTTTTGATGCTCATGTGCTGATTCTATTTTTCCTCTTTTTTTTTTTTTTTTTTAAGAAACACTACAGTAGCCATATCCTTCAGTCCTAGTGCCATGATACCCTCCGGTATATTCTTTTTATCCCTGATGTACAGAACACTACAGTAGCCAGATCCTTCAGTCCTAGTGCCATGATACCCTCCGGTATATTCTTTCTATCCCTGATGCACTGAACACTACAGGAGCCAGATCCTTCAGTCCTAGGGCCATGATACCCTCCGGTATATTCTTTCTATCCCTGATGCACTGAACTCTACAGTAGCCAGATCCTTCAGTCCTAGTGCCATGATACCCTCCGGTATATTCTTTCTATCCCTGATGCACTGAACTCTACAGTAGCCAGATCCTTCAGTCCTAGTGCCATGATACCCTCCGGTATATTCTTTCTATCCCTGATGCACTGAACACTACAGGAGCCAGATCCTTCAGTGCTAGGGCCATGATACCCTCCGGTATATTCTTTCTATCCCTGATGCACTGAACACTTCAGTAGCCAGATCCTTCAGTGCTAGGGCCATGATACCCTCCGGTATATTCTTTCTATGCCTGATGCACTGAACACTACAGTAGCGAGATCCTTCATTCCTAGGGCCATGATACCCTCCGGTATATTCTTTCTATGCCTGATGCACTGAACACTACAGTAGCCAGATCTTTCATTTCTAGGGCCATGATACCCTCCGGTATATTCTTTCTATGCCTGATGCACTGAACACTACAGTAGCCAGATCCTTCAGTGCTAGGGCCATGATACCCTCCGGTATATTCTTTCTATCCCTGATGCACTGAACTCTACAGTAGCCAGATCCTTCAGTCCTAGTGCCATGATACCCTCCGGTATATTCTTTCTATGCCTGATGCACTGAACACTACAGTAGCCAGATCCTTCAGTGCTAGGGCCATGATACCCTCCGGTATATTCTTTCTATCCCTGATGCACTGAACTCTACAGTAGCCAGATCCTTCAGTCCTAGTGCCATGATACCCTCCGGTATATTCTTTCTATCCCTGATGCACTGAACTCTACAGTAGCCAGATCCTTCAGTCCTAGTGCCATGATACCCTCCGGTATATTCTTTCTATCCCTGATGCACTGAACACTACAGGAGCCAGATCCTTCAGTGCTAGGGCCATGATACCCTCCGGTATATTCTTTCTATCCCTGATGCACTGAACACTACAGTAGCCAGATCCTTCAGTGCTAGGGCCATGATACCCTCCGGTATATTCTTTCTATGCCTGATGCACTGAACACTACAGTAGCGAGATCCTTCATTCCTAGGGCCATGATACCCTCCGGTATATTCTTTCTATGCCTGATGCACTGAACACTACAGTAGCCAGATCTTTCATTTCTAGGGCCATGATACCCTCCGGTATATTCTTTCTATGCCTGATGCACTGAACACTACAATAGCCAGATCCTTCATTCCTAGGGCGATGATACCCTCCGGCATATTCTTTTTATCCCTGATGCACTGAACACTACAGGAGCCAGATCCTTCATTCCTAGGGCGATGATACGCTCCGGTATATTCTTTCTATGCCTGATGTACTGAACACTATAGTAGCCAGATCCTTCAGTCCTAGAGCCATGATACCCTCCAGTATATTCTTTCTATTGGTGATGCACTGAACACTACAATAGCCAGATCCTTCAGTCCTAGGGCCATGATACCCTCAGGTATATTCTTTCTATCCCTGATGTACTGAACACTACAGTAGCCAGATCCTTCAGTCCTAGAGCCATGATACCCTCCGGTATATTCTTTCTATCCCTGATGCACTGAACACTACAGTAGCCAGATCCTTCATTCCTAGGGCCATGATACCCTCCGGTATATTCTTTCTATCCCTGATGCACTGAACTCTACAGTAGCCAGATCTTTCATTCCTAGGACCATGATACCCTCCAGTATATTCTTTCTATTCCTGATGCACTGAACTCTACAGTAGCCAGATCCTTCAGTCCTAGGGCCATGATACCCTCCGGTATATTCTTTTTATCCCTGATGCACTGAACACTACAGTAGCCAAATCCTTCAGTCCTAGAGCCATGATACTCTCCGGTATATTCTTTCTATCCCTGATGCACTGAACACTACAGTAGCCAGATCTTTCATTCCTAGGGCCATGATACCCTCCGGTATATTCTTTCTATTCCTGATGTACAGAACACTACAGTAGCCAGATCCTTCATTCCTAGGGCCATGATACCCTCCAGTATATTCTTTCTATCCCTGATACACTGAACACTACAGGAGCCAGATCCTTCAGTCCTAGAGCCATGATACCCTCCGGTATATTCTTTCTATGCCTGATGCACTGAACACTATAGTAGCCAGATCCTTCAGTCCTAGAGCCATGATACCCTTCGGTATATTCTTTCTATTGGTGATCCACTGAACACTATAGTAGCCAGATCCTTCACTCCTAGGGCTATGATACCCTCCGGTATATTCTTTCTATGCCTGCTTCAGCTACACACCTGTCCTCTCTTTCTGGTATCCTAACTGTCATTTTCCACATTGTACAAGCATCTATCTGCTCCCAGCCGGGGCCAGCGTCCTCCACACTTGGTTTGTTAAACCTCAAGAGTCCCTTCTGTCTCTTACCTGCATCCACTCGTCTGTACTCCTCTGTCAGGTACCTGCCATTGATCATCGTATTCAAGCCTCGTGCCTCCAGACGTCTCAGGGGAAACCACTCATTGAGATCTGGTCCAATTCTGTCTTCCGCAGGATGTAGTGTCCTCACTAGCGCCACTCAGCTGTCACTTCCTGCTCTCTCAGGACTCCACCTCTCCTGTCACAAGTTGCCCATAAAATGCGGAACACTGGTCTGTCTGTGACCTAGGCTGGGGCCCTAATTGACGTTTCCACAGCAACCATCTATCTTTGCACTATTTCCTCCCCTATTGGCTAATCCCAGCTGTCACCTGTTACCGGGCAGATTTCATTTTTCAACTGCGTACATATAACACTTATACTTCCTTATTAAACATCCTACTTAATATACTACATAACATTTAAATAATCCACATACATTACATTATCTATGTTACATTATCTATATACATTATTATTAAATAATGCACATACATACATTACATTATATCTATACTGCTACACCTCTACATACCAACATTCTCAACTCTGCTACATCTTATACATTACAATGCCTTACACTATACAGAAACACTTTACATGCAACATTATATAACAATGTGGTCAATATCTTTGAGGACAGGGTCATGACCACCCCATTTACACTTGAATGCCGACTTTAAATAAATGTAGCACCGTCTCCTCTGGTGACGCAATTGTCAGGGCGACCAATGAGTGAGCCCAGCAATTTGGCCCAATCAGATCACTCCGCCTCACATAACATCCGATATACGTCACCAATCACAAGGTCTTATTCAGTTGCTATGGTTACAGAGAGAAGCTTCCTGCCGGAAAGCAGGTAGGTATGGTTACATTACAACAAGCAATCCAGAACCAAATCAACAGAAAATACGCAGCTAATGTCTGTGTCGCACCCCGGGGCCATTACGGAGGTCTGAAAAATAAAGTTCAACAAACAGTCTTTTATTTTTCAGGAAATGGGGGTGCACATGCTTCAAGAATTATCACCGGAAGTGACGTAACGGAAGTGATGGGGCGGGCTGTCAGGGCAGCAGAACGCACAACATGGAGGAGACTCAGGATATGATCTATGCATATTTAAGACAGGTACTAGCAAAGTGGCCTCAGCCACTGACGAAGCCTGTCTTGGCGACACGCGTCGGGACGCTCACTGCACCCCATATGCCACAGGATCACTAGTAATCCTGGCAGGGATCCATAAAGGGCAATTATATCTGACCCTTGGAAGCAGCATCTGATGCATTTTACTCTGTGGTTGGTATAGAGGTTTTTTGTATACGGGACAGATTATATGTATTAGGCTGAAAGTTTTATGTTCCATGTATATGTCATGATTGTAATCTACTATACCCCCTAACCAAATACTATTGTTACTTGCTGCTTTCTATATACAGCCTGCTAAAGGCTATTACATGGATGGTTTTGCCCTTGTCCATAATTGATCCCTCCTGTCTACTACCATAGGCAGGAGTATGTTTGGGTGGGTGATAAGTTACCCTGTAACTGTTTTAATTGTTTTTATTTTACTCTGTTTTTGTACTGTCACTTGCAAATACTAAAAAAGAAAACAAAAAACAACCTCACTAAAGTGTGCACCCCCGTTTACAGTGTTTTTTTTTCTCTCTTAAACAAAGTCTTTTAGGCGCACAAGACCTGGTTTTTATGGATTGGTTATCCTATTCATGACGCCAAGTTTGTGGCACCCCAGGGCAAGGGTACTCGGAACCGGGCCCTCTCTTCAGTCTGCGGGGGAATGTCACGGCGACATGACTCGGCCCCGTATGCCCAGGTGCAGCAATAACAAGGGGATGAAGAAAAGGGAAAAATAAAGTTTATAATAGTTTTGTGACACCACCCTTAGTGTGTGGCTATATGAGGCCACAACTACAATCAGGACCGCTATGGTGATGGTAGGTGCAACCAGATAGTAGGGCTGATCCCCAGGGCATCCGAAAGTGTAATGTAGTATAAGTGTGTAAAGTTTCCCATACCTTCAGGCAGCATTCACAGTCTCTGCACAATTGTGGCTTCTCTTCTCTCCTGTGGATAAACAACATGCAGTCCACACCATACTGGGCTTTACAGGGCTTTTACTCTTACTTCTCAATTAACAGTTTACAACAGCTTCACAGTTCTTTCACAGAAATTACAACAGACTTGGGTTCACACAGCAGCTCTGTACAGTTCTTTACAGGCTTAGTGTGATGACCATCCGCTGTGAGGCCGAGCTGCTGGTAGGCAGCACCCCGAGAAACCCCGAGTCCCTTAACCCCTATACAGGGATCTGGAATTACAGCGAAGCCCAGGGGGTAGCTGCCTATAGCAACAGAGCAGGGAAGGTCGCCAGGGAAAAAATCAAGACCCGAAAAACAAAGTCAGAAGTCCGAGTCAAAACCGAGAGGGCAGCGAAGGTACAAAATCGTCAGGCAGTAGCAGAGTCAAAAATCCAGCAAGGGTCAAGGGCAAAAACCAAGAGGGCAGCTGAGGTACAAAATCGATAGGCAGAGGCAGTCAGAAATCCAGGCAAGGGTCAAACACACAACTACACACACTATATCACTTAGGGAACCAAAACTATATCTGGCGGCCTGCAAGACATTCTCCAATGTATTTGAAGGGCGCGGTTACCTCCCATAGGCTGGAGCTCACAGCCTGATGACCTCATCCGGACCGCCCCTAGAGCCAGGCCAGATGGAGATGCACGAAATGGCTCCACCCACACCACCTCTGACAGAAGAACGCAGGCTGCGCCTAACGGACACCTCTGCAGGCCCCGCTCTCTGCGACCAACACCACCCAGAGGGGAAACACAGCGGCGCTCAGCAACAGAGGCAGACGTCGTGGAAGCAGTTCCATATGAGGACAAGGCCCTCCTATCACCGGCGCCACCAGCCGAAGAAATCCGGCTCCTCCCAGCAGCCGAGGCAGGAACACCAGCCACCGAGTCCAATGGCGATGTGACACTTAGGTTCTCACTGCAGCAGGGATGGTTCATCTGCATCACTCTCCCCTCCTCAGTGTACCTCTCGGGCCCTTTTGTTCTCCTCTCCAAGTGTGGTTACGGTCCGGCCGTCATGGGCTCTGTAGTGATCTGTCCCACTCTTTGGGTGTGGGCCTCTGGGGATGATGGTAGCTGGGTGGTATAGCTCCCCACAGGCAGAGCAGAGTCCCCGGGGCTGTGGTGAGGTGACAGGGATGGATGCAGGGAGTTGGCTATGCTGCTGGGCAGCTGTGGCAGTCTCTGCAGTAGACAGAGTCAGGGACTGAGGAATTGACACACACACCGCAAGTTGTTTCTGTACCTTTACTGGTGGAATTGCAGGTAATGTCCAGGGTACTCTCCGGTGGTCGGGAAACACTTCTGGATCTCCACAGAGAGTGAGTGTAAGGCCTCCTCATCTCTTATCCTTTTGTAAAACCCATGACCTGTGTGTAACATGGCCTGGCCTCCTCTGCTCTTCTGTCACCTGTGTGTTGTAGTCAGGGGTGAACCTAGCCTCTCTGCTGCCTGAGGCGAACTACAAAATGGGCCCCCCCCCCCAACTCGAGGATGTCAGCGCCATCACATGCACATAGAAGAACCACACAGAAGAATCCAGAACAAGGGTCATTAATGGCAATGGCGGCTTGGCACACAATGATGGCGGACAGAGCGGTGCTCCTGTAGCTGACATCCTTATAGCACAGGGGGCAGCACTGGTTGACAATCTATTATCTCTGGCACATGCCTACAAAACTCTGGGCAGCTCCAATGTAGCGCTGCCTGGCACTGACTAGTCAGACATGTCCATCATACTGCACCGTCAACACACCACAGGTAACGACCTGCAGTCTAAGCATCAACAAGCCGCCACTGCACTAAGCTGGTAAAATTTCCCAACAGACCATGCCTCTTCTCTTAATACTTAGCCAATCACAAGTGCTGCACATGGGGCTGTCCAGAGTTAACAGCAGGTGCCGAACAAGTGGGTTAAGGAAGGGATGTGGGAGCGGGAAGGTGGACGAGCAGCACCGACCAACCGCCGCTCGGGAGAAACATGGCTGGATGCCTGTATATACCGAGGGCGGCACTGGTCATGGTGTGTAAGATATGGCCAATCTGTCCTGCAGCAGAGGGACAATGCATCCTGCACCAGGGGCATACATAAAAATCATGGGGCCCCATAGCAGAGGTTCCCCCCAAAAAAAAAAAAGAACAGAATATTTGTCTGGGTCACATATGTAAAAATTTCACAACTCTGCAGCCCTTACAAAGTAATTTTTCTCTTATTGAAGCCCCTTGGTTCCTCTTTCATTACCCCCATAAAGTATAATACCAACAAAAGTACCCCACAAACACTGTAGGATTTCCCCCCCCCACCCCCCACAGCGAATTCCTCTACAGGACCCCATGGTATAATGCCCCTCCCCCCAAAGTCCTTCATATATTATAATGCTTCCCTATAGCCCCCCATATGTTATAATGCACCATTCATAGCCCTCCGTATAGTATAATGAACTCCATAGACCTTCATACACCATAAAGCACTGCCAATATACATGACAGCACCCCCACATACATGACAACACCCCCATATACATGACAGCACCCCATAATCCTCCTATATTATAATGCAGATTGTCACTGTTTAAAATAATGAAAGGATACTCTTCATCTCCTCTCTCCTTGCAACCCCTTGCACCTTCTCTCTCCTCGCACCCCCCTCTATTCGCAGCTCCCTTCACATCCTGTCTCCTCACACCCCCCTCCATTCGCAGCTCCTCTCTCTTCACAGCTCCCCTCTCCTCGCACCTCCTCTTTACTCGCACCCCCTCTCTCCTTGCAGCTCCTCTCTCCTCGCACTCCTCTCTCCTTCTGCTCCTCTCCCCCTCTCTCCTTCCAGCTCCTCTCCCCTTGCAGCTCCTAATCGCACCCCCTCTCTCCTTCCAGCATCTCTCTCTTCCTTGCTCCCCGCTCCCCCTCTCTCCTTCCAGCTCCTCTCTCCTCCTTGTCGCATCCCCTGTCTCCTGCCAGCTCCTCTCTCCTCCTTGCTCCCCGCACCCCCTCTCCCCTTCCAGCTCCTCTCACCCCCTCTCTCCTTCCAGCTCCTCTCTCCTCCTTGTCGCATCCCCTGTCTCCTGCCAGCTCCTCTCTCCTCCTTGCTCCCCGAACCCCCTCTCCCCTTCCAGCTCCTCTCACCCCCTCTCTCCTTCCAGCTCCTCTCTCCTCCTTGTCGCATCCCCTGTCTCCTGCCAGCTCCTCTCTCCTCCTTGCTCCCCGCACCCCCTCTCCCCTTCCAGCTCCTCTCACCTTCTCTCTCCTTCCAGCTCCTCTCTCCTCCTTGTCGCATCCCCTGTCTCCTGCCAGCTCCTCTCTCCTCCTTGCTCCCCGCACCCCCTCTCCCCTTCCAGCTCCTCTCACCCCCTCTCTCCTTCCAGCTCCTCTCTCCTTGTCGCATCCCCTGTCTCCTGCCAGCTCCTCTCTCCTCCTTGCTCCCCCCACCCCCTCTCCCCTTCCAGCTCCTCTCACCCCCTCTCTCCTTCCAGCTCCTCTCTCCTCCTTGTCGCATCCCCTGTCTCCTGCCAGCTCCTCTCTCCTCCTTGCTCCCCGCACCCCCTCTCCCCTTCCAGCTCCTCTCACCCCCTCTCTCCTTCCAGCTCCTCTCTCCTCCTTGTCGCATCCCCTGTCTCCTGCCAGCTCCTCTCTCCTCCTTGCTCCCCGCACCCCCTCTCCCCTTCCAGCTCCTCTCACCCCCTCTCTCCTTCCAGCTCCTCTCTCCTCCTTGTCGCATCCCCTGTCTCCTGCCAGCTCCTCTCTCCTCCTTGCTCCCCGCACCCCCTCTCCCCTTCCAGCTCTTCTCACCCCCTCTCTTCTCAGACTCCTCTAATTGCATCCCTCTCCCCTCCTCGCAGCTCCTAATCGCACCCTCTCTCTCCTGTCAGTTCCTAGCTCCTCGCTCCTCCGCTCTCCTTTCACCTCCTTCTTTTCACATCCCCTCTGAACTTCCAGCAACTTGCTCCTCCGCTCCCCTCGCAGCTCCGGCCTCTTCCAGCATTTGTCCCGCGCTCTGCCCTGCGGGACGCTGACTGATGACGTCACCGCCCTCTCCGTGCAGAGCAGAGCTGCAGGGGGCGGGAGATTTGAAAGCAGGCAGCGGTCGGTGTGCTGCACTGCCTTAGTACATATCGCGGGCGGCGGCGGCGGCAGGGGCCGCGGCTCCCATGCCAGTAACTATCTGCAGGGAGCCTGCCACCTTGCCGCCCCCTGTATAGCGCCGCCTGAGCAAACACTTCATGTTGGCTCATGGTTGATGCGGCCCTGTTGTAGTGGGAAACCTTCATGTGGACTACCGCTATATCTTCTCCTGTGGTGCCTGGCTCCCTTCTTGTTTGCTACACAGATGCCCGGGAGACTGGAGTCTATTCGGTGAACCGGTATTTCTGCTGGACTAAATGCTCTCCTGCAGACTTGGACTCTGGTGTCCGGGTGGCTTTCTGGGGTGAACCGATATGGCTCCCCTGCCCCCAGTCTGCAGTTTCTCTGTTGCTTTATGCCTTGCCTTTGACCTCACTCTTGGGCCCCTGCACTGGCTAGACTGATAACTGCTCGGTTGTCAACTAGTTTGGGCCTAGCGCGGCTCCGACACACCAGGACGTCTTCACAGTTCTCCTAGCGACTGCACACTAACTAACTCCGTCCCCAGCACCGATATTTATAGGGGATCTTGCTTAAAGGCATCAAGAGGGGCTCCCCCTCCAGGTCTGGGGTGGAAGGCGTTGTATGTGTTTTAGGTGGTCCTGTGGCTACCTGTACTGGCAGGGCGCCACATTAGCAAAGAGAGGAGTAGAACATAGGAGGATATCATCAATAGGGTCTTATTGAGGGAAAATTCAATACATCCTAAAGGGATGAACAATAGGGTATAATACTGTATAATCATGCCATATTGAAGGGGAATCAGATGTATCTTAGCAGAGGTTTAGAATTGAGGAAGAATTGTCTGATCTTTGTCTTCTAGAAGATCTGTGGAATGAAAACCAAGGAGAGTAACCCCAAAAATAACAGGAGGCACAAGGAGGATCTGTGGTTTTTAACAGACACCACAGAAGACTACTACTGTATTGGATTTTAACACCACACTAGGACTGTATACATTTTTTAGATTTTTACGGTACGCATGCCCAGTATGTTTAGTAGCTGAAAATCAGGTGCCAAATAGCTTGAATATCCTGATATCCATATAAGTACCAAATGCTAATGAGTAGATTCGCTCATCACTAGCAATCACTGGTTAGAGGCCAAAGAAAGCCTCTTTAGGGGAAAGTTAAGGATTTGGCAATCACTGGTTTGAGGCAAAAAAAATGCCTTTTTAATACAAACTGAAGGATTTGACAATCACTGGTTATAGGCCAAATACAGCCTTTTTATGGGAAACACTAATATTTGGCAATGCCTTCCTGTATGTAAAAAACGTGGCTTTGGCAACGTACACTGATTTAGTAATCACACTTGTTCTCAGCAAAAAATGTCAATATCTGGATGGACCCTCTCACCATCTTATTCTGCCTAAAAAGCAATCGAGTAGGTACCTATCTATTTGTGTAACACGCACAGAGCAGCACGGAGAGGCCGCAGCACTGTCCAATGATGCAAGCCCTTGTGGATGTTTTATGCGCCCTGATTGTCTGTACATCAGGAACATCCACACAGAAAATACCAGGGTAGAAATGGAGTTCAATGCCACTATGACCTGTTCCCACTCCCTCCCCTCATCAAACACATCACACCCACTATACTACGCTGTGAGAAGGTAGGAGAAAAGTATAATATAAACGCGGTAATGCTTTTTTTAACCTGATCAGTTTACGAACAAACCCGCCTTCACCGTATACTTTTTGTGAAGTTGCTCGTGTTTGTGAAGAAAATTTGCAATGTTCATGATGAATTTGAAATTGGCAAACATGTTTGGGTAAAGTTCGCTCATCTTTAGTTACTAACAGTTATGAGGGTATAAAAATTAAAAGTTTGAAAATAGAAATCTTAGATCCAAGATAGCCGCTGACCAGGGAGGCTGCGTTTAACACAGCTCCTTATAAGACCTGCAGCATCCAAGCCATACAGCATCAGGGAGCCCTCAAACCGCCTCAATCACCCCACAGGCAGCTACCCGCAACGCCAAAGATCCAGGAGACCCGACAAGACATTTTGAGCTCCTACCAGCTCTCTCCAGGTGGGTCTCTCACGAGCCTCCAGCCCCCTCCATATCAGGCCAAGCACAGCCACATCCCACTCCCCAGCCGCACACCCTGCCTGCCCGGGACCCACCAGACACCTAATAACCACCGCCTGTGACCGCGGGAGAACTCGCCGACGTTGCGGGGCTGAGGAGAGCCGGGCACCGGGCGGTGATTGATACCTGTGGAGCCCGGAATCTGCTCCTCCACTCCTCCGCTCCCGAAACTGCTCTCACAACATAGAGCGTTAACTGCCGACTCGGACCTCTGTGCGGTCGGCAGGAGTCCGGAGCTTCCACTCACCGGCGGGGAACAGGGACCGTGAGAGCACGGGGCTAACAAGACGAAATGCTCACCTCCGAACCCGCCGCCATTACACACAGTGTCGGCACGCAACCAATGCTGTGACACCTCACAATAAAGGTGTTAGGAGGCAGCGGTGAAACAATCATAGGGCAAACCCTATAAGTGGCAAGTGCCCAAACCACCGCTTTACTGTGCATATACTGGACTAGCTTGCATTCAATACAACAAAAAGAGGGTACCAACCCACATTATCCCTATCAGGGAACTTTGTTCTATCTAAGAAGAACCACCTAAATGAGCACAACACCTGCTCACACACAACCCTGATTTGGTGATCTGCTGGGTTTTTTTTTCCCTCAAACACTGGTACACAACATCCATAGCATTAGTAGGATCTCCTCATTGCTAATTCCAGTTTAACCCTCTCATACATTCCTCTATACATCATATAATCATCAGTTGGGAATCCAACTACAACATGGGGAAAACAGGCATCAAGGCCCCAAAGAGAACGTCCAAAGCTTCCAAGTCTATAACCCAAGCAGATGTAGACTAGTTCTTGAAGAAGCAGTGTGCCACCTCGGAGACCCCACAGCTCACCAAACAATCTGACATGACATACCTGGAGGACTCAGAATCAGACATAGAGAGTGAATCCGATGCTGGCAACACAACAAAGGACTCTATTGTGACCAGGTCCTTTATTAAACGCATCCTAGCTAAGGCTCTGGAGCCCAGAGGGAAGGAGCTGGTGGAAATCAAACAAGACCTTAGCCTACAGGGTCGGAGGGTCGAGTCTCTAGAAAATGCCCAGTCGACAATGGCCCTGCAAACTAAGTCTCTACTAGACTGCCTAAACTCCCACGAACAGCAACGCCACACAATTCATGCCACTCTAGAAGACCACGAAAACAGGATCAAGGGCCTCCCTGAAACAGTGGCGTTCGAAGCCTTGGGTAAGGCAGCACTTGAGATATTTACGATTCTACTTAGAGACGACGACCCCCAAAGGATAGAGCTAATTCGGGTACACAGGTCTCTCGGCCCTAAACCAACACAAGGAGAAGTCCCCCGCAACATGCTTTGCCGATTCCTAGACTACCGCACAAAAGACTTAATTTTGCGCAGAGCTAGGGAGAAACAGGAAATCACTTATGAAGGCACAAAAATACTACTTTTTCAGGACCTCTCAGCCATCACCCTGAGGAAAAGAAGGCTACTGCAACCATTCACAGATGCAGTCCTTAAAAAGGGTCATAAATTTCGCTGGCTGTTTCCCTTTGGTATACACATTACAACCGGAGACAAAAAGATCACTGCCAGGACCTCTGCAGATATCAAAGCAGCCTGCACCACCTTGGACATCACTCTGGACTCTTAACTGGACCTTGAAACCTTCCATTCAGCTGCACTGCTCCATACTCTTCCGAACCCAACCCCCTGGCAACAAGTATCATACTCTTCCGAACCCAACCCACTGACACCGAAATCACAACGATCCAAACGAAAGGCAGCTAAATCTCCCGACACCCAGAAGACCTGAAGATACCACCTGATCCATGTCTCACCTGGGTTACTGACGACCACTTACCATTGACCCTCATTACAAAAAAGTAAACGGAGTCAACTAAACCTAAATGACTCCTTTATTTTCTCTACTTCAGGCAACACTTAAATTTGTGATATACATAGCTCAGCCATACTGCCACCATCCAACAGATTGATGGGAGCCCTGCATTTCAACCGAGCTTAAGGTCCGTTCACCTTAACCCTAGAACGCGCAACCATAGAAATCTACACTTTGACATACCTGGGGCCTTTTAGGCCTGTGTGCAAATAACATGGAGTAACTCAAATAGAAATATTTTTCAAAGTTTATTAGAGATGAGAATATTTCAAAACATTATAATTATGTGCATAAAACAAAAATAAGTAATTACACCGGCTTAAAATGCCCAATATATGCATTCTATATAATTCTTTATATATATGTAACAATTTTTTTTGTCTAAAAGTTTTTTTATAAAAGTTGTAGTAAACATGGTGCAGGAATATTTCTTTTCAAAAACTTTCCTTTTCAACTGTACTGATTACCCCAACAATTTTCACATATTATTTTTTCGGAAGAATGTTCCTTGCAGACATTTTGTCCAAAAGTAGTACAAAAACGCTCAGATTTCCTTTCCTTCTTTGCTGGACAAATATAACAGCGCTTTCTTTTTTTTTCTATTGGCTCTGGATATTCCTGAAAATGTATAGCACATCGGATCATTGCTTCCATAATTTGCCTTGGCAAGCATTTCGTGTTTCTTTGCTCCATCATGGTAGGCATCAAAAGTTCATAGCAAAGTTTCATCAAGAATAGACGTCTCTTGTCCTTCCTGTTGACATGGAATTCTGAATGCGTTTCACTATAAACAATATAGCTATTGAGGGCTGACACATCAAGGATATTATAAAAAATAACTACAGGCCAATGTTTTGTCTGCCTCTTGCACGAGTACTCTCCAATCATTTCATCCATCTTGTCCACACCTTTTATTTTATTATAATGCCGTATGATTTCAGGTTTCTGTTTCTTGTCATTTGCGTCAATACTTCCATCATGATGCATTGTACTCAGTAATATCACAGATTTTCTTTCTTTGCTTTATAACATACCATTGTTGCATTGTTGCAGAAACAAAAGACACTCTGAAGGGCCTGTCACACGCATCAATATCGCCTGCACGATATCGTCTGCACGTGACGTTGCAGCGATATCGATGCGTGTGACATACTGAATCAACCAGCGATAAATCGCTGGTTGATGATCGCCAGGTTTTAGAATCTGTCCTAAAACCTGGCGATTGTCGCCCGGTGGACACGCAGCATCGCTGCGTGTGACACCGGGAGTAGCGATATTCCAGCTCCCAGCGCCTCTCACAAGCGCTGGGAGCTGGTATCCAAGGTAAACTGCGGGTATCTAGGCAGCGCGCGCTGCCTAGATACCCGACATGTACCTTAGTTACCAGCCTCCTCCGCTCACCGGCTGGTATCTAAGGTACACAGCGGGTAACTAGGGTCCCTAGTTATGCTGGAGGCTGTGAGGGAGACAGGGAGGCTGTGGGGGAGACAGGGAGGTTGTGGGAGAGACAGGGATGCTGATGGGGAGACACGGAGACTGTGGGGGAGACAGGGAGACTGTGGGGGAGACAGGGAGGCTGTGGGGAGACAGCGGGGCTGTGGGGGAGACAGGGGGGCTGTGGGGAGACAGGGAGGCTGTGGGGAGACAGGGAGGTTGTGGGGGAGACAGGGAGGCTGAGGGGGAGACAGGGAGACTGTGGGAGACTGTGGGGAGACAGGGAGACTGTGGGGAGACAGGGAGGCTGTGGGGAGACAGGGGGCTGTGGGGGAGACAGGGGGCTGTGGGGGAGACAGGTGCTGTGGGGAGACAGGGGGCTGTGGGGGAGACAGGGGGGCTGTGGGGAGACAGGGAGGCTGTGGAGAGACAGGGAGGTTGTGGGGAGACAGGGAGGCTGAGGGGGAGACAGGGAGACTGTAGGGAGACTGTGGGGAGACAGGCAGACTGTGGGGAGACAGGGGGGCTGTGGGGGAGACAGGGGGGCTGTGGGGGAGACAGGTAGGCTGTGGGGGAGACAGGGGGGCTGTGGGGAGACAGGGAGACTGTGGGGAGACAGGGAGGCTGTGGGGGAGACAGGGAGACTGTGGGGGAGACAGGGAGGCTGTGGGGGAGACAGGGGGGCTGTGGGGGAGACAGGGGGGCTGTGGGGAGACAGGGAGGCTGTGGGGAGACAGGGAGGCTGTTAGGATGGAGGGATGCAGTCAGGATGGAGGGAGGCTGTTGGTATGGAGGAAGGATGGAGAGAGGCTGTCAGGATGGAATAGGCTATTGGGATAGAGGGAGGCTGTCAGGATGGAGGATCGCTGTTGGAATGGCAGAAGTATGGAGGGAGGCTGTCGGGATGGAGGAAGGATGGAAGGAGGCTGTCAGCATGGAGGAAAGAAGGAGGGAGGCCGTCAGGATGGAGGGAGGCTGTCGGGATGGAGGAACGCTGTTGGGATGGAGGAAGTATGGAGGGAGGCGGTCAGGATGGAGGGACATTGTTGGGATGGAGGGAGGCTATCGCGATGAAGTGAGGCTGTCGGGATGAAGGAAGGATGAAGTGAGGCTGTCGGGATGGAGGAAGGAAGGAAGGAGACTATCAGGATGGAGGGAGGCTGTCGGAATGGAGGGAAGCTGTTGGGATGTTGTCTATATGGCTGGCAGCCATCTCTATTGCGTACGGCCAGCAGTAGTCTCTATTGTGTATTCTCTATTGCGTACGGCCATCAGTAGTCTCTATTGTGTATTCTCTATTGTGTATGGCCAGCAGCAGTTTCTATTGTGTATTCTCTATTGTATGTATAGCCAGCAGCAGTCTCCATTGTGTATACGGTCCGCAGCCATCTCTATTGTGTATACAGGTAGCAGCTGTCTCTATTCTGTATTCTCTATTGTATATACAGCTATTGTGTTTAGCGTTATAGAAAAGAAGTTGCAACACACAATCAGCGGTGTTTATTCACTCTTTGTGGGGTGGTGCTTCAACAGGCATATAGTCAACAGGCATATGGTGGACTATATGCCTGTTGAAGCGCCACTTGCGTGTGAAACGGCCATCGCCTTTGAGAACCCCCCCGTCCTCCCACCCGCACCATGTAAGACCACACGAAGAGGGAATAAACACCGTTGATCCTACGATGTTGCAACTTCATTTCTATAACGCTAACCGGAAGTGACGAACCGCTAACTGGAAGTGTGGACTGGGTTGTTTGAGTGCTCAGCAGGCTGAATGCTGGAGCGCTGGTGATCAGGAAGGGGGCACCCTGAAGCAATCTGCAAGCTGCAGCTCTCCAGAAACACCGTGGACAGATTGGTGCTGGCACCAAGAATCATCAGAACCGTGACTGATACAGCTATTGTGTATTCAGCCCACAGCAGTCTCAAGTGTGTGTGTGTATGTAATATACAGTTAGGGCCAGAAATATTTGGATAGTGACACAATTTTCGCGAGTTGGGCTCTGCATGCCACCACATTGGATTTGAAATGAAACCTCTACAACAGAATTCAAGTGCAGATTGTAACGTTTAATTTGAAGGGTTGAACAAAAATATCTGATAGAAAATGTAGGAATTGTACACATTTCTTTACAAACACTCCACATTTTTGGAGGTCAAAAGTAATTGGACAAATAAACATAACCCAAACAAAATATTTTTATTTTCAATATTTTGTTGCGAATCCTTTGGAGGCAATCACTGCCTTAAGTCTGGAGCCCATGGACATCACCAAACGCTGGGTTTCCTCCTTCTTAATGCTTTGCCAGGCCTTTACAGCCGAAGCCTTCAGGTCTTGCTTGTTTGTGGGTCTTTCTGTCTTAAGTCTGGATTTGAGCAAGTGAAATGCATGCTCAATTGGGTTAAGATCTGGTGATTGACTTGGCCATTGCAGAATGTTCCACTTTTTTGCACTCATGAACTCCTGGGTAGCTTTGGCTGTATGCTTGGGGTCATTGTCCATCTGTACTATGAAGCGCCGTCCAATCAACTTTGCAGCATTTGGCTGAATCTGGGCTGAAAGTATATCCCGGTACACTTCAGAATTCATCCGGCTACTCTTGTCTGCTGTTATGTCATCAATAAACACAAGTGACCCAGTGCCATTGAAAGCCATGCATGCCCATGCCATCACGTTGCCTCCACCATGTTTTACAGAGGATGTGGTGTGCCTTGGATCATGTGCCATTCCCTTTCTTCTCCAAACTTTTTTCTTCCCATCATTCTGGTACAGGTTGATCTTTGTCTCATCTGTCCATAGAATACTTTTCCAGAACTGAGCTGGCTTCTTGAGGTGTTTTTCAGCAAATTTAACTCTGGCCTGTCTATTTTTGGAATTGATAAATGGTTTGCATCTAGATGTGAACCCTTTGTATTTACTGTCATGGAGTCTTCTCTTTACTGTTGACTTAGAGACAGATACACCTACTTCACTGAGAGTGTTCTGGACTTCAGTTGATGTTGTGAACGGGTTCTTCTTCACCAAATAAAGTATGCGGCGATCATCCACCACTGTTGTCATCCGTGGACACCCAGACCTTTTACAGTTCCCAAGCTCACCAGTCAATTCCTTTTTTCTCAGAATGTACCTAACTGTTGATTTTGCTACTCCAAGCATGTCTGCTATCTCTCTGATGGATTTTTTCTTTTTTTCAGCCTCAGGATGTTCTGCTTCACCTCAATTGAGAGTTCCTTTGACAGCATGTTGACAGGAAGGAAATATAGTATGGAAGTGAGCGCTAGAAAAGACCGAGGAACTGAAAATTAAGAGAATTACCTCTAAGTTTATTAAAAGGTGGGTGGAGCGAGCCCTCAGCCACAACGCGTTTCAACAAACGTCTTTCTCAAGTGGATCCTGTCATTATCCTCCTCCCTTCGGGGTGTGGTATGAGAGCTGCCGGAGGAGAGACCCTGCTGAACATACAATAGAACTGCCTCCCCTGGGATTAAGTGTTCAGGCCCGTTGGACACGGTCGGCCCGACCGCGGAGCCTTACTACACGAAGCCAAGTGGAAGGTCGCTTCAGGAAAAACAGACAGATTTTACACTCACTCTGTACCCCATTCCCTGTTGTGCGGTGCACAACAGTTCCAGGTGAGTGTATCTCTGATTAACCCTTATTCAAAGTGTGGGATCAGCGTGGCGCAACTTGTTGTTTTTTCCTTCTTTTTGACAGCATGTTGTCTGGTCACAGCAACAGCTTCTAAATGCAAAACCACACACCTGGAATCCACCCCTGACCTTTTAACTACTTCATTGATTACAAGTTAACGAGGGAGACGCCTTCAGAGTTAATTGCAGCCCTTAGGGTCCATTGTCCAATTACTTTTGGTCCCTTGAAAAAGAGGAGGCTATGCATTACAGAGCTATAATTCCTAAACCCTTTCTCCGATTTGGATGTGGAAACTCTCATATTGCAGCTGGGAGTGTGCACTTTCAGCCCATATTATATATATAATTGTATTTCTGAACATGTTTTTGTAAACAGCTAAAATAACAAAACTTGTGTCACTGTCCAAATATTTCTGGCCCTAACTGTATAATAGAGAGAGTGTAAAAAAAGGAAAAACAGCACAAAAAATAGAAAAAAGTGGACTTTATTGCCCAATGCGTGGCAACGGGGGGGCGCCGTTTGCCTTTCCTGCCTAGGGCACCAAAATGCCTTGTCCCGGCACTGTCCATCACTATCAAAAATGATTGCCTCGATTTCTTGGTCAGTCAAACGCCTGGATGTAGACTTTGCCATTGTAACCTTAGATGTCAGTAAACTTAAATAAAAATAAAAAAAATGATTACAATCAAGGTTGTGCACTCTTTGTTAGTGTGTGTGCTAAAGGTAAAATGCAGCCCCCCTCCTCTTACCTTCAGCAGGTCACCACTTTCTTTTAGGTGCAGTAGAAGCCTCTGGGTTTTTGAAGCTCAGAAAGTTTCTTTTCAGAAACAAGAAAGCTGACTCCTTCCTCCAAAGTCTCTTCAGCAAGTAGCACACAATTAACAGGATGTTGTCTGACCTCCTGTTCCTGTGTGTTTCAGAGACGCATGACTTTGTGAGGGAGCCTCACTCCCAAGATCACATGACCATGTAGTCAGGCAGAATCCGCACTCTTCCCAGCAACAGCAGAGTCATAAAGACTGAGTAATAAAGACAAAGTCTTCCCCAGCAACAGTACAGACAAAAAGACTGAGGATCGCATGTAAACCAAGTACAGGCCTAAAAGGCCCCAGGTATGTGAATATGGGGTAGTCCCAAAAAAGAGTTGTTTTACCGAAATGCCTATAACATAAATATATATGAACAACTGGAAATTACTAACAACTATATACCTGAGGAATCCCTAGAGCAGTGATGGCGAACTCCAGGCCTCGAGTGCCACACACAGTCCAGATTTTCAGGATTTCCTTAGAGTTTGACAGTTGGTAATTTGATTGCCAACTGTCAAATGCAATGGAAATCCTGAAAACCTGGACTGTGTGTGGCACTCGAGGCCTGGAGTTCGCCATCACTGCCCTAGAGTTTCAAAATTCTAACTAAAGTAATGCTGCGCCCAGGCTTTGGGGTACTTTGGGGATAACTGCTCACCTGGTTAAGTTGTGTGACACACAACCAGTATTAAAAGCATGTAATGGCGGCTGCTGCTGGACCCACACCTCTACGTGCTATGTGGTCGAATTCCAGATTTTTCCAGGGACAATGTGTCATTGGTCTGCGCTGCCAGAAATAACTCGAATCAAAAGTTCACTCTATACATTTATTTGGATCCAAATAAATGTATAGAGTGAACTTTTGATTCGAGTTATTTGTGGCAGTGCGGACCGATGACACATTGTCCCTGTAAAAACCTCATCTGATCCAGGCTCACTGTCTGACCCTCACTAGTTCCCCCTAGAGGTGATTTTATTCCCTCCGGGTAACCTCCCACCATGTATGCTAGTGTGGGAGTGCTGGAAAGGGGTTCCACCCACCATCCTAGGGTCCACCTGCAGCTGGAGCATCTGCACCTCTTTTACGGTTGCAGTACCCCCTCTGTGACGCCTGCATAGCGGGGTGCCACAATAATCTTGCAGAGAAAAGAAAACAAGTAACCTAGCAGGCCTGCGAGGCCCCAGGTATGCGTTCTAGGGTTAACTTACAACCTGCTTGTCACCTGAAATATCTGTGTTACAGACACACTAGTTATCTGTCTCACTTTGAATCCATTACCTGATCCCTAGTTATTGCTTTTGTTGGATTGACCACCACTGTTTAGGTGATACATAGCCAAATTAACTGTCCACTCTGCCTTCAAGAGGATGAAACTGAACAGAAAAAACGGAACCCTCCTCCCCCATCTCTTTCTCCTCCCCCACTTCCTAATACCAGTCCCGCACACATCCGGTTCCATCAGCCTGATCTCCGATGTTTCACCCCAAAGCCTTGAACTTGAATGATTTGGCTATTTACTTTTTCTCATTTTTTGCACTGAAGCATTTCAGCTCCGAGCTGGCAACTAATGTTAAATGCCACTACAGATGTTATCTCTTAACTCTGGAATTGTTACATGTATTTGTTTATTAATGATTTTATTAATCACCTGTTTCTTTTCTCACTATCCTCTTACTCAATACCCCTCTTCTTTCCTAATCTATCCTCCCTTCCCCGCCCCCCCATCCCCACTAGGCACAAAGAACAACTCGTCAATCAAAAGGACAAGCCTTCTCAACGCATCCATCAACTCTGGATAAAAGTAAGACACTCACATTAACCTCAATAAACACACATAGCCTTAACTCACCAAGCTCAAGACACCCAACACTACAGACACTTAAAAAACAAGGGGCAGACATCCTTTTCATACAGGAGACTCATTTTAAACCAAATAAGATCCCCAATTTTGATAGGTCGATATATAACAAATGGTATAACTCCACTACAACCCAATCGGGCTCGAGAGGTGTATCAGTAGCCATTGCAAGAAATGTACACTTCCAACCCCAAGAGACCTTAATAGATTCATTAGGTAGATATGTACTTGTTAAGGGCTTAATTAATAATTTACTGATGACACTCTGCAGCATCTATGCTCTAAACAGAAAGCTTCTGAAGTGGCTAATCGCTACTTTAAAAAGAATAGAGAGATTTGAATAGGGTTTGATCTTAATTGGAGGTGATCTGAATTTAGCCTTGGAGCCTCTCCTTGACACCACCAAACAAAAAAGTGCCATATCCAACAGGGATCGATCTAGCATCCAGACACACTTTAAATCCATGCAATTAGTCGACTCTTGGAGATATATGAATCCCTCTGACCGGGACTATACTTACTACTCCAACCCACATAAATCATATCATCATCTGGATTATATATTGATCTCGAGGAGAGCACTTCCTAACTTGATATCATCCACAATAACGCCTAACATCTACTCGGATCACTCTGTGGTACTGACTACAATTTCCACCTCCACACAACATCCCCTTCATAGATCTTGGCTAATAAATGAAACAATACTAGACGTCCCTGACATTAAAAAGCACCTCCTTAAGAAACTGCAACAATACTTCTTACAAAACCAAACAGAGGAGATCTCTACGCAGTCTTTGTGGGAATCTCACAAGTCTGTGATTAGAGGGGAATTGATCTCCATCACATCATTTCTCAATAAAAAGAGGCAGGCAGAAACCCAAAAACTATATGACGAAATAGCAGACTTGGGCCTTTGCCACAAAAAAACCATGGACCAAGATATACTTAATTCCCTCACCAGTAAAAGACAACAACGTAAAGGTCTTCTAAACTCTAAATCCACGAGGCACTACGCGATGTGGAAAAACAAAATGTACGCACATGGAGATAAGGCCTCTAAATTCTTACTTTCTCATTTACGCAAGCGACAAGCCCGCACCCAAATACACTCTATCAGAAACGCTAGTGGAGTGTCCTCACAAAACCCAACACATATTGAAAAAGCATTTCTGGAGTACTATACACAACATTATAACCTGCGACCAGACAACACACAGAGGGATCTCTTTAAAAGACGCTTAGGCTGTGGTCACAGTTGCCATGCGTTTTTTTAAGTGATTTAACAAAACTCATGCTTTTTTTCATGTCAGCATGAGTTTTGTAAGGTGTGTGATGGCTCCCTGCGTTTTTGGGTGCGTTTTTGAATCTGCACCTAAAAATAGTGCTTGTAGTATTTTTTTGAGCGTTTTGAAAAACGCATGCGTTTTTGTAGAAAACGCATGCGTTTTTATAACATGGGTTCCTATGGAAAACGCATGCAAAAACGCATGTACAGTTAGTACCTTTTAGTGCCATTCAAAAACGCATGCGTTTCCCATAGGAGCCAATGTTAAAAAAACGCATGCGTTTCCGGAAAAACGCATGCGTTTTTTTTTAACATGGGCTCCTATGGGAAACGCATGCGTTTTTGAATGGCACTAAAAGGTACTAACTGTACATGCGTTTTTGCATGCGTTTTCCATAGGAACCCATGTTATAAAAACGCATGCGTTTTCTACAAAAACGCATGCGTTTTCTACCAAAATGCATGCGTTTTTGTATATGCTCCAAAAACGCATGGGACAGTCACACATGTTTTTTGGCTATTAGGGCATGCGTTTTTTAACATGGGGCCTATGGGTGCGTTTTTACATGCGTTTTTGAAAACGCAGGTCTCCAAAAATGCATGTGAAAAATGGTACTGTGACCACAGCCTAAGGCTGCGTTCACACATTTGCGTATTTTGCTGCGCTTTTTTACGCGCGCTTTTTGCCGCGTTTTTCGGGCCGCGCAAAAAAGCGCAGCAAAATACGCAGGACCATTCACACACTGCGCTTTCTTTCCCCCAGAAAGCACAGTGATGTCACAGAGAGGAGGAAGAATCCTGCTTCCTCCTCCCCTCTGTGAGATGTGTGGCCACCCCATTAGACTTCACAGTGTTAATACACACTGTGAAGTCTAAATTAAACTAAAGCAAGTGTGTGAAAAATAAAAAACAATGAATACTCACCTTCCGGTGCCTTCTCCCGGTCTGCGATCCCCGGTTGTAAGTCAGATCTCGTGTGACAAGACCTGTGGTGATGTCAGAGAGGGGGCGTTCCCGGGGCGGTCCCATCGCTGATTGGCTGCTCGCGGTCATGTGGTATCACATGACCGCGAGTGCCCGAGGAACGCCCATCCTCTGACATCACCACAGGTCTTGTCACACGAGATCTGACTTACAACCGGGGATCGCAGACCGGGAGAAGGCACCGGAAGGTAAGTATTCATTGTTTTTTATTTTTCACACACTTGCTTTAGTTTAATTTAGACTTCACAGTGTATATTAATACACTGTGAAGTCTAATGGGGCGGCCACAGCTGTCACAGAGGGGAGGAGGAAGCAGGATTCTTCCTCCCCTCTGGGAAAATACGCAGAAGTAGCTGCGTAAAGAATTGACATATCAATTCTTTACGGAGCTGCGTTTTCTCCCGGAAAACGCACTGCGTATTTTTACGCAATGTCTGCACTGCAAAGTGAATTTCCCATTCACTTTGCAGGCAGACAAAAAGCACATTGCGTATTTTGAAAAGCGCGCGTAAAAAATGCGGCAAAATACGCAATGTGTGAACGCAGCCTAAGAGACTAAAAATTTTCTGTAAAGACTTGACCTCCGAACTTTGTCCAAGGATTGCCAACAAAAACTACTCAAACCCTTTACGCTTCAGGAGCTCCAGTTTGCCCTGTCAAAGTGCCCTAAGGGGGAGGCTCCAGGACCCAATGGGTTCTTTCCTTTATACTATAAGACCTTCTCTTCCCTCCTTCTGCCACATCTTTTGATACTATGCAATGGTACGCTGGAAGGCCAACAACTACCTCTCCCGATGCTTGAGGCCAAACTTTCACTGATCCATAAAGATGGTAAAGACTTGACTCTATGCAGCAGCTATAGGCATATCTCTTTACTAAATGTAGACCTGAAGTTACTAGCAAGCATGATTGCGCGCAGGTTAACAGAGTTTTTGCCGAAATTGATCTAGCTAAATCAAACAGGCTTTGTGAGTGGAAGAGAAGGGAAAGACAACACTCACAAAGTGTTACATCTTATACAATATGCCAAATCCCACAATATACCACTGGTCCTCCTGAGCACAGATGCGGAAAAAAGCCTTTGACAGGGTGGACTGGATCTATTTAGAAGAAACACTTGGTAGATTCCATCTGCCACCCACGATAATCACAGCTATTATGGAAATGTACCATGAACCCACAGCACGTATAAAAATAAATGACTCCCTAACCAACACATTTACTATTAATAATGGAACCAGACAAGGCTGGCCATTGTCCCTGTTATTGTTCGTGATGGCAATGGAGCCCCTCTTAATAGCAATTCAACAAGACCAGGACATAGAGGGCATCAAAATAAACAATTGCCACTTTAAAACTGCAGCATTTGCTGATGACCTCTTGGTCCTTTTGACTAATCCATTGAGGGGACTCCCTGCCCTAATGAACATCATGGATCAATACAGCAGCCTATCCAATTTTAAAATTAACGTGTCCAAAATGGAAGCTTTAGATATACTAATCCCCCTGAACACTCTTAAAAAACTGAAAAATCTATAGCCCTTTGCCTGGCCTAAACATTATATTACGTACCTAGGAGGGAAATTGGGTAAGAACTACACTGACCTATAGAAACTGAATGTCTTTCCGCTACTTGAGTCCACATCTACTCTTATAAAGACATGAAAAGATACTTATCTCTCGTGGATGGAGAGGAAGACCATATTGAAGAGTCTAATCCTACCTAAGTTCAATTATCTATTTCAGATGTTACCCATATCAATACCCTCATACTTCCTCTCTAAAGTCAACTCTCTAATTTCCACATATACGTAGAAATGTAAAAAAATCACGTATTTCTTACTGCACTTTGACTCTTTCTAAGACACTGGGGGGAAGGGGGTGCCAGATATTAAGACGTAATATAGAGCAGCAATACTCTCTAGAATAGTGGACATAATTAGACCATCCGACGACAAGCAATGGATACAAGTGGAAGAAGCCCTTGCACCGCACAGTCTCAGATCTATGCTCCTAGTGCACTCACTTGAGGCACAAGCTCTCCCTCCAAAACCCCTACACCAAAGCTACCTTAAAAATATGGCAAGAAGCAAAGCACATACTGGCGCCACCACTCTCCCCACTGAATAAACTTTCATATCTCCTAGCACACTCAGTAATTACGCCCGGAATTGGGTTACATACAGACAAAAGATTCTCCAAATATTCTATAGACCAACTCCTTTGCAACGGAAGCCTCCTCTCTTTGAAGTAACTCCATGAACTTCCTGATCTCGTAACTTTAAATTTTATGCAACACAACTGAATAAAAAATATTCTCAACCCATTCCTCAAAACAGCTGACCTCTCTAGAAACCTAACCGCATTTGAGACTCTCTGTGTGACAACCACGAGTCCCAAGAAAACATTTTCCACTATATATCAGACTCTATTAAGAACAGAAACTTGTCCCAAAAGAACGTACATCTCGAACTGGGAAAAAGACTTGGGTTACAACAAGCTTACACCAACACAAATCCAACACATTTATAATTACTCCCATGGCCCAACCCAATGTGTGAGAGCACAAGAAAACTCGTTTAAGATCATAACAAGATGGTACATTGCACCTAGTCACGGTTCTACCTGGAGCACTAGCCGCTCATCAAGTTGCTGGAGATGCGGAGCCTCCACTGGCAATTATTTTCATATATGGTGGCTTTGTCCTGTTTTGACTTCATTTTGGAAACAGGTTGAGTTATTCATCAGGAAGGTATTGCAGGGAGACCTAACACTGAGCCCAGAAAAATTGCCTTACTACACTTCCCGACCTGGCTGGGCCATGGGAAAGCCTCTATACTAGCTCAACATATCTTAAGCGCAGCAAAATTGCTAATTCCTATACTGCTCTGAAACCAGGCGACCGCCCGGCACCGCCGACATCGCCCCTTTACATGAGGTGACGTAGGGGCGATGTCGCAGCCGATAGGCCACGCCCTCACGTCGCCTCTGTAATGGGCGGCAATGTCGCCCCGTGTGACGGGGGCTTAAGAGTTATTTAACTCCCCCCAAGAAATTTAGCATGTTTACGTGCTTTCCACCCCCCACCACCTCCCTACCCCGTTACCCCAACCTTTCACCCCCTCCTGTTTTTTTTTTCTTCCCTCCTTCCCCCTTCTTTCTTTCCTCTATCACCTATGTCTTCTTCACCTTGACTTCAAATATCATGTCTTTTTTTTTTTTAAACTTGAATACTTACTGATTGCAACCCATTAGTACAGACCTCTGCAAATGGACATACATACGGGGTGCCTTAAACCCTACGAGAGGACCTCCCCATGTTTCTAACAAGGACACCATGTGGAATATACCCGATCCCTCTCAGGTTTATGAATCTAATAAGACTAACGCACCCAGACAGACAATCCTATGAAGCATATTGTCCTCTCCGCTTTATGAAACGCTATTGTCATATCTATCTGTACTACAGTTTATGAAGTACCTGTATATATGTTTGATTCTTTACAACTTAATAAAAAGAATTTTGAAAAGAAAAGAAAATAGAAATCTTTTCTAATTTTTTGCTAAATTTACAGATGTTATATGAATAAAGCAAATCTTATTGACCTAAATTTACCACTACCATGAACTACAAAGTGCCACAAAAAATCTCCGAATTACAATCACTCAATGAAAGATTTAAATATGCGATTTCTAAACTAGACAAATCTTTTAACAAATAAATGTGTTAATAGTTTATTAAAACTGTCTCATTTTCTGGCATTTGACAGGATGACAAATCTGCTTTTTTGTAATATTAAATATCAGCATGAATAACCACAATGTAATATAAAAATAAATTGGCAAAGTTACACTATTTTCATACTTATGAAAAGGCAAATGAAATAACATATTTAAGATTCTATTGTCAGCACAGCTGGCTATCAGAAAAGCTGAAGATTGTCTGTAGTCTAGCCAATAATGTTTTGCTGGCATACCGAAATTGGCTCTGTCTGCTAACATACACAGTATGCATTACTCCAAAGGCACTTAACCACATATGCTAAACAAGGGAAATGTCTTTTCACCACTGCACACGTCCAAGTTTTTAGTTCAGGTTTTAATTACTTTAACCACACTATAAGTTCCGACCTAGGCTCCTTAGACATGCAAGCAACAAAATCCAAAACTCTTTACTTTACAGCTGTAGACTAACAACAATGCAAGAATCCGCCTATATGCAGATACTAAATTCAGTTAATCTCATGGCAGAACATTGTGTTCAGCAATGCCATTGTTTTTTTTTTCCCATGGCAGGTTGAGTCAAACATACTTTTCCTTCTTTAAAAACATAATTTGGAATAAAACACCTGTTTTCTCTTACCACCCTGTGATATTGATGCAGACAGAAGACTTTTGTTAGAGCAAGCAAGAGATATATTTTTATTCATCTTTTCAGTTTTTTTTTTATCTTTCTGAATCCATGCTGTTTTTAACATACTTTCATGTTTTTTCATTTTAAAAGGCTGGAAAATTATTGGCAACAATGTTACAAACATACATATACTGTGGATTATAGCATAGACGTAAGATTGAAAGATAGATAATAGCAAGATAATGATAGTTCTTAACTATATAGATGATTTCAGATGGATATTTGATTGATACCTATTATATATAAATAGCTTGTTAGAAAGATAATGATACACAGTTTTACACAGTTATACAAAAGTTCCAGGCAGGTGTAGAAAAGAGATGCAAAGTAAGAATGATTTAAAAATAAAAGGGTTAATACTTTATTTTGGATAGTTTATCCAATAGAAAGCTAATGCAAAACAAAAATCTGAATGAAATCAATATTCTAGGTTCACTAACACAAAGGAAGTCATCTAGCTACTCTTGCACACACCTGTTGAAGGAAGTCAGCAGGGAGGTTGCTCTAAACATATTGGAGAACTAACCACTGATCTGTTAATGTAGGTTTGCACAAATCCTTCTCTCATGTAAGCTCAGACAGATGCAATGATGTTAAGAAAAGGTTTCAGAGAGGGCCATGTCATAATTTTCAGGACTTAATCCTGACTAAATCTCCAACTCTATTTGGTAAAATGCAGTCCCAAACTTTCAAAAGACATATGATTACTTTCCTTCAAAATTGGGAGAAGTCTACCAGTGCCATCAACTCAGAACATGAAAAATTGAGTCTGTGGAGCCTCGTTTAGGAGTCTCAACACAGGATTAGCCAGGTCTCCCTCCAGGGAAGGACCTAGCCATGGGGTGGGCTCTTTGAGGAGACCACCATAACTACCATATTAAGTGGCCCTTTGAGTCACTATCCAGCTCTTTACAAGCTTAAAGATATGACAAGGGAATACCAAGGCCAGGTATCCATCCACGGACAGCTGTTTCGGAGTGTTGCCCCTCATCAGTGTGGAGTAGGATTCTGGCTAGATGGGAGCAATGCCTAGTAGACCAACAAAACAAAGTATTCACTGATCTCAGGGAGACCAGTTCAAGAAAACACTGCGGGCAGTCGGCTAAAGCGCTCAACACAGTGAATTCCTAGGCGCTGAACTGGTCTTCTTGAACTGGTCTCCCTGAGATCAACTCAGAACAGGTAGCAACCAATAGAACCCAGATACACCACTGTTCAGAAACGTCTGTCCAGAAGCGGTATTCAGGGAAGAATTGTGTCTAAAAAGCTATAACTTCAACATAGAAACTGATCAGCCAATCAGTGCAAACTGGAGAAGGAAAGACACAAAACAGGGTCTTATTTGTCACAGAATGGTTAAGTTAAATAAAGAAAGTGCTCACCTTCTGAGGTTGTGTCAGATGCAATCACTATAGATTAGTGATGGGTGAACTACAACTGTAAAGTTCGGAGTCTGTACCAAACACCTAGTGTTAGGGCACAGATCCCGAACACAAACTTTCCTGGGAAGTCCATGTTACAGTTTGGGTTTGGGGGCGGAGGAGCTGTAAAAATAGAGAAAATAGTTATTAAACAGCATTATACTTACTGTGTTCCACCACCCCGCTGCGTCTACTTCTGGTGCCGCTCATTAACTTTCTAGATATTCACTGCAGAGGGTCCCAACAGCCAATCTCAAATGCTGTCACAGAGAATGGGCGTCTGCTAACAGAGATATCAGAGAGCATATAGTATAGCTCGACCACCGTTTAGGTGCACAAGGGAAAAATAGTCCACAAAGTCTTTAAATATATCCCCGGCACATATTGTGCCGGGGATATATTTAAAGACTTTGCTAACAGAGATATGCAGCAAAGCTGAAGATGTTCGCCGTGGATTATGTCGTAGGGAGGGTTTTTTTGCTAATTAATGATGGGAAACAGGACTGTCTTGTGTTTATTTCTAAATATTCTTTTTGTCGTGCCTTTCTTTGAAATACGTGCATTTAGTTTGCTTGAGACAATACTGTATATTGTTTGCTTGTTCAGCAATGATTTATCCCATAGCGCCATCTGTTGACAATGTTCCCACATTACATTATGTTTACTGCATAGTCTAATTTTGGTCTCTCCATGCCTATGTAATCCCATGAGGCTGTGCTCTAGACTCTGCCCCTTCTCCTCCAGAAGCCATTACAGCCTCATACAAGCTGACATCCTGGTGTGCTGACCCTTTTCTCCCTAGATTTCAGCTTATCTGCATGTTTCCCTCAACATAGCACAGTCGGTGAGTTTAATATGCTGCTGCCCACCTATATGTAACAATGTAATGTTTTGCACTTCATGTATACTTATGTTGTACTGAGAATTTCTATCTGTTTTTTCTAGTTTTACACTTAACCCATTATTAAAAGTTGAAAAGGACCCCAGCGTCCATGTCAATGCATTGATGGGAAAGAGTTTACCTGTCTGTTAACTCGTTCTTCAGGAGTACAGAGCGAGGGTGCCAGAACACTTTTCAATGTTGTGATTTTTTACTACTTACTAGAAATTCATAGGGGGTGGGTCTAATATTGGCCTGATATTATGAATTTCAGGCTTAGTGCCAGCTGCCAATACAAAGGTGGCATTAACCCTTTTATTACCCAGTGTGCCATTGCCACCAGGGCCACTGGAAAAGTCAGGGTACAGCGGCAGAAAATGGCGCTTCTATGAATGTGCCATTTTGTGGGGCCGATGTGGGCTGCAATTTACAGCGGTGTGGCCCCAGAAAGCTTGGGCCACCCTGTGCTAAAAATTCAATCCCCCAGCTGTCTAGTTGTACCTGTCTTGAAATCAAAATTACGGCAGTGAAAGTCATGAAATACCGTATATACTCGTGTATAAGCCGACCCGTGTATAAGCCGACCCCCCTACTTTTGCCCCCAAAACCTGGGAAAATCTATTGACTCGTGTATAAGCCGAGGGTGGACCCCAGCACAGGTATACAGCCCCCAGCAGTGGTATACAGGCCCCAGCAGTATGATATACAGCAGCCCCCAGTGGTATATACAGCAGCCCCAGTGGTATTGCAGCCCCTATATACAGCAGCCCCAGTGGTATTGCAGCCCCAGTGGTGTATACAGCAGCCCCTATATACAGCAGCCCCAGTGGTATTGCAGCCCCAGTGGTATTGCAGCCCCTGTATACAGCAGCCCCAGTGGTATTGCAGCCCCAGTGGTATTGCAGCCCCTATATACAGCAGCCCCAGTGGTATTGCAGCCCCAGTGGTATTGCAGCCCCTATATACAGCAGCCCCAGTGATATTGCAGCCCCAGTGGTATTGCAGCCCCTATATACAGCAGCCCAGTGGTATTGTAGCCCCAGTGGTGTATACAGCAGCCCCTATATACAGCAGCCCCAGTGGTATTGCAGCCCCAGTGGTATTGCAGCCCCTATATACAGCAGCCCCAGTGGTATTGCAGCCCCTATATACAGCAGCCCCAGTGGTATTGCAGCCCCAGTGGTGTATACAGCCCCAGTGGCAGTATATTGCAGCCCCAGCGGTAGTATACAGCAGCCCCCGTAATCCAGGGCCCCCCCAGCCTGACTCCGGTCACCTGTAAAGGAAACTATACTTATCACAGTGCCGCTGTCTGTCCGCGCCCGCTCGCACCCGCTCGCAGCTGCCGTACGCGATCCTCCATCTTCATGCCTCTTCTTCCTGTTTCCTGTGCTCGTCGCAGGGAATGACGTCATTGCCTGCGACGAGCACAGAAACAGGAAGAAGACGCATGAAGATGGAGGATCGCGTACGGCAGCTGCCAGCGGGTGCGAGCGGGCGCGGACAGCGGCACTGTGATAAGTATAGTTTCCTTTACAGGTGACCGGAGCGAGGCTGGGGGGGCCCTGCAATACAGGGGCTGCTGTATACCGATGTATACATCGGTATGTACCGATGTATACATCGGTATACAGCACTGACTCGCGTATAAGCCGAGGGGGGGTACTTTTCAGCCCAGTTTTTGGGCTGAAAAACTCGGCTTATACGCTAGTATATACGGTAATTAAAAAAGGGTTTCCCTATATTTTTGGTTTCCAGCCAGATAAAAATAGCCAACTAGGGGTAGGGATCAGCCTGTACCTGCCTGCTGTACCTGGCTGGCATACAAAAATATTTCAAGGAATAATTTTATAAAAAGGGTTCAACTGTATTTCTGTTTTGGTGCTTTTTTGGGCCAGGAGATTCAGATAAACACATTGAACCCAATGCATGCAGTTTTGTGCCAAAAGTGCACAAAAAGAGCATGAAATCCATGGCAAAAACTGCATCATGGTTTTGGTGCACCAATTCACTGTGACAGCGTCTGTGATTGGCTGTTGGGTCCCCCTGCAGTGAGTATCCAGGAAGTTAAAGAGAACCTGTCACCCTCCTAGTGCTTTGCAAACTGAAAGCAGCACCTTCAGCAGCGTCTATGCTGCATTCAGTGAAAGTGTCTATAATTTGTCTGCCCCCCCCGTACTGCAAAAGAAACACTTTATAATGTTTCCCACCATGTATTTAAATGAGGATTTAACCGTTCCGATGGGTCTGGTCCTTGTGTCCTGCGATTGCTGCTTCTCAATTCACCCTACTCCCTCTATGTGACAGCCACCTCCTCTTGTTTGTTTTTCCCCCTCCTCTTCGGCACTTGCGCATAATCATCTTAGCTCACGCAGGTGCACACAGCTCAGCCGGAGTGCAAGGAGCCCGGCTGTCATCATTGTGCCCGGGATGGTGGGAGGAAACTGTTGTGTTTGCAGAGGAAGGGAACTGGTGATAGCACCTGATTAATATTTGATATGGATACAATGATGATGTATTTGCCATTTGGGTAGGAACAAGAGAAGAGTTCCCTTGATTCATGAAAGAGATCAGCGTTGATGACTTCAATTTGAAATTTACTTACAAGACAGATCAATGCAAACTTCCCTTTTTGGATGTGGAAATAAAAATAAGGGAAGAAGGACTTCTTCACATTAAAATCCATAGGAAACCCTTTGAGAAGAGGGATCCCAAGGGGGCAGTACCTGAGTGCGAGAAGAAATTGCTCCAGTGTTAAAAAATTCAGGAGAGGAAATTTATGTTTACGCAGGAGATTTAGGGAAAGGGGATACCCTGATAAAACTCTAAAAGTAGCTTTTAGAAATGCCTTGGAGACCAGAAGACAATTTTTACTGGTACCAAAGGTGAAGACGACGGAGGATAATGTAGAAAATTATAGGCACATTTAATGATCAACCAAATAGAGTACAAAGCTTCCTCAGAAAATATTGAAATATTATGAAGGCTGATACAAATATTAAATTATTTATCCTTGATATCAATAAAATCACTAATAGGAGAGTAAAGTCATTATGAGATAGATTGGTGGATAGCCATTGCAAGAAAACATTACCGGAGGGTACATGGTTGGATGGATGGATAGAAGAATTTGCGGAACTTTCAGATGCGGGAACTGTAAGTTCTGCGGAAGGATTTCCCCCAGGAAATCTTTTTTTAGTGCCTCTACAGACAAGGAGTACTATCTGAGAGATTTTTATAACTGACAAATGAAGGGGGCAGTATATATAGGCATGTGCACGTGCCCCTACAATTTTGTGGGGAAAACGAGAAGAGAGCTAAGGAAAAGAATTAGTAAACATTTGGGTGACATTCGCAATAAATGTGATACCCCCATCTCTTAACACAGCAGGGAGTGTCATGGAGGCAATGATAAGGCGATCTCCTTCTGTGTGGTTGAGGTGGTAAAAGAGAATTTAAGAAGGGGTGAATGGGATAAACATATATTACAATGAGAAACGGAATGGATTTTTAGGCTTGAGTCAGTCTTTCCAAAAGGACTGAATGAGATATTGAGCTGGGTGTCTTCTTTAGCTTTCTTCATTAATGGGTCCATTATCATGGTGACTGAAATTACTGTAATAGTCCTGTGAGAGGGATTATTCAATTTGTATTATGATATATTTCCATTTGGTAACGGATTATTCTGTGATAGAATCATCTTGTGGTAAGGCCAGTCCTATCAGTATCTCATCTCTAAAAGTGTTCAGGGAATGATCTCCTGATCAACCCAAAATATACACCTATCCCTTTAAGTTAACCCTATATGTATAATAAACTAGTTAAGCGGTAACTTAAATAAAGTTTTATAGGTATGTGGGACAATAGGTCCCTCAGAATCACTTTCGTGTTTTAAAGCCCATGTTATAGCTTGCCACATCTTATGTGGTAAATTGTACCCCACATTCCAACACAGGAGGATGCCTGGGGCTAGGACAGGCATATTATAATATTTTATGTGGCTCAATGACGTGTATATCTATGCCCATGTGTCGAGGATCCGCATGAGGGAAAGTTGCTATCATGATGTCAGGCGTCCCTCCCACTGGAACTGTGTAAGTAACTGGGCTAGACCGCGCATGCGTGGATTTATGTTGACGGTGGTCGCTATGGCTACTCCCAATGCATGACATAAATACAGACATGCGCAGATGGAGAAAGAAGACGCCGGAATCTCGGGGAAAACGTCACATTGTAACCAGGTATAGTTGATCTGGGTGATAAAGCAGGAGCTCAGCACTATAAGGAATGGTGCTGACAACACCATTAGTGTCCAGCCTTGAAGGGCAAAAGGGACATTGGTGGAATGCTCTGCAAAAAAGTAAACAATGTGGTTTGGTCTTACTTGACATCCCTGAGTTTTTAGTGCCGTTATTGTGGGTTACTGATGGACACTGGTTGTCTTATATGCTCTCTATGTGCTTCCCTTAGAATAAGACCACAGTTAATACCCTTACAGATTGTCCCTTACTTCTGGATTGTGGCGTGATCATGGGGGCACTGGGATAAAAATCCATAATACCTGATTGTTTTATATTAAGAATGTCATGTAAAGAATGGTTTCTTGACAGTTAGTGTCTTATAGATAAACAATGAAGGGGGGTGCACCCATTACCTGGTACACCACCCTCACTATCGATAAGCAAGCTTTGTTACGGAGCCATATAACAAAAAAGAAATATATATATATATATATATTCATTTAAGACCATTGTTATGGTGACAATATATGTTTTTATGCTGTTTGGTAAACCAGATTGGACCTGAGGATATATGGAAAAAAATCCTATTTGGTGATATAACCTGGACACAATCTATCTGTTTAGGGCCATGTTTAAAACATAAAGTGGATGGGCCTTTTCACATATGCGTTACTCCAGCTTTTGGCTGAGTTTGCGTTTTACCGCAAAAATGGAGTGTGCTCCATTGAAGTACTTGATAGAAGATTGTCACTAGTATGTACTTGACTAATCCCTAGGGAGAGTGTGATAGGGTCTGCAGGGTCAGCCTTCAGTGAGCACGGACAACAAGACAAATCAGGTTGTTAAACTCCGCTGGTAGGTAAGGTAAACTTTCTAACCCCTTAGGGAAAGAGTGACAAATCACAGTGTATCCACTACATGCCTTTTTTATTTTCTTATATTTGTGTTGGGCATGGGTTTTGTTTTTACCTGTTCTAAATAAAAGCTATATTATATACACACTTTTGGGGTTGTTTCATCAGTCTTTAAGTTAGTTAGCATCCCCAAATCTCCTGTAAGGGAAGTGTATTAATTAATTCCAAACAGAGTAAGTGTTGCCATTTTTGTGAACCTATGTGCCTATGTTTTCATGCATAGTTGAACCCTACTTCTAAGTTGAAGTTATAAAACTTGATATTTGGGATAGGAACAGGGTTCTATTATTTGACCAAATAAATTTCCTAACTCAGACGATGGACTTTCAGTTATTTGCGGTAGCATATTAGAACCCTGTTTCTATCATCCTGAATATCAAGTTTTATCCAAGTGTGTGTCTGTAGTAGCCAGTTACACACATTTATAGTAATGATGGGTGAACCCACCGATGTTTGGGTTGAGCGAACTCGCCCTGACTTTTTTTAAAGTTCGGTTCAGAGCCAAAAATGGCTCATATTTGAGTTTGAATCCAGAACTCAGACTGTAAAATTATGGGATGGGGGCTAAGAAGCTGTAAAAGAAAGAAGATAGTTATTAAACAGCATTATACTTTTCGGCGTCCACCCACTTGTACTTCTGTGGCCACTCATTAAAGAGAACCTGTCATCCCTCTAGTGCTTACATGGGCACACAAGGGTTCCCCATGGCAGTCCCCCTGAGCTGGTGGAAGAACTTACCATCAAACAAAGTAATTATTATGTAATATGAATGAGATGAACTTCTTCACAAATTCATTATGTTCAACGAAATGTCTCGCTCTACTTGAAAGGTAATGGTCTACTGCTTCTAGGCCCTTTTCCTGCACAATGCTACTATACGAATCTTCCACATCAATGGAAACTAAGAAAGCTTTTTCCTCCAACACCATCCCATCCAGTTTAAGAGACAGATCTGAAGTACCCCTCAAATAGGGTGGTAGAGATAACACAAAGGACACTAGATCTTATCAGCATAATATCCTATGTTCTGGCTAATACAATTTGCACCTTTCACAATAGGCCTTTCTGTCAGGGGAGTTAACCCCTTATGCACTTTCGGGAAGACATAAAAAGTGGGGATACTTGGATTTTTAGGGGTCAGGTACTTGTGTTCACTGGACAAAATAAGTATTTTACCCAGTTCTTCGTCTAGAACAGTGGTGGGGAACCTCAGGCCCCAGGACCGCATGTGATCCTCAATGACTTTTTTACGGCCACCAGGCAGATTCCTGGGGACCGCAGTGCTCAAGCTGGCAGACGCATTTTGCCGACTGTCTTCCCTTTAAATCCAGCTCTCCAGTGATCTCTATGCCCCAGCCCCAACCTCCCCAGTGAAGTACATGCTCCCAGTCTTGTCTGTGATGTTGAGGGCTCTAGCAAACCTGGAAAAGCAGTTGAGAAGCAACATGAGCAATATCACTCACACCAAAAAGAACTCCAGCCACCACTGTAGGAGTGAGTTGATTGTTTAACCAAATATAACGTGGTAATTTTCAAGTTGATAATTTTGTACGGCCCCAGAAGAGTAGTAGAAATTTCCAAATGGCCAAATGGCCCTCGGCAGAAAAATGGTTCACCGCCCCAGGTCTAGAATCTCCATTAGGATGTTCAGGAAATCCTGTGTAGGGTGTCCCCTTATCTCCTAGGATTGACATACACATAGTGACATATTTCTTATGGTCTAGAATTACAGTATTCCCCCCCCCTTATCTGAGGGTTTAAGAATAATGTACTTTCCAACATTCGCAAAGTCTCTTGTTCTTGCTGATTAAGGTCACGGGGTACACTGACATTTGCTTTGATCTTCAAATCACATTCTACCAATTTTAAACATTTGTCTATATTATTGTAGTCACCTGCTGGTGGCATTTTGTAACTTTTTAATTTAAGGTCCGTAAATTGTCCTAAATCTTTTTCCTTATCGTTACTGTCCAGTAACCTAGCTACTTTCCTGACTCCCTCTAGATCTTCTTTGGGAATTCCCAACCTGATACATTCATTGATATTATTCAGTGCAAAGAATGTTTTCCACTTCAATTTCCGGCTGAAAAGTTTGAGATATTTAACCCAAAGAAAAAGTGTGATACCGGGTAGTAGGTACAGACGAAAATCCTCTGGTTAAGATGTCCCGTTATCAGCTGCTGTTCTTTAGTGTGGCGGAGCTTAAAACAATGGGCCCTCACCCCACTGAGAATACCAGCCACCAGCTGCCTTGTTTTACCTTGGCTGGCAATTAAAAATAGGGCGGAGTCCTACAATTTACAATTTTTTTTCAGACAAAGTAAAATTAGGCAGCAGAGGATGGCAGCTTGCAGCTGTTTGCTTTATTTGTGCTAGACTGAAAAATACTTCAAAGCCCTACACATTTTTTATTTATTTTTTTAACACACTATGACGGCAGGTTGGTTGCCATACATTAATGTGAATGACAACCAAGCACAGACATCATCCAGATTGTGAAAATGTAGTCTGATTGGAACAGCCAATTACAGAGAGAGTGAGCGTCGGTGATTGGCTGTTGCCGGTCAGTGCACTGAATATGCATGAAGCTTAATGGGTGGCCCCAGAAGCAAGCAGCAGGACAGCTTCTGACAGTTCTCAGGGCACAGAACTGTCAGAAGTGACATAGCCTATGCCACTTCTGACAGTTCTATGCACAGACAATTCAGAAGTGGCGTAGGCTATGCCACTTCTGACAGTTCAATGTGCAGAGAACTCAGAAGTGATGTAAAAGGGAAAAGGTTTAAACGTGAGCCCACCACAATTTTTATACAAGGTTTAGAGAATGCCAGAGCCACATTGTTAGGCAGGATAAACAGTATAGCCATTAAAAAGGTACCGGGACTGCGCTTGTATGGTTCAGCCAATTCAGCCAGTTGTCTCTGATCCGGGTCTTGGTCGGGGCGCCTAAAGCTAATTGAAATTCGTGATGAAAGATATTATTTAATTGGTCAGTAACCTCGGCAATCGTAGGGGGTAAATCATCCTTCCACCTAGCCGCGACTACCAGTCTCGCAGCTGTCAGCACATTTGACACTAGTGTCCTCTGGTCACGCGGGTACTCAAGAATACCCAGGTGGAGGACCGCCATCTGTGGAGTCAGTACGATCTCCAGACCCGTGAGCGCTCTCACAAGAGCCGAGACTACCGCCCAAAAGGGGGCAATTTTGGGACAGTACCACCACATGTGTGCCAGTGATCCTTGTCCCCCGCAACCACGCCAGCACAGAGGGGAGCGGTCACGGGAAAAGAGGGCCAATTTAGCCGGGGTGTAGTACCACCTCATGTGGATTTTTTTCAAAATTTCTAGATGGTTCACACACTTAGACGCCTTTTGTAAAGCTCTGAGGCCCTCCCACCAGTCCTCCTCCGGAGCTATAGATCCAAGATCCTCCTCCAAGCGCCTCATGTAACTCAATTTGGACGGACACAGGTCCGCGTTTAGTTGCTGATAGATACCCGAGAGTCCTTTGGGCTTTCCCAATGAGAGAATATATTTTTGATAATGAGAAATCTCCTGCAGGGGCCTGACAGGCCAGAATGTGGCACCACCACGTATGAAATGTGCAATTTGGGTGTATTGGTAGTGTGTAGTCCCTGCTTCAGGAAATTTTAACACAAGATCCGAGAAGGGAAGAATCCTCCCGCCGACCAAAACATCCGCAAGGGATTGGATACCGGCTTTGCGCCACGGAGTAAGGTTCAAAAATTTAATGTGGAAAGACAACGCGTCTATACTAATTTGGTCAGGGGGCAGTCGGATCCACCTCCCAATCTCTCTCCTCCAGCATGCTAACGTCACGGCCATCGCAGGAAAAGGCGTAGGCATTGACGTGGGAGCCAGGCACTCCGCCTCCAACATGAGGCGCAAGGGCTGGCGTCCCAGAACCTCCTCCTCCATTGCCAGCCATCTCGGGGGTCCTCTGGAGCCCACCACACTCTGGCCTCCTGAAGGATCAAGGCCCTGTGATACGCCGCCACATTAGGGACCCCCATGCCCCCTCTATTGTATGGGAGGTACATTGTGTTCCCCGATACCCGAGCTCTTCTACCCGCCCAGACATATCGGTTAACCTGCTGTTGTATTCGGTTCAGATAACATGCGGGAATCAACACTGGGAGATTTCTGAACAGATATAGGATTTTGGGGAGTAGGAACATTTTGAAAGCGTGTATCCTAGCCACCAAGAGAGATTCCCCAGTGAGTGGCGCGTCCTTTCGGCAGACAGAAAGGCAAGCAAGCGCTCCACATTAACCACAATCAGTTTGGCGGAGGAGGTAAGGGTGATACCTAGATAAGGAACCCCATCCTCCCTCCACACAAAAGGAAAGCGAGCCCTTAACCTCTCTCTCACGTCCGCCGGAACTCCGATCGGAAAGATTAGGGATTTCCCTGCATTTAATTTATAAAGGGAGAGGGAAGAAAACCTCCTCAAAATCCTCAACACTGCCTCGAGGGAAGGTTCCACATTGGTGCAGGCAATGATGATGTCATCGGCATATAAACCAATTTTGTGCACCGAACTCCCCACAGCATAACCAGAGACATCCGGGCTCACCCTGATGGACTCGGCCAAGGGTTCAATGACCAGGGAGAATATGATGGGCGAGAGCGGGCATCCCTGCCTTGTTCCGTTCGAGAGACTGAAGTTAGAGGAGAGAAAGCCCAATGACAGCACCCTGGCGTTGGGGTTAGAATAGAGGGCCAGAACGGCCGAGAGAATAGGGCCACAGAAGCCAAATTTCTCAAGTTCGGCGGCCAGGTAACCCCAGTGCACCCTGTCAAACGCCTTTTCCGCATCTAGTGACAGGCGTACACCGGGGGTCCCAGCCTGTTCCGCAGCTTTAATCAGATTAATAATTCGCCTTGTGCCATCCTTGGTCTGCCTCCCCCCAACAAAACCTACCTGGTCTCCATGAATCAGAAAGGGAGTAACCTTGCCGAGTCGGAAGGCCAACAGTTTAGAGAATATTTTTATATCGCAATTTAGCAATGAGATTGGACGGTAGCTTCCAGGATCCTCCGGAGGCTTCCCGGGTTTCGGAATGGTCACAATGGTGGCCTCTAGGAGTCGAGGGGAAACTTCACCCGTCGACTGCCAGAAAGCACTTGCTCTGGCTAAATACGGAGCCAGAACTTGGGAAAAAGAACGGTAGTAGTCATGCGGAAGCCCGTCCGGTCCTGGTGCTGAGTGTCGCTTAGTAGTCAGTATAACCTTCCGAACCTCTGCTGAGGTGATGGGGGCATTAAGTTCCTCAATTTGTTTCTGAGTCAGCGCAGGCAGACCAAGGCCATCTAGAAAACCACGGATGTCCGAGGCACACGGGGGGGGGGGGTTATCTCTTTCGTCTTTCAAGTTTTAGAGACAAGAGTAGTAATCAGCAAATGCCTCTGCAATTGCAGGCGGGCTGACCTGTTTTTTACCACTTCCGTCCCTCAAGGCAGTGATTTGGGAAGTAATTTCTTTTTTCTTTATACGTCTTGCTAAGACCGCCCCCGCACGATCTCCCATGGCATACAAGGTAAGTTTGGATTTTCTAAGGAACTTCTCATGCTGGGAGAGGAGGAAGGAGCGGAGTTGTGTTCTTACCAAGAAGAGCTCAGCCGCTGTCGCAGAGGACGACGCGCCTTTGTTCCTCCCATCTAAGACATGTAGGCGAGATAAAAGCTCTTCCCTCACCTTATCTCTCTCTTTTTTGCGTCTGGCTGCTATTTGAATGAAAAGCCCTCTAATGTAGGACTTATGGGCCTTCCACAGTGTAGAGTCCGAAACCTCTCAGTTATCATTCAGCTTAAAAAACTCAGTTAGCTCGGAATGGAGCTTAGAAACTACAAGACTGTCCGAGAGGAGGCTCAGATTCACCCTCCAAGCGCCCGTGGGGCGCAGACCCCCTGCCAGGGAGACGACCAACGTAATAGGGGCGTGGTCAGACCACGATATTAAGCCCAATTCCGCCGCACTACAAGTTGTGAGAGTCCCACTGTCCACTAAGAAATAGTCTAGGGGGGAATAAGACCTATGTCTGTTAGAATAAAACGTGTAGTCTCTCTCCCCGGCGTGAAGGCAGCGCCACACATCGTGGAGATGTAAGGACCGACAAAGCGGCTCCAGCTCACCCCTGGCAGACAGGGTACCCCCAGTGCAATCCATCTGGCGTGACATTACCACATTAAAATCTCCTCCCATCACCAGATGACCACGGGAGTGTTTGTTAACAATTTTCATGAGCCCGCGTGCAAACTTGAGCTGAGAAGCATTCGGGCCGTATACATTTACAAACGTGAAAATAGAATCAAAAAGTTTACAAGTAATTAGAAGGTATCTACCAGCCGGGTCAGCCAATTCAGTAATAAGCTGGAAAGGCAAGGTAGACTTGACGAATATTCCAACTCCGGCTTTCTTCATGGGGCTGTTAGCATGAAAGGCTCTAGAGTACATCCGGTGTGCAACTCTATAAGGAGGTGCGTCTCCTGTGCGAAGACCACATCCGCTTTGCTTCTGCTAGCCTCCGACCAAAAAAGGGAGCGCTTGATCAGAGAGTTTAAGCCGTTAACGTTTAACGAAAATATTTTGACACTCATGGCGGAAACATTACATCTACATGACATGGGCTAGGCTCACAAGAGATAGGAGGGACAGGCAAGGAAAGGGCTCGGGAAGGGAAAGGGAAAACAAGACATACACAGAGAAGAAGAAAAAAGAAACACCAATGTAAACATAACAGGCAAGCCGAAACTTGCAAGGCTGGGGGGTACAGGGTGACCTGGAGATGGTAGACCAGGTACCCTCTTTCGGCAAGACCTGACAGACTCTTAAAGTCAGACATTCAAGGCCTCGCCGTCCCGGGCTGTCGACTAAAGACCATCACAGCCACAAATCCATCCTAAGAGGAAAAAAAGATAACACAAGGACCACTGCTTAACGTGCTGTGTCCCAATCAGGGTCAGTCTTCCTCTTCGGGGAGGAATGGGAGTTTGGTGTTGACTCCTGATCGTGCCTCGGGGATTTAGGAGAATCTCCACCAAGGGAAGGGAGTCCCCACGCTCGCAACGCTCTCTCCAGCAGCTTTGGAGACTGGAACACGTGTCGATCCCCTTTGTAGCTAAAGCGTACTTTAACCGGCGTTCCCAAGCATACAGGATCCCGCACCTCGGAGGACCTTGCACATAGGCGCGAATTCTTTGCGCTTTGCCAAAGTTCCGATGGATAGGTCCGGGAAGACTGCCAGGGAGGAAAATTTGCTCGGGACCTCTGTTCCCCGTCTAAGGGTGCCCAGAAGTTTGTCTTTGAGACCAGGATGCTGCATAGAGACCAGCACGTCTCTCGGGAGGGCTGGGTTGAGGCGAGGGGGGCGAGGAAGGCGGTGGATCCTCTCAAAATGCAGGAACTCAGGGGGGCTATCTGGGATAATAGCCTGCACAAAAGATGTAACAAAGTCAGAGAGCTCTGAGTCCTGAACTTCCTCAGATATGCCCCTGATCTTCAGATTTCCCCTCCTGCCTCTGTCCTCCAATTCCCACATCTTGCTTTGCTGTGCCTCCACCTGTCTTTCCACAGCATCTAGATTATCAGCCAGCGTGTTATGTGCTGAGGCAAATTCAGCCATTTTCCTCTCAAGCCAGTCCGCCCGGTCCCCAAGGCTGGACACATCCCTCCTTATCTCCGCAATCATACCTTGGATATCTGTGTATATTGCCTTCTGAAGGGAGGACATCATCCTCTGCATCGCGCGCTATGTCAGCATTGTATCCTCAGCCTTCGGGTGCTCCTGGCCCTCACTGTAATCAGCAAAGGCATGAGAGGAGGGAGAGCGAGACGCTGCAGCCGGCGCCATTTTGGAGCGGGTGGGGGCTGCCTCTTTATGGAAGAAATCCGACACCTTAGAGATCCCCGGCTGGGATTTAGATTGTCCTGTCGGCATCTCCAGTCCTCAGGCAACAAGGAGAGCCAATTTAAACGCTGTGTACAAAGAAACAGCAGTCGCTGGAAGCCGCCGAAGATCTGTGGCTGCGGAGCCCCAGGATTATGCGACCGATGGCATCAGCTCTCAGGTCAAGCCCCCCCTCCATCAGGTCATTTTTCAGTATGATACTAATAGTACCCTTGAGTAGTGCCTGGGCAGGCCTTTCAAAATATGTAAAAATTATTACTGTTTCCTTTTTAGTTCTCTTGCTTTAAGCACCTTCACACCCAGCAGGAAGCTACCTTCATTACTCCAGCTCATTGCTTTCACTGCTGAATAGTCTGCAGTATGTAAATGTTCATTTATTATTCACAGTTTCCCAGGCTTGCATTTCCTCCCTCCCCCTATGCTCTGTATCTCACTTCTAGTTTTATTTTCCTGTCCTGCAAGCTGCAGCTGATAGGGAGGGGGAGAGAGAGGGAGGGAGAGATGGCAAGCAGATATTTAATATCTGAAAGCCCAGCTAGGTAAGGCAATCTCCTCCATTTGTTTTGCTATGAGCACAAGCTTTGCTGTCTGTGAGAGATTCTTTGTGTTTATCTGAACACTTGTTTTGTGACATACATGGAAATCAGACAGTATGATACAGCTCCCCCCTCTATATGACTGAATTCTACTGAACTTTACTTATGTGCAGTGCAGTGATGTCACTACATGAATATTCATTCTTTGGGGAGGGTGAAGCAGAGAACTAAGTGATCACTCACTGTGATTGACAGATGGAATGAATATCTTTATTTGCAGTTTACACAGGATAGGGGGAGTATCAATAAAACAAATAGATGAATAGAAAGAGCTTCATTAGAGGAATTAGAACATTATATCAGTTACATATTAGATTTTTGACCTGACAGATTCCCTTTAAAGTGTACATGTCATTTAATAAAAAATAAAACTGCACTCATTGTTAATTATGGGTTTTAAAGCAGCTAAGATAATGATTTTTTTTTTGCCATATGACTTATTTTTTTCACATTATCCTGTGCTCTTTAAAAAACAGCATTTACTGTCTGTGTGGGCATGGCCAGCAGCTGCAGTCACTGTGTGTATTACCACAGCTTCTGAGAGCAGTGAGCTGTGCAATGTGATAGCAGAGAAGGGGTTAACAGAAATGTGAGTGAGCTGTGTGAAGACAGATGAGGCGTTTGCACTCTTCCTAACCTTCTGGCATTGATTAGCAATTGTGCCGTTAAGGCCACTTTACACACACCAACTTATCTGTCCAACTTCTGACCAACTTACTGGTTGCAGTGAAATCATGGACACATTGTTACATTTGTACACAGCCACAAAATGGAGCAAAGTGTCCATGATTTCACTGCAACCAGTAAGTTGGTCAGAAGTTAGACAGATAAGTTGGTGTGTGTTAAAGTGGCCCTTAGGCTGTGGTAATCTGATACATTGTTTGCTTACCAGCTGCCCCATATTCACTGGAGACAGATCTGACTCATAATAAACAGGTGTCTGCTTTACACACAGTCTAGTGTGGACGACATCTTGTGGAAGGTTTATGAATGGTTTTCAATCAGAATTTTCTAATGAAGTATATTAGAAAGTTCATTGAAATCACTTGCTCTACATTATTATTAAATAAAAATTTTAACAGCGGTTACACTTTAAGTCTTCAGGGTGGAGTAGGATCAGAGTTTTAGCCACTATGAAAAAGTGTGAAATTAAAAATTAGACAGCAGCAAACACGGCTAAGACATTTTAAAAGAGCATATATTTATAATATAGCAACATGGAGTTTGGACACCTCACACTCTAAATATTTGTTAAATTGCATATAAAAATTACATGTCTCAATAATAATGGTTAACGTAGTTCAAAATTTCAGAGGGTGGACGGTGTATACGGACCTGCACTGCATAGACCAGAAAGATCAAACGGTGTTTATCATTGTAGTGTTTATTTCCGACGTGTTTCGGAGTTAGTCCCAACTCCTTCCCCAGGGAATAGTAGTGTTACTATTCCCTGAGGAAGGAGTTGGGACTAACTCCGAAATGCGTCGGAAATAAACACTACAATGATGAACACCATCTGATCTTTCTGGTCTATGCAGCACAGGTCCATATACACCGTCCACCCTCTGAAATTTTGAACTACGTTAACCGTTGTGGTGTGGATCCTTGCAGCAGCTATCACCTTTTTGCTCTGACGCTGGTTGTCTGCTACACAACACCTCTAGGTGAGTGACTAGTTAAATTTAGTCCACCTTTTTACCAATGATAAGACCCTATTGCGCTTCTCTTTCCCTTTTCTAGTATTGATGATCAATAATAATGGTGTAATGGTGGAACAGGACAATATATTTCCTATTTGACAAAATTTGAGGGAAAAGGTAACAGGTTACAAAAAGGGAGCAAAACTAAATGCCTCGTTCAGGCAAGCTGGTGCTATTGTAACCAATGTCATTATCCAATAACATTCACATTAGGAGAGCATCTTTTTTACTTTACTCCTCTAATCTGGTAGGGATTTGTGCAATACCCTTGACCTTGAATGATTTTGGATAGCTACCATGATGTGACTTAAAATGATGTGGGATTGTTTTTAGGTCTTTATCATCTGTAACAACCTTCGCTGCCACAATATCTTTCATGTGTTCTCGGGTTCTGATTTTGAGTTGGCGCGAAGTAAGCCCATATAAATTTTTGCCAACTGCGTGGTGTGTAGTATATTATATTATTAGTGTTACAGGTAACATGACTATTGATGTTATATTGTTTTCTCTAATCAACTGAATGGAATGTTGTTGCCTGGCAGATATTAATGCAAACAACTCAATATCCGCATGGGTAGCTTCCTTTAATTGTTCTCCAAATCTAATTTCATCCATTCAGTCATGTCCAAGTATTGGATACCATGTAAACCATTTTCCTTCAAGCTTCCCTGTTAGTCACAGTTAGTTTCAGTTCTGTAATGTTTATTCATGTGTCTGCCATGATGGTATCCAGCCAATGGGTCTTAGGATTTCCACAACTTCTATTGCCACTGACTATACCAAGCTTCACGTCCTTCTCGAGGGAATTTACTCTCATCACATTGGTGAAGTAAGACAGTTTCTGTTTTATGACTTTTCCTACCAGGGACGTCTGTGGATTGACATGCTCCAGAACAGCCTTATTTGTGATCTTGGCTGTCCACGGGTTTTGTAGGAGTCTCCTCCAGCATTACAGTTCGCAGAATCGATTTTAGTTTGATCAAGGTCCACATCTCGCACCCGTACAACACAATTGGAAATGCAAAAGATTTGGTGGTGATCGAGATATCCTTGCACTTCCACAATTGCTCCATTTTCATCATTGCCGCACGACTCATAGCAAGCCGCCACATGATTTCAGCTGTAGAGCAGCTGTTACAATCAATGATGGACCCCAGGAAAATGAAACTGTCTACTCTTTCTATTGCTTCTTTGTCGATCTTCAAATTCACCTTCTCGCTGGTGGTAGTCATTATCTTGGTCATCTTCACAATCAGATGCAAACCAAACTTCTTGCTTTCTTCATTGAGCTTCAAGGTCAGCTTCCTCAGCAGATGCTTCCCATTTTCAGCCAAAAGAGTAGTATCATCTGCGTATATCACGTTGTTAATGAACCTTGCATCTATCCTCACACTAATTAATGATTCCTTCAAGTCAAGTTTTCTCATGATCTCAAATGTGTACAGGTTGAAGAGGATAGGTGAGAGGATGCAACCTTGTCTTGTGCCCTTTTTGATCTTAAAGTACTCTGTGTCCCCAAATCTGGTTCGCACTGTAGCTTCCTGGTTGTTGTACAGTGACTTTATCAATTTGATAAGGTGTGCAGGTACTCCTTGTTTACACAACAATTTCCAGAGCTTGTCATGTCTGGCCCATTCGAACTCCTTGGAATAATCAATAAAGCACAGATAGAGCTCCTTCTGATACTCCCATACCTCCTCCATGATCCATCTTGTGTTGGCAATGTGGTCTTGGGTTGCCCTGCCTCTGCAGAAACCAACTTTGATGTCTGGAAGTTTGCAATCAAGGATGGTGCCCAGTCTCTTTTGGATGATTTTCAGAAGCTCCTTGCTTATGTGTGGGATCAGGGCAATAGTTCTGTAGTTGGCAGGTCACCTTTCTTTGGCAATGGGATGAAGACCATTGTTTCCATTCCTATGACCACGAGTATGAATTCCATATCTTTTGACATAGTGCTGTTATCGCTGCTCTCAGGAAGGGTTTCAGCAGTTCTGCAGGAATTCTATTAATACTGGGTGCCTGGTTGTTTGGAAATTGTTTTAATTCCCATTCACTTTACTATCCAGCAGATCTGGCTTTGGGTTGTCTTGGACAGAAAGATCGACCAAGACGTCATTGCTAGCAATGGCATAGACTTCCTCTGTGTATTCTTTCCATCTGACCTGAATGCCGTGTTGGTCGCTGATCGCAATTCCATCACTATTCTTGATGTATCCTTGTCGGGCTCTGAACGGCTTTCTCCCCTGTTTCACGACTGCAAATAAATCCTTGGTATGACCTTTCTTATATGCATCTTCGAACTTCATGCACCGCTCATTCAGAAAGGTGTTCTTGTGCCTGGCCTCTTATTGGAAGTCGGCATTCAGTCGTCTCAGTTAATCTAGAAATCCTCTGATTTTTGCCTTTCTTGGCAATCTGGAGTGGATTCAGTTAACCAATTTCCTCCCTGTGTTCACTCCTTGTGTGGCACTTATTCGTCTGCTGTTTCGATAATTATTCCTTAATTTCAGCCCACTATTTGGCTGTGGTCACAGTTGACATGCGTTTTTTTTAGTGCCTTTTAAAAACGCATGCTTTTTTACATGCGTTTTTCATGTCATCATGAGTTTTTTAAGGTGTCTGATGGCTCCCTGCGTTTTTGGCTGCGTTTTGGAATCTGCACCCAAAAATAGTGCATGTACTATTTTTTGGTGCGTTTTGAAAAACGCATGCGTTTTTATAACATGGGCCCCTATGGAAAACGCATGCTAAAACGCATGGTACATTAGTACCTTTTAGTGCCATTCAAAAACGCATGCGTTTCCCATAGGAGCCCATGTTAAAAAAACGCATGCGTTTTTTTAACATGGGCTCCTATGGGAAACGCATGCGTTTTTGAATGGCACTAATTGTACATGCGTTTTTGCATGCGTTTCCCATAAGGCCCCATATTAAAAAACGCAAGCGTTTTTGGAAAAGCTCCAAAAACGCATGGGACTGTCACACATGCTTTTTGGCTATTAGGGCATGCGTTTTTTAACATGGGGGCCTATGGGTGCGTTTTTTACATGCGTTTCTGAAAACGCAGGTCTCCAAAAACGCATGTGAAAAATGCTACTGTGACCCCAGCCTTTATCAGGATTCTTTTTAATTTGTAAGCAAGTTAAACCTGTTCTTTAATTTGACCGCGTAATGTGAGGGGATTTTTCTGACATCAAAATGCTTCTGTACGGCTGGACTCTTGATCTGGTGTAATCTGACCCTGACTTTGGCGATGAGGAGCTGTTGATCTGATCCACTGTCTGCATCAATTACAGTCTTTGGATCAAAAATCAATCCTTTCCATTGTTGCTGGCAGAGTATGTAGTCGATCTGATTGCGGTTCTGGCTATTTGGAGATGTCCAGGTGTAGAGACGTCACTTCGGTGATTACTAGCTTGTTCTCCAGACAAAACTGTACGAAGCGGTCACTAGCCTTAGTTTTTTATCCAGGTCATGTTTGTCGGCCACACCTGCTTCCTCGCCTGCTCCAACTTTGCTGTTGAAGTCTTCCATGATGTAATTGATAGAAGGAAGGATGGAATGGAAAAACAAGACGCTACCCTAGGGTGTTACCAGCATAACAATTGGAGATGTTCAGAAGGTTTGCACTCACCTGGCTTGGTTGCGAAAGCCACAACCACAATAATAGCATGTAAGAAGGTTTGCTGCAGTCTTCCCAAATAAATTGCACCAATAAAAATAGAATAAAAAGAAAGGGATTCTTGACCGCGCTACCATATAAACAGTCAACATTTATGTTGATAAAATGTGATTTTTATTTTCTACGCTTTTTTGGGCTCTCTGACCCCTTCATCAGGAAAAAAATCACTGATGTACATCGTTGATTTTTCCTGATGAAGAGGTCAGAGAATCCAGCAACACGTAGAAAATAAAAATCACATTTTATCAACATAAATTTTGATTGTTTATATGGTAGTGTGGTCAAGAATCCCTTTCTTTTTATTCTTTTTTTAATGATGTAATTGATGTCTTGCTTCAGGATTCCATCGAGTGCACTTTGTACGTGTCTGTAGAAGTCTTCAATGTCTCTCTCCGGTGCATCTGTCACCGGTGTATATGCTTGCAAGATTTTCACATTCAGTGGCTTTCCTTTAATACAGATGGACATGATGCGATCGTTGAGGTATTTTGGGTTCTCTACACAGTGAGTGATCCTCTTGTTAACAAACAGAGCAACTCCTCTTTTCCTCTCTGTCTCGTTCACTATTTAGTAGACAGTGTAGCCATCTGAACTGAAGTCTCTAGAGCCTGTCCAATGAAATTCACTGATACCTAAAAGATCTACTCCTGTTCTCTCCATTTCCTTCTTAACAATATCCAACTTTCCTATTGTCATTCCTCTCACATTCCATGTTTTGATGATATATCGGTTAGTCCAGTTCAGGTGGTCTTTTTCACCATAGGCCACAACAGCAATTGGGGCTCTACTTGGATTCCTCCCCTTGTGTTTTAACTGACTTAGTTATTTTGGACCTTCGTTTGTTCTTCCCCATTAGCATGATGAGTGCTGTTCAACCCAGGGGGCCCGCCGTCAAGCACCATAGTTAAAGCTAGTGAAATGTGAGCATGATGGGTCACCAAGTCTTTCTCCAACCCTCCACCTTTATCTTGGCTTGGGACCGCTGCTGTCTGAGTTCTACTAAGGCCAAATGGGTTGCTAATCTGAGGAACATAGTAGCTTTCAACCAGTAAGGCTGGCTTCACATTAGCGTTTGTGTCTGCATGCTGATGGCATGCAGACACAAACGCTGTCAGAAGCAGGGTCCAAATGATGTGTCCGCAGCGGATAATGTCCGCCTGCGGACACATCACTATGGAGCCCGGCAGCCAATCGGCGCTGTCCGGGGGCGGGCCGGGGGCGGAGATCAGCGCCGGAGATCTCCGCCCCCCGGCCGCCGGTAAGCTCCGGGACTGTCGGCGGGGAGAACAGCTGATCTGAGAGCTGTTTGAATCTTCCCGCGCCGACACTGTGAGGAGATGTCGGCGCGGGAAGATTCAAACAGCTGTCACATCAGCTGTTCTCCCCGCCGACATCGCTCGGAGATTACAGGCGGCGGGGAGAAGGAGGACAGCAGAGGCAGAGCTGATCTCCGGTGGCCGTCGGTGAGCTCCTGTGACATCACCGGCGGCCACCGGGAGATTTTTCAATGGGTCCGCAGCGTTCTCCCGCGCTGTCAAGCGCTGAACACTGCGGACCCATTGACGGCAATGCATTTTTTGTGCGCTTGGGGATGCTTGCTGATTGTCCAAGCTCCCCAAACGCACAAAAAAATGCTGCAAGCTGCGTCCCGGGTGCGGATGCTGGACACCGGAAGGAGCAGATATCGTCCGCATCCGCACCCGAACGCAGCAAACGCAGGCACTATGCGTTCCTATGTTAAACATAGGAACGCAGTGCGCATGCGTTTGAATGCTTATGGGAACGCAGCATACGCTGCCTTCCCATACGCAAATGTGAAGGCAGCCTAAGTCCTTTAAGTTTTTTCTTCATTTAGGAGTCATAGAGGTATGCTCTTGTAGGTATTTTGTCAGAGTCACATCTGAATTTAATATGAGCCAATACTTGCAGAAGATTTTTCCTAACAAATCCCATTCTCCATTATATACAGAGATAAACCTAATTATCTCATTCTAAGACTGTGGTTTATGGAATGGTAAAAGTAATTCACCACCTGAAAGAGATTGGTGGTGGCAGCATAATTTTTGTATTTATGTGATATTGTGGGCCTGAGGGTAACTGGATCAAGGTATATATATGTTTCTGGCAGGAACTGGTGGTATATTTACATCCCGTCACAGAACGTGCCACAGTAGACATAAATTAGGACAGCTGTCAATACTGTGTTTGGCCAGCAGAATAAGAGGGTGCCAGAGAGCTGCAGGTCTTGACTAAGTTTCCATGACTACTTCAATAACACTTTTCTTTTTGATCATACATGTAATCATTGAAGATATGCTTGCACTCTGTATCCCAGTGCCTGTAAGGCACTGGCTTCATGTTATAACTCCAAAACCTGCTGTTTCGTTCCTTTTAATGCTATGTACATTATGCTTATTTATACAGTATGCATACCTGAGGCAAATTTCTTGGTATATTACACTTGATGTGATTGCACAATAAATGGTAGTGCTGCTCTCACCTGTATTTTAATGGTGTCTTCACCCTTGAACCTTTTCCTGTTTCTCTTTGTAACTAATGAACTCATAAAAATTTTGTATATTTTCATAATTTGAGAGTTTGATCCATTGTTGTTCTCCTTGTTTAAAAGTGCTATTTAGCCATTTGCCCTAGTGATCCATATTTTTTAAAATTTATACCATGGGATAATTTTCCTATCTAATATACATCTGGTATTTTTTCCCTCTATATAAGTACAAAATGAAATGTTCGATGTTTGTCTTATAAAAACATGTTATAGTCTGCTGAAACCAATTTTGAACTTTTTGGCGATAATTCGAAAAGGTATATCTGGTGCAAAGACTACACTGCTCATCACCAAAAGAACACCGTACCCACAGGGCAGCATTATGCTTTGGGGCTGTTTTTTTTGGCAACTGGAATTGGGGCTTTAGAATATGGGCTTGAGGGAAGCTGTGGGTGAACTCAGAGAGAATGCAGCCACCCTGTACTCACGATCGGTGCAGGACGGCATTCACCTACTGGAGATCGCCTCTGATTTCGCAGCATTAAATTAACATGCTTCGAAGATGCGGAAGTCCGGCAACATACACCGCAAGTGAAATAATGGTGTGGAGGGGAGAAGCATAGTGACCTAGAAATCCCATCCACTGTGCTGGTACTTCACAACACAGCGTTTTGGATGCAGTGGTAAGACGCTGCTTCCAAAATACTATTAATACAGATCGTGTGCACGTAGCCTAAGTTGAGGGAACTTTAAACAGTAGTTCCAAAACTCAGTCAATTTTGTATCAAGACCTTCAGACCTCTGCTAAAAAGCTGATGATGAAGAGGAATTTTATCTTTCAACAAGACGACTCTAAAAGATCAACATTTGGAATGGTCCAGCCAAAGCCCAGATCTCAGTCCAATTTAAAATTTGTAGATTGACCAAAAGAGGGCACTACAGAGGAGATGTTCTTGAAATATGACAGATTTTGAGAGCTACTGTAAGAAAGAGTGGGCAAAGATTGCCAATTCTAAATAAACTCAGGAAGACTGGATGCTGTCATAAATTCAAAGAGTACGTCAACAAAATATTAGATTAAGTGTCCTTTCACATCAGTGTTTTATGCTGATCGCGGCAGTTGCGGTGTAAAAAACGCAACTGCCGCGATTACCGCATAACGGCCGCACTTGCGGTTCACTTGCGGCAAGCCCCATACAATGTCTATGGGGCTTGCGTCAGGTGCGACAAGTGCGGTTTCGGCACTTGCGGCAGGTGCGGACGTGAAAAAAATGCGGCATACCGCGGTTTTTTTGCCGCTGCACCTGCCGCAAGTGCCAAAACCGCACCTGCCGCACACTTACCGCAAGCCCCATAGACATTGTATGGGGCTTGCCGCAAGTGTGCCGTTATGCGGTAATCGCAGCAGTTGCGGTTTTTTCACTGCATCTGCCGCGATCAGTGAAAACCGCTGATGTGAAAGTACCCTAAGGGTGTGTATTTTTCTGCAACAATTTTATTTTAGTTCTTTATTTTTCCATTTTCAACTTAAAAAGATTTAAGGGTATTTTTCAATTGAATTGTACAGATCCTAGGTGATTTTAAAGGTAGAACTAGTTCTGAAATAATCCTTCTTGGTAAGATTTTTTACATGACAAAAGCCTGCATTTTAATAGGGTGTGTAGATTTGTTATGCCCACTGTATATGCTGAGAACAATCCTAGCTTATGCACTGAATATATCATTCACATGTAGCGTGAACATATCATTTGGCATCACATTGGGGCATATATTGGTACTGTATGACTCTACAGATACAAAATACCATCTCTGGAGGTCACTATCTAAGCCATGCCATTAATGCTAACAACTTGGATGTTCATATGATGGGTGTAACAAAAATTTTGGGAAATGGCTGCTAATACTCAATGAAATAACAAATGGTGGCTGATCTCTAATTAGAAGTGAAAACTGCTCATTAAAGACATTAAGGTTACACATACATATTTTGTCATCTAGAATACAGAGAGTAAAGCAACGTGATGGGAATTTTGTATGAAGTCTGCTGGTAGCTATTCAAATTTGCCTTTACTTTCATAAAAGTTCAACCACAGTGTTTCAATATGTGGTTTCAGGTCATTGAGGAGGAATTCCACAGAGATCATGAAATTCTGTGCTGTGTGCTAAAATGCTACATTATCAGAACATTTCAGGCTCTTAGAGATCGCTATTGTTCCAGGTCTTGGACGATGGACCATGCAGCTGTTTGCTCTCTTCTTTTTATTACAGCCTGCTGCAGAATGTTTGATTTGACAGAGCCAAAATTCCATGCTGTTTAATTAATGACTATGACCTCATTTTAACATGTTTTTGTCAAGGTAGAAAAAAGCAGTTTTAGTTTCATGCACCTATTGCCAAGTGTAAGAAAGTCTCTGATTTCCAGGGGGTAATAGTAGACATAGCAACACCAGCAGCCAAACTGACAGTCTAACTTCATCTCTCCTCCAGATTGAAAACAGACTATGGCCCTCTGCATATCTCCATAGAGGCTCTGTGCTAGACATATTTTACCAAGCATAAAGTAAAATAGTCTTGAGCTTGGAATCTTTGATATTTCAGAAAAAGAAAGGTTCTAAATTTGATCTGTTTTTATTTTCTTGCTGCTTTCTCTTGGGAGTATCCAGCGAGCTGTTAGTGACATGCCATTTTCATTGTCTGGCAAGCTAACAGTTACAGCATAATATAACTGCATCTACTCAACTCTACAGATAAATCTTCTAAAAAGCTGTAATATTAGCCTCAAACCTGTGTGCAGAACTTCAAGGTTTGGTTTTTCCTGCTGTTTATCTAGATGACAGTTAATAACGCTGCACACAATATATTTTGTGCTTTGGTTATAGTGATTTGCTGAGTTCCTGCACGATGATCCAATGTTTGGGCATTGAATTTAGTCCATGTATTTTCCTTTGACAAGCTCCATCTTTTAATTCAGTGTGGTCGGGCATAGACTGTTCTTTTTACTATAAAGCTTTTTCATATAAAAAACATAAATGCCTTTTAATATAGGTATTTATTGCACTGATTATTACGGCGGGGTTTTATGGTAACCGATATTACACAACATCTTGGTACAAGTAGACCACACTGGTATTCATTGGCTGGAACATTATTTGCGCTTTGGCTTCCCACATCATTTCATTAAGGATTTTAATAAGCAAATGTTATGTTGTGTATTTAGCTTGTGCGGCAAATGCTCTCTAAAACCACACTCGTTTACTGACATCCTTTCTATTATGCCTGGAATATAATGTTTATACATTTATATGGTCATGACTTTACATTAATATAACTTTTCTCATGAGATGAAATAAAGTAGCCTAATATACAGCCCTTTAGGTCCCGTCAGAACTATATTTTTTTTCACATTTTTTAGGCTATAAGAACTATTTATCCGGCACAGTCCTACAAAAAGACAAAAGGTTTAAAAGGATTGTCTCATAATGACAGCCGATTAGGGTATGAGTATGTTTTTTTAAGGGGGCCAACTCAACAAGTTTTCTAAAGGTACCTTTACACGCGGCAACTTTTCTAGGAATTTCACTGGCAACTTAGGGCCGCTTCACACTGCGGCGTGATCCGGTCCTGGGCTGTCCGGGATGTCCTGACTTATCAGCAGCGGGAACTGCGTGCGCTGCACACCGGACTGGAGGGCATATTAGCCCCCTAGTCCTGTGTGCTCATCCAGTCCGCGGCTGTCTGGGTCATCCCGGACAGCCCCGGACTAGATCACGCCGCAGTGTGAAGAGGCCCTTACTGGTTGCAGTGAAATCATGGAGACATTGTTCTATTTGTACACAGCAACAAGTTAGAACAATGTGTCCATGATTTCACTGCAACCAGTAAGTTGCCAGTGAAATTCCTAGAAAAGTTGCCGCGTGTAAAGGTACCTTAAGAGGAAGATGTTTTACTTACTGCCCACATTTTGTTTTCTTGAGGCATCTTTTTTGTGATTTCTGTATGCTTTGATAGCTTCTGCACAGTATGGTGGCCTTGTCATGATTTCACTACTCCTATAGAATCAGGGTTGTCCTGGACTGTCAGTATTGTTAGTGACAGCTCAAACACTCAATTAGAGGAAGGGGCATTCTGGGCTGTCAGCATTGTGAATGACTGCTCAACTTATTTGTACCTGTGTACCTTAGATTTTGTCTGTTATAAAAGCTTCATGATTTTGTCTTGAGTGGTTTCCCAGGATACACAGCTATGCAAAAAGTCATCGTGAGACTCTTTAGATGGTTGACCATGTATAATGATATCAGAGAATTTGTTTACACTTGTGAAGTTTGCACACGCACTAAATTTAGTCATAACAGGCTGATTGGGGAATTGGCTTCATTGTCAATTCCAGAAACACCATGGACTCATCTGCCCAATGATTTCATCACAGATTTACCTCTCTCTGGTTGAAATACTGTAATTTGGGTGCTGACTGACCGATTCAGCATACAGGCTTATTTTGTTCCTTTATTGGGGTTACCTAATGCAGCGACATTTTGCAGGTTATCAACAAACATTATGTGAGTTTGCTGTGTTTCATAAGTGGGTGCAATTGGTCTCCAAATTCTGGAGAGTTAGGGTACCTTTACACGTCACAACATTGCATGCAATTTCACTAGCAACTTACTGGTTGCGGTGAAATCATGGACACATTGTTACATTTGTACACAGCAACAAAATGGAAGAATGTATCCATGATTTCACTGCAACCAGTAAGTTGCTAGTGAAATTGCATGCAATGTTGCGACGTGTAAAGGTACCCTAATTTGCAATAAACTAGGGATTGACTTGTCATTTTCCTTTGCCTACCACCCTGAAAACCCATGATCAGACAGAAAGGACAAACCAATATTTTGAACAAGTTTTAAGGTGTTTTGTGGTGGCTCAGCAGGAGAACTAGTCCTTATATCTACCTCTTGCTGAGTTTGCCTTTAACATTCAGGTCAAATCATTCACTGTAAACTTACTTTTCTTTGTAATTATTGTTTTCATCCCTATTTTTATGAATTCTCTACGATAGCTTCTGAGTGCCCTTGGGTGAAGCTCACCATTTGGAAATTTTGGGATGCCTGGAGTAACCTGAATTAAGAGGTTTTCTATGGAGCCAATTATTCTGTGTGTTCAGCCACAACTGTTAACAGTACTGGCGTCCTGAGGGTGCCAGTAATCTTAACTGCATAGCACACAATGCAGCCCATGGCTGAACCAACCCATCCGGCATTTGCCAGAATTGTCTGATGGCCAGTCTGGCTCTGGGATTTACAGGAGTTATAAGAGGCCTCAAATGTATAAGTGGTCAGAGCCTGGGAAGATTTCTATTTTAATAAACATAAAAAAAACTGGAAGTGGACCAATCCCAGTGCTTTTTAATCTGCTGAATGCAATTGACTTAAAACCACAATTGTATTCTGTTGAACGAGCCTTGCGCAAACTGCATAATAATCTGCTTTTAAAGTTTATGGTAATAGCACAGTGAAACTTCACTTACAGTGGGGAATTAAGTATGTAATGCACTGCCAATGTTGCAAGGTTTCTCACCCTCAAAAAATGGAGAGGTCTGTAATTTTATTGCAGGTACACTTCACCTGTGACAGCCAGAATCCCCCCTCCTCTCCCCCCCAAAAAATACTGAAAATCACATTGTATGATTTTTAAATAATTACACTTTTTTTGCATGAAATAAGTTTATTATCACCTACCAACCAGCAAGAATTCTGGCTCTCGTAGACCTCTTATTCTTTCTTTAAGAAGTCCTCCCACTCTGCACTCATCACCTATAATTATTGCACCTGTTTGAACTTGTTACCTGTTTAAAAGATACTACCCCACACAATCAATCACACTCCAACCTCACTGCCGTGGCTCAGTCCAAAGAGCTATCTAAGGACACCCGGGACAAAATTGTAGACCTGCATAAGGATGAGATGGGATACAAGGTAATAGGCAAGCAGCTTGGTGAGAAGACATCAACTGTTGGCGTAATTATCAGAACATAGAAGAAACACAAGATGACTGTTAATCTTACTCAGACCTGGGGATCCATGCAAGATCTTGCCTTGTGGGTTAAGGATAATTCTGAGAAAGGTGATTAATCAGCCCTGAACTACGCTGGAGAACCTGGTCAATGACCTGAAGACACCTGGGACCACAGTCTAAAAGATTACCATTAGTAACACTATATGGATTAAAATCCTGCAGGGCACACAAACTCCCCATATTTAAACCAGCCCATTATCTGGATGATCATGGAGGCACTGGTGAATTTCATGTGGTCAGAGGAGACCAAAATAGAACTTTTTGGTATCAGCTCCGCCCATCATGTTTGGAGAAAGAAGAATAATGAGTATAACCCCAAGAACGACATCCCAACCATGAAGCATGAGGTGAAACATTATACTTTGGGGGTGTTTTTCTACAAAGGTGAAAGAATGACTGCACCATATTGAAGGAAGGATGGATGGATGGGGTCATGTATTACAGGACTTTGGAGGAATGGAACAAAATCCCTGCTGCAGTGTATGCTAACTTGGTCAAAAACTACAAGAAACATCTGACCTCTGTAATTGCAAACAAAGGTTTATCTAGTAATTATTTCTGTCCCTGTTTGCAAGTAGCATGACATATTTGTCATAAACGTCAATGCATGTCACAAGCAACATGCAACTAGTATGCAACTTATCTGCAGCTTGGCTGTTTTATTTACAGCTACAGCAAGACGCAGATATGTTACACAAATATTTTTAGTTGCACAACTTGGTAGATAATTGCTGTCTGGTCATATATGTCACTGTGTATCCTCATCCTCAAGAAAAAACTGTAACTCCTAACAACCTTGTTGTTATGGCATCATTGTTAGTTAGGGATATGATCACATATCCGTTTGCACAATGCATTTGTATGTTTAATTTAAAGGAATAGAGTTCTGCATGATGGACTGTTTCTTCTTTTATAGCAATTGACGCAAAACAGAACCTCATAAAAACCAGTCTGTTTCTTTCCAATTAGAATATTTAAATGTATATGTTTTTATTTGTGTTAGTACTTTGGATAATTTTATGTAACCATTCCCAGGAGGTAACTATGAAAGAGTAACATGATCAGAGGACAAACATATTAACATTGTGTTTCATCTCATGCTGTATTTAGTTACACCAAGTAGCTTGGCGTTGTGAGATTATCATTCACCATTTTATCCTGTATTTGATACTCTGTACTAATATGAAACATTAGGAAATGACACTTCTACTGTTCAGATAGATGCTTGAGATAATTATCAATGAAGATCAATGTGCGGTGTCAACTTTCTTCTTATTGCAAGTTTGCACAATTATCTTCCTTCCCATGTATTTTAAAGTCTAGCGTAACATTCTGCCTGTATAAACAACTTCATAGACCACTGCTATATGCATCCAAATTACACACAGCAGAAATCTCAGAGTATATAGTACAGTATGTCCTCTGAACCAGTTTGTCAGTGACAGAGATGATTAATGAAACCTGTAGCAATTAGTTGAGCATGTGTCAAACCTAAAGTTGTGTTAGATAGCTGCAGCCACAATCTTATCTAGGATACATGCATGTATAGATATATAGCCAATACATACAGTAAATGTAAACATGCAAATTTGTGCTGGGTATTATTCAGATAGAGCTGTTGATAGCTCCAATTAAAAATATCAAATTATTTTTTAATATTGATTTGCTATTGTACCGCCCCAGGGTATGGGAACTCGGATGTCTGTGCCCTCAGCTTCAGTGGGGGATCTCACAGGTGGCCTGCCCAGACCCATGGCCCATAGGGAGAGACAGCCGCCAATTAAGGGGTTGAAGTCTTTATTTCGTGACGCCACCTGTAGTGCCTGGTGACTAGACACCAGCGCTGCCACATTCGTCCCGAGGGTCGTGGTATTGCGGCTAGGGTGGAGCAGCTCCCTACAGGTAGAGCTAATCCTCTGGGGCAGTGTTACCTGATACCAGCACGATGCAAACCTTTGAGAAAAGTCAATGAAGCAGGACAGAGACACAGAGGCACTTTACTCTTCCAGGTACTTTACTTGTAATAGGAAACTGAACAAGATGGTAATACAGTTCACAGTACTCCAGCAGGACGGCCAGCCAGGTAGTCACAGCAGAATGCAGAATCTGTGGAAGTTTCTGGTGGTACCTTCCAGGATCTACCCTTGTCCTGTCCATTCTCTCCCCTCTTGTGGTCTGCTTCTTGGGCAGTAGTACGTCCCAGGGGATAAACACCCTGAGAACGTCTTTGGAGCCGGGCCGAGTACAGTCATAGGGTGAACACTTCAGGCCACATTATCAAACCCATGCACTCCAGGTGTACAAGTCAGGACCTTTCTGTCTGGGCTACGTATTTCTCTAGCCCTCTTTTGAAGCCCCCTTTATCTCTCAGGTAAGCTCACGTTCTCTGTCTTTCCTCGGGGAAGACACCGTTGAAAACTCCCCGTGTGTTCCACCTTGCTCCTCTCACACTTTCCACTCTCACTAACTCTGAGACCTACCCCTGTTGTATTGGTGGGTGTGTTTTGGGATCAGATCCTTCCACAGTGTTCTGCATTCTACTTGCGACAGGGGCAACCACACGCTCATCTTTGGGTGCAGTACCCCACTTGTGATACCTGACTAGTGGGGCACCACCCTATATTATAAGTAAATGGTTTTGATACACTAGAGAGTTTCTTTCTATAAATAATCAGCAACCAGAAAGCCTGACAGTGCAAAGTTTTTTTATTTAGGAAAAAACATGAACAATAGTGGCTATCACTTTGTTGCGAAGTACAAACAAGTTAAAAGATATGGACCAGTCATAGAAATAACAGGAGATTGTATTACCATATATTGACATGAAAGATCACATGGTTGGATTATAGCAGAATTCTTATATGTGCAAACCTAGGACATGCTCATTAGAAGCCCATTTGTATTGGGAGAACCAAAAATAGCAATCAATTCCCAGGGAAAGTTCCCTATGTTCTAACAATGGAACCAAAACTTCAAGCCCTGTTATAAACACTCTGCTTACCCATTGTTCATGTGATCGGCCAGCCAAGGTGGTTGGGACGCCCCGACACGTTTCCCAATGAGCTTCCTCAGGGGGCATGCTCCTCCATAGTTGTCCCTCTTTATGTATCCCTCTAACAGGTGAGCGGTAATTCGGTTTGATCGCAGCACAGGCGCAGCGGCACCGCGTCCTCACAAGTGGTTCCGGCACTCCGCAACTGGAAGTGCGTCAATTGACGCCACTTCCGGTCATAAGGAAGCCTTTCACCGCCGCCATGGAAACGTGCCACCGCTCATGCGCGGACACCAATACTGCCGACCTTTGTTAAGGGCAGACTTGCCCTCAACATAATAATCATCAATTTGGAATGCTCCATTCATTATATAAGGAAAATAAAGGATTTAAATAGAATAAATCTGTTCTATCCACTATGTCATTTAGTTTACTTTATTACATAAGGTGGCAACATTCAATCTTGACCCATTATGAAGGCCCACGCTAGGTCAACCCAATGTTTGCTATCCTCCCAAGCCATTCCCATACCCTCAAGGAACATGATAAGAGAATCCCATAAATATCTCACACACTTATAAAACAGTGGGTCCACATCTAATTCATAAAAGATAAAATAAATAGCACACAAATACAATTACTATGAATTAAATAATGGTTCAAAAGAATGTACAGACAATCAAGAAATCCTTTTATAGAAAATCTCCTCTTCTTCCATTTTCCTCAGGAACAATTTATGGAGTTTCCAGTTTAGGGGAAAAACACTAAATGGCTAAAAACAAAAGAAATAGCAATAGAAAGAAAGGATAGTTAAAACCAATTTGTTTAAAATAAAACAATACATAATTAGGAATCCCACTAGATGAGCTCTCAAGGGCAATCTCAACAGAACAGAGGTCATGACAGTGTGGCGCCCTGCTCACGCAGGTAGCCACAGACTTCTCCAATGCACAGCTGGGTTTCCATAGCAGGTACCTACTACATGCAACATCTTCCACCCCAACACAGTAGGGGGAGCTCAACTTGCTGACCTTAGGCAAGATCCCCTATAAATACTGCTGCTGGGGGAGGAGTTAGTCAGAGTGTGCAGACGCTAGGCGAGCTGCGAAGACATCCTGGTGGTCGGTGCCAAGGTTAGGCCCAAGCCAGTGACCCGGAGTGGCCCTTCTGACATCCCGCAAGTCTGAGTGGGACAGAAGGCAAGGAGTAAAGAGCCGAAAAGGGAGTGAGGAACTAGTGGAAGTTCGCCCAAAGACGTAGCATTCAACATAATATGATGCAAACACCCCTTTTAACATCCCTTTAAGGAGTCGTATATAAATGTTACCTCTTCCCTTAATAAAGGTCTTTGTCATTAAGCTCTACTTTGACATGGGTGTCAGCGTGGTTCTTTCGGTGGCGTGCACACACTCAGACAAAGCATCCAATTTGGAGGCAAACAATTAAGATGACAGCCCACCTGAAAGGTGTGGAGGGCATCCATTACAAAGGGAACACTTGATCCCTTGTTGTAGTCTATGGGATCAACGTCATGGTGCATGATATGGCAGATCATTGCCATACCATGCACCATGACGCTGATCCCAGAGACTACAAGAGGGCACTTGATCCCTTGTTGTAGTCTCTGGGATCAGCATCATGGTGCACGGTATGGCAATGATCTGTCATACCGTGCACAATGACGCTGATCCCAGAGACTACAAGAGGACACTTGATCCCTCATTGTAGTCTCTGGGATCAGCGTCATGTGCACGGTAAGGCAATGACCTGTCATACCATGCACCATGATGCTGATCCCAGAGACTACAAAAAAGGATCGAGAGTCCTCTTGTAGTCTCTGTGATGATAATAATAATAATAAAACTTTATTTGTATAGCGCCAACATATTCCGCAGCGCTTTACAGTACAACGGTACATATAAGAAAAATATACGGTACAGAAAGGTAATGCAGAACAGTAGTTACATACTGTGAGGTAGCAACCGGGGAACCCGCTTGCATAACGCCAAAACACGTGATTTTAAGTTTAACCAATGTGTACCCGTTTATTTTTCACATATAATAACATAACCCGGGTAGCATGTTGGACACATATCACATTGCTTATAAACGCTTTACATAAATACATCATACATTACATAGAACATTGCACATATACATTCACAATAACCCGGGACCTGTAACCACGACTCTCTCCCCATTGGAGCTCTAACACCTGCTCCCGGGGTAGCTACGGCCTCCGGCCTACTTACACATCTTACAGTACATTTATAATAAATACATTTGTTATACTTCGATGATGACCCCTCCGGGTTCATAACAGGGATTGAGCAACCTGAGTACCGGGTATGCCATGTATCCCCAAGGGGCTCCTTCCTGGACGTATCTCCGCCTATGTCCCGGTCAGAGTCCACCTGGTTCAACCATGGTGTCCCCACTCTAGGAGCCCTTTTGAACCCCTGCTTCTGACCTACGTTACCTACGCCTCAACGGGCCCTGTGGGTCCCAATGGCGGTACCTGCCGCCTGGCGTTAGTCACCCAGCTTGATGACCTAACATTACCCCGTAATCAGGATTCCTGCCTGACCGGGCCTTACATACCATGTGTGATCCATCATTCAAACGTCCATGGATCACATACATTTCTTCCACACGCTCACAGCCCATCATCCATGGACTGTGGCTCCTCCATGGCCCATTACAGGGACTGGCAAACCATAGTACACGGGAACCTCATCCGTTACCTACTAGGAGCCCTATTACCCCTGTGTCTGGCACCACAGGCACATCCACACCATTAGAGGCTGTGGTTGAGGGACGGGTACCCTCTGCAAGCAGCAGGGCAAGCCTCCCTCTCGTCCCACAGGGACGGAACGCCTCCAACATCATCCATACTGGCTGGGTCACTTTCTCCCCACATTATTATACAATGTTCTTACATAGGTCATCATCTTACATTCAGGGCAATTGCCTAAGCCCCTACATACATCAACGGGTCCTTTACCGACTGCCTAGTCGGACCCAATAGCGGTTATGCCCGCCTAGCATTAGTCACACACAGCTCACTCCGTTACACGGGAACTGCTGTCTTACCGGGCACGGATCCGGGTCTCGCTACCTGTGTAACTGGTCCACCAAGCGTCCCCCAAGGGCTCCTTTCCCGGACGTGGTTCACCCCACGCCCGGACCAGTCTCCACCGGGTTCAGCCACGGCTTCCCCACCAGGTGCTATCACAACCTCGGACCTCGGCACCGGCATGGAGCTAGCATGCTCCCTTCACCATCTCAACATGGCGGCATGGACTTGCACTCCCAGTCCCTCACACAGACTGGCTCTGCTCAGCTCTCAGGCTGGTAATCAGCCCACATCCTCTCAGGCTGATGTCTGGCTGAGAATGGATCTCTGCATCTCAATCTCTCAATCACTCAGCTGGCTGCCTCTTATCGTGCCAGCCACTCCCACATGGACACACACCCTTAGCTGCCGGTAATCAGCCTTTCACACAGCTCAGGTTAACTCCCTGTGTTCCGGGTTGTCAGCACTCAGCCCTCATTCCTTAGGGCTTCCTCGATCTCATCCCACTCTCACTGCCGCTCATTAGGCTCATGAAACCCTGTGTCTCAAGTTGGTTCACACAGTATTATCACAGTAAAACCGGCCAGTGTGCACAGGATCATACCTTGATCCTGCATGTGATGCGCCCCGGCCATGAGGATCATGCCGGCGGTGCCTCACAATACAATAAACATAGAATCAACTTAGGAAATACAATAAAAAGGCAAAAAATGAAGGTGACCCTGCTCGAAGGAGCTTACAATCTAAGACGGGATGGGAACACAAAGTACAGGGGCTTATAACAATGAATATCTTATGTCTAAATGACTACTGTTAGGGAGAAGGATAGGCCGCACTGAAGAGGTGTGTTTTTAGGGAGCGTCTGAAGCTATGCAAGTTGTGGATGGTCCTAATTTCTTGGGGTAATCCAGAGGTTTGATGCAGCTCGAGAGAAGTCTTGGAGTCGGGAATGGGAGGTTCGGATTAATGCCGATGTTAGTCTGAGGTCACGTTCAGAGCGAAGGGGACGGGTGGGGTGGTAGACAGAGATGAGGGTGGAGAGGTAAGGAGGTGCCGCACCATGAATAGCTTTGTGGGTGACAGCGAGCAATTTGAATTGGATTCTATAGTGTACGGGTAGCCAATGTAGTGACTGGCACAGAGCAGAAACATCTGAGTAACGGTTTGCTAGATAGGTGATCCTGGCTGCTGCATGGAGGATAGACTGGGGAGGGGAAAGCTTACTGTGGGGAAGGCCAGCCAATAAAGAATTACAGTAGTCAAGGCAGGAATGAATCAGGGCCACGGTGAGGGTTTTAGTTGTTTCCATGGTGAGGAAAGGGCGAATTCTGGAGATATTTTTCAGGTGCAAGCGACAGGAGCGGGTGAGAGATTGTATATATGGGGTGAAGGAGAGATCAGTGTCCATAAAAACACCGAGACAGCGAGCCTGCTGACTAGGCGTTATCTTGGTGCTGCACACCGAGAGAGAGATGTCAGGTTTAGGGAGGTTGGCAGAGGGTGGGAGCAGAAGAAGTTCAGTTTTGGAAAGGTTGAGTTTCAGATAGAGAGCGGACATGATATTGGAGACTGCGGTTAGACAGTCATTGGTGTTCTTTATTAGAGCGGGAGTAAGGTCAGGGGCTGAAGTGTATAGTTGTGTGTCATCAGCATAAAGATGGTACTGGAAGCCAAATCTGATGTTGGTCTGTCCGATCGGGGCTGTGTAGAGAGAGAAGAGATGAGGGCCAAGGACTGAACCCTGAGGGACCCCAATAGTGAGAGGAAGAGGGGAGGAAGTGGAGCCAGAGAATGATACACTGAAAGAGCGGTCAGGAAGATAGCAAGAGAACCAGGGAGCCGTGTCCTTGATGCCAATGGAGTGCAGCATAGCGAATAGGAGATGGTGGTCAACAGTGTCAAAAGCCTCAGAGAGGTCAAGAAGGATAAGCAGAGAGTGGTCACCATTATGTTTTGCTGTCAGAAGGTCATTGGTCACTTTGATAAGGGCAGTTCTGTAGAGTGTAAGGGGCGGAAGCCAGACTGCAATGGATCTAAAAGAGAGTGAGTGGCGAGGTAATGGGTGAGGCGGGTGTAGACCAGACACTCCAGGAGTTTTGAGATGAAGGGGAGATTGGAGACAGGTCTGTAGTTATTTGTGCAGGATGGGTCAAGGGATGTTTTCTTTAGTAGTGGAGTAATAACAGAGTGTTTGAAGGAGGAGGGGAAGATGCCAGTAGAGAGGGAGAGATTGAAGATTGTGGTTAAGTGAGTGGTGACCACTGGAGAGAGGGTCTGTAGTAGGTGTGAGGGAATGGGGTCAGAGGTGCATGCAGTGGGACGTGAGGACGAGAGGAGCCTGGAGACTTCTTCTTCTGTGGCTGGGTCAAAAATGGAGAGTGAGCCAGAGGGGATGTAGGGACAGATGGGAGTAGAAACACTTGAAGGTTGGGAGCTGATTTCCTGATTTCCTTGGGGGGTCTAGTTTCCAAAATGGGATCACTTGTGGGGGAGCTCCAATGTTTAGATACACAGGGGCTCCCCAAATGCGACATGGTGTCCGCTAACAATTTGAATGGAAAATCAGCTCAAATTGTTAGCCGACACCGTGTCATGTTTGGAGAGTCCCTGTGTGCCTAAACATTGGAGCTCCACCACAAGTGACCCCATTTTGGAAACTAGACCCCCCCAGAGAACTTATCTAGATGGGTGGTGAGCACTTTGAACCCCCAGATATTTCACAAATTCATCCGTAAAAATAAAAATGTACTTTTTTTTTCACAAACATTTTCTTTTAGCTTAAATTTTTTCATTTTCACATGGGCAACAGGATTAAATGCATCCTAAAATTTGTTGGGCAATTTCTCCTGAATACATCGATACCTCATATGTGATCATAAACCACTAGGCGCACGGCAGGGCTCAGAAGTGAAGGAGCGCCATTTCACTTTTTGAATGGAAAATTAGCTCCAAAAGTCAAATGGTGCTCCTTCCCTTCTCAGCCCTGCTGTGCGCCCAAACAGTGGTTTATAACCACATATGAGGTAGTGGTGTACTCAGGAGAAATTGCCCAACAAATTTTAGGATCCATTTTATCCTGTTGCCCAAGTGAAAATGATAGAGTTGAGGCTAAAAGAACATTTCTGTTAGAAAAATTAAAATGTCCATTTTTTCCTTCCACGTTGCTTTAGTTCCTTTGAAACACCTGAAGGGTTAATAATCTTCTTGAATGTAGTTTTCAGTAGCTTTAGGGGTGCAGTTTTTGGAATGGTGTCACTTTTGGGCGTTTTCTGTCATGTACGCCCCTCAAAGGGACTTCAAATGTGATGTGGTCACTATAAAAAATAGTTTTGTAAATTTTGCTGGAAAAATGAGAAATTGTTGATGAACTTTGAACCCTTATAATTGCCTAACAAAAAAAAAAAATTCCAAAATTGTGCTGATGTAAAGGAAATGTTATTTATGAACTATTTTGTGCCACATCACTCTCTGGTTTAGCAGAATAAAAATTCAAATTTTGAAAATTGTGACATTTTCAAAACTTATGCCAAATTTTTTATTTTTTCACAAATAAACGCAAAAATTATCGACCAAAATTTAATACTAAAATGAAGCCCAATATGTCAAGAAAAAACATTCTCAGAATTGCTAGGATCCGTTGAAGCATTCCAGAGTTATTACCTCATAAAGGGACACTGGTCAGAATTGACAAAAATGCCAAGGTCTTTAGGGTCAAAATAGGCTGGGTCCTGAAGGGGTTAAAGTGGCGGGGGAGTGTCTTCAGAGCAGGATCTCCTGGATGCAACTTATTGGCACCCAAAATATCCCTTACGTGCTCGCTCACCCTCACCTTGAAACTCCCAACTTGTGAGTCCAATATAGATAAGGCCGCACGGGCACATTGCTTGGTATATTACATTTTTTGTGGTGCAAGTAATATACTTTCGTATTTTATAGGTCTTACTGCCATCTGCAGACAAAAATGTCTGCGATTTCTGCATGTTAGAGCATGCCACACAGTCTCCGCATGGAAAGAATCCAGTTTGTAGTCACCCCCCGCTCTCAATTGGTTTCACTTCTACAATATAGTGGCTGTGAACCAAACAATCTCGAAGGCTCCTACTCCTTCTTGCTGTCATTGATGGTCCATCACTGATGGAATCTTTCAGGGAGGGAACTAACTGGAGGATTCCCCAATGTTTTTTTTAAATCTTCCTAATACTTTCCCATTTGTTATTATATGTGGTTATAAAATGAATCAGAGATCCTCCTGAGTCACCATCTTCTCCACTCCCTCTGTTCTTTCCTCGTAATAGGGTATTACGTTCTGTCTCACAGGCTCGTTGGTACCCACGCTTTATGCTATGCCTGCTATACCCCTTGTCCATGAATCTTTCTCTCAGATCTTGATACTGTTCTTAGAGAAAACCCTCCTGGCCCTTAAATATTGACCAATAGGAATTGCTGAAATTGTTGAGGGGGTATGTGCAGACGTAGCATGTAACAGTGCATTAACCGCGGTTTCCTTCCTATACATGTTCATTTGAATTGAACCATCGGAATGCACTGTTAGCTTGATGTCAAGGAAATCAATCAACGACGCGTGATGCTTGTGGGTCAGTTTAATGTTGTATTTATTAGAATTCAAGAAATTCATGAATTTTTTTAATTCACCAGGTGTTCCCCTTCCCAGCATCAACACGTCGTCGATTATATCTCAACCAACATAGTGCCTGGGTGGCGGCGTGGGCGCCAAAAACTGAGAAAGAGATTTGTGTAGGAGGGTACACACGCCGCGCCCATCACTGTACCTCGACAATTTCAGCAATTCCTATTGGCCAATATTTAAGGACCAGGAGGGTTTGCTCTAGATCTGAGAGAAAGATTCATGGACAGGGGGTATAGCAGGCATAGGATAAAGCGTGGGTACCAACGAGCCTGTGAGACAGAACGTAATACCCTATTACGAGGAAAGAACAGAGGGAGTAGAGAAGATGGTGACTCAGGAGGATCTCTGATTCGTTTTATAACCACATATAATAACAAATGGGACAGTATTAGGAAGATTTAAAAAAAACATTGGGGAATCCTCCAGTTAGTTCCCTCCCTGAAAGATTCCATCAGTGATGGACCATCAATGACAGCAAGAAGGTGTAGGAGCCTTCGAGATTGTTTGGTTCACAGCCACTATATTGCAGAAGTGAAACCAATTGTGAGCGGGGGGCGACTACGAACTGGATTCTTTCTGTGCGGAGACTGTGTGGCATGCCCTAACATGCAGAGATCGCAGACATTTTTGTCTGCAGATGGCAGTAAGACCTATAAAATACGAAAGTATATTACTTGCAGTACAAAAAATTTAAAATACCATGCAACGTGCCTGTGCGGCCTTATCTATATTGGACTCACCAGTCGGGAGTTCAAGGTGAGGGTACGCGAGCACGTAAGGGATATTTTGGGTGCCAATAAGTTGGATCCGGGAGATCCTGCTCTGAAGACACTCCCCCGCCACATTAAAGAATTACATGACTGTGATCCTAAGAATTTAAGATTCAAAGCCATTGATGTTTGCCATTTGGGTTCAAGGGGAGGAGACTATATGAAAATATTGGCAAGAAAAGAATGCCAATGGATCGTTCGTTTGGGGACTGTGTCTCCAAACAGCCTCAATGAAAAACTTAGTTTCGTCCCATTCCTGTAAATGTTTGTTGTTTATCATCCACTTTAATACATTCTTCTATTTTTTAAGAAACATTGCTGTCATGCCCTCTGTCCTGTTGAGATTGCCCTTGAGGGAGCCCCTCTAGTGGTATTCCTTATTATGTATCTTTTTTTAAAACAAATTGGTTTTAACTATTCTTTCTTTCTTTTGCTCTTTCTTTTGTTTTTAACCATTTAGTGTTTTTCCCCTGAACTGGAAACTCCATAATTATATTCCTGAGGATAATGGAAGACGAGTAGATTTTCTATAAAAGGATTTCTTGATTGTCTGCACATTCTTTTGGACCATTATTTGATTCATAGTAATTGTATTTGTGTGCTATTTATTCTATCTTTTATGAATTAGATGTGGACCCACTGTTAAATGTGTGAGATATTTATGGGATTCTCTTATCATGTTCCTTGAGGGTATGGGAATGGCTTGGGAGGATAGCCTACATTGGGTTGACCTAGCATGGGCCTTCATAATGGGGCAAGATTGAATGTTGCCACCTTATGTAATAAAAAAAAATAAAAGCCATAGTGGATAGAACAGATTTATTCTATTTAAATCCTTTATTTCCCTTATATAATGAATGGAGCGCTGCAAATTGATGATTATGTTGAGGGCAAGTTTCCCTTTAACAAAAATGGCTGTATCGGTGTCCACGCATGCGCGGTGGCACGTTTCCATGGCGGCAGTGAAAGGCTTCCTTACGACTGGAAGTGGTGTCAATTGACGCACTTCTGGTTGCGGAGTGCCGGAACCACGCGCGGGGACGCAGTGCTGCTGTACCTGTGTGGCAATCAAACCAAATTACCGCTCACCTGTCGGGGGATACATAAAGAGGGATAACTATGGAGGAGCATGCCCCCTGAGGAAGCTCATTGGGAAACGCGTCGGGGCATCCCAACCACCATGAGTGGCTGATCACAAGAGCAATTTGTAAGCAGAGTGTTTATAACAGGGCTTGAAGTTTTGGTTCCATTGTTAAAACATAGGGAACTTTCCCTGGGGAATTGATTTGTATTGGAAGAACCAAAAATAACAATGGGCTTCCACTGAGTATGTCCTAGGTTTGCACATTTAAGAATTCTGCTATAATCCAACCATGTCATCTTTCCTGTCAATATATGGTAATACAACCTCCTGTTATTTTTATGACTGGTCCACATCTTTTAACTTGTTTGTACTTCGCAACAAAGTGATAGCCACTATTGTTCATGTTTTTTCTTAAATAAAAAAAACTTTGAACTGTCAGGCTTTCTGGTTGCTGATTATAGAAAGAAACTCTCTAATGTATCAAAACCGTTTACTAATGAAGTTAAAGAGAGGCCCCTTTATTATGCTAGTTCTCCATGTGTCTTTCAACTTGGTATACTCACACTATATTATAAGTAGAACTCCAGAGAGGGAAACAGACTTGGCATCCGTAAGTGAAGAGTGACCGGTGAGTCAGTGGGATCCATAAGGACATTTATGTTTACTGTAAAATCTGAGGAAAGGCTTCTGTTTACCCCCTGTGCAGTTTATGGAGGTGCAATAAACCAAATGTACTTTAAATGAACAGTGTTGTTTCTTCACTACCTTAAGGACAAGAAAGTGATTGAGTACCCCATTATAGTCACAGTTATGGAAAGTGTTTGCCACATATGGTGCTAGAATGTGGGCAGCGTTTCAGAGGGAGCACTTGTGGTTGTTACAAGCAGTGCAACCTAGTTGCTGGGGACAATGGTACAGTGGCACGTATGTGGATTGCAGCAGCAGTGCAGCCTGGTTGCTAGAGGCAATGGCACAGGAGCACATGTGTAGATGCAAGCATTTGGTTGTAAGTCGGCAGGTTCACAAAGATTCAAGCAACTTGCCGTGGCTTGATGGTGCTATGAAAATTTTCCACATACCCAGAGCAGGTTGCTGTGGAACAGCTGTAGGAGCTGTACAGAGCTATTAAAGTGTTTGTTGTGGTTTGTGTACAGCAACAGCGGCAGGGGACTGGCACATGGAGATGCCAGGAGGTCCAGTAACAGCTGTAGGAGCTGAGCAGCCATGAGTGGAGCAGCGAATTCAAATGAGGCTAAGGAGCAGGTAAAATGCCTGATACAGTCTCTGCAGCAAGCATTTGAGAAACAGCAGCAAGAGCTGCTGCAGGAGCAGTATAAAGAGATGTAATGGGCCAGGGTGTGAGATCCCTTGTGGGCCCAGTTCACACATGGAGTGCCCAGACATGAACCTGGCATACTGACAGACTGTGTATGACACTGTTGTGTGGAGTTCATGGAATGTACCCAAAAAAATGATAGTTACCTAAAAGGGGCAGAGTTAAAAAAAATTGATGGCTAAGAGGGGGCAGAGACCTAAAAAGTGTTGGTTACCCAAAAGGGGGCAGAGACCCAAGTAGGGGAGTCACATTCATGTTCCATGTGGTTGGAGGGAGAACGTGTGATGGTATTGATAGACTCAAGGAGTCGGGTGCCTTTGGTAAGGCCCATGCTGCCAGCAAAAGCATGATTGCATATGTAAGGACCAAATGCTCTGCCTCCATATTAAATGGATGAGGTGTCCATGTACCACGAAGAGGGTGTAGTCACAGACTCATCGTAGCTGTGGTAAAAGGCCAGGACTTGGAAGCACTGTGGGACATGTGAATAAATGGAGGGATTCTCATAGAATTAATGTGTGTGGTCGATAATAAAGAGGAGATAAAACTCCTTAGAGTTAACAGTCCAGAGTTAGCGGTGACGAAAGAAAATGATGGGTCTCCCCAACTTAGCAACATGATGTATAAAGAGAAAACACACAGTGTGATTGGTAGTAACGTGGTAACTCCAGAAGAGGAGACTAACACCCGAACAGGTTGTGAGACTTGTTAGTACACAATGCCAGAGAGAGTGATCATGACTCTAAACGCCCAATTACACACACAGATAATTGTGCAGAGATTGTTCCCAGATCTCTGGTTGCAGTGAAATCATGGATACATTGTTCCATTTTGTGGCCATGTACAAATGTAACAATGTGTCCATGATTTCACTGCAACCAGACATCTGCGAACAATCTCTGCACAATTATCTGTGTGTGTAACTGGGCCTTAAGAGTGACTGTGACTATAAGAAAGTATAGAGATAGTTCAGTAAATAAGATATGCTATTCTGTACCTCTATTCCATGTTTGGGTCTTTTTCCAGAAGATGAGGAAACAAGAAAGGAAAATAAAGTGTTGCCGCTAGTAGCAACCACTGGTGCAGCAACAAATAAAAATGTGCTGTCAGTCAAACTGACACAGTCTAACAACAGTGCTCCACAAGATGAAGTCAGGGAGACGGAGCCAGCCAAGAAAATGGTATATAGTGTCCGCTCCAATGTCTGAACAAGCAGTTGATGGTCAGTCAGCTGCTGGCACTATAGAAAAAGAAATCCTGGGAAGTGCTAAGTGATGAGTAAGAGTCCATGATGGTCACGGAGAGCAGCCAATAATAGACCCACCACTGGGGTGGTGAGAAGAAAAAATATCACCATTGCAGAGATGGGTGAAGTACTGCAGACGGTTGAAGACTCCAAAGACTTTGCGATTGAAGAGATGGAGGGTGAGAAAACCTCTGAAGGTGACACTGCTGAAACCCAACAGAAGGCTAAACATTATACTGCAGAGCATAAATATCTTCATCAAGATACTGTAAATAACCTCCACATCTGGAGGAGTATACACTATGGAACAGATAGATCGCTATATCCAATATATACCATTAAACAAGCGACAAACATCTGTATAAATGATTTATTTTAATTAAGAAAGACAAAGACGACATACACAGAGGAAGAACAACCCACAAAGGGAGGCTCCTGTGGTAATTTGGTTCAAATAAATATTACATGTCATGTCACAAATAACAATTATCATGACAAGGAGTTATTTACAGCTTACTGTCATCAGCAAAAAGACCTTTCTGCAGTATATATAGAAAAATTGATCACTAGTTGTAGTTAATATCTCCTTAGAAAGTGAACAATAAACATTAATTCATTAAAGTGCAAGTGCTTGTTCTCTATTCACACTGCAGAGGAATTGATAGCTGGTATAGGTATACAAATGATATTAACAGCGTTTTAATGAACAGCAATTGATGTTCCTACATATCATATATTTGTAAATGGCATAAGGTTAGTGCATATATACATATTTATCACAACATTGTCAAGCCCATATCAAGGGTAGGTGTAGAAAAATCCAGGCAAAAACCCATGCAGAGTATACCTATCAGAGCTGCAAAATCAATCAATGGTATTGTGTCAGTGAAAGAATCCTCACCACAGTGAATATACCATCAGGAGCCACACACCCCGATGGCCATTTCGCAACCTTCGTCAGGGGGCAATTGAATAAAGCACAGCGTGCGATTTAAAAAGGCCGGCCGGCGGATTGATCATTGTGATCAGCTGTGTAATTGACGCGCAATCGCTGTAGTGGGGGCAGCGAGCGGAAGTGTGGCCTCGTCATCACCAAGCGCGGGCGCGTGTGAACACGCAGCCGCGCTTAGCGAGTCGGAGGCCGACACGTCACTCCGCTCAACTGTTCCCCAGCAACACAGACGCGCGTCGCGGCTGATCATGTGATCCTTGTGTTTACTTTTTGTTGTAGCAGAGAATTGCACTCCGGAACGTACATTGCGATCCTAGAGGCACAAAGATGAAAGAGGAGGGGGAAGAACGCTCACTTGGAAAGTAGTTCATTTCATAATATAATTACAGACCAATATTGGCCATAAATAAATAGAATATATTAACAAGACAGTACAGCATTATTACAATAATTGTATAACATCAAATGCAGCATTATTGAATTCCAAGATTTCATACATGTATAAACATTGGTATGTTACATCGCATAACTTAAATAGCTGTACATTACTACATAATATATCCCAATATATAGAAAATCAATTGATCGATCCATGATTGATGAGCCCATCATTAGACCATGTGAGCGATATTCTTGTCCACATCAGATGCAACAAAAAGCCGGCATGCCTATATATAAAAGATAAATTAAAAGACCTGATAAATTTACAGGTAATATGAAACAGAAACGATGCAGATCAAAGATATGGAGCAAAACTAATATTCTCATTTAAACCATTGGGGCGCAATGTACCGAGCAGCCAAATCCACTTGGTCTCTAGCATAGCTACACGTTTGGACAGCGACCCACCCCGAATCCCCAGGTCCACGGAATCGATACCCCTCACTTTCAAGAGATCCCCTTGTGACTGATGGTACTCAAAAAAATGTCTAGGAAGTGTTTTCAAAGTTCTTATGTCTACACACTCTTTTGCTGCCTCAATGGCCAAAACGTGTTCACGCACCCGAATTTTTAAAGCTCGCGTAGTGAGACCTACGTATATTTTTGGGCATGGGCAGGTGGCATAATAAATAACGCCTACGGTATTACACGAGATCTTTTTCCGGATCTGATATGTCTTAGTGCCCCCCGCATTTGAAAATGTGTCAGTTTTTAATATATTGGGGCATGAGACACACTTTCCACAAGGACTACAGCCTAATGTCCGGGGCATATGATCTAGGAAAGTGGTACGGGCATTTTTAGTGTAATGACTGGGCACAAGATGGTCACGCAAGTTTTTTGACCTCCTAATTGCGACCATTGGTCTTGATGGGAGTATTTTCGATAAGGTACCATCGGTAAGTAAAATAGGCCAAGCCTTATCCAAACATCTCCTCATTTGGTCAAATTGGCCATGAAATGTTGTTACAAATCTCACGTTTCCATCACGTGCCCGAGGTCTCGTGTTATATAACAGGTCGTTACGTGTGGCATGTTTGGCTTTGTTAGCAGCAAACTTGACAGCACGATGGCTATACCCTCGCGCCAGGAATCGCTGTTTTAGTTCCTCGGCACGAAGAGCATAGTCACTTTCAGTGGAACAAATCCTCCTAAGCCGGAGAAATTGACCCACTGGAACAGCGCGTATCATGTACGCTGGATGGGAAGAGGAGGCATGGAGGAGAGCGTTGGAAGAAGTAGGTTTCCTGAAGATGTCGGTGCACAGACGGCCACCTACCCCCCTCCCCACGGAAACATCAAGAAAATCAGCCCTATTTTTATCTATAAAGTATGTAATTTTGATATTAACTTCATTATTATTTAATATATCTATCAAAACATGAAGTTCAGATTCTGAGCCATGCCAGATCAAAAAGATGTCGTCGATGTACCGTGCCCAAAGATTGACACGGCACATCGACGGCAGCCGATCCGACATGAAGAGGTCCCTTTCCCACAGCCCCAGGAACAGATTAGCATATGAGGGCGCGAACGACGCCCCCATTGCTGTTCCCTGGAGCTGCAGAAAGAAGGACCCCTTGAATATAAAGAAATTGTGCGTAAGGCTGAATTCCAAGAGTTCCATGACGAGGGAGATGATGTCCGCAGGTAGCATCGACATCTCCAGGAAATATTTAGTGGCTCTCAGTCCATCCGCATGCCTAATACTTGTGTATAAAGATTCAACATCACAAGTAACTAGGGATGCATCATCTTCAATCTGGAGAGAGTCTACCTTTTTCAAGAACTCGTTTGTGTCTTTGATGAAGGACGGAAGATTGGCCACTAGTGGTTGAAGTTTAGAATCTATCCATTTACCTATGTTTTCCAAATAGTTTCCTGATCCAGACACAATCGGTCTGCCCGGAGGTGTTACCGGGTCTTTATGGATCTTAGGCAAGAGATATAGGGTGGGAACCACGGGATCCGTCACCACTAATGCCGACATTAATTTATTGGTGATGGTGCCATTGTCATTTGCAGCTTTTAGTATTGCCAACAATTGTTGAGAAAATGAGGTAGCTGGATTATAGGTCAATTTTCTATAACACGTCTTATTATTGAGATGTCTATATGCCTCTTTCTCATACTTATCTACTGGCCAAATGACCACACTACCGCCTTTATCGGCCGGTTTTATTATAATATCAGGCAGATCTCGTAGTTCGCCCAGTCTTGCTCTCTCTTTGTTGTTTAAATTGTCATGCTGAATATTTTCAGGAATTTTCTCAAAGAGTTTGCTTGCCACCTGTACAAACACATCAATGGTTGGGCAGGTGGAAAGCAAAGGGAAACATTTAGAACGTGGTCGGATAGTAGGAGGGATCTTACCTCCTTCTGCCATGTTCTCATTGGCCAAATCGTCCAAATCCTCCAAGGTCACTTCTTCTTTTTCTGTCGGAAAAAGGGAGTTCTTAACAGGGTCAAAGAAATGTCTTTTGAATAACAAGGATCTCGCAAATAAATGGAGATCCTTGATTGCCAAAAACCGGTTAAAACGGGATACCGGAGCAAAGGAAAGACCTCTCTCCAGAAGAGATATATCATGAGATGACAAAGCATATTTGCTTAGGTTAATTACCTTTGTCCCTTTCTTGCCACCCTGTCCACCGTACCGCCGATTGGGTTTGAATGTGATATCTTGTTTCCGTTGTAAGGTCATTCCTGATCTTGTGACAATAGAAGATATTGACACATCGGATTGATCGCTTAGCGAGGAGATAGATACCGTAGATGTACTTGGGCGTAATGGGGTTTGTCCAGGGAGCTGCATCGGGCGCCGCCAATGGTACATACAGCCAGATTGCCAATCTCTTAGGTCTCGTGCGTATTTTTTAGTTTGAGTATCTTTGATTTTTTTCACGCAGTCTTCCAAAACTTTTTCAAGTTGGGTCTCTGCGGTAGCACGTTTATCTTCAGGGCATTCAGACCGAAATTTAGCCTGAAGGTCCTCAAGATCCTTATCGATGTTTCCAATCATCTCATTGTTAGAGGCAATCAAAAGCTCCATGAACACCTTCGAACAAGCACCACATGCATCTTCCCACTTAGTAATAAAAGATTCGTCTGATACTGGGAACGTGGGAATGACTCGGACACGCAACCCCCTTGGTATGAGATTGTTCATGAGGTATTTCTGGAGGAAAGCTCTGTTCCACCATAGTTTGGTCCGTTTGACGACCATCTGTTGGATAAATAAACTAGTCTCCTCCATATTGAGATCTGCATTGGGCTGTCTCTCCTGTTGCGTAGTGCCAAAGACTTTGTCAATCTGATGTAACCAAGAAACTTCCTTGGCACGGAAATCCATAGTAATGAAGAGAACACCTGTGCAAAACACAGCAAAATACAGCATAAATATCTTCATCAAGATACTGTAAATAACCTCCACATCTGGAGGAGTATACACTATGGAACAGATAGATCGCTATATCCAATATATACCATTAAACAAGCGACAAACATCTGTATAAATGATTTATTTTAATTAAGAAAGACAAAGACGACATACACAGAGGAAGAACAACCCACAAAGGGAGGCTCCTGTGGTAATTTGGTTCAAATAAATATTACATGTCATGTCACAAATAACAATTATCATGACAAGGAGTTATTTACAGCTTACTGTCATCAGCAAAAAGACCTTTCTGCAGTATATATAGAAAAATTGATCACTAGTTGTAGTTAATATCTCCTTAGAAAGTGAACAATAAACATTAATTCATTAAAGTGCAAGTGCTTGTTCTCTATTCACACTGCAGAGGAATTGATAGCTGGTATAGGTATACAAATGATATTAACAGCGTTTTAATGAACAGCAATTGATGTTCCTACATATCATATATTTGTAAATGGCATAAGGTTAGTGCATATATACATATTTATCACAACATTGTCAAGCCCATATCAAGGGTAGGTGTAGAAAAATCCAGGCAAAAACCCATGCAGAGTATACCTATCAGAGCTGCAAAATCAATCAATGGTATTGTGTCAGTGAAAGAATCCTCACCACAGTGAATATACCATCAGGAGCCACACACCCCGATGGCCATTTCGCAACCTTCGTCAGGGGGCAATTGAATAAAGCACAGCGTGCGATTTAAAAAGGCCGGCCGGCGGATTGATCATTGTGATCAGCTGTGTAATTGACGCGCAATCGCTGTAGTGGGGGCAGCGAGCGGAAGGAGAGGAATCTGTTCCTGGGGCTGTGGGAAAGGGACCTCTTCATGTCGGATCGGCTGCCGTCGATGTGCCGTGTCAATCTTTGGGCACGGTACATCGACGACATCTTTTTGATCTGGCATGGCTCAGAATCTGAACTTCATGTTTTGATAGATATATTAAATAATAATGAAGTTAATATCAAAATTACATACTTTATAGATAAAAATAGGGCTGATTTTCTTGATGTTTCCGTGGGGAGGGGGGTAGGTGGCCGTCTGTGCACCGACATCTTCAGGAAACCTACTTCTTCCAACGCTCTCCTCCATGCCTCCTCTTCCCATCCAGCGTACATGATACGCGCTGTTCCAGTGGGTCAATTTCTCCGGCTTAGGAGGATTTGTTCCACTGAAAGTGACTATGCTCTTCGTGCCGAGGAACTAAAACAGCGATTCCTGGCGCGAGGGTATAGCCATCGTGCTGTCAAGTTTGCTGCTAACAAAGCCAAACATGCCACACGTAACGACCTGTTATATAACACGAGACCTCGGGCACGTGATGGAAACGTGAGATTTGTAACAACATTTCATGGCCAATTTGACCAAATGAGGAGATGTTTGGATAAGGCTTGGCCTATTTTACTTACCGATGGTACCTTATCGAAAATACTCCCATCAAGACCAATGGTCGCAATTAGGAGGTCAAAAAACTTGCGTGACCATCTTGTGCCCAGTCATTACACTAAAAATGCCCGTACCACTTTCCTAGATCATATGCCCGGACATTAGGCTGTAGTCCTTGTGGAAAGTGTGTCTCATGCCCCAATATATTAAAAACTGACACATTTTCAAATGCGGGGGGCACTAAGACATATCAGATCCGGAAAAAGATCTCGTGTAATACCGTAGGCGTTATTTATTATGCCACCTGCCCATGCCCAAAAATATACGTAGGTCTCACTACGCGAGCTTTAAAAATTCGGGTGCGTGAACACGTTTTGGCCATTGAGGCAGCAAAAGAGTGTGTAGACATAAGAACTTTGAAAACACTTCCTAGACATTTTTTTGAGTACCATCAGTCACAAGGGGATCTCTTGAAAGTGAGGGGTATCGATTCCGTGGACCTGGGGATTCGGGGTGGGTCGCTGTCCAAACGTGTAGCTATGCTAGAGACCAAGTGGATTTGGCTGCTCGGTACATTGCGCCCCAATGGTTTAAATGAGAATATTAGTTTTGCTCCATATCTTTGATCTGCATCGTTTCTGTTTCATATTACCTGTAAATTTATCAGGTCTTTTAATTTATCTTTTATATATAGGCATGCCGGCTTTTTGTTGCATCTGATGTGGACAAGAATATCGCTCACATGGTCTAATGATGGGCTCATCAATCATGGATCGATCAATTGATTTTCTATATATTGGGATATATTATGTAGTAATGTACAGCTATTTAAGTTATGCGATGTAACATACCAATGTTTATACATGTATGAAATCTTGGAATTCAATAATGCTGCATTTGATGTTATACAATTATTGTAATAATGCTGTACTGTCTTGTTAATATATTCTATTTATTTATGGCCAATATTGGTCTGTAATTATATTATGAAATGAACTACTTTCCAAGTGAGCGTTCTTCCCCCTCCTCTTTCATCTTTGTGCCTCTAGGATCGCAATATACGTTCCGGAGTGCAATTCTCTGCTACAACAAAAAGTAAACACAAGGATCACATGATCAGCCGCGACGCGCGTCTGTGTTGCTGGGGAACAGTTGAGCGGAGTGACGTGTCGGCCTCCGACTCGCTAAGCGCGGCTGCGTGTTCACACGCGCCCGCGCTTGGTGATGACGAGGCCACACTTCCGCTCGCTGCCCCCACTACAGCGATTGCGCGTCAATTACACAGCTGATCACAATGATCAATCCGCCGGCCGGCCTTTTTAAATCGCACGCTGTGCTTTATTCAATTGCCCCCTGACGAAGGTTGCGAAATGGCCATCGGGGTGTGTGGCTCCTGATGGTATATTCACTGTGGTGAGGATTCTTTCACTGACACAATACCATTGATTGATTTTGCAGCTCTGATAGGTATACTCTGCATGGGTTTTTGCCTGGATTTTTCTACACCTACCCTTGATATGGGCTTGACAATGTTGTGATAAATATGTATATATGCACTAACCTTATGCCATTTACAAATATATGATATGTAGGAACATCAATTGCTGTTCATTAAAACGCTGTTAATATCATTTGTATACCTATACCAGCTATCAATTCCTCTGCAGTGTGAATAGAGAACAAGCACTTGCACTTTAATGAATTAATGTTTATTGTTCACTTTCTAAGGAGATATTAACTACAACTAGTGATCAATTTTTCTATATATACTGCAGAAAGGTCTTTTTGCTGATGACAGTAAGCTGTAAATAACTCCTTGTCATGATAATTGTTATTTGTGACATGACATGTAATATTTATTTGAACCAAATTACCACAGGAGCCTCCCTTTGTGGGTTGTTCTTCCTCTGTGTATGTCGTCTTTGTCTTTCTTAATTAAAATAAATCATTTATACAGATGTTTGTCGCTTGTTTAATGGTATATATTATACTGCAGAGACCCAGGTGAAGACCATGGTTGCAGATGTGGAAGAAGCCACTGACGGCATGAGGTCTGAAGTGAAGACCTCCTTGAGTGATAAAAGCTCAACCAATACAGAGAATAAAAGAAGGAGCTAATGAGGCTCAAGGAGCCAGTGCAAGCTCATTTGAAGCAAGAGAAGCTTTGGAGACAGTCTGTCGAGAGCTGTGGGGGTGCGTTAGAGAGAGAAATGCCTCAGAAGACTCTGATGATAAAGGAGCAGTTGAAGCAAGAGGATCTTCAGAGGCAGGCTGCCGAGAGCCGAGTAAGTGCACTAGAGAGAGATATCTAAGCTCGGAGGTCACTTGGTAGAGTACCAATCAATAAATAAGGCGGATATAGAGAAAATGGAGTGACAGGTGTCTATCTTGGCCAAGCGTTTTAAAGCCACTGAGACTTAGAGAAAGATGGCTGTGAGAGCTGAATCAGACTGTCATCTAGGAACAGCTGGAGAAAAGAAGACTTCTGTGGGCCAGGGCCTGGTAGCCATGCCTGAGGACTGGAAGGGAGCTCCTAGAGAGCAAAAGTATACAAGGAAAGCTCAAAGACTGCTGGAAGAAATTGTCCGGGTGCCTCATTCTCTGGCGAGAACTGTCATTGGTAGTGCTGGACAAGGCATGCAGGAAATGATAGGCAAGGCTGGAGGGGTGAGAATAAGAATTCCTGGTACTTATGAGGACATATCTTCCCAAAAAGAGGGTATGCTTACATTTCACATTATCGGTATGCTACAGAGTCTTAGAAAGATGCGGGCTCTGCTGGTCTACTGTGTGGCGTGCCTCATGAATGATAGTTTGCAAAGTGAGGAACAGCTAAGTCTAATGTGTCCGAGACCGAAGTTGCCTTCAACACAAGGAACAGGGAAAAGGAGTCGTTCTGCAAATAGCGGAAGTGAAGGGTCTCTGGCGGGTAAAGAGGTGATAAGAAACCACCAACAGAGAGACAACTGCAGATGTCTTAAGGAGAGGTGATGATCACTTGAGGAAAGTGTGGTCTCTTCTGTTCAGTGGAGTAGACCCTACAGTAGTAGAGGCCAAGGTCCTAGAGGATCCAATCACACATCATGCTATGGAACAGAGTCTGAATCATCCAGGCTCTTTGAAACCAAACCAAAAATCAAGGGTGAATTAAGTGGTTGGTCAATAGCTGCTGAAAGTGATACAGCAGTTTGCCGGCAGAGGGGCGTGAGAAGTCACGCTGCAAGAGGAAGTCATGATAGGTCTGCAAGGATGCTGAGGATCTACAGATGTCAAGTCTTTTGTCAGCTCAAGGCTGAGGGACCCAGACAGTAACCACTGTTGTTTTTTTTACCAAGAGAACAAGTGAGAGCACCTCTGTATAGTAGCCCAGTAACCATTCACATACAACAATGGCTATAATTGTGCTTAGTTTAATAGTAAGGCAAGTTGCAACATACAAAACTGGACAGTACAGCAAGGATGATACATGTCACCAAGGGAGACCGACACTGAGATCAAAATTCATCAGGACATGGTTTAGTATAAAGTTCAGTACAATAAGGTAGACAATGTTATATATACAGAAAAAAGGACTATTGCACAGTAGTAGTTATAAAAAGTAAAACCCAATAATCACAATGTCCAAGGGTGTGGGAGCAAACCTCATTCCCACAGTAACTCACCCATGATTATAAGAAAAATGACCCTACAGCGTCTGGGGGGGCGACCCCGACACGTGTTTCGTGACCTTTTTCAAGGGGTGGGGAGGGAGTGCTGCGTGAAGCCTCTTATAGGGCTCTCATTACCTATAGCTTGTCATCATGTGTGCTGCCAAAGGTCGCGCTGCGAGGGGTATGCCGTGCCACTTCCTGGTTGGAAGAATACTTCCTGTGACGTCAGGTGACCGGAAGTGACGCGGACGAGCCCCCCGGCTCGCACTGCGCATGCGCAAAGCGGATCCGCCATTTTGGTTTAAGGCAAGAGAGAGGGCAAACTGTTCTCCATTGACCTGCGCTACACATAATCCCGCAGGGTGGAGAAAACTGCTACCACAGGCACCCTTAATTACATCATGCTATCAGAGGATCAGAAATTAGTAACATAAGTCCATATCAATCAAGTCCATCATAGAAAGGTCATGTAGTCCAGCGTGGCATCTTTCTTCATTGTTCCAGGAGAAGGTGCATACAGTGCAGTTATCATTTCACTCCTTAGGGTAGAACAGGACTTGATCACAGATATTACCCTCACCAGCACAAACCCAGCCAATGGAATGGAAGCCCGAAGCGGAGGAAATTTACTATGAAAATGTAAAAACAAGGATTAAAGATAAAATGCACTCGTATCGAGGGGTGGTGCAAAGGCCAATGATAGTATGAACTAGAAAAACAGCAAATCAAGGCTAATTAAGGAGTTCAAGAGGTCAGCAGAATAAGGCTTATAAAAAGGGGGCAAAACTCAATTGCTCGTTGAGTCCGTTAGGGCTCATGGTACCCAGTCGAACTATCCATTGGCACTCCATGCGTGCCAGACGGTTCATCAAATCACCGCCTCTACTCCCCAGGTTAACCATGTCAATCCCACGGACCCTGAGGCATTTTGGGTCACAGCCATGGAACCGTCTATAGTGCCTCCAGAGGGTGCGCAGGGTAGTCAGGCCCTCAACAGTCCCAGCACTAACAATGTTTCGGACATGTTCCCTGACGCGCACTCTCAACTCACGGGAGGTCAGGCCGACGTAGATAAGACCGCAACCGCAGGTCGCATAGTAAATCACTTTCTTGGTACTGCACGATATATACTTTTGGATCGAGAATTCCCTCTGACCATCCACTGATGTAAATGTCTTAGCCCTGATAATGTTTTGGCACGAGAGGCAGGAACCGCAGGGATAGCACACTACCCTAGGTGCAGATAATCCAAAAATCGGTGGAATATGTGGCACATAATGACTGTGTACCAGCCGATCCCTGAGGCTCCTGCCCCTCCTAGCTGTCATAAGCGGACCGTCTGGAAGGAATTCCTTAAGTACCGGATCCGTCTGTAGTACAGACCAATGGCGGGAGAGAATAGTTCTTATCTCATCCTATTGATTATAGTATGTTGTAATAAAGCGTGTCTGCGGTTTCGTATCCTCGTCTACGCAGTACCCAACCCTCAAGAGTTGAGAGTGCGGTGTAGATTTGGCACGCATGTAGGCCCTCTTGACCGAGCGTTTATTATACCCACGAGCCTGAAAATGCTCTCCCATGTCAACCGCCCCCGACTCAAAGTCCCCCTCACAGGAACATATCCTCTGCAGGCACAAGAATTGTCCCACGGGGATAGCCCTGATGGTGGACGATGGGTGCGAGGAGGTGGCATGGAGGAGCGAATTTACAGATGTCTCCTTACAGAATAAATCCGTCATAATGGAGCCATCATCTAGGATGGAGACCCGGATATCCAGAAAGTCAATCTCATTCTAAGCGACTTTGAATGTCAAATGAATATTGTAACTGTTGGAGTTCAACGTCGACACAAACTGCTCCAGCTCGGGGACGGGGAGGAGACGCACGTCCCCTCGCCAAACACCTCCATCTCCCAGTATCCTAGAAAGAGGTTGGCGTACCAGGGCGCGCACGCCGCCCCCATCATAGTGCCGCATCGCTGGAGGAAGAACCGATCACCAAACAGGAAGAAGTTATGTGCCAAGATGAACTCCAACAGTTCCAGAACCAACTCACACATGTCCTTGTCCCAATTACTGCTCATCAAGTAGTGTCTGGCGGCCCGTAGACCATCTGCATGCCCTATACACGTGTACAGTGACTCCACATCTATAGTCACCAGTGATACCCCCCATCAACCTTAAGCCCATCCAGTCTCCTCAGGACGTCCGTAGTGTCCTATGGGAGGGCAGGGTCTCGACCAGCGGATGAAGGTAATAGTTAATGAATTTACAGATAGGGTCACATAGCCAGATGCCAGAGACAATCGGATGCCCTGGAGGTATGGTGGGGTTCTTATGTACCTTTGGGAGTAAATAAAAGGTGGGTATCACTGGTGACTCAGTCAAAAGTCTGTCATAGAGCTTTTTTGGGATAATGCCCATCTCTAGGGCTCTGTCTAGGATCGAGACAAGTTCCATGGAGAATTCTGCTAGAGGACTGGAGGGGAGAGTATAATAGTAGTCTTTGTTTTTAAGTTGCCTTTGAGCCTCCTTCTCATACATGACTGACAGCCAAATCACCACATTCCCCCCTTGTCTGCTGGTTTTATGACTATGTCCCTCAGGTTACTAAGACTCTCATTCGCTTCTTTTTGTTTAATTGTAAGATTATGGTGTTCACCTTGTCGACCCAAATCGGTCAATTCCTTGATGACAAGCCAATTAAAAATCTCGACCTGGGGACATAGAGACACTGAGGTGACCCCATTCCCTCACACCTACTCCAGACCCTCTCTCCAGTGGTCACCACTCACTTAACCACAATCTTCAATCTCTCCCCCTCTACTGGCATCTTCCCCTCATACTTCAAGCACTCTATTATTACTCCACTACTAAAGAAAACGTCCCTTGACCCATCCTGCACAAATAACTACAGACCTGTCTCCAATCTCCCCTTTATCTCAAAACTCCTGGAGCACCTGGTCTACACCTCCCTCACCCATTACCTCTCCACTCACTCTCTTTTAGATCCATTACAGTCTGACTTCTGCCCCTTACACTCTACAGAAACTGCCCGTATCAAAGTGACCAATGACCTTCTGACAGCAAAACATAATGGTGACCATTCTCTGCTTATTCTTCTTGACCTTTCTGGAGCTTTTGACACAGTTGACCACCATCTCCTACTCTCTATGCTGCACTCCATTGGCATCAAGAACACGGCTCTCTCTTGTTTCTCTTCCTATCTCTCTGATCGCTCTTTCAGTGTATCATTTGCTGGATCCACTTCCTTCCCTCTTCCTCTCACTATTGGGGTCCCTCAGGGTTCAGTCCTTGGCCCTCTTCTCTTGTCTCTCTACACAGCCCCGATCGGACAGACCATCAGCAGATTTGGCTTCCAGTACCATCTTTACGCTGATGACACACAACTATACACTTCCTCTCCTGACCTTACTCCTGCTCTAATAAAGAACACCAATAACTGTCTAACCGCAAGTTCACAATCATGTCCGCTCTCTATCTGAAACTCAACCTTTCCAAAACTGAACTTCTTCTGCTCCCACCCTCTACCAACCTCCCTAAACCTGACATTTCCCTCTCGGTGTGCGGCACCACGATAACACCTAGTCCGCAGGCTCGCTGTCTGGGTGTTATGTTTCACGCTGATCTCTGCTTCACCCCATTTATACAATCTCTCACCCGCTCCTGTCACTTGCAACTGAAAAATATCTCCAGAATTCGCCCTTTCCTCACCATGGAAACAACCAAAACCCTCACCGTGGCCCTGATCCATTACCGCTTTGACTACTGTAATTCTTTGCTAGCTGGCCCCCCTGCAGTAAGTTTCCCCTCTCCAGTCTATCCTCAATGCAGCAGCCAGAATCACCTATCTAGTAAACCGTTACTGAGATGTTTCTGCTCTGTGCCAGTCACTGCATTGGCTGCCCATATACTATAGAATCCTATTCAAATTGCTTGTTGTCACCCATAAAGCTATTCATGGTGCGGCACTTCCCTACCTCTCTACCCTCATCTCTGTCTACCACCCAACCCATCTCTGAATGCGACCTCAGACAAACATCGGCATTAATCCGAACCTCCCATTCCCGACTCCTAGACTTCTCTCGAGCTGCACCAATCCTCTGGAATGCTCTACCCCAAGAAATTGTGATATCCACAATGCATAGCTTCAGACGCTCCCTAAAAACACACCTCTTCAGGCAGCCTATCATTATCCCTAACAGTAGTCATTTAGATAAAAGATATTCATTGTTATAAGCCCCTGTACTTTGTGTTCCCATCCCGTCTTAGATTGTAAGCTCCTTCGAGCAGGGTCACCTTTATTTTTTGCCTTTTTATTGTATTTCCTACATTGATTCTATGTTTATTGTATGTAACTACTGTTCTGTATTACCTACCATGCTGTATTATATATTTTTCTTATATGTACAAGTGGTGCCCCTCCAGAGCAGGCATCACAGAGGAGTATTACACTCGTAAAAGAGGTGTAAATACTCCAGCTGCAGGTGGACCCTAGGATGGTGGGTGGGATCCATTCCCAGCACTCCCACATTAGTTGAGGGTGGGAGGTTACCCCGGGAGGGAATAAATTCACCTCTAGGGGGGATAAAGGAGGTCTTTGCTGCTAGGTCGCTCAGCTGAGGGACCAGGGAAAGATGGAGGAAGAGGAGAGGTTTTAGGAAGATAGCTAAGTGGAACGAGGCAGAAGGTCACACCGGGTCGGTTACAAGCCGCACCGGAGGAGAGAAGAAGGGACCTTGAGGGAGGTCCTGAAAGTGGGCGACCGACAAGAGAAGTATGGGCCCTAGAGAGAAAGGGAGATCCTCAGCGTGGAGCGCCCATACTCCAGGGGATACTCCAGTCCAACTAGGGGAACGCCGGGCCCTAGGAACTGGCCAAGTCCAGCTTGCAGTCGGCAACCAGCTGCTGTGGCTTGATTATCAGCCGCAGCACCCTGCCATCGGAGAGGTCTGCCTGCTTCCTCACCGATGAGGGAGGGGACTCCCGGTACTACCTACACGGAGCTACTGGGTATAGATCAATCTAAAGGGCAGAACGGACACTAGTTAGTTAATGAAGGTACACCAAGGGTTCCACCATACCACCTAGGATCCACTTGCAGCCACCCGTTAAGCTACCTGTTCTTGTAACATCTAAAGTGCTGAACTGTGAACTGTAACTGCTACTGCTACACCCAACAGTAAAGTACCCGGGAGAAAGTGACTTTGCCTCTGCCTGTGTTCCTTTTGCATGAACTTGTTCCCTTTACAGGAACGCTGCCCCGGAGGTCCAGCCCTACCTGTAGAGGACTTTGCCAAACTAGCCGCGATTCCATCTACCTCCGGCGGACTGTGGCTGGTGACAATTCACCAGAAACTACAGGTGGCGTCACGACAACTGTATATAAAATCCCCTGTAAATAATTCCCCTTTTTGAAGATATACCCAGGACACGGGATCAGGCGCGGCCACCATTCCCCATGACACAGCAGACGCTACCCCTGAAGCCTGATACACAAGTCCCCCAAAGTCTGGGCTCGACATACCATTGTACTGTAAAGCGCCGTGGAATATGTTGGCGCTATACAAATAAAGTTTTATTATTATTATTATTGTTATGAGACTGGATCAGTGACCCTGAACAGCCTCTCCCTCTCTGGATGGGAGTGTGATGCTGCACAAAAACACAAGCATCTGACACTCCCATCTAGACAGGGAGAGGCCTTAAGGATTTTTAAAATGGGCATTGCGTAATTAAGAAGGGTGAGCCCTGGCGTGAACAACTCCTTTAAGAAAAGTCTTTTATCAGTGCTTACTATTCTTGAAAGCTGACTAATCATATAGTATTAAACATCAGGAGTTTGCAGGGCCCAGCTCGCATAGAGAGGGCAATTTTGTTTATAACTTGTGTTTGCCCTTTTGTAAGGGCATAGGCAGTTGCTGACAATCATTGTGTGCTTAGCCCCAGTCTGCATTCTCAAACAGGAAAAATGAAATTGATTCCCAGCAAATGCAATAAATTATGTAGTGCATTTTCATTTGCATGAATGTAGATTTATTTACAGTGAAGAGTGAGTATAAAGCATATATCTCAAGCACTAAATTATACTGAATAGACATTCCATAAAACTAATAGTGAAAATCCTTTTAGAATGTTTTGGTAAATGGAGACTTCTTAAATATATCTATCTGACAACCTCTTTTTGATATATTAAATAGGCTTGGGTGACATTCCATGAAACAATACTGACATTTCAGATGGCATAAATGCATTGAATGCAAAAGTTTTCAAAAGTCCCATCAGCCCAACAGTTGCAAAGACAATTTGCTCTGTCATTCAAGTCATATGCTGATACAAATGAAACAGTTAGTGAAACATTTATCATTTTATATTTTTCCATATGGTAGTAAAACACATTAGGATCCATGGTAATAGAACCATGATGTGAGGAGATATCTGGCTTCAGTCTGCTGTTACAACATAGAATATACTTATACTTATAGATAATACATTGAATAAAATAAGATTAAAAACAGGTACAATAAACATGACTAAATAAGTCACAGATGGGTATGAGTTGGAGCACTTACAATATCAATGACCATTTTTATTTTAATATACAATTTCTCACTGCACCTTATGTAGAGGACTCATTGGAAATGTTTTATACAATTGTAGGTTTATTTAAGGCTGCATACTCACGATCAGTATACACAGCGTTTTGGACACAGCGTCTTGCTGCTGCCTCCAAAACGCTGCGTACTACAGTATAAGCATAGTGGATGGGATTTCAAGATATCCCATCCTCACTATACTTAACCCGACCGCAGCGATCTGACAGCTGCGGTGCGGGTTACCGGCATTCCGCTCCTCCTCCGCATGTTCATTTCATGCTGCGGAGTCGGAAGCGGCTCCCATCGGGTGACTTCAGGGAGAAGCCGCCCCGCACCCGCCGCACATGGTGAATACAGGGCGGCTGCGGTCTCCCTGCGGCCACCCGCGGCTTCACTCAGGTCTGTAGGAGCTGCGTCCAACATACAGTTCCTCCGGACAGTGAGCACACAGTCTAACACTTGAAAGTACAGCATGTAGTCCTGCATGATGTGAAGTCATTGTATACTAAGGCACATTTTAAAGCTGTCAAAAGCATGGCCAGCCTTAGGCAAAATGGTACCCTGCTCAAAATTACAATTAGTGCCTTATTTTGCCCAAGACACATGGTGATTGAAGTTTTCTTCACATATATTCATTTAGGCTAGGGTCACACTTGGCATGCGTTTTTAAGGTGCTTTTTGGCAGCCTGCATTTATGCATGCGTTTTTGCTGATAGGTGTGAGGGGCCCTTAATAAATGCATGCAAAAACGCATGTACCATTTAGTACCATATAAAACCGCATGCATTTCCCATAGGGCCCCATGTTAAAAAAACGCATGTGTTTTTGAAAAAGCACCAAAAAATGCTGCTTGCGGTATTTTTTGGTGCTGAGCCAAAAAAACGCATGGCCCTTTAGACATGCTTTTTTGGCATTGGGGCATGCATTTTTAACATGGGGGTCTATGGATGCGTTTTTCCATGCATTTTTCACAAAAGTCATGTGTGAAATCTGCATGGAAAATCTGCAAGTGTGACCCTAGCCTTAGACTGTTTTTTTTGCATAGTCTGCATTGCCAGTCTTGTGGGGGTTATCCACTTCTCAGACAACCTACTCTCAATTTCTATATTCCCTCCTATAAAATAAAAACAGCCTATACTTACCAATACTCACCTCTGGTATTGGTGCAGTGGTATTGGTAGTGGTATTGGTACACCAAGTTTCCTGGTGCTCGTGTGACATTGCTATGTCACTGGCTCTGCTAGTTGCTGCTTCACTATCACTTCCTTCTGATGAAAATGACATTCAGAGGAAATCAGATTGCAGCAGCATTGTCAGGGGGTTTTTTTTGGACGAAGTGAAAGTAAAGCAGCCATTGATTTACTGCAGGGTTCACGTAGCATAACAACGTCAGGGAAGAGCCAGGAGAGCCAGTGTCATCAGTGCTGGAATGGCGCCAGCAATGAAAGTAAGTGTAAGGTGTTGTTATTTTACTAGGAGGAATAGAGCAGTTGAGAAAGAGTTTGTCACGCCACCACAGGCGGAACGGAACAGGTGGACCCTCTAGACCACAGAACACTGTGGATGCTGAACCTAGAGACCAAGCCAGACACCAAAGTTAAGTAAGGTTTATTGAACACAGTATCACAAGGCATACAACCCCTAGAGAGAGCCACAGGATCGAAACACCGGTAATTCCCCAGGGGAGGCCAGCGAGAGTGACCCCTATACAGGGATATCACACAGGACAGCGATGGAGGGACCAGTGAGCCAGAACCTGCGAACCGACCCTAGGGGTACAGTACCGGAGACACGGAGTAGTGATGAGGAGAGAAGAAGGCAAGCTCCAGGAGACCAGGGATCAACGTAGAAGGGCGAGGACCACTGCAAACGGGATGGATCCCACTGAAACAAGGAAAAACAGACAATGAGAAAAACTGGGAGAAACAGAGCACAATATTAAAGCTGCTGGACCTGAGCTGGCAACTCAATACTGGAAGCATAAAAGTTGCCCAGGCACTGACTGCAGGCAGCGTGGATCTTTAGTATCCACCTCCTCTCATTGATTGGCTGGGAGAGGAGCAGGAAGGAAAGGCTGTACTGGCCCCTTTAAGACTGAGCAGCAGTGCGCGCGCGCGCCTCCAGGAGGAGAAGAGGACGCAGGAGCCTGGGACGGTGCCACAGAGAGAGGAGATGGTGTGATAGCGCGGGCTAGGTGAGCATAGAGACAGGAGTGGGAGCAGAGCCCCCGAGAGGTCAGTGACCCGCAAGGACCTGACCACCCTGCCTCATGACAGGCCGCAGCAGCGGGGTGGCAGGCCACAAGGTGACAGCAGGCACAGGCCTGACGGGAGCAGGCACCGGCTGGGTGGTGACAGAGTTGTTATCCAAATGGTGGACAACCCCTTCACAGGGTACGTTGTCAGCACTGTTTGTTTTCAGAAGACAGCATGAGATAGGGGCTGAAACACAGATTTTACTGATGTGTCATTTATTAGAATGTGTGCTGTTGTGTACATATGAAGATTTTTTTTATCACAAGGACTTTATCATTGCTGTGACTAGCTGCTTCATGCTAAGTATTCTGATCATATCCCCCTCCTCTGATACAGAGAGTTCTGATGTGGGCATAGTCAACTTTCTGAGCTCTGCTACATGCTACAACTGAGAACTCTGAGTGTGTTACATCTTCTGAGCCCAGTAAACTAAGTGACACATTGCAAAAACAAAGTGCAAAAATCCGCACAGGAGTCACACAAAAAGCACTTTGTTATAATAAAATTTCCAGTTTTCAGCAAGTGCTGTCAAAAAAAGAGTCAAAAACAGGGCTATTGGTTTGTACGTTTTTTTGCAAAAAATATACTATAAGCTGCCTCACCTCGTCACGGTTGCACTGACAGAGGCAGTCCCTAACTGATGTATGCATTTAAAACCTGCTTGTGTGTAAGCGTGCCTCTATACAGGCGTCAGCCAGGACTGCATACTCTGTGGGCTTACCTGTGAAGCTAGCTTATGTGTGAACTATTCATATGGGAGGGGTGGGGAACCTCCTTCTCCTGCAGAACAGGAGAAATACATTGAACCGACAAATATGAGTCGTGCACACTGATGAATGTGATTAATAACCGCATTCATTCACTACCAAACAAACTGCAAAGACAATGTGCAATAATCATTGTAATCAGGGTCTCTTTTCCTATACTATACTGCTCTCAGATGACGTAACCAAAACCTGGCGACAGATTCCCTTTAGTAAAGAAAACTCTGAACTATGATGTGCCAGTATTGTTTCATAAAGTGACACTGGTCAGAATTAAGAAAGAAACCCGGTCATTAATGTACAAAACTTGCTTGGTCATTAAGGGGTTAATGAAGTATTGATTCCTAAGCTCTAGTTTGTGCCCTTCTATACATTTTTTGGTATGTAGCTTTCTTTTTATATATGTACTATAACAGTTATACATTTATAGCTTCAATAACTTTTGTTGATTTTTTCCTCAGTTAATTATTTGGTTTTGCTAATTACAGAGGTCTAACAGGGAGACGGGAGGATGGAAAGCAGCTCACCGGTTTAAGCCCAAAACATTTACGCTGCCTAGAAAGATCTCAGAAAAACCCCCTGGCCGGGCTATGTAGGACAAATCAAGTAGGGGAAAAAAATAAAAATTTTTTTTAAATTTTCCCAATTTAAAAAAAACCAAAAAAGTTTTAAAAAACAATCCAATTTTTTTAACCCGGGGGGGTTTAAAAAAAAAATTCCCCCCCAATCCCCTTTTTTTTTTTTTAGAAGGGCAACCAACCATTCCCACCCCAAAAAAAACCGGGGGACTCTTTTTTTTCCCCCCAAAAAAAAAGTTTAGGGGTTTCCCTTATTTTTTGGGGGTGGGGTTGCGGAAGGGGGGCCCCCCCATCTTTTTGGATTGGGCCTTTTTTATTTTTTTTATGCCCCCAATTAATTGGTAAATGATTGCAAAAAAAATTGACAATAAAAACCAAATTCAAAAATAACATTGTCAAAATTTTTAAAGCTTTAAAAGAAACTTTAAATAAGACAGAAGAACAAAAGGGCAATTTCAATATTTTAATTGTATTGAAATTGTTTAAAATTTTTTGTTCTTCTGTGTTATGTTATGGATTGGGGAAAAAACTTTCTTGAGCACATTTTACCCCCAAATACCACTCCCTCCCAAAGGCCATAAAAATTTTCCTATTCTGGCCTAAAAACCCCAAAAGGCTTCTTTCCTTTAGTTGTTGTATTCTTTAGGATTATCTTTTGGTATTTGTTCATGGTGTTATTAAAAATATTGAATTTTTTATCTGATTCAGCAATAATTTCGGTTGTGGTTTGTCATTGGGCCCTTTTTTATTGTGCCTTGGCCATTCAGAGGTCGGCCCATTTGTGTGGTCCTTCCACGTTTGGAGGCCAAACGGAAAAGTAATACATAGATTTCCCCAAAGTTTTCCAAATAGAATTACTTTCCCGTATTTTGGAAGTGTGTTTGTTTTCCCATGGGTGATTTTTGGACAGATTGTCCTTTTTTGTGTACATTTATGGGTTCCTTAGTTTCAGTATTTATAGTTCAATTAGTTTTTATTGTTCCCCTTTTAAGGGGAAAATTCAAGCGGTGGGGGTGCCACATATTTCTCAAGTTTTTCTCTGTTAAATGTAATGCCTGGGAACTCGGGAAGGATTTCTCAAAGTAAGGGGATTTTTTTTTTAAAAAAGTACAATTTTTTCGCAAGATTTTTTATTTTTCATTCCCTTATTAAAAGTTTTACAATTAAAAATTGTTTTGTCTTTTTTTTTTCCTGTATTTTTTTTTTGGGTTTTGTTAAAACTTTTTTGGGAAATGTTTTGTTTCCTCTTTGGACTTTTTATAGATTTGTTGTTCTTTCCTTTCCTCCGCCATTTTCCTGTTGGGTTTTTTAGTTCATTTATTTTGGGGGTTCTTGTATTTTTTTTTGGTATCCTTTCTCCTGAACCTTTCAGTGGGATCTCTGTTGTTCTTAAAATTCTCATCTTGTATTGTTCTTTCTAACCTGAGAAAAAACTGACTATAGGGATTTCCTTTTCTTTTTCCCAAAATTTGGCATTTATAGTCGTATCCATTCCCATCTATTTTTTTAAAAGTGGTTTTTGTTTTTAAATTTATTTTTTCTTGTGAAATTTCTAAACCCAGGAAGACATTCTTTCCCATATAAAAGTAAAAGTAATCCCCCTTTTTTATCTTCATTCCTAACATTTTTCAGCTTTTTTTGTGGCCCATTCCAGTGTTATAATCATCTTTTTTCCCTATATAAATTTATTTTTTCCCCCTGTTTTATAGGCAGATTGGGACAGGGACTCGAGGCCCCATGAACGATTTGCAAACTTGGTGCTACTCGAGTCCCCATCGCTGTCCCATGCTGCTGTATGTATATGCCAAAAAATCAAATACATTATGTTTAGGATGAATTCTCCCCATCCACAAGAATGTTGATTTGCCCTTGGGGCTTCCTTATTTTTTTCCAAATAGTTTTGGGGTCCTTTTATGCCTAATGTATGACGATGTTCAAATACAGGGCTGTGACACCCAATGTGATAAAAAGGTAGTGTTTCTTCTTTCGATTTTATTCAATTCTTGAATTAAATTTGATTAAGTCTTCAGATAGAGGGGGGGAATTTTTAATGGTTCTGCAGATGAAGATAATATAATGTGACAAAAAAACTTGTCAGTGATTTATCCCTGTATTTTTGGGGGTGTCCCGGGGGGTTTTTTAGCATCTTCCGAAGGTATTACTTTTACCTTTTATATAAATGCGGAAAGAAGGTTTTCCCTGGATTTAAAAAATTACACCGAAGAAAAAAATTTTTATAACAAAAACGCATTTCAAAAAAAGTAGTTTGGGGAAATGGATATGGACTATGAAGTGAAATTAGGGGAAAGGGAAAAGGAAACCCCCTATAGTAGTTTCAGGTTAAAAATTTAACATATAGGATGAGGATTTAAAAGGGAAAACAAGCAGGATCCTCACTAAAAGGGTTTCAGAGAAAAAGGGAACAAAAAAAATTTTAATACAAGACCTCAAAATAAAAAAAAAAAAAACCCAAAGGAATGCCTTAAAAAAATGGTGGAGAAAAGGGAAAGGGGAAAAAACATTCTTTAAAATGGAGAAAAAAAATTTTTGTTCCCCCCAAAAAAAAATCGGTGGCCAAAAAATTTTTTACATTTCGAGGGTTAAAAACGGGCTTGCGAAAAATTTTGGGCCAAAAAAGACCTTTTGGAAAAACCCTCGCCGGTATTTTTTTTGGGGGAAAAATTTTGGCTTTGCCCTTTTGCCCCCTGCTTTGAGCAGTTTTTTTGTAGCAATCAAAAACAGTTTTTTTTTTTCCAAAACCTTGCCTTTTTCCCCTTGGGGGGCCCCCGTTTTGGGGAGCACTGCTGTTAAAATGAAACAGTTCATTCCCCCCCTGTTCGGCCCCCCCCTTTGTAATCCTGTAAAAAAAAATTTATTTCCCCCCCTTCCACTCCCCCGGCTTTCCGGGTTTCCCGTTTTCTGGCCCTCGGTGGGCCGGAAAAGATGTCAGCGCGACCGGGGGGAAAAACGGGGAAAAATGTGGTAACCGGAGGAGGGGGAGGGCCCCGGGGACGGAAATAAGGGTTCAATTTTTCCCCCTTTTAAGGAGACCAAGGGGGGGCTGAATGAATTGTTTGTTTTTGGGGGGAATAGGGCGGGAAAAAGGTGGAACAGATGGGGGGGAATTTAAAGGGGTGGGCCCCCATGGGGGGAACATTGGGGGCAATTTTAAAAGGGGCAATTGGGGCGGCAAAAAGGGGGGGACAAAATGGGGGCAAAAGGGGGGAAACATGGGGGGCAAAAAGGGGGGGGCCCATGGGGGCCTGAAACCCAGGGGGGGGGCACATGGGGGGCCCCGGGGGGGGCATCGAGGGAAGGGGGGGCAAAAAGGGGGGGGCCAAGGGGGCAACATGAGAAAGGGAAGCCAAGAAAAAAAAAAAAAAGCCCGGGGGAAAAATTCCAAAAAAAAAAAAGGGGGGGCAAAAGAGGCAGAGAAAACAGGGGGAAAAAAGAATGAATCCCGTGCACCAACTGTTAAAAAAATAAATACGGAGCATTTGCATGGATTTTTTGTAAAAGTTTTGGCCTGTGTGTCCCCCGGAAAAAATTTAAAAAAGGCCCAAAAAAACTAGGATTAAAAAAAATTTAAAGTGAAATTTAAGCCTACCCCAAACCCTGAAGGGGGACCCGCCTCGGTTTCCCGGCAGGGTTCCTCCCTTTGTGGCCAAAAAAAGTACAGAGTTTAAAAAAGTTTGGCGGGGGAAAAAGTATCAAAAAAAGTTCGGCCCCGCACCCGATTTTTCCCCGTTAAAACCCAAGGGCCAATGAAAAGGGATGAAGGTGGGTTTCCCGGGGCCCCACTTTTCCCCAAAGACTCCCAGGGGGAATTTGCCCCCCGGGCCCTCCTTTTTGGAAAATGCCCCCCCCAAAGGGGCCAAATGTTTTTCGGCCAAAAACTTTAAAAAAAAAAAAGGGGATTCGGACACTCCCCCGCGGGGGGGGGTTTTGATTTTTGGGGGGCTTTTCCCTCCATGACCTTGCCCCCCTTTCCCTTTCCATTTTTGGCCTTTGGGGGCCCCCCCGGTGAAAAGGGGCCCCCGGCCGGGTTCGGGTCCCAAAAACCCTTTCCCCTTGGTTTAAAAGGCGGGAATTTCGGGGGCCACAAAGGTCCGCCTGACCCCTGCCCCTTTTGGGTTTTAAAAAACTTTAAAGGGCCCCTTCCGGGGCCTGGACATTTGCCGGTTCTTCCCCAGCGACATTGAAGAAACGGTTTACAAGTTTTTGATCCTTTTTTGGAAAGGTTTAAACCTTTTGGGGGGGTGCTTTTGGGCCCTTTTTGGAGGGTAAAAAACAATTTTTTGTTTTTTGCCATTTTTTTTGGTTTTTTTTTTTGAAAAATTAAAAAAGTAATAAACCCCAAAATTTGAGCAAAAAACAGGGGCGGGAACTGACAGTTAATTGTGAAAAATTTTGGCACAACAGGTGTTACTTTTTTTAGAAAAAATTACAAAAAATTTTTTCCTAAACTAAGCCACATTAAATTTTTCAAACCCCTGCAATATAAAAAGGCCCCTTACACTAGATTTTTTTAAAAAACTGGGCTTTTTAGTGAAAACCTATAGAAAGTTTTTATCTTGGGAAAACCGGGACCTTTTTTACTTGGGTTCCCTGGGCCGGAATCGGGAGGTAAAGGAACCCCGATCAAACCCCCAGGCGCAGAGACCGGGGACTGGGCCGGGGTCGGGGAAACCGGCCCCTTGGACCGGTGTCCCCTTTTACCAGGGCCGTTTTACGGCATTTTGCACTTGGGTTAATTCTGCCCTTTAAAATGCCCTTTTTGTTCCGGGAAACCCTCCTTTGCGAATGGGTTTTACCTGCATTTTTGGGACTTTGTTTTTTGCCTCTTTCGGGATCGGCAATGCCCCCGGACTCCTGAGGAAAAGGCGCTTTCCTTTGGGTTTTTGGGGCACAGGGGGATCCCACAATCGCCCCTGTCGGTTTTGGGGTCAAACCCCCTTGGCCCTTTTGGTCCGGGGCCCCCCAAAAAAAAGGACCACGGGGTTCCGGGGATCCGCGCTCCCCACATGGAAAAAAAACCCGGCAAAAACGAGGTTGTTTTATGAAAAAAAATTTTTATTTTTTCTTTATTGGGTAGGCCTTCCTGGTTCAACCCGGAAAAAAAAGGGTTTTGTAACGTGAGGAAAAAGTGGATCCCGGGGTTTCTTTTTTCCCCAAAAACCAAAAACTTAAATTCCCCATTTTTACTTTGATTTGTTTTTTTTCACCCGGAGCGGTTTCCCCTCGGGGGGCAAAGTCGGGGGGCCCTTTAACAGTTCGGACCCCCCCCCCCCCCGGGTGTACAACACCATTTGATACTATGTTCCAAACGGAGTGCTGAAGGCACTTGGCAAATCCCCTTTTCGTTTCCTTGGGAGGTGGCGTACCCCAAAAGAAAGTAAGGGGATTCTCCCCGAATCCCCGGTTTCCCTTCGAGGGCTAAAGGCGCGAAAAAAAGTTTTACCGGGGTTTTTTTTTCCCCCGTGAAACGTTCCGCCCCCCTGGGGGAAGTCCCTATATTTTTGAATTATTTAAAATGTTAAAAAAAATTAAAAATTCTAACCCCCCCGGGCCCCATGATCGGGGGGCTCAAAAGGGCTGTAATCCCTTTTGGTTTTTTCCAGGAAAAAAAAAAAACATTCCCAAAAAACAAAAAAAGGAAAAAAAAGAAATTTTAAAGAAAAAAGGGGAAAAAATTTAAATTTTTTTAGTTAAACGGAAGGGATAAAATTTAAAAAATTTTAAAATTTGGGGTTTTTTTATTTTAAAACAAATTTTTAAAAATTAATGAATTCCTAAGTTAGATTAAATTTATTCGAAAAACTTTAAAGAAAATTTTTGGGAAAAAAATTCCCCCTTTTTGGGGGCAAAATTTCAGTTTTTAAGGATTAAAACAAATTTTTTTTTTACAACAAGGGGGTTTATGGGTTTAGTCAAAAAACAAAAAAGGGCTGAAAATCAATCTTTCTATCTTAAAATTTTTTCCCCATTTTTTAAAACCCAAAATAAGGGCCGGTAAAAAACTTGGAAGAAGGGGGAAAGGGGAAAATCCCTTTATCAATGGCGTTGTTTGGGGGTTTCGGGAATTTTCCTTTTTAAAATTAAATTTATTTTTAAAAAAATTCTTTTGGGATACGGAGGAAGGAAAAAGTTTTAATTTTTTGATGGGGGGGAAAAAAAATGTTTCCCTTTAAAATGAAAATTTTTTAAGGGTGAAAAATTGGTTTAATGAAAAATGGGGAAAGGGGAATGGGGGAGTCTTGGAAAGTGGGGAATTATTTAAAATAATTAAAAAAAAATGGATAAACCGTGGCTAAAAAAACCAAATGAGGGGTATTTACCCGGAAAATTTGCAAAAAAAAATCCAAAAATTTTTTCTTTTTAGTTTGAAATCCCCCAGGGGGTTTGGACCCTTTGGGGGCTGCCGGTTTTGGGTTTTTTGGTCCGGGCGGGGTGTTAAATAAAGAAATTCGGGAAACTTTCTTATACCTAGATATCCCTACATTGGTTGAATAGGTTTCAAAACAATGGGGGTTTGTTCGCATGTAATTGCCGTGAAATGACGTAGCAACTAAAGGAAGACAACCTCCTAAAAAAATGATAAGAGGGTAAAAATACATCCCAAAATGAAATTTTTGTTAACCAACAGAACAGAGGGGAGAAATCCCCGGAAAGATGTGGGGGACCTGGTTGTTGGAAAATTTTTAAAGGTTTTTTAAAAATGGTTTTTGTTCTGTAATTTGCAACAGGGGTGGTTGCTTTTTTTTTTTTTTTTTTTTTTTTTTTGTTGTTATTTTTTTTTTTGTAAAATCTGTAAGGAAAATTAAAAATTTAAATTTGTTTTTTTTTTTTTTTGAAAAATTTTTCTTCTTTTTTTTTTTCGTTGGTATTGTTTTGGGAGGAAAACTAATAAAAATTTTTAAAAAAAAAAAAAGAATTACAGGATTACAGAATTACAATGTGAGGCCGGGTTGTATGGAATTCATGGCTAAATAATGCCTTAAAGTTACAGAAAAAGGAAGAAACTTTTTGGTGACAAAAAACATTTTTTTTCCCTGTCATCCCTTATTGTAAAATTTCCCTGAAAAGAAGAAAGGGTTAAAAAAAGAATGACATCAATTTTGAATATGGGGAGGGGCGCTTTTTTTTAAAATGGATCATTTAAGGGGGTTCAATATATTGCCCCCCTAAATCACTTCAAAACTAAATAGGTCTCTAAAAAATGTTTTTTTAAATTTTAAAAAAAAATAAAAAAATTCCCTGCTAATCTTTAAAAACTGTCAAAACCCCTTTACACTTAAGAGATCGTTAGCGGATGTTGTTAAGTCCCAGTTTTTGTGAGTAACAGTGATCTCGTAACGATTCGCTAGTGTGCCCTTTACAGCGATAGGCCCCTGCTTGAGATCTGACGTTACAAAGTGTTTGGGTCTTTTTTTAGGTCGGGGTCTCCCCGGGAAAACGCTGAAACGCTGTGTTTGAAGGAAAACGCCCAACGTTAAATACTAGCCCGGGGGTGACAATTCCCAAACTCCTATATTCGGATCGTTGTGAGTCGTGGTGAGACTGACTGTTTGAATTTTCCCGAAAAAAAGTGATGCCCCCCGCGTCCCCTAAGGATGTTATTGTTGTCGAGTCACGTTGGTCGTTGGGGGTGTGGTGGGAATTCAAAAACCTAATACGATATTCGATGGTGCGTGTAAAGCAGACATGAGGGAAATGTTTTTTTTAAAATATTTTGTGTGGAGGGGACTTCCGGATTAAAGAGATTAATTTAAAGTTCCAATAGAGATATTTTTTAGAAAGTTTTATAAAATTTGTAAACTTCTAAAAATAAACGCAAAAAATATCACCCAAAATTTTCCCACTATATAAAAAAAATGTGTCTTAAAAAAAAACAATCTAAAAATACTGGGTCTCTTGAAATATTGAATTTAGACAATAATGAACATGATAGTTTTTGGAAAAAATTTTCCCCTTGTCACTAAGGGGTTAAACTAAAGATCCCCCAATTTGATAATCCTAGTGCCCCTCCTCTGGCTGTTTTCTCTTTTTGTCGTAAAAGCGCGGGAGGGGGATTTTAAAATTTTAGGGCCGGGGCACCTCAAACGGTTACAAAAGGGGAAAACACCCCCTTTCACCCCCCCACAGGTTCGCTACGCCGTACTTAAGCTAGTTTTTGCCGGGTGCTCAAAGTAGCCATTTTAGCTATTTACACACCCTTAAACCGTACTATGGGCGTATGGTGAGCAGGGCAGACTAGGCGGGCCACAAATTTTGGGGTTCGAGCGTCCGTACGTGTAGGAGAAAAACAAAATACTGATTGGGGGAAAGGATGCAGGAGGCGTTATACTGCCCCTTGAGCAAAATTGTGTAGTGTGACTCGTCGGTCCTTAAAAAATGCCCCTTGCGGGGACAAAACCCAAAGCAAGCGGAGTTCCCAATGTCGCAGGGGGGGGGTAACCGGACCGGTCACGCCCCAGTACATGCAGGTGTGAAACCCTTCGTTCCTTTTTAACGCCCATACAGCCGTACAAACGGTTTTTTGCCTTTGTTTTGGGGAGGCAGGAAAAGATGTTTGTTGCCCCGGGTTGGGTCCCGTCTTCAGACGCCGCACGGGGAATTGGCGCACAAAATACATTTGTAGCCTGTTTGCGGGGTGTATCCTCCTGCGTGCGGGTGTAAAAGGTACATTTTAAATATTGAGATTTATTTTTTCTTGGGCCCTTATTAAATAACTGTAAAATTGGGATTTTATAAAAAACATTACTCATTTTGGTTTTTTTTCTTATACTTGATATTTAAATTGGTTTTACTTTTCATAAAATTTTTGATATAGTTTTGTTTTGTCCTTTTGGAGATATCATTTAAATTCCCCCCGGTGTGTGTATAAAACCCTTATTGTAACCTTTTAAGTAAAAAACCCATTTTTAAACCAAAAAACAAAAAATTCCTCCTAACCCCATTATATTTATCATGGGACAATTTGTTTATTTCTTTTTTGTTTTGAATAGCCTGTTTCCTTGGGATGGGGTTTACTCCATCAATTTAAAAATATTTTTTTAGCAGCCTTTTTAATGAATTGTTTTCATAGTTTACCATTCTTTAAAAATAAATTTTTTGGGGATTTAAAATGGTGGGGTTTTGTTTTTTTGACAAATTTTATTTTCCAGGAGAACAGCATTTCCCGTTTAAAAACCCCCTTTTTAAATAAAGGAAAGGTGTAAGTTTGGGAAATTTTACCCCTCCGAAAGCCCGCCCCCAAAACAATACCACTGTTGAGCCTTTATTGAGTTAATTGACCTTCAAAGGGGTTTTAAAATTAAAACCTGCCAGGGGCACCCTTTTAAAACCGCGGGTAGGTCCCCAAAACCTAAGGTGTTGCCCCAATTTAGGGGGGTTTTTATAATAGGGTTGTCCCCTTTGGGGTTAAGTTGTTGTAAATTTTTAGTCTTGTCTTTTTAATTTTCTTAACAAAAAAGTTGGGTATTCCTTTTCCGGGGAATTGTTTACCAAATTTTGATTTGAAGGGACGAAAAAATAATAAAAATATTTTTCCCCTTAATGCGTTTAAATTCCCGTTTTTACAAAATTCATACTGTCCCCTTAGCCCCAAAATCTAAATCCCTGCAGTGTTTTGGGGTGTGGGAGGGAAACCAAAGAACCGGGTAAACCCCAAACTGGGGTTTGAACATAACCCCTTCGTTTTCATTTAAAGGCCCCTTTAACCCGACAATTCAAGAATGCGGCACCGCGGGTTTGGGGGGAACCCTGCGTTGCGACGTTTTTTTTATGTGACTCGCCAAGTTGGAAAATAAATCTTTTGGGTCCTGAGAAATTTTGACAAAAACTAAACCCGGGACGTAAAATATACCAACCTCAAATGTTTGTGTGACCCGCAAAGATGGTGGAATTTTCACCCTTTCACAAATGAGGGGTTTTGTTCCGGGGTTTGGAACAATATTGCCCCCAAAATTTTTGGGGTGATTATCCACGATTAAGACGTGAAATTCCCCTCACCAAAAATGTCAAAACAATGCTGCAACGACCCCACCCATGGAACTCATTTTTGGCGCCAAGGAAAAACGGGAAAATTGTTTCAATTTAGTTCAAAAGCCCAAGGGACACAGAACCCCAGAAATACTGGGGGGCCCAGATTGTTCTGAGGCCAGAAAGATATTCAACCCCGGCCCCCGGGCCCCGGCGTACTCGGGGGTAGGTCTGGGGTTTTTTTACGGGGGTGCCGGGTGCAGCGCCGAGCCCGTGACCCGGGGGGAAATTTCAATAGAGGATTTTGTACAAGGGAAAGAGTTGTTGTTTTGCCCCCCCTGTGTCCGGGATGGGGGCCCCGCCTTACGTCCCCGGAGGGTGTGGTATCGCGGAAGGATGGCAAAGCTTTTCCCAAGGTGGGGCTGGTTTTCCGGGGGGATTTCCATAAAAACAGGTTAATTTGCAGACAAACACAGAGAAAGTCCCACCCGGGTATTTATGAAACCCATCAGCATCAATCCAATTCAGCAAAGTTTTTTTAAAGAAACAGGTAATTTTACGGGGGGGCAAGTGGATGCCCGTGGTAGGTGGTACCCTGGTATCCTTAGTTGGAAACCCGTTTCCTTTCTTCCGCCAGGATGAGTTAACCCAAGGGTCCTTAAAGGTAGGCTTTTGGGGCCCCCTCCCTCGGGGAGAAAGCAGGCAGACCCCCATCTGGCGGGTTTCCCCCAGCCGGGGAAACAGACTGCAGCGCCGGTTGACGCTTCAGAGGGGGACTCTGGGCCTTTCCTCGAGTCTGCTTCCCGTGGGGACTGGGGGGAAAACCCTGGGTTGGTCCCCCACCTGGGGTTCCCCCCCTTTTTTCCATCCCAATAGGGATAGGGACCCTTTCTGATCCCCCCCAGGATCCTCTCTCTTTCCCTCCCAACAGCTAGAGCTTCCCGGGTTAAACCTTCCCCCTCGCTCCAATCCCTACTCCCTCCAACTCTCTTCTCCCCCCTAACAATTCTACTCCCCTAGAGGGGAATATATCTCCCCCCTGGAGAACCTCCTACCACTATCCAATGTGGGAGGGAGGAAGGGTCCCCCCCCACCCCTAAAATCCACCGCAGTGGGGAAAATTACACTACTTTTCGAGTGCAATACCCCCCTGTGACCCTGACTTTTTTTTTTGGGCGCCCCCTTTTCCCGGTAGACACGCCGCCGTGTATTTGGGCCCGTGGGTGGGGGGTAATGGGGGACTTGCCGGCCAAACATGCACATGCCTTTGAAACGGAAGTACATTTTCCCCCCCAAAAGAACAGGACCAAAAAAATTTTAAAAACCGGGGCATAACCGGAAAACCCTAAATTTTTTATCTCCAAATAAGAAGACAGCGCTTGTAAATCACGCTATCATGTCCACCGGTTGTGATAACCACAAAACGAGGGCAGACCTCGACCTTGGGGAAAACACCCATGAGACTAGACCATGCCTAATTAACTTCTTGTAAGTTATATAAATGAGTTTTATAAACTTTCATATTACAGTATTCAGTCAGACAGGGATGCTTAGGAATGTACAAGGAAGCTGCAGGGACAGATAGTGATAGCTTTAGGGCATAGAGTAGCTGCCAGGTTCCCTTTAAGGCTGGGGGAGTGGCCAGACCCACATCACCTGAAACACACAGCAACACCAATTAACACTGCAGAACCACAGCTGCCTAAGTTAATCCCTTAAGGTGACAAAAGGAAATTTAAACTACTGCAGAGCAGTCCACAGAGACTGCAGAGCAGTTTACATGTGACAGGCTGGTAGCTGCTTATATGCAAAAAAAAACTTGTGACAGGTAAACGTTAAACTCATTGCTATGCCCACCACAAACTTGTAATCGCACTGCAGTGAGATCAGGCTGTCTGTCATTGTATGTCTCAAACAGGAAAAGTCTGTTGTATGCTATGGTGGGGCATGTTCTTCTTTTTGAGTGTTGCTGCCTGCTCCCAGTGAAAAGTCTCTAATAACGCCTACTTCAACTTAGAAAATTGACAATATTACAATAATGGAGAGGCAAAATTAACAAAAAACAGATTTAGTCTTCTCTGCAGCCGCTATTAGATCATTTGTCCAGTTCAACATCAAAAATGTGGTGAAAGGTCCTCTTTTTTTATGTTCTCCCCGTATTTGCATAGGTTTCCTCCAGGTACTCCGTCTCATACCGCACTCCAAAGACATACTGTTAGGGAATTTGGATGAGCCCCAATTGAAACAGTGATGAGGTCTTAAAGCGCTGTGGAATAAATGGCACTATATAAGTGAATAAAAATAATAATAATAATAATAATGATATAATAATAGAATAATTATTATTATTATTATATTCATCATTATGGAACATTGATTGTATATATCAAAAAGTACTCGGATCCCTTAACGTCACTTCTTGGATCAAAATTAACTTTTAAAAAATTTGGAACAATGTTCTTAAATTACAGTAAATAGCAATTCAGAAGGTATTGGCAATTCTGCTTTGGAAACAATTCTAATAATCAATGTAATTATCTGTAAAAGGAAGAATATGCTGAGAGATGAAAGACACAGGGAAACGCTATGGCTTTCATCACCTGCATGCAAATCTCAACACATTCTATCTGCTACTCCCTAAAGTCATGTATCGACTATAAACATGCAAATAAAGTCTTTTTCACTGAAGTACCATTCATTTTCAGAGTACTATTAATAGCCAGTAGAAGGCATAGAGAATGTGCAAATTCTGCTGGAGGAAAAGCTAACAAATGACGATGTTCTGCCTTTTTCATGCTCAGACTTCATTCAAATTGAACATTTTCCTGACTATGAAGCAGGCCTGTAACAACACAGACTTTGTTTATGCGTAGAGGGTGCGTTGCATGTAGCAAATAGCTTTGTGCGTCGAAAGGTGTAAAAGACCAAACAAATGTTATTGTTGATTTAAGCTGTTTCATGCAAACACCAAACCACTTTAACTGTTATGACAAAAACAGAAATAGATTGCAAGAAACAGGTGGATTTCCAGCACCTGTCTGTAACCATAAGCAAATGTATGGCTTTAGTGGAAGATGGACTGCTAAGGTTTCAGGTCAACTTCATCTGTGCACAGTGACATAACTAGAGTCTAATAGGCCCAACTGCAAAATTTGGACGTTGGTGGTCCCCAACCCTTTCTGCATGTTGGTCAGATGTATCGGCCCTTGTAGCATTTTAAATCCTATAAAGGCATAGGTGTTGCTTCCCCTTCATTATGTAAAGATGTACCCCATCCTGGTATTTACAGTTGAAACCAGAAGTTTACATCCACTAAATAAAAAGACACATATGCATGTTTTTCTCACTATCTGACATGAAAGCAGAACAAACCTTTCCTCTTTTAGGTCAATTAGGATTGGCATAATTATATTTTGTCAAATGTCAATGCCAGAATAATGAGAGAGGCATTTTTATTACTTTCTGCGAAGTCACAAGTTTACATACATTAGGATTACTATGCCTGTAAACTATTTTGGACAGCCTATATGATGATGTCATGTGTTTGGAAGCTTTGATTGGTTTATTAAGCAACATCTGAGTTAATTAGAGACACAACTGTGGATGTATTTTAATGCACACCTGAAACAAATTGTTTCTTAGTGTAGCATCACGGAAAGTCTAAAGAAATTAGCCAAGATATCAGGAAGAGAATTGTGGACTTGACAAGTCTGGTTCATTCTTGTGTGCAATTTCCAGATAACTGAAGGTGCCTTACTCATCTGTACAAACAACTATAGGCATGTACAAACAAGATGGGAATGTCCAGCCATCATTACACTCTGAAAGAAGATGGGTTCTGTGTCCCAGAGATGAGCAAGCTTTGGTCTAATGTTGCATATCAACACATATGTGGTCTACAAAACTTAAATTGACCTGTTTCACCATGATGACCATTGTTACGTTTGAAGGAAAAAGGGGAGAAGCTTGAGAGCTGTAGCTGAGCTCAAGTGACCCAGATTGTGACGTCTCCCCACTCACAGCAGTAGCCAGAAATCAGTTCACTTACTAGTCCCGCCATGAAAGAACATCGCAGAGGATCATGGGAGGTTTATAGGGAAGTAATAAAGATTGAAACTGGTATTATTATTTTGTAGTTTTTCCAAATAAATGTTTCTCTCTGTGTGGTGTATTATTAACTATTTACTTAGAGGTTTTTAATGGCCGGGTCTAACATTGTCCGACATTAGGATCCTCGGGCTTAGTGTCAGCTGCCAATGCAGAGCTGGAAGAGTTGGGTACAACAGTAGAAAATAGCGCTTTTATGAGTATGCCTTTTTCTGGGGTGGCTGTGGGCTGTAATTCACAGCGGGTAGGCCAGAACGCTTGGGCTTCCCACATTGAGGATTCCATGCCTGGCCGCCAATAAAAAAGACAGCAAAGCTCCGCGTCAGTTTTTTTTTATTATTTCAAGAAATAATTTAAAAAGAGCTACCCTGTATTTTTAATTTCCAGCCAGGTAAAACTAGGCAGCTGGGAATTGGTGGAAGCCCGTATCTGCCTGTTGTACCTGTGCTGGTGAGCAAAAATACAGCAGAGCCCCATGTCCTCAGCGCAAAATACTCCCAAAATCGTTGCCAAATACAAAGCAAATATGCACTGTGTGAATAATGATGTGTATTTGTGGCGTATTTAGCAGCTAACATTGAGGTATTCGTGGAATTTTTGCATATTTCCAGTGCAGTGCTAGTGTGTAGTATCGACTTTTAGGTCAGCCACGGCTGACATCCGTCTCACAATAAGGGTTTGTGCCCTATCTATATCTGTGAAAAGGTTAATAAAAATGTACGTGCACATGCTTATGCTGTGGGGCAGCACAAGTGATTTTTAAACTACAACTTTATTATAATCAACGATTAAAGTCCTCTTTGACATTTGCCGCTAGTGCGGAACTTACGCTTCAGACGCAGAGAACTGTAAGAACTGGCGTAAGTCCCACTCCAGCGCAGAGGCCAGAAACCGAGTGGCTGCTGTGAGTGGGCAGTCGTCACAGTCTGATTTACCTCAGGTCAGTTACAGTGACGAGGCTGAGCTGTGACCTGAGGTGAACCTGACTGTCACTTCACCTCGCTCACAGTGGTAGCCAGAAATCAGTCAAGTTGGCAAATAATATGCCCATTTGGTAATCCAAAATGAATCTGAACTTCAAAACGTTCGCTCATCTTTAATCCTTAACCCCTTCATAGTGAATATGTTCCTCATCCTGGTAAATATGTCCCTCATTGTGGGCAACTTCCTGGTAAATATGTACCCCATCCTGGTTTGTATTTCCCCCATCCTCAGTCCTTAACTAGTAAATATGTCGTCCATCCTGGTATATATAGTCTCCGATCTGCCTGTAATGCAAAAAAAAAAATTCTTCTCACTTTCTTCCACTCTCATGCAGCACGGCAATTTCTTGTGGTCAACTCAGTGGCAGGCAACTGACATTGGATGACGCCACTGTGCCATGTGGCCCCAATCAAGGGCATGATGACATCAGCTGCCAGCCTCTGTTTGGCTTTTAGCATGTATTGCAGTGCAGTGACCCAATGAGTCTCTTTGCCACAATACATTTCAACTGGATGTGCTTCCTAGGAAGTTTCAGGTTGGTAAACATTATAAACACCTTCAATAATATCCAGTATTCTCTGTTTATCCTGGGAGGAGGGCAAGGGGGAATCAGATCAGGAGCAGGGCCAGATCAGAGACTCAGGCTCCCCACAATTAGGGGTACCCCAGAGATAATGGATAGCATAGGGTTCCCCATCTTAAGGGGCAGGTCAGGAGCCCTGGTTCCCTGTGATCCTAGTCATTGTGACATTTGGATTTCAGATTTAGCTGGAATGGTTTGGGGGTGCCATGTTGCATTGGCAGAGCCCTGAGGTGCCAGAATAGCACAAATTCTCCACAAGTGACCCCATTTTACAAACGTCACCCCTTAATGAATTCATATAGGGGTGCAGTGAACATATAGACACCACAGATGCGTCACAAAATGGTATACTAAAGGGCAGTGAAGAAAAAATAAATACACTTCACCACACAAAACAGAGATAGAGGATGGCGATTACGAGAAGAGAGTAGACGTCAGATAAAGACCAGTGACACCCATCGCCCTAGGTGAGCGTAATACAATATTTTTTTATATAATTTATAGATCAGCTTGGAGACTTATATACAAGATTCTAGAATGCAATATAAAAAATTTTTTGGTGATGGCCACAGCTTATATTAGAAAAACTTGCTGACAGGTTCACTTTAAAGTTCCTATCGAACACCATATCAAATACATAGACATTAGCTTTTGCCTTGGCCACAAGAGTTTTTAAGCCTTCCACCACAAAGTTGACTCTTTTGGCAAGGCCCTACTCTACTCCAACCTATTAAAAATGTATTAAAATATCCACTACTCTTTTTAAAATAAAAATAGGAAATAGAAAAAGAGCAGCATGGCTGATATATTTGGTGTGCTGCTTTCCTTTTTATTGACTTTTATCACTACTCTTTTTAGATTTTTCTTTAAGGGAACGTGTCACATATATTTTTAAACTAATTGAACCAAGGACTCAGAAGCCACAGGCAGTTCCGATCAGAGCTGTATCATTACATCTCACACACTAAGAAACTTAAAAAGGTATTCCAATCTCTAAGATCCTATCCCAATGTGTAGTAGGTGTAATAATAATAATATTAGCAAATACCTCTAAGAGTTTAATATAATTCTCTCGATTAGCTATGTCGCTCACCTCATGTGCAAGGCATTGCAGTAGCTTAGGTATGCTTACGACAATGAGCAAATAATTCAGTATATGAGTGGTCGTAACATGAACATCTAGTTACAATGCACTTCACATGTACAGTAAACTAGTAAGACATTGCAAATCAGGAGAACTTACTACAATTCTAATTGGAGGTATTTGCTAATATTATTATTATTACACTTACAACATATTGGAATATGATCTTTGAGATGGGAATAGTCTTTTAAAACTATGGGTATTTATGATCTAGTATTTACTAACTTTGAACACTAGACATCAAAGAGTTTTTTCAAGATTTTCAAAAAATATTTTCTGCTTAGATGGAACGCCAAGCTAATTAATTGATTGCAGCATCACAACCAATAACGCTGGGAGCAGTGGCACAGATTCAGAGGTGACCTGAGGCCTTTGTTATAAATAAAAACTGTTCTTTAGAATCTTTATTTAAACTACTTGTTGATATGGATTTTCTTAAACTGGACAACCTCTTTAATCGCAATGTAATAAGAGAAATAGATCTATTTATAAACAGGAAAAATACAGTCATTGTATTGTGTGGTATGCAAATAAAAAACAGATTCCTCATCAGGGACCTGACTTTGAGAGAAACATGACATGAAATATCATTGCTTTAGCTGACTTGAGGTTAGATTTGTGTTTTGCTTTGAAACATTATATACATAATCAACATAGCAGGTTAGTAGCAGGTGAATATGGTTGGAAGCTGCAGCCCTATAACCTGGCTCATATTCTGTCCTTCATTACCTCTGTGGAAATCTTTATTTGCTTATGGTTACAGAGTGTTTTGTGTGGTCAATTTGCATCTCCCAATGGCATTTTCCTTGTAAACTCCTTGACAAACAAAAAGTATTGGAAAGAGCAGAAGGTGATGTTTAGGGAGAGAAGGTTTTGCAAGATAAACTGATATTTTAAAATCAAATTTTAGTATCAGTGTTGTGGAAAAATCAATTATGTTAATAGTATAATAGCCCTGAAATAATAGGTAACGTAAAGGTTATATGAATCAGGTAGATTGTTGTATTAATAATAAAAGGATTGTCCATTCCATTTTATGTTTAAGAATGGCTAAACATGGTCTAAAAATAAAGCTTACTTATCTACCAACCCCCTGCAATTGCTGTTTATTTTGATATGTTTAGACCATGATGGGTGACTTGTAAGCGCCCTTCACACATAACGACGCAACAGTGATCCGACAACGATAATGATCTGTAGGGATCGTTGGTGCGTTGTTACCTGGGGAGCTGTCAAACAGGCAGATCTCTCCAGCTCAACATCGCTGGTAACTATGATAAACAGCCGGTATCTAGGCAGCGCACCTGCCTAGATACCCGGTGTTTACCATGGTTACCAGCGCCCTCCCTGCTTAGCGCTGCCTGTAAAACAGGGAGGGCGCTGGTAACTATGATAAACACCCGGTATCCAGGCAGCGCATGCTGCCTAGATACCCAGTGTTTACCATGGTTACCAGCCTGTGAGATCGCTGATCGTTGGTATCTGCTTGAAGCAACGACCTGAAATGGCAGGATGAAACAAATTACAAAGGGGGGGCGGGGGAGCCTTATACAAGGGGAGGGGCAGGGGGGGGCCAAAAATACGGAAAAGGTGGGTAAATAACAAGGGAGGGTCAAAAGGGGCACTAACTACAATGGAGTCAGGATCCTACTCTCAATTGCCTTGCCCTTTGTTTTGCCACATATGACCTCAGTTAAAATAATGCCACATTGCCCCTTTTCTGTTATAATCCCCCAATTTTCTCCCCTTGTTTAATAAAGCCAATATTGCCCCCCCTTTTAAAATGTCAATTGCCCCTCCTCTTTATAAAGAACCAATGCTTCCTTTAAAATGAACATTCCCCCTCATGCTTAAAAAAAAAAATCTCTTCCTAGTGCCCTATCCACCCTGTTTATCTGTCTTTTTATTCTTTACAGGGACCCCGGCGGTCCACATGGACCCCTGTACTGACGTCGGGGCCGGGGGAGTGAGAGGGTTTTTAGATAAAATAAGAGGGGGAAGGAAGGGCATGACACGCGTCCACGGGGGAAAACCCTCTGCTTTCCCTCCTTTCCCCTGCCTAGGTTTGCCTTCCTGGTAGGAGGTCTAAACTTGACATTCCCTTTAAATAAGGTCCCAATCCTTTTTTCCGTTTTTATTTTTGACTTTCCTTTTAAAAAATTCTGAAAATGTTTACAGATTTTTTTTTTAAGGTATTTACCGGTAGATTTGCTTTTCCTGAAAAACGTTCAATTATGTTCTTTGAAAAATAAGTCGGATGGACCGGTGATGGTGTGGTTTTATGGATTTTCAAAAGCTTTTGTACGGTGCAAAAAAGGTTGATAACATAAAAAAGGGGAATGGGGAAGGGGGAAAAAATGTAAATGGGTTGAATGGGTTGTGTGGCGGGGGGTTTTTAAGGAACAACCCAAATGGGGAAGTTAAAGTGGGTTTTAACATAGTGTTGGGGCCCCCTTTTTTAATTTTTTTTTTAACCCTTGAGGGGCTTTGGTTTTTCTATTTGCCAAAAACCTAAACTTTTCAGGGGAATCTTTCAGGAGGCAAATTTTATTCAGAGGTTTATGTCTAAAGGGGTTTTGGGGGTAAAGGCTCCTTTAGGGGGAAAAGAAATCATGCATTCCGGGAAAAAAAAAGGTTAATTATGGTTTAATTTTAAACCTGGGAAAAAAAATGTCATGAAAAACCCTTTTAGGGGAATGACAAACCCATTTAGTGGCCCCTTAGGGGCCCCTGCAAAGGAAAAAAATAAAAGGATTTGGGGATAGATGCTTTTTGAGGAAACTTTTTCCTCTATAAATTCTATGCCACCTTGGCCCCCTTTTACCTTTGCTTTGTTGCTTTTTGCTTTTGATTTGCCCCTTTTTGGTTTTTCCCTTTTTTAGAAAAAAAACTGGAAACATGGTTTTGCCCCTTGTTTTAAGGGACCATGCCTGAAAAAATGCAAAACCTTCGTTTTGGGAAAGTGGGGGGGGTGGCCAACAAATTTTGGGGTTTTGCAAAACCTTGTTTTTCCAAAGCCTCGTTTTGACATGCTTTTTGTGGCCCATGCTTCCCCCTTAAAACAATGGGGAAAAAAAAACCAACGTTTCCCCGCCCTTTTTTCGGTTTTAAAAAACGCGAAAAAAACCCCCAAAAGAAGCCCAAAAGAGAAAAGCAGAAAGAGAGTGGAAAAAGGGGCCCCTTTGAAAAGGTTCAAAATTTGGTTTAATGTATAAGAAAAAGGTTTTTGTTTACAACATTTTCGGGTTTTTTTACACTTTAAAAAAAAACCCTTTTGCGTTTTTTTAAGGTGTATAAAAAAAGTCCCTGTGTGTTGGAATGTTCACACAATGCGTTTTTTGACCATCTCTGGGTTTTTTTTTTTGGGGCTGAAAAAAGCTGGTTAACCCCAGGGTACATTTTGGGGTTAGCGCGTTTTCAGCCCATTTTGGGTTTTTCCCCCTAGTAAAAACCGCAGCAGGTTTTTGGGGCTGTTAAAAAACCAGGGTTTTCCGGAAAACGCAGCGTTTTTTTTAACATGGGGGCCCAGGGAAACGCATGAAAAAGCCCCGGTATTATTAGTATTTTAGTGCAAATTAAACCATGGTTTATAGGGGCCCCAGGGTTTAAAAAAAAACACGCGTTTTTTTAACATGGGGGCCCCCTTTGGGAAAAAACCAAAAAACTTTTTAAACACTTTAGCCCCCGTTTCGCTTGCTTTTTGCCTGCTTTTTTGGGAAAAAATGACAAATCCAAAAACGTGGAAAACCTTTTTTGGGGCAACGGGCATTTTTTTTATTTTAAAAAAACCGCAAAGGTTTTTGGGAAAAAAAGCAAATTGTGGGACCTAGTCTAAAGGATTTCCCCCCGTTTTGGGTTAGCTTTTTTTTCCAAAAGCGGCAAAAACGCTAAGCGTTAACGGGTATAAAAGGCTTTTAAAAGCTTGTTTTAGGGCCCCAAAATTTTAAAAAAAACTGGGTTTTTTAAAAAAATGGTTTTTTTAAATGGGCCCCTATGGGAAAAAAAGGGTTTTTAATGGCACAAAAAGGTAAGTTACATGGTTTTTGGGGTTTTGTACCCCAGTTAAAAAAAACGCATGCGTTTTTTTTGGGCACACGGTTTTTTAAGCACCCCAAAAAAACGGGCATGAGGTTTTTTTACAGGGGGTTTTAAAAAGCGCAAATGGAGTGGGAAAAAGCAGTCACTCAAAACCTTAAGATGGTTTTTTTTTAAGAAAAACGCAAGTGTAAAAAAACCTGTGTTGAAATGGCCCAAAATAGTGAAACCCCAGAGCGGGTCCAGAGGAAAGGGGACAAAAGTCATTAGAGGACCTAAAGGGGTCTGGAATACCAAGAAAAGGTTTTTAAAGTTGGGGGGTTATTAGCTTGGGAAAAAAGAAGGCTTAAGGGTGATCTTATAATAAAGTTAAATATTGAGGGGAGGCGGGGGGCGGCTGTATTCTACCCCTGGGTATATACTCGTGTATAAGCCGAGGGGGGACTTTTCAGCCCAATTTTTGGGCTGAAAAACTCGGCTTATACGCGAGTATATACGGTATATGGACTTTTCAAAAGCTTTTGATACGGTGCCACACAAAAGGTTGATACATAAAATGAGGGCAATGGGGATAGGGGAAAATATGTGTAAGTGGGTTAAGAACTGGCTTAGTGATAGGAAACAAAGGGTGGTTATTAATGGAACACACTCAGAATGGGTCACAGTTAACAGTGGGGTACCACAGGGGTCAGTGTTGGGCCCGCTTCTATTTCTTGTAGGGGGCACACAGAGTAGAATCTCAATATTTGCAGATGACACTAAACTCTGCAGGGTAATCAATACAGAGGAGGACAATTTTATATTACAGGAGGATTTATGTAAACTAGAAGCTTGGGCTGCTAAATGGCAAATGCGCTTTAATGGGGATAAATGTAAAGTCATGCACTTGGGCAGAGGAAACAAAAGGTATAATGATGTGCTTAATTGTAAAACACTGGGCAAAGCTGTCACTGAAAAAGACCTGGGTGTATGGGTAGATGACAAACTCACATTTAGTGACCAGTGTCAGGCAGCTGCTGCAAAGGCAAATAAAATAATGGGATGCATTAAAAGGGGCATAGATGCTCATGAGGAGAACATAATTTTACCTCTATACAAGTCACTAGTGCGACCACACTTAGAATACTGTGTACAATTCTGGTCTCCGGTGTATAAGAAAGACATAGCTGAACTAGAGCGGGTCCAGGGAAGAGCGACAAAAGTCATTAGAGGACTAAGGGGTCTGCAATACCAAGACAGGTTATTAAAGTTGGGGTTATTTAGCTTGGAAAAACGAAGGCTTAGGGGTGATCTTATAATAATGTATAAATATATGAGGGGACAGTACAGAAACCTTTCTAATGATCTCTTTACTCTTAGGCCTGAGACTGGGACAAGGGGGCATCCTCTACGTCTGGAGGAAAGAAGGTTTAATCATAATCACAGACGCAGATTCTTTACTGTAAGAGCAGTGAGACTATCGAACTCTCTGCCACATGATGTTGTAATGAGTGAGTCACTACTAACATTTAAGAGGGGCCTGGATGCCTTTCTTGAAAACTATAATATTACCAGTTATACATACTAGATTCTTTGATAGGGCGTTGATCCAGGGAACTAGTCTGATTGCCGTATCTGGAGTCAGGAAGGAATTTTTTCCCCCAATGTGGAGTTTAGTGTTGCCACATGGTTTTTTTTTGCCTTCCTCTGGATCAACATGTTAGGCTATGGGTTGAACTAGATGGACTTAAAGTCTTCCTTCAACCTTAAAAACTATGTTACTATGTTTGGAGTTGTTCAAACGACATCGTTAGGACGTCGTTGCATGTGACACCGAGATACGACTACGATAAATCGTTGGATCGCTGATCGCAGATTTGAGAACATGTTCTCAAATCAGACGATCTTCGTTCAGCCAACCTGCTGCATAGTTGTGTGTGACACTGCGATAACTATGTCGTTAACGACTTCCTGTATTCACAGCAGTGAGCAAGTATCGTTCGCTGGGTTGTGCAAACGATAGCTGCTCGCCACATGGTTGGTACGTCATTCAAAATATCTAGACATGTGGAAAAGAAAAACCAAAAAAATTGTTGCGCCACACTGTGCAAATTAGCCGAAGCAAGGGGTTATATTGATATGTCACTCACCTTTTCTAGTTGCGCCCCCTGCACAACTAGGTTGATGATTTGAGGTGAGATTTAACCGCAGGCATAAATCCGTTGCTACGTGTAGAGAAGCCTTTCCTTATGGAACTTCAATGTCTCTCTCAGAGATCACGAGCCCAGGGAAGGGCAGCTCCTCTGTGCTGACCAATTCCTGTCCCAGAGCTGCTCTCAAACCACACTCCCCAAAGGGAGGATTTTGAGCACGATATGAAGTAAAAAGGTATGATAAAATGAGCGCTAGGGACAGAAACAGGCACTGGGCTCTTATCGAATATTACCTTTCAAATTTATTGTGAACAGTAGAAGTTACAGGTCTCCTCGCCACAACATGTTTCGACACTAAAGGTGTCTTTCTCAAGTGGATCCACTTGAGAAAGACACCTTTAGTGTCGAAACATGTTGTGGCGAGGAGACCTGTAACTTCTACTGTTCACAATAAATTTGAAAGGTAATATTCGATAAGAGCCCAGTGCCTGTTTCTGTCCCTAGCGCTCATTTTATCATACCTTTTTACTTCATATCGTGCTCAATATCTAGACATGTGACATCTCACCAACAATCTCAAAAAGATGTCCTAACGACTGCACTCCTGTGAGATTGTTGCTGAGATCGTTACGACATTGTAGCGTGTAACGGTACCTTAACTTTAATGTTCATTTTTTTACATGTAATATCTGAAAACAGTAGATTATGATGGGTCTTATTCATCTTCAACAATTTTAAGGTTGGCCTAACACACATAAATGATAGTTTGTCACATACATAGTTATCTGTAGATGCAGTAGCTCTGAATGTTGTGAATTATTCAAATATCAATCTTTGGGTCTCCAGGCCACTGTGATTTGATGTGTTGTGACTGGTACATTGATATCATTGCAACGTGCTGTGTGGATCCTGAAAACTGGAGCTAAAAATTTGTATACATGTCTACATATCTTGATCACTACATTCCTACATTGTTAGTGGGGATCTAAAACATATATATATATACAGGGGTTTGACAAAATAATGGGAACACCTGGAAAAATCAACAAAAGTTAGTTTAAAATGGTGTAGGTCCACCTTTTGCGGCAATTACAGCCTCAGTTCTCCGAGGTATGGATTCATACAAGGTGATAACATTGGCCCGGCGGATCTCCACAAAATAGCACCCCAGATCATCACAGAACCTCCGCCATGTTTTACTGTTGGGAGAAGGCAGTCTGGTTGGAATGCATCTTTCGGCTGTCTCCAAACGTACACTCGGCCGGAGGTCGGAAAATGGGGTAAACGATGATTCGTCTGAGAATATCACATGTTTCCACTGCTCGAGGGACCAATTCTGGAGGTTTCTACACCACTCTAAATGCTTGGAAACATTTGTCATTGAGAGCAGCGGTTTTCTAATGGCAGCTCTTCCGTGGAATCAAGATTTGTGCAGCTGCTGACAAACAGTTTTCGTGGAAACTGGGTTCTGTAGGTGTTCATTGAGCTCAGCAGTGATTTTCGGAGCCGTGGTCTTGCGATCCTCTCTCACAATTCGCTTTAGAGTCCGACGGTCTCTCTCCGTCAACTTTGACTTTCGGCCAGACCTGTGCTTTGCTGCAGACTTTTTTCTTCTCTTTCAAACGCAGTCATTACTTTGGAGAAAGTGCCTCTTAACACGCCAAGAATTCGGGCACTTTCTGTTACACTAGCGCTACCATAAGAGCACCAACAATTTGGTCTTTTTGAAAATCCAAAAGGTCTGCCATTGGTATCAGGTTCTCATCAATGTTCTTACAATTCGGCAAAACAAACAGTTAATTTACATACACATATCACTTAACACAAATAATCAACTACAAAACATAAACATAGGCCACAGTTTGCATGTTTATAACCGAAGATTTATGATGTCCGAAGATTAAGATGTCAAAACATAAACATATGCCATGGTTTGCATGCTTATAACATGTTCGAAGATTATGATGCCAAAACGTTAGGCGTTTCCATTATATTGTCCAACCCCTGAATATATATATACATATATATATATATATACATACAAATGTCGCAGCACTCCCTTGGAGACGTTCAAAGATGTTTATTCCAGCTTGCAAAAGGTACAAATGGCAACGTTTCAGGCACCCACGCCCTTAATCCTGCAATCACTGACCATCTCTGCTTCCTTTTTATGCATCCTGCTTACATTACATCAATTATCTCATACTTATAATTCATTGTGACATTTCTGCTCTAATACACCAAAAATTACTGTGCTTTTTTATGTTTTTGTGCCTTCTAGCTCCATTTATGCTTTACTACCTGTGTACTACATTTTAAACCTTTTATAATTGGAAGCCTTTCAACCAGTTTTAACAAACTTCATATACTGTATCATAATACCAATAGTAGGCATCTTTGTACATACAGTTTTTTTGTTTTGTGTCTGTATGACTCTGCCAGGAGCCCTCCTCCATGCTGCACCTGTTATTCTGTGCCTCGTGTTCCCAGTGTCCCGGAAATAGCCTTGCTGCTAGTAGCACTGTGGGTAATTGCGCCGTGCGCATACGCGAGCCCCCTCTGCAGATTCCTATGTGAAAGCCTCTTTCATTCATCTGCGCCATCTTGATTACTGGCGCTTTTGCCCTCACATTCCCTATATCCATAGAAAAGATAGCACAACAGCGTCTATTATAAGAGATATAGGGCTTTTATTTGTGTCTCCATATCCTTATTCTGACACCCAACCTTCTGCACTTCCTCTTGTAAGTATTCTAGGTTCAACAACATTACATCCATTGCATACTTATTTGAGAGCATTGTAAACTTCTGGCAGAATGATGTGTCCCCTTCGAATAAAGTAGGGCGTATACTGGATCACAACAGAAACAACAAAATCTACCCATACCTAAACATTTTGTACAGGCAGAGCACAGTGAGAGGGATCTCAAATGCAGAATTATTGATAGTGTCCCACAATTAAGAAGGGGAGGAGATAGGGAAAAGCTGCTATTGGAGAAAGAGCTGAGATGGATTAAGAGATTAGGTACATTAAAACCGGGAGGTTTGAATGTTGATTATAAGCTGAATGTAGTCACTTAATGAAGCCATAATACCTTTTGGATCACTCTCTCAGATTTTTAATAACAGTAAAGACTTTTTATAGGATCACTGGTTTTAGGATCAATGCACATTTGCACGTTTATATTGATATAATACGTTGTTTATTGGTGAACTGAATTTTGTCTATTTGTCTTTTTCACAGAATCGTAAAAAATTGGATGCCTGGCAAATGATTGGCAGCAATAGTAAAGTAATCTAATGTTGATTGTAATATGTGTGGCAAGAGTCAGGGGCCCGGACTCCGTGAAGCACCTGTTGAAAGATAAGAATTTTTAATTTTTTATAAGCACCAAAAATATGAAATGGAAGTCCGGAAAGGAATAGTACACAGGATGGAGCCCGTAGACCCCTGATGGTGCATGGTCAGGCGTTGAAAGCTGAATGACTGATAGTGCCCAGTACAGTAAAAAAGATGGTGACATAAATGCACTAACAGGGTAGGGTTTTCTAATGTACGCCCATAGAAGGACGAAGTGTAAGATCAACACTGTAATAATGGCACAATGGCACTTTAAAAAGGTATACAATAGGGTCCGTGGACCCCTGGAACACATAGCCAGGTCCATATAAGGTTCTTTAGGGACTTTGTGGCTTATAGAGCCCATGGAGGTAATAGAACCCATTCAAATGGGAGGGATAAGTGTTTCCAGGGTAGGACTCAGAGGTATATCCATAGAAAAGATAGCACAACAGCGTCTATTATTATTTATTATTATTATTAGGTATTTATATAGCGCTATTAGGATACATAGCGCTGTACAAGTTAGGGGGTAGACAAAGACAAGTGGTCGAAAAACGACGACAAATCGACAAAACAATCGTACGGGTACAATGGGGCCAGGGATCCTGTCCACGAGGGCTCACAGTCTAGAGGATTATAAGTTAGAATTAAGCACAAATACACTTTATATAAGAATATGCAATATGAGCACTAGCACTTTAATTATGCCCCAGCGCCTGGATGTGGTGGTAATAAGATAAAAGAGCCCTTAGAACGAGATATAGGGAATGTGAGGGCAAAAGGGCCAGTAATCAAGATGGCGCAGATGAATGAAAGAGGCTTTCACATAGGAATCTGCAGAGGGGGCTCGCGTATGCGCACGGCGCAATTACCCACAGTGCTACTGGCAGCAAGGCTGTTTTCGGGACGCTGGGAACACAAAGCACAGAATAACAGGTGCAGCATGGAGGAGGGCTCCTGGCAGCGTCATACAGACACAAAACAAAAAAACTGTATGTACAAAGATGCCTACTATTGGTATTATGATACAGTATATGAAGTTTGTTAAAACTGGTTGAAAGGCTTCCAATTATAAAAGGTTTAAAATGTAGTACACAGGTAGTAAAGCACAAATGGAGCTAGAAGGCACAAAAACATAAAAAAGCACAGTAATTTTTGGTGTATTAGAGCAGAAGTGTCCCAATGAATTATAAGTATGAGATAATTGATGTAATGTAAGCAGGATGCATAAAAAGGAAGCAGAGATGGTCAGTGATTGCAGGATTAAGGGCGTGGGTGCATGAAACGTTGCCATTTGTACCTTTTGCAAGCTGGAATCAATGGCGGATCTACATTGGGGCGATAGGGGCGATCGTCCCCCGGCCCAAGGCTTCTTGGGGGGCCCAGGGGACCGGCCGCCTGTGAACAGACCCGCCGCGGAGGAGACAGTGTCAGAGAGAGGCGGCACTGCAGCCATTCCTCTCCCTCCAGGGAGGAGTGGAGGCATGGAGGGGCCTGCAGTAGAGATGGGGAGGCGGGGCCCAGAGAGATTGACTGGAGATAGGAGGACCTGTGTGACGTGAGCCCTTCACATCACCTGGGTCCTCCTATCTCCAGTCAATCTCTGGGCCCCGCCTCCCCATCTCTACTGCAGGCCCCGGAAGTTGTTCCATCTTCCATTCCACAGCGCGGGAGCCAGCAAAATGTGTAAAGAGATAAAGATCATGATGAGCTGCAGCAGCTGGTGGTGGTGGGTAGTGTGTGTGTGTTTGTGTGTGTTTGTGTGTGTGTGTCTTTCTGTCTATGTGTCTGGGGCTCTGTGTGTCTGGGGCTCTGTGTGTCTGGGGCTTTGTGGCTGGGGCTCTGTGTGGCTGGGGCTCTGTGTGGCTGGGGCTCTGTGTGGCTGGGGCTCTGTTTGGCTAGGGCTCTGTGTGGCTGGGGCTCTGTGTGGCTGGGGCTCTTTGTGGCTGGGGCTCTGTGTGGCTGGGGCTCTGTGTGGCTGGGACTTTGTGGCTGGGGCTCTGTGTGGCTGGGGCTCTGTGTGGCTGATTGTGTGTGTCTGGGGCTTTGTGGCTGGCTGTATGTGGCTGCCTGTGTGTGGCTGGGGCTTTGTGGCTGGTTGTGTGTGGCTGGGGCTTTTGTGGCTGGCTGTATGTGGCTGGCTGTGTGTGGCTGGGGCTTTGTGGCTGGTTGTGTGTGGCTGGGGCTATGTGGCTGTGGCTGGCTGTGTGTGCCTATCTATGTCTGTGTGTGGCTGGGGCTGTGTGTGGCTGACTGTGTGTGTGGCTGGGGCTGCTTGGCTGTGTGTGGCTGACTGTGTGTGGGTGGCTGGCTGTGTGGTTGGCTGTATGTCTGTGTGTGGCTGACTATAGCTGTCTATATTGCTCGCTGTGTGTGTGGCTGGCTGTGTCTGTGTGTGTGGGTAGCTGCGCCTGTGTGTGGCTGGCTTTGGCTGTGTGTGTGGCTGTCTATGTGGCTGGCTGTATGTGTGGCTGGCTGGCTGGCTTTGGCTGTGTTTGTGTGGCTAGCTATGTGTGTGGCTGTATGTGTGTGGCTGATTGTGTGTGTGGCTGATATTGTGTGTGTAGCTGGCTGTGTCTGTGTTTGGCTGGCTGTGTCTGTGTGTGCCTGTGTGTGGCTGGCTATGGCTGTCTATGTTGCTGGCTGTGGCTATGTGTGTGGCTGTCTATGTGGCTGTGTCTCTCTGTGTGGCTCTCTGCGTCTGTGTAGCTGTCTATGTGGCTGGCTGTCTATGTGGCTAACTGTTTTTGTGTGGTTGTGGCTCTGTGTGTGGCTGTGGCGGGCTGTCTGTGTAGCTGGCCACTGGGACATCCAAATGCTGTGCGAGTGTCCGACAGTTTTCGTAGATCACATCCATGTGCAATCTGTTTTGTTTCTCAGCAGCTATTACTGTAGAATCATTTACAGGAGCATTTGACAGTTTTCTCAGCTGAAGAATGATAATGTATCAGTGAAAAAAACAGATGCCTCTCGGATGGTTCGTGTGCTGTTAGTGTGCGGTCCATGATTTTGTCGGACTCATAGACTTGCATTGGCGAGTCTCGCACATGAATCGCATACTGTCGCAGCATGTTGTGACTTTTTTCCCCATCCAGAATCTGGATGAGAAAAAAGCGTCCGACACTCACCAATGTGTTTCAGACGTTGATTAACTGACTGCACTGCGATAAAATCACACATTGCACTCATCCGAGTTTCACCCCAGTGTGTCCGTGCCCTAATAATAAAATCCATATAGTAATCCTACAATGTCTGCTGGACATGTTATGAGGAGGTTTATGGCTCAGTTAGTACACACTCCATACTTCATGGTAAGAGGAGGGTTTATGGCTCAGTACACACTCCATACTTCTTGTTATTAACCAGTTAATGCTCTCTTGTCCACCGCACTGCAGTGTCAAAAGAGGAAGACAGCGAAACAGACAGCAATATGGCGTCAGAGAGCCCCTGACCTCCAAATAGAAGATCCTCAGATCCTGGTATTGTGACGACATATGAAGAAATATTTTTTTACATTTATATTACTCTATGAGCTCCACAGCACTTTACTTACATCATCAACACTGTCCCCATTGGGCTCACAATGAAAGCATCCTAACAGTATGTCTCATATTGTACATCGCCTTTCTTTGATATCACCTTCACAAATATTGCATTTATTGCACTTGTCAGGTTTTGTATGTTTTAAGCTTGCATTTGTTTGCAGGATGTCATAATTGACTCCCAGAGCTGCTGGTTTGACGGTTAATGTCTTACAGCATCTTAGGTTTTTTTTGCTTAATGGTACTTCCAAGTTTCTCAATAGGGCAGCCTCCTGCTGTATACTGGGTCTGGAGAATGTAACATACTTGGGGTTGGGGGGCCCTAGCCTTCAAAACAGCCCCGGGCCTGGCTAATCTTAATCCGCCCCTGGCTGGAATAAACATCTTTGAACGTCTCCAAGGGAGTGCTGCGACATTTGTATGTATATTGAGGCACACTGAGGACTGTGGGGGTCGCTTTGCACCCGGGATACCCAGCATTACCTGCTGCTCCTATTTTTTACATAGTATATATATATATATATATATATATATATATATGCAGCTCTGCCGAAAATTAAGAGGCCACTGCAAAATTTTCAGTTTCCCTGATTCTTTTCTTTATAGTAGGTCTATTTTTGAGTAATATGTCAATAGTTCTTTTATTCTGTAAACTACAACATGACTCCGAAATTCAAAGCTAAAAAGTTTGTATTTATTTGCAGCAAATTAGAAATCGTTAAAATAATAAAAAAGAAACTGCTTTCAAATCTGAAATAATGTAAATAAAACAAGTTCATATTCATTTAGAAACAACAATACTAGTGTTTTAACTCAGGAAGAGTTCAGAAATCAATATTTGGTTGAATAACCATGATTTTTAATCACAGCTTTCATGAGACTTGGCATGCTTTCCACCAGTCTTTCACACTGCTTTTGGGTGACTTTATGCCACTACTGGCACAAAAATATAAGCAGCTCTTCTTTGTTTGATGGCTTGTGACTATCCATATTCCTCTTGATTACATTCCATAGGTTTACAATGGGATTCAGGTCTGGAGATTGGGCTGGCCATGATAGGGCCTTGATGTGGTTCTCCTTCATCTGCACATTGATTGACCTAGCTGTGTGGCATGGGGCATTGTCCTGCTGGAAAAATCAATTCTCAGAGTTGAGGAACATTGCCTGAGCAGAAGGAAGCAAGTGTTTATCAAGGATAACCTTGCATGCGGCTTGATTCATACATTCTTCACAAGGATTAACCTGCCCAATTCCATCCTTGCTGAAGCATCCCCAGTTCATCACCGATCCTCCACCAAATTTCACAGTGGATGCAAGACATTGTGGCCTGTACGCCTCTCCAGGTCTCCCTCTAACCATTAGACAACCAGGTATTGGGCAAAGCCTAAAATTAGACTCATCAGAGATTACCTTACTCCAGTCCTCTATGGTCCAATCTTTATGGTCTTTGGCAAACTTCAGCCTAGCTCTACTTTGCTTTTCATTGATGAAAGGCTTTTTTCTAGCTTTACATGACTTGAGTCCTGCCTCTATGAGCCTGTTACGAAATGTTCTTGCTGTGCACTTCACCCCAGCTGCCATTTGGCATTCCTTTTACATTCCTTTTCCTTGATGCCATCCTGCAGTTGCTGACTGACATTCGAATAAGATAACAGTTATCCCGGTCAGTGGAGAGTCGCTTTCACCCTATACCAGTCTGTAGCTTTGTTGTTCCCAATGTCTGCTGCTTGACCTTGTTGTAATGGACTGCCGTCTTCGAAATTTTAAGGATGGAGGCAACATGATGCTCACTATATCCCTCTGCTAGTAAAGCCAGAATTGAGCCCTTCTTTTAAGTCGGTTGACAGGGTAGGGGGTACTCGGATACCGGGACAGGGGGTTACTTCAGTGCGAGAGCCCGGCTTGTCGGTTCCCGGTTCCGTGTCCTGGACCCTCAATGGCGGGGTGGGAGTGATGATGATAGGGGAATGGTAACGTGACGCCACCTGTGGTACCTGGTAATAGGGTTACCAGTGCTGCGGTTGGCCGCTGAGGTGATGTGAATGCAGCTTTGGTAGCACAGCTCCCCACAGGTGGAGCTTTATCTCAGGGCAGCGGGATGGATGAGGGGAGTCGTAGTAGCAGTTCTGCTGTGAACTCTGCAGGCAGCGGCAGGCACACACACATAACAGTCTCTGTTTCGATATCTTTTTACTGGTGTCCGGTAACAGGCACGGTCCAGGAGGGTAACCAGGTTCTCAGTGTAGTTTGGGTCGTCCACCATGGAGAGTTGTAAGGCCTCCTCTGTTAGTGTGTGCGGTGATTGGGGTAAGTTCTGCCTGTAACAGGACTTGCCGCTTTTTCTCCCTCTCAGGGTACTACTCCACAACCGACAATGAGGAACTTGCTGTGGGAATCCCTATTCTCCTCTTGGGCCCCTGGTCCTATGCTTGGTCAGGTTTGGTGTCTCACTTGGTGTAACTTCAGGGGGACTAGATCCTCCTGGTCTGTCCGGGCTTTCTCTGCTACAGTTAAATGAATAGCAACTTCAGACTCCAGTGTCCGGGTGGGCTAAAGGGATACCAGGTATGTTCCCTACTTCTTCCACTGGCCTCCGTCCCTCTCCTTAGGGTGTTGCACAGCTGGGTCAAGCTTCCTGGTTCTGGGCCTGGCTTGGTCCCAGCAAACAGCTCCTTCACTAACTGTTCTTTTCTCTGCCGACTGCAGACTACCTTCAGTACTACTGGCTGACTCCTCCCCTCAAGCCTGGATTTTTATAAGGGATATGGCTTAAGGACAGCCAGTTTGGCTCCCCCTGCAGGTCTGGGGTGGAAGGTGTTGGATGCTGTGTGTGCCAAGGTGTACATCCCTCCCTGCATCGATGGGTCCTGTGGCCATCCCCCGCAGGGTGCCACAGGTCCCCTAGTTAAATTCAGTCCTCCGGGACTGAAACATTTTTCAACAAACATAACATAACTATTTACATTTGAAAGCTGAACAGAGTCTCAAAATAAAATTTACAAAAACCAGGGAAAAATGGGAAAAACAGGTAACCAGTCCATACAGCGCTAGTTCATCTGCTGCAGACTGTTTAAAGTATTTTTGCCACCACCAGTCCTGTGGCTATGGTCCAAACAGGTAAAGTCTCTGTCTGTATTTGCCCCTCTTGAGCCAAATGTCTAGTCCTCGGGGTCTGTTACCTAAAGACTCTCACTTGTCTGTGTCAGGGACCCAGTTGCGAGACCGATGTTGGGCTTCTTTAGGGGTACTGTGGCTCCCTTGCATCGGGCCCTCAGTTTGCCGGTCTGCAGTTAGGGTTGGACCTTTTACTAGCTGCCTCAGCTCTGGTATGCCGGTGGTGACCTGGGCCTCCAGCTGGCTCCAACGAGTCCTGGAATAACCCCCTTTTAAGTCTGGGTCACCCCTCTCCTAAGAGGTGCCCTCCTGTTACAGCCGCAGGGTCCCCGACATCTGCCTTCCAAGCTCTCCTCACACCGTCTGCCTGACACTATAGTCACTCCCTGTCTCCTGCTCTCTGGGCTCCACCCCCTGGGACCTACTAAATACCAGTCCCCTGTATTAAAGTGGCCTACTGTTTGGATGAACGGTGCAGACTCTGTAGGGTCCTCCATATCCACGGCTACGGAGGCACTACACCTGCTGTTTGGGGTGCAGTACCTCCCTGTGGCTCCTTGCCATATGGGCGCCACACTTTTCTCACACAAGACTTTTTTTTTTAACCCCTTTGGCATGGTTAAAAGTTATTATTTCATTCAAATTCATTTTTAGCTATTCCTAGCACTTGTTTTGCCATCCAGCTTGACCTATTGCAAGAGGATTGTGAAACTACAGCAGTGTTTTTTATACTTTACCTCGTTAAATAAGATTTGGTTAAGGTGATCACCTAATCAGAAGCAGATTAAAGAGGACCTGTCACCCCCCTGCTAACTTAATACAGCACTGAATGCAGCGTGTCTGCTGCATTCAGGGAAGGGGTCTCTCATGTCTCTAGCCCCCTGTAAGCTGTTAAAAAAAACTTTATAAAGTGTACAGATAAGGAGTCCGGAGGGACTTACACAGTAATGAGTCATAGCTGTTGCTGGTGTCCTCACCACCTCCAGCCTTCTGTGTGCCACCTCCAGCCCTCAGCGATGACACATACAGGAGGTTGAACAAGAGATGTCTGGACGTGTGGAGGACACCATACAATAGCGATGAATCATTATTGAGTAAGTCCCTCCGGACTCCTTATCTGTACATGTTATAAAGTCTTTTTAACAGCTTTCAGTGGGGGCTAGAGACATGGGATACCCCTTCCCTGAATGAAGCAGACACGCTACATTCAGTGTTGCATTCAATTAGCATAGCACCAGGGGGGTGACAGGTCCTCTTTAAGTAGAATGAGGCATACTTTGATTGGAATTCAACTGACACTGGAATGGAATGGCTGTTATTCATGTAGAGATGGTGATTTTTATAAAAACCTGTTCGGTGGTCTCTCAATTTTTGACAGGGCTGTATAGATATAGAAATATATATATATATATATATATATGTACAGTGCCTACAAGTAGTATTCAACCCCCTGCAGATTTTTAGCTGGTTGACACATGCGAAATTAACTTGGCATTGTGACATTTGGACTGTAGATCAGCCTGGAAGTGGGAAATGAAATGCACTGCAGCCAAAAATATTTTTTTTTTTTTTTAAAGCGTTAAAAGTTAATTCAGAGGGTCATTTATTATTCAACCCCTCAAACCACCAGCATTCTGTTTGGTCCCCCTAAAGTATTAAGAAGTAGTTCAGGCACAAAGAACAATGAGCTTCACATGTGTGGATTAATTATCTCTTTTCTGACTATTTAAGACCCTCCCCAAACTTGTGAACAGCACTCATACATGGTCAACATGGGAAAGACAAAGGAGCATTCCAAGGCCATCAGAGACAAGATCGTGGAGGGTCACAAGGCTTGCAAGGGGTACAAAACCCTTTCCAAGGAGTTGGGCCTACCTGTCTCCACTGTTGGGAGCATCATCCGGAAGTGGAAGGCTTATGGAACTACTATTAGCCTTCCATGGCCTGGACAGCCTTTGAACGTTTCCTCCCGTGCCGAGGCCAGGCTTGTCCGAAGAGTCAAGGCTAACCCAAGGACAACAAGGAAGGAGCTCCGGGAAGATCTCATGGCAGTGGGGACATTGGTTTCAGTCAATACATAAGTAACGTACTCCACCGCAATGGTCTCCGTTCCAGACGAGCCCGTAAGGTACCTTTACTTTCAAAGCGTCATGTCAAGGCTCGTCTACAGTTTGCTCATGATCACTTGGAGGACTCTGAGACAGACTGGTTCAAGGTTCTATGGTCTGATGAGACCAAGATCGAGATCTTTGGTGCCAACCACACACGTGACGTTTGGAGACCGGATGGCACTGCATATGACCCCAAGAATACCATCCCTACAGTCAAGCATGGTGGTGGCAGCATCATGCTGTGGGGCTGTTTCTCAGCCAAGGGGCCTTGCCATCTGGTCCGCATCCATGGGAAGATGGATAGCACGGCCTAACTGGAGATTTTGGCCAAGAACCTCCGCTCCTCCATCAAGGATCTTAAGATGGGTCGTAATTTCATCTTCCAACAAGACAACGACCCAAAGCACACAGCCAAGAAAACCAAGGCCTGGTTCAAGAGGGAAAAAAATCAAGGTGTTGGAGTGGCCTAGTCAGTCTCCAGACCTTAACCCAATTGAAAACTTGTGGAAGGAGCTCAAGATTAAAGTCCACATGAGACACCCAAAGAACCTAGATAACTTGGAGAAGATCTGCATGGAGGAGTGGGCCAAGATAACTCCAGAGACCTGTGCCGGCCTGATCAGGTCTTATAAAAGACGATTATTAGCTGTAATTGCAAACAAGGGTTATTCCACAAAATATTAAACCTAGGGGTTGAATAATGATTGACCCACACTTTTATGTTTAAAATTTATTAAAATTCAACTGCGCAACATAACTTCTTGGTTTTTAAGATTTATGCTTATGTTAATAAATCCTACTCTCGTTTGCAGTTTGAAGGCTCTAACTTATTTGCATCTTATCAAACCACCTAAATCTGCAGGGGGTTGAATACTACTTGTAGGCACTGTGTATATATATATATATATATATATATATATATACATATATATATATATATATAAAGCTGAATGTGTGTGTGTATGTATATATGTGTGTATGTATGTATGTCCGGGATTGGCATCTACACCGTCGCAACTACAGCCACAAAATTTTGCACAGTCAGACGTCTGGACCCCGAGAGCGTCATAGGCTATATTATGAGGCGAAATTTTAACCCTGCGCGTTCCAGTTCACCAAACAATTTTGCCCCTATCTACATAATGGGGAAAAAGTGAATGGAAAAGTGTTGGAGGAAAATCGACAGCTGTCAGCTATAGCCACGAAATTTTGCACAATCACACGTCTGGACCCCGGGAGCATCATAGGCTATGTTGTGAGGCGAAATTTTAACCCCGCGCATTCCAATTCACCAAACAATTTTGCCCCTATCTACATAATGGGGAAAAAGGGAAAGGAAAAGTGTTGGAGGAAAATCGACAGCTGTCAGCTATAGCCACAAAATTTTGCACAGTCACACGCCTGGACCCCGAGAGCGTCATAGGCTATGTTGTGAGGCGAAATTTTAACCCTGCGCATTCCAATTCACCAAACAATTTTGCCCCTATCTACATAATGGGGAAAAAGGGAAAGGAAAAGTGTTGGAGGAAAATCGACAGCTGTCAGCTATAGCCACAAAATTTTGCACAGTCACACGCCTGGACCCCGAGAGCGTCATAGGCTATGTTGTAAGGCGAAATTTTAACCCTGAGCGTTCCAGTTCACCAAACAATTTTGGCCCTATCTACATAATGGGGAAAAAGTGAAAGGAAATGTGTTGTAGGCAAATTGACAGCTACCAGATGTGAACAAGGGGGACTTAAAGAATGAGAGCGATGCCGCCAAAGAGTATATACCATACAGTTGCTAAGGTGGGGCCCCGACATAGGATACTCACCACACATAAGGGTATGAACACACACACAAAATGCGCCTCACACTACCACGTGCTTTAACACATATACCACCCTCAGCACACATTTCACCACTCATACACCAACCTCGCCACATAATCGCCCTAAAACACACACAAGTCTGATATTATCCTTCAACAATAAAAATCTGATTAATAAGCAGCAAAACTACAAGAGAAACAAATGTACCATATAGGAAATACGGCAGCTGTCAGTCACATGAGCTGTCTATTATGTGTATGTGTGAGCTAATATATACTGTCAGGGGGGAGGGTTTCCTGTTGCCTGGGGATTTATCAGGCTGCCAATAGCAACCAATCACAGCTCAGCTTCTATTTTGCTACTGTTAATCTGAGCTCTGATTGGTTAATATAGACAACAAAGGACATTCTCAGTAAAGCTTCTGTGAGGTAATAGGATGTCTGTAAGGTAATAGGATGTCAGTTAGGGTGTGTTGGTGGAAAGGCTGATGTCAGTCACATTACCTCTATGTGAGAGGATATAGAAACTGTGGAATATCTGTGGTGTTGAAATATATGTTGTGAAATGCTTCTATTAGCTTAGTTTTTGCCTTTTAATAATTACATTTCTATCTATTTGTTTTGTGGTTTTTGTGTGCTGAATAAATTTTTGTTAACACATTCTATTTTGTTAACAGCAGTTATTAACCCGGGCGAAGCCGGGTAGTACAGCTAGTATATATATATATATATATATATATATATATATATATATACACAAAAACTCTGAATGGCAGTGAAGGCCCAGGCACTTTGCTGGGAGGAATATATCTCTCATCGACCACCATCCATACCCTTCACTGCATCATGGGAGGCAATATAAATTAAACATTCTGACTGGTTTATTGAAATTCCATAAAGCATGCTGCGAACACACAAAAATAAATGGCCTTTCAGTTCAGGAAAACAGGTCATACAGTCCAAACAAAGGCACTCCAAAAATAATCCAGTACACAAGTCCTGGTATGGAAATTTTAGATATGAGGGCTTCTAACTGCCACACAACACACAGACTCCAAATAAGCCACATGGACTTTCCTAAATCCCCCATGCCACGACCGGGGTTGGGATATGTGAGCAGCCAGACCCTTTCATCTCTCTGACTGCTAATAAACTCAGCCCTTGCCACACTTAAAGGGAAATTGTAAGCTGCTTTATGCCTCCAAACCTTTAACTCCCTGTCGTTGCAGCTTCCTAGTACATTCCTAAGCATCCCTGTCTGAAATAATGCTGTACTGTAATAGCTGAGAAAAATTATTTTATAACTTACATATTCGTATGGTAATTAGGATAGTGTCTTGGGAGTGCAGACACTCTGTTCATTTTCTCAGGCTCTATATTCCCCCTCATTGCGTGGTTATCACACCCTGGTGACTTGACAACCTAATTTCCAAGCATGGTCCCTGAGTTTGAAATCTATGGGCTGCTCCTTCTTGGTGTTGAGCCCCAGGCCCAGAGGGTACTCGGGTATCAGGCTCAGAGGGGTTCACGGGGATGTCACGGGTGGCGATGCCTGAGCCCGTGGCCTTAGTGACACTTCAAAGAGGGGTTATGTACAAGGGAAAAGAGTTGTTATCTCGTGATGCCACCTGTAGTACCTGGTGATGGGTCACCAGCGCCGCCACAGTCCTCCGGAGGGTGATGGTATTGCGGCAAGAATGGCAAAGCTCCCTATAGGTGGAGCTGATCCTCCGGGGCAGCAATGCTGTAAGCAAAAAGGTTGATGATGTCAGCACAAAGACACGGAGGCACAGTCACTCTCTCTCGTACTTTACTGTAAACAGTCAACAGCAGAATACAATGTCCACAGTTCAGCAAGATGTTAAACAAACAGGTAGCCCTATGGGTGGCTGCAAGTGGATGCCAGGCGGTATGGAGGTACCCCTGGTATGCCTTAGTTGACGGACCCGTGTCCTTTCTTCCCCCCTGGGATTAGTCCGTACCCAATTATTCCTCGAAGGCAATTTTGGGGCTCCCCTCCCTCGCAGTGAAGAAGCAGGTGGACCGCTCCGTGTGGCAGAGTGCTGCAGCCGGCGAACGGACCGTAGCAGCCGGTTGACGACCTTAGAGCTAAACTCTGGCCGTGTCCTTGGTTCCAGCATTCCCGTGGTGGACTCGGGAAGCTCCCTGGAGTATGGTCGCTCCATGCTGGGGTTCCCCCTTTCACTCTCGGGTCCAGACTCATGTGTCAGGCACCCTTTCTCAGGATACCCTCAGGATCTTCTTTCATCTTTCCTCAGGACTTTCCTTGTCCTTCTCCTCCTAGAGGTGACTATATCCCTCCCAGGAGTAACCTCCCACCACTACTCTAGTGTGGGAGTGCAGGAATGGGTCCCTCCCACCAGCCTAACATTCACTTGTAGTTGGGTAAAATTTCACTGCTTTTATCAGTGTAATGTGACGCCTGACCATCGGAGGCGTCACATTGGCATGAAGCGTGGCTGTGTCATTTCTGGTCCTGCGCCGTGTGGGGGTTTGTTAGTTGTATTTCTCATCTTCAGAGCATATGCACTGCAAACTCTGAAGCCGACAAGTACTGCACAGTTGGATTTCTACAGCAGGTACTACTACGAACAACAACTTCCACCCCGACACAGTAGGGGGAGATCAACCTACTGCGCTTAGGCAGGATCCCCTATATATACTGCTGCTGGGGAGGAGCTAGTAAGAGTGTGTGCAGACGCTAGAAGAGCTGCAGGGAAGCTATGGTGATCGGTGCCATGTGTAGGCCCGAGCCAGCGACCCAGGAGTAGCCTTTCAGCATCCCACAAGCCTAAGTGGGACTGAAGGCAAGGAGCTTAGAGGAAAAGCAGAAACAGGGAACAGGCAGCTACAGCCGTGAGTTCGTTTTAGAAGAGAGAGAGAAGCCGGATATTGGGATTCGCACCTATGGAGAACTACAAGTCCCACAAGAAACCCCCTTGGCACCGTGGAAGCTACCGCTACGCGGTCTCCTGAGAGAGTCAAGGAGAGGGAGCCAGGAGCAGTGGCAACTACAGAATCAGAGAGGGTTGTCCCGGAGACCGCACAGAAGGGAAGGATAAACAGACAAGAGAAGAGAGTGGAGGCAAGTCAGGATTCAATAGACTGTTCTTCAGTGAACACAAAGGAAAGGAGGCCTTATACCCACTTGCTGTGGGAGCCCACTGTGCAGCCCGGTCACCCGTCAGTGCTCTGGACCATTTACCTGAATTCCACCAGTAAAAAGGTAAAAAGACTTCTGCTGTGTGCACGCATCCTTTCCTTTCACCCACCGCACCCCTCTATAGACTTTGCCAACTCTTCTCAACTATCCCAGCTCTGCTGCAACCTGTCCACATCACAACGCTGCCCCGGAGGTCCAAGTCCTGCCTGCAGGGACTATACCATCATTGCCACAATCCCACCGACCTCCGGAGGACTGTAGCGCGCTGGTGATCCCTCACCAGACACTGCAGGTGGCATCACAACAAACTTATATATACTTTATTTAACCCCTTATTCATTGGCCCGCCAGGGCCACAGCCTCGGGCAGCCACCCGTGACATCCCAGACCGAAACCGCCTGAGAGCTGAGTACCCGGCCCTGGGGTGCGTCAAGACTGGCGTCACGAACAGGATCCCGTGCCTGGTATTACCGGGTACTGTGTGCCGTTTATTGACTGTAACGTGTGACTGTTTAAGTTCCGCCACCATTACTGTGCCGAAGAGCGGGAAGAAAGGGGGCGTGTCAGACGCAGAACGTGAAGCTGAAACCCCGCCCCTCACTCAGCTGAGCATTCCCGAGCGCTGCGGTCCGGAAATCCCTGAACTGTTTAACCCATCAGCGACTGGCTGTAATTAACTAGGGGGGCCTCCAACATGTCAGCCTCCTCCAGCGAGGACGAGGCTGCGTACGCTGACCCCCAGAATTACTCCGGACCCTCGATGGCTGCCTCCGGTAGTACTCCGGCACTGTTGCCCCGGTAATGCCAATGTCATTCCCATACATCCCGGGGGCCAAGTGGTTGCCCCAGTATGATGGCCGCCCTGATACGCTGGATGAGTTTACAAGAAAGATTGAAGGCGTCCTGGACATGTATGCTAACAACGGCCAACAACGTGCTACGGTGGTGCTTGGGCACTTAGCTGGTGCAGCAGAAAAAGAAAGTGTGTCCTGGTCTGTTGCCGAACGCAGATCAGCCCCTGCAATATTTGATAAACTGAGAGCTACCTTTGAGGAGTGTAATGAGGCTGATATCCATATGCGCTTTCATCACTGCTACCAGAGGCCGGGAGATGACATCAGAGCTTATGCCTGGTGCCTGAAAAGAGCACTGTGCGCCCTCATACATGTCAGCCCTGCCAGTGCACGGGATGAGAACAAACTCCTCATTGAACAGTTCACACGGGGCCTGCTATCCCTTGAGGACAGTAAAAATGTACGCTGGTGGTCATTAAGCAATCCCGATGCTGATTTCAACACCTTGAAAGAAATGGCTATCAAAGGGTTAAAGCCAGTAGAGACCCATGAAGCTGCAATGAAGCGGTGGTGCGACGGTGAGGTACAGGCTACTCCAAAACCCGTGACTGCAGCCACGCACAATATACAATCTGCTCACCCTGACAAATATGATTCCCTGCGGGCTGAGATACGTGCTGAGATGCGGGAGATGAACAAAAACATCTCCAAGTTGATGGACACTATGCAGTTACAAAAGAACCAGCAGCCAGCACCATGACCCCCAGCCAAGCTTCAGCCGCTGATCCAGCTTGCCGACAGCCCGGACGACATCCCTGGATGCGAGGGAAGCAAGCTACAGCCTACAGAGGAAGAACCACCGACCGCTACAGCTCCACTGGGGAGCCCATCTGCCTCAGCTGTAATCGCAGCGGTCACCTCACTAGGAGCTGTCCTTTAAACGGGCAGTCCCTGGGGTCCGGGGCCAAACCTCAGGACTAGACCAACAAGGCCCAGCCACCTGGTGCAAGACCTTCATCGGACAGAGGCCATTTCTGTCCATTGTACTGGATGGCATCTAGTTTCCTGCTCTACTGGACACCGGGTCACAGGTGACCATGATCTCCTATATCCTTTATAAAAAGTATTGGGCTGATGCAGAGCTGAAACAGCCTGAAATAGACCTTTTACTTTATGCAGCTAATGCTGAACCAATTACTGTAATGGGGGTTAAGGTAGTGCCCACAAAGGTCGGGAGGGTGGAATTACAGAATCAAGGGGTCCTTGTAGTAGCAGAAGCCAGTAGTGCAAATGATCCTTATGTTATACTGGGTACAAATGTTGTTAGCAATTGCTTGGAGGAAGTGTTGTCTCTGCTTCAACAGATTGCTGAAACTGCCAGGCCTGGTCAGTGGAAAATTATCCAACATGAGATCAGAGCCATCTTACACCAACAACAGGTAACAATTACAGGTGGTGAAATTGGTACAGCACGGGTAACAGACCTGATACCTATTGTGATTCCCCCAATGAGTGAAATGATGGTATGCTGTCGAGCAGCTATAGGTCTGAGAGGGCAGGACTATCAAGCGTTAGTGGAGCCCGAGGGCACAGAGCACAGACCTACACTGTTGACAGCCAGGGAGGTGGTTAATGTACACAATGGAAGAGTACCAGTTTGTATCTTAAATTGTGGCAGTGAAGAGGTTAAATTACCCAGGTATACCACCGTTGCCAAATTATACACAGTCAGTAACAACGAGATCCAACCAGCGCAACCCGAACCCCACGAGGAAGGGGCAAAACCTGATCAAACAATTGGGCCACTGGAGGACTGGTGCCAACAGCTCCATGTCGGAACTGACACCACTCCTGTGTATGAAAAGCAAGGTGTGTACCTAGTAGCCCAAAAATTTGAACAGGTTTTCAGTAAGCATCCACTTGATTTTGGTAGGATAAAAGGGGTACAACTTCACATCCTCACAGGTACACATCCACCAATCAAAGAGCGGTATAGGCCTATTCCACCTGCACATTATCAAAAAGCCAAAGAAATGTTACAGTACATAAAAGACACAGGGGTTATACGAGATAGCTGTTGTCCCTGGGCTGCACCATTAGTCCTAGTCAGGAAAAAGGATGGCAGTATGAGGATGTGTGTAGACTACAGGCAAATAAACCGCATAACACACAAAGATGCTTACCCGTTGCCACGTATAGAAGAATCTTTAGCTGCGTTGAAGTCTGCCAATTACTTTTCCACCTTAGATCTCACTAGTGGGTATTGGCAAGCGTCCGTAGCCAAAGAAGATCGAGAGAAGACGGCATTCGCAACACCTATGGGCCTATGTGAGTTCAACAGCATGCACTTCAGACTAGGAAATGCACCCGGAACCTTCCAGAGGTTGATGGAGAGTTGTCTGGGACATAAGAACTTCGAGACGGTACTGCTCTACCTGGATGACGTGATCGTGTACTCCAAGACCTACGAGGAACATGTCACCCATCTAGGGGAGGTGTTTTAAGCTCTGGCCAAATACGGGATGAAGCTGAAACCATCAAAATGCCACCAGTTAAAGCAAAAAGTGCAGTACCTGGGACACATGGTCAGTGCTGAAGGCGTGGCCCCTGATCCACACAAGGTGACAGCAATCAAAGAATGGCCAGAACCCAAAACCATCAAGGAGGTACGTCAATTCCTGGGTTTGGTGGGCTACTACCGAAGGTTCATCAAGGAGTATACTAAGAAGGCTGCTCCACTGCAAGACCTCCTAGTGGGCCAACCCATGAAGGGCAAGCCAAAGGATTCTCCATGGAGATGGGGTAAGGAACAAGAGGAATCGTTCCAGACGATGAAAGAAGCTGACAGAAGAAGAAATCCTAGCTTACCCGGACTACAGCCTGCCATTCCTGCTGTATACAGACGCCAGCAATGTGGGACTCGGAGCCGTCCTTTCCCAAAAGCAAGACGGCAAGGAGAGGGTAACGCCTACGCCAGCAGAAAGCTGCGACCCACAGAGAGGAACCCAGAAAACAACAGTTCCTTCAAGTTGGAATTCCTGGCCTTGGTCTGGGCCATCACCGAGAGGTTTAAACACTATCTAGCCACTAGCAAGTTCACCGCCTACACGGATAACAATCCGCTCACCAACCTGGAAACTGCAAAGTTGAGAGCCATGGAGCAGAGATGGATGGCCAGACTCTCCAACTACCAATTCACCATCAAGTATCGGGCTGGGCACCAGAACGGAAATGCGGATGCTTTATCCAGGATGCCTCATTTAGCTGAAGGAAGTGTAAATGAAGATGAGCTGGAAGAAGTGGAGTTACCTGCATTCCATCATGTAAAAGAAACCCCATGCCAGCAGACCCATCGAAACCTCTTTACTGAAGCAGTGAACCTGTTACCTCACTTCGACTGGGAAAAAGTGCAGAACCAAGACCCGGCTGTCGGTATAATTAAACAACTGATAGCACAAGAGTCAGCAAAACTGCCTGCAAATCCTCCATCTGATGCCAAGCATCTGTGGAATGAACGAGGTAAACTGTTCCAGTACCAAAATAAGTTACCGTATTTTTCCTTTTATAAGACGCACTTTTTTTCCTCCAAGTTTTGGAGGAAAGTGGGGGTGCGTCTTATAAAAGGAATATAACATTCTAGCATCCTCAGTTGCTTGGGAGGGGGGGACAGCAGTGAATTGGGGACAGAAGTGACAGGGAATGGTCCCTGCTGAAGAATCCGGGGCGGCAGGAGCACCACGTGTCCCCGGCTCATTATCTACTTAGATATTCACTTCACTGCTCCCAGTCCCCACCCACCTCTCTGCTCTCAGCGAGGAGAGGTGAGAGCACGGGGAGCAGGAGAAGCTGCTTAGCCGGCACACATGGTCGCTCCTGCAGCTGCTGGGGACATTGTGTGCTACAGATAGTGAGAACGGAGGAGCCGGGTGCAGCTGTGGCAAGTGAATCAGCACTGAGCTTTGTGCTGATTCACTGCCATGAAGACAGGGGCAGAGCAGGGCAGATCGGCACTTTATCACAGCAGGTACCTTGTTTGTCAGTGTCCTGCCTCACTCCCTCTGCTCTCTGTAATGTGTCCTGCTGAGCCCTGACACCAAGCAGAAATCCAGGAAGCTCAGTCTGCAGTTCAGGAGCTTCAGTGTATGGAGAGCAGGGCTGGAGCCTGCATATAACGGCAGTGTACAGCTCCCCTGGCCCTGCATCTACAGGTCAAGCTCTGTGGTGACTTGTAATTAGGAGACAGGGCTGGAGCATGGTATTTCAGCAGTGTACAGCCCCCCTCCCTGGCCCTCCCTCATACAGTACATCACATCAGAACTTTATATACAGACTGGCCACTTCCTTCATTTCAGCAGGGTGATGGCAAAGCAGGACACATTAAAGTGAGTCCACATGTATATGTAACATAACCACTAATAAAGTAAAGTTAACACTACCAATACTGTGCTTAACTAGAACTCCAAGCATGCTATAGGATCTACAGTACATGCTGGGAGTGATAGTTCTTAAAGGGATTGTTACTACATGAACAAATCCCATCTCATTCATCTTGTTGGCCCTTGTAAAAGTAATAAAGACCATACTAAGGGTGTGCGCTCACAGTCGGGAGTAGCTGTGTGTTGGACGCGGCTCCTCCGGACATAAGTGAAGCCACATGTGGAGGCAGGGAGACCCCAGCTGCCCTGTACTCACCATGTGCGGCGGGTGCAGGGCGGCTTCTCCCTGCAGTCCCCCGATGGGAGTCGCTTCCAACTCCACAGCATGAAATGAACATGCTGAGAAGGAGCGGAATGGTGGCAACCCGCACCGCAGCTGTCAGAATGCTGCGGTCGGATGAAGCATAGTGAGTATGGGATTTCTACAAATCCCATCCACTATGCTTGTACTGTACTACACAGCATTTTGGACACAGCAGCAAAACGCTGCGTCCAAAAGGCTGCGTATACTCATCGTGTGCATGCACCCATACCCCTGATTCTGCAGCAGTTCCAACGTTATCAGAAGTTGCATAGTCATGTCCCATGTGATATTGATATGAGACTCAGCCCTCCGACCAGTCAGTGCTGGCGTCTGTCTCCCCGCCAACAGACACTGGAGCAGAAGTCATTGGTGTTGCTCACATGCTGCACCTGCATCCGAAGGAAACAGACGCCAACACTGACTGGTCGCAGGGCCTGAGTGTCATATCAAAGTCATTTTTTGCTACAAATATTTTTTTCCCTATTTTCCACCTCTAAAATCTGGGTGCGTCTTATAATCCGGTGCGTCTTATAAAGCGAAAAATAGTATGTCGGCGGTAAATAAATCCAAGAACCCATGAACAGGCGTGGCAAATCATCGTGCTAAAATCAGAAGTTCCCATGATCTTAGATGCCTACCATAACAAAACTGGTCATTTCGGATGGAAGAAGCTTGAATTGCTGCTCAAAGGCAGATTTTTCTGGCCAGGTATGAGATCATCCATAAAGTAATGGTGCAGAAATTGTCCAGATTGAACCTTGAGAAGGAAAGATGTACAGAGTCAGAAAGCTCCACTTAATCACATCGTAACAGCGCAACCTTTGGAATTAGTCGCCTTGGACCATGTGAAACTGACTCCAAGCAGATACGGCTACACATACGCCTTGATAGTGGACCATTATTCAAGATTATTAATGGTAGCCCCTGTAAAAGACTTAACAGCTGTAACTGCTGCTAAAACCTTCCAAAAAGTCTTGTGCAGACCGTTAGGATATCCAGAACGTGTTCTAACTGATCAGGGACCAGCATTTGAAGCAAAGATTTTTCAAGAGTTTTGCAAGTTGTACGGGTGCAAAAAGATCAGAACGACGTCATATCATCCTCAAACTAATGGAACAACATGAAAAAATGAACAACATCGTCATTGACATGCTGAAAATTCTCCCGTTGGAAGAGAGAAATCAACGGCCTGAAAAACTCCCTGACTTAATCGACATGTACAACCACATTCCAGTGAGTTCCACCAATTGTACACAAGCATATCTGATGAGGGCTCGCACAGGAAAATTACCCATGGACTTAGAACTCGGTGTAGTAGATCCTAAAGCAGATCAGACCATCTCAAACTGGAAAGCCCATCGACAAGAACAGTATGCCAAAGTCCAACAAAGTGTCAAAAGTAACCTGGAGAAGTCCCATGCAAAACAAGAAAGGGATTACAACAAGCATGCTCCAGCAGAAGTCATACCACCTGGAAGTTTGGTCTTAAGAAGAAAAAGAACTCATCATAAGTTGGATGATAAATGGGAAAGCGAACCCTATGTCCTGTTATACTATGTTCATGACAATAACAAGATCTGTGTCGTCAGTAAAGATGGTGGAAAAATCAGACAAACAGTATCTAGAGATCACCTTAAAAAGTGTCCTCCAAATTGGGAAGATCAAGAGAGTTACAATCAGCCCATTCTAGAGATCGAACCAGTTCCAGATCCAATCCCAGAACCAAAAGAAAAAGTTCTCCAGACAGTCCTAGGAGAATTCCCTGAAAATTGTCCTCAACTAGATGGAGCCGTAATTGTGCCAGTAATAAACGTCTACCAACCCCGTGAAGAGATCCCAAGGAATCAGGAAGAAATACCCGTTGCAAGAGAAACCGAGGATGCTAGCCCAGTAGTGAGACTAAGGCAACGCAGAAGCTTACCTGAACCACCTACCCCAAGTTCAACACCACTAGACACCTCACCTGAGACAGTGACACCTGTAGTGCGAAGGTCACATAGAAGCACCCGAGGTCAGCCCCAGTCTAGGTTTGGAGAGTGGGTATAAGGTAGAGCACAATTGAAAACCATGTAAATAAGAAACTGTACAAACAGAAATTTAAATAGTAGTGCACAGAAGGGTGGAGAAACTGGGCCCAGTCCCAAGCACATTAAGTTAGGAAAAGAAAGTGCCTGGGGCAGGGAGGTACCAGGTCTCCTAAGCCGAGACACCCATAGGGATCCCTGTTTGTTGTTAAAATATGAACATTTTGAAAAGACCTTCCCCTTTATTACGCGGAGCGTACAGAGACTTACTGTAAGGACTCTTATGAACTTTGCCCTTTGAACTTTTCCCTTTTGAACTTTGAACTCTTTTTAAAAATTTCAAATGGACTACGGTTACTGGACTAACGTAGCCACAAACTTTACAAAGCCTATGGTGGATGGACTAGCACCGTATGGACTTACTCGTTTTTCTATTTTCTATTTTTCAATATTTTTCTTAGTGTCTTTTTGTAATTTTTCAATTTTCAGACTATGTATATATGTTATTATTATCATTGTTATATCTTTGTTTGTCACAAAAATTGCTCAGTCCAGGAGTACTGATGTTACCTAGGGGTGTGTGTGGCGCCCTGCCAACAAAGGTAACCATATCTCTCTACTGCACAGTTGGGTTTCAACAGCAGGTACTGCTACGAACAACACCTTCCACCCCGGCACAGTAGGGGGAGCTCAACCTGCTGCGCTTGGGCAGGATCCCCTATATATACTGCTGCTGGGGAGGAGCTAGTCAGAGTGTGTGCAGATGCTAGAAGAGCTGCAGGGAAGCTCTGGTGATCGGTGTCACGTGTAGGCCCGAGCCAGCGACCCAGGAGTAGCCTTTCAGCGTCCCACCAGCCTAAGTGGGACTGAAGGCAAGGAGCTTAGAGGAAAAGCAGAAACAGGGAACAGGCAGCTACAGCCGTGAGTTCGTTCCAGAGAGAGAGAGAAGGCGGATATTGGGGATCCGCACCTGTGGAGAACTACAAGTCCCACAAGAAACCCCCTTGGCACTGTGGAAGCTACAGCTACCCGGTCTCCTGAGAGAGTCAAGGAAAGGGTGCCAAGAGCAGTGGCCACTACAGAATTAGAGAAGGTTGTCCCAGAGACCACACAGAAGGGAAGGCGACACAGACAAGAGAAGAAAGTGGAGGCAAGTCAGGATTCAATAGACTGTGCTTCAGTGAACACAAAGGGAAGGAGGCCTTATACCCACTTGCTGTGGGAGCTCACAGTGCAGCCCAGTCACCCGTCAGTGCTCTGGACCATTTACCTGAATTCCACCAGTAAAAAGGTAAAGAGACTTCTGCTGTGTGCGTGAATCCTTTCCTTTCACCCACCGTGCCCCTCTATAGACTTTGCCTACTCTCCTCAACTATCCCAGCTCCGCTGCAACCTGTTCACCTCACAACGCTGCCCCGGAGGTCCAAGTCCTGCCTGCAGGGACTATACCATCACTGCCGCAATCCCACCGACCTCCGGAGGACTGTAGTGGCACTGGTGATCCCTCACCAGTCACTGCAGGTGGCATCACAACAAACTTGTATATACTTTATTTAACCCCTTATTCACTGACCCGCCAGGGCCACAGCCTCGGGCAGCCACCCGTGACATCCCAGACCAAAACCGCCTGAGTGCTGAGTACCCGGCCCTGGGGTGAGTCAACTCACCCTCAATGCACAGGACCAGAAATTACGTGACCGACATGTAATACCAGGGAGCCGCCTACAGATTTCAAACTCAGGGACCACACTTGGAAATCAGGTTATCATGCCCACCGGGGTATGGTAACCGCGGAGCGATGGGGGACATGGAGAACACCTAGAGTGTCTGCACTCCAAAGACACCATCCTTATTATCATATGAACATGTATGTTATAAAATGATTTCTTAGCGATTACAGCACAGTATCAGGCTAGACAGGGAAGCAAAGGGATATACTAGGCAGCTGCAGTATATATAGTGATAGGTTTGGGGGCATAGAGTAGCTGACAGGTTCCCTTAAATACTCTCAGTACTATACGTGCTGGAGCTTGCTTCAAGGCTTACATCAGTGAGGATAACCACCTCTGAGATGCATATCTTCCTTCTCTGACATGTTCGATAGCTGTATGTAAGTAGTACATTCACAGATGCACATAACAGATACAATCATTCAAGGCATGTGAATATTATACATACAGTAGATCTCCATTATTATTGTATGAATATGAGAAGCTCAGTTGCTTTTAATTACACCCTTGTTTTGCATTGCAGACCCTGATTTGAAAAGCTGTAGTCTAGATAAACTGGGAGGTCTTGGCCTCTTGTCTCAAGTCAGACATTCCTTGACTTGTACCATACAGAACTGTGTATAAGCTGCCTGTATCCACAGTGCCAGGCCTTCTGTTAAAAAGTGGCCCAAGATCATGACTTAGATATGGAAGGCAGACTGAACCCAGCTGTCAAGACCCACCAAGAAGACAGGATGACAAAAAACAACCAGGTGGTAGGAAATAGGACATTTCTATAATAGCAGTTAATAATATAATAATTAACATAATAGTGCAATGTGTTGTTTTTCAACAGAGTATCTATTAAGACTGATTGTTTATGCAAAAATATTATTTTATCATTCCGCTTTAGTTTTCTCTATCCAGCTCTCTGATGAAAGGTTAATGAAGTGAGAACAGATCACTGGCAATTGAGCTACCATCTGGCACCTAACCTATTTTTGTTTGCCTAATCAAACACAGCTCCTGGGCAGAGCCATTGGCACTGCTTTAGAATACAGTATATCTGGCTTAATTATTGTCACATTCTTGTAGATTGTAAGCTTAATGGGCAGAGTCACCTTTTCTCTATGTTTTCTTAAGGTGGGTTTACACGCTTCAATCGCGTTCCGATATTGCAGTTCAATGGCGCGGGAGCGCGCATTTAGTGCACGTTTCTCCCGCATCGCATTGAATGTTTACACGCTGCGATATCGGAATACAATGTCCGTGCGATGTCTACGCCCCCCAACCCAGGATCGCATAGTTAACATGGGAGTGAATGGGTGACGTTTCAAATCGCATCGTAATTGGGCGTTTACATAGCACGATCCGGCTTCAATCGCTATGCAATATCGGAGCATTGAATAGCACGCTCATTCAATCCCCGATATCGCATTGACATCGTTCCTGCATCGTATTGGACGTTCACACCATACAACGCAGGCACGATCTCAGGTCCAACGATTGAACCACGTGACTTTTCATTGAAATTGGACTACGATATCGCAACGTGTAAACCCACCATTACTCATTGAGGGCCGCTTTACACACACTAACTTCTGTGTCCAACTTCTGAAGAGATCTCTGGTTGCAGTGAAATCATGGACACATTGTTCTATTTTGTGGCTGTGTACAAATGCAGCAATGTGTCCATGATTTCACTGCAACCAGAGATCTGTTCAGAAGTTGGACACAGATATCTGTGTGTGTAAAGTGGCCCTTACCCCCTCAGGATTAGCCTAATTTGAGTGTTTACAACTCAACAGAATAAATATATTTTTTTTCCATTTTTGCATTTTAAGAGGCCAAACTTTTTTTCATTTTTCCTTCAACATGGTAAGCAGGTAAGAGCATATAATATGTTGAATAACTGTTAACTCTTTCTGGAAAGTAATCAAAAAAGTAGCAGTTCTGGCACTGTTGTTTTACTGCGTAAATTTCACTCGCAATATTTTAGGGTACATATAACTTTTTGATAACATTTTATTTATTTTTATCAAGGAAAGAATAAAACAACGAAGAGGGAAAACAATAAATATGAAATAGTTTTTACAGCATTTACTATGCAGTGTAAGGCTATGTTCATACTGGCCGTTTTTGATCCGGTTTTGGTGCTGCGTTTTTATTTTTTTTAACTGCACTAAAAACGGATCAGTCAACACATCTGCCAGCAAAGTGAATGGGATTTTCAATTTGCTATTCAGATGCTGCATTTTTTGACTGCTGCGTAAGGGCGGCTTCACACTGCGGCACGATCCGGTCCGGGGCTGTCCGGGATGACCCTGACAGCCGTGGACTGGATCAGCACACAGGACTGGAGGGCTAATTTGCACTCCGGTCCGGTGTGCAGCCGCACGTAGTTCCCGCTGCTGATAAGTCAGGACCGGGGGGGGCCGCGGTCCTAACCTGTCAGCGGCTGCAGCTGCGTGCGCTGCACACAGGACCGGAGGGCATATTAGCCCTCCAGTCCTGTGTGCTGATCCAGTCCCGGGCTGTCAGGGTCATCCCGGACAGCCCCGGACCGGATCGTGCCACAGTGTGAAGCCACCCTTAGTGATGCACAAAGAGGATCCAGAATATAATGAGCTTGTCAATTTGTGTGGTGTTTTTCTGTTTCACTTTCGGCACCGCTAACATCCAATTACTTACCCTCTCCACGATCTCACAGTGAGTCCCAGTGATGTCTTCTTCCCGGGCAGCGGCAGGACCTGTGAGTAGTCTGTATGGACTGAGTCACATGGTGATAGGTCCTAAAGCACTGTACAGACTATTCACAGGTCCTGCCGCTGCCCGGGCGGAATATAACTCTGGGACTCAATGTGGGATCGTGGAGAGGGTAAGAAAGTGTGTGTGTGTCTGTCTGTTTTTGTTTGTCTGTCTGTGTCCCCCGAATACGGAGCAAAAAAGCAGCACAAATGGATGATGCGTTTGTGATGCTTTTTTGCAAAAAGAGGATCCGTTTTTGGTGCAGAATGTGCACAAAAAACGGATCAATAAAAAACAGTTCACAAACTTTGTCTGAACTTCACCTAAGACATCCATAGCACAAGTCCGTATACTGTCTGAGAAGCAGATCATGTCCTAATCTCATACAATTTGCAGGTTAGACTCAGCCAATAAATTCTATGGTGATCTTTTAAGAACTGATTACACACTCCATGTTTCATCCATTTTTTTTTTTACTAAACCACTGGTAGAGGTGTCAAGCATAGGTAGGGTACCACAGTCTCTCTTTTGCTGCACCCCTGCCCAGCTGGTTTCTGTACAGGCTGGTACACCAACTGTGCAGTCACTCACCTGCACAGACAGGAATATATATCCCTATCCACAGAACTAGATGACTGCTCGGCCTTGCTACCTGATAGGCTGTCGAGAGATTCCTGTACCTAGGTGACCCTAGCCTAATCTCTGTCCCAAAGATTACCCCTGAAGGTGGGGGTGCATGGGTCTTGCACTTTACTAGATTTCTGGATAAGACACGTACCGTAGATGTTCCCCCTCCCCCCAAAGGAGTTAAGGGGCTGGAGAGCAATGACATGTACAGAGAACCCCGGCAAGGTAACATCCATAGCAGGGTTCCAAAGCATCCCCAAATAAAAGCTTCATTGCTGCCATAGCAATGACCCCACAGAAGAACAACAGCAAGCTTCATAACAAGGAAGTAAACAAGTTCTATCACTGGCATGTAGCCTGTGATTACCCTGCTCTTCTGCTATATAGGCAACAGCTGAAGGCTATAAAAATACCTTTTAGAATAGAATTGCAATCACCTCAGTAAAATCATCAAGTGAGCTCTACAGAGAGCCTTCATTTAATTAAACACTGAGAACTCCTGACCTGAGGTTACAACAGGACATGGTACACTCATAATATAGGGCTCGTTCACACCACCATATAACCAGGGCTGTAGAGTCAGTAAGCCATATCTCCGACTCCGACTGCTCAATTTTTTCTTTATCTGGCTCCAACTCCACCAAGATGGACTCCATGACTTCGACTTCACAGCCCTGGCTGTTAAGTCAGTAAGCAGAACTTCCAAATCTAACTCCTCAGTTTAACTGAATCCACCAAAATGGAAACAGAATCCAACTTAATGACTCAGACTCCACAACCATGCGTATAACATGGAAAATGTTTTATCGAATAGCACTAATGTTATACTACTGGGCAGTGCCGATTAGTTGCATACTATCTCGGATCACATACACCCATTCAAGTCTAAGGGTATTTGTGAAACATCGAACGGTGCTCAGACACCACCTGAGAGCAGTCGATATATGCCAAGACAGATAATTGAGAACATGGAGAAATTAAGCTCCTCATCTTCTCCACACCTGTTTTTCAATGTAGGATATTAAAATACAGCTCCATTTTTCAAATCTGGCATGTATCACTTTATTTCAGAAAGCCACAACGGGGAGTGGATAAAAAATGCAGAACTGGCGCACGTTTCTACTACACTTTTCCTCTGTTTCACTCCTGTTCTTTTTGCTTACATATACCGAGGTACAAAACTCACCAAATTGTCAATGTATGCACGTTACCTTACATAGCAATAATTTTTAAATGCTTTTAAAGGCAACCCGAGAGCTGATACATGTTATCCGATCCACAATTAGCATGAATCACAAACCAACTGTATGATTTTCAGTAATGTATGTTTGACTCTGAAACATGGCAGTGCTTCAGAAAAAAAAAGAATACTTTAAGGGTTCGCTCACATTATTGTATAGGTAGCATATAACTTGGACCTGTGCAGTCTTATGTTTTATGCATCAGAATGCTAGTATGCTATATATAAATCCTTAAGCCAATCAGCACAACATAGAAAAAGATCTTTTAGTATACTCACCTACGGGGAGCTCCAATTCGATGGCCATCTCTGATCTTGATCCGACATCTCTTCTCTTCTTGCTTCATGTGGATAATGCATCCTACGTCATCCCCACAGTGTCTCTCATTGCGCTCCTGTGCACATGCACTTCTCTCTGTTCTTCTGAGGGTAGAGCAAAGTACAGTAACACACAGGCAAGTGGAAAGGTGAAAGAGAGCCAGTGCATGCGCGCAACAATATAGTTTAGTAGCATTTTTTCATATTTTCAAGAAACTTTAAGAAATCTATTACTCGAGATACATGGTTCAGTTCTCAATTGACTTTTAGGTGCCTATATATAAGAACATTTCCACAAATCACACCATTTCAAAAAGGTCACCATTAAAGTATTTTAAAAAGTTTGTAAACCCTTTAGGTGCTGGACAGCAATTAACACAAAGTAGAATGAAAATTACATTTCATCTACAAAAAAATTCACAATTTTTTTGCATTTTGTTTTTCATTTTTAAGGCTGATTATATCAGGTGAGTGCTCTCAGTGGGTTTCACGGATCACACTTGTACCTATATTCTATGAGACTGTGCACATGTCCGATTTTCTTTCCTCAGGCCAACTGATCCAAAGAAAAAATCAGTGACATGTCAAATTGTCATCTGAGTATCAGATTAACTTTGGCAATGGAGGACTGAGGGACGACGGTGACCGTGTACACAGGACCCGCTGAAGCGTGCAGAGCACACGAAACAGTCACCGTCGTCCCTCCGTCCTCCCTTCCCTGCACCCACCGATGTAAACTTTTTTAGAATAAAGCTGTTCATGGAATAAAGGATCTCGGAGTGCCGCTGTTTTCTTCTTAAGTTCTTAATTGATCCCTGCATCTACAGCTGAGTAACCCAGATGCATGAATGCCTCTGCACACAGGACTTCAATGCAACAAGGTCAGTGCCCGGTTTCTCTTCTCAACTAAGTGTTTAACTTTGACAATGTGACGCGCACCAGGGCTGGGGTACTCGGCTCTTGGACTGTCTTCAGTCCGGGATATCACGGGTGGCCATCCCAAGGCCGTGGCCCTGGTGGTCAGCTCAATAAAGGGAAGCTAATTACAGGGGATTAAGTGTTTGTCTTCGTGACGCCACCTGCTGAGTCTGGTGATGTTCACCAGAGCCGCCACAGTCCTCCGGTGGTCGGTGGCATTGCGGCTTAGATGGAATAGTCCCAGCAGGCGGGACTGGACCAACGGGGAAGGGATGCTGTAATAAAGCAATTTATAATGAAGGATGCAGCGGAGTCAAAACTTCACTTCACCGGGTAACTTTTACTTGAAAAACTTTCATCAGCAATACAGTCTTTCAGCAGTTATTGGTGGTACAACGGCAAATGCTTTGGGTGCTGCAATTGGGAACGCTAGCTGTAGATGGAACTCTCCTTTATGTTCCTTTCTTTTCCTTCTTTTCTGCTCCCAGTACTGTGAAGTCTGATCTCCAATAGATGGCCTGACCTCCTGCTGCTTCTTGTTCTGTTTCTCCTCCCTGGTACCCGTCGGGCTAACCTTCTGTCGAACGCCGCATCCGCCTACTACGGTTCTGGCTTCCCTCTTGTGGGTTCCTTGGGAGTCGGGGCTGTATTTATAATATCCCCATTTAAGAGATTTTCTGTGAGCCTTGAAGGATCTCACAGTTGCGGGCTCCGGTACCCGGTTGCCTTCCTATGGGGCAAACTCTTCTGTTACTCACTTCCCCATTCAAGTGAACTCTGCCTCTCTGAGTTCCCTTGCTTTCTTTCTTTTTCTTTGGGATCTTTCCTTTCTGGGGCCCCTCAGCCGAGGTGGCCCTCCATGCTTCCTCTCAGGCTGGCTGCCTGTCTCCAACCACCTCCTCCGACTCTCTCTCTCAGACTCTTCAACTGCACTTGGTTCCCTTCCTGGGTCCCTCCCACCTACTACTTAATTGCAGTTGAGTACTACACCGCTTTTCTGGGTGCAGTACCCCTTTTGTGGAACCTACGTAGTGGCGCGCCACAAATGCAAGTCTATGGGTTCATGAAAAACATTGAATTTTCACAAACTGAAACAATGGAGAATGTGGAGAACATTAAATTTTCACAAACTGAAATAATGGAGAAGGTGGAAAAATATTTTTAAATTTCTCTCCACTAGACATGAGCGAACTTTCCCTGAACATGTTTGCCAATTTAAGAATCTTAGGTGCTTCACAGGAATTGAAGCAAAGTGTAAGGAAAAAATGAACATTTTCCTTTTTCCAACAAAAATGTTGCTTTAGCCTCATATTTTCACAAGAGTAATAGGAGAAAATGGATCATACCATTTGTTGTGCAATTTTATCTGAGTACACCAATACTCCATATGTGATGGAAAACCACTGTTTGGATGCTTAGCAGAGCTTGGAAGGGAAGGAGCGCCAATTGACTTTTGGAGTGCAAAATTAGCTGAAATCATTAGTGGATGCCATGTCTCATTTGGAGAGCTCCTGATGTGCCTAAACAGTGGAAACCCCACAGAGGTGGCTACATTTTGAAAGCTACACTCCTTCAGACAATTTTATAACATTCAACAATGAAAAAAATTCCACAAAAATGTAGTTTTAGCACCATTTTGCTTTTATTTTTACAAGGGTAACTGTAGAAAATGGAATAAAACAATTTGTTATGCATTTTCTGATGAGTTCATCAATACTCCATATGTGGTTGAAAAATACTTTTGAGGCACAATGCAAAGCTCAGAAGGGAAGGAGCACCCTATTGGAGTTCAGATTTATGCTGAATTGAGGGTGCCATATCACATTGGCAAAGCACTAAAGTGCCAGAACAGGGATGGCCCCTGCATAAATGACCCCCTTCTACAAAGTACATCTCTCAATGAATTCATCGAGGGGTGCAGTGAGCAAATTAACACCACAGGTACTTCCCAGAATTGTATACCATTTGACAGTGAAGAAAAAATAATTTCATTTTTTTCACTAACATGTTTTTAAGTTTTAAACTGGACCACACAGTTTGTTTTGCAATTTCCATATTTACCATATGTGGTCAGAAAGTACTTTTAAAGGCACAATGAAAAGCTCAAAGTTGAGGGAACGTCATATTATTGACCAGATTTTGCTATTATGGTTTGAGGATGTCATATTACATTGGAAAAGCCGCTGAGGTTCCGGAACTGCACAACTTCACCCCTATAAGTGACCCCATGTTACAAACTACACTTCTCAATAAATTCAGCTACAGGCGCAGTGATCATATTGACCCTACAGGTGTGTCACTGAATTTTAGACTGTTGGGCAGTTAAGAAAAAATCATTACACCTTTACCACCATAATTTAGTTTTATCCCCAAATTTTACATTTTCCCTATCGCCACGACAGCACCACCTGAGAGATAGGACCGCCCATCCAAGACAGGAAACCTCTGAGATAAAAAGGCGGGACCTCTCCTGAACCTCAGTTTAGGTTTCCTGTCTTGGAGGTGGGAGACCTCTGAAGCTCATGCGGTCCTGGCCTGACCTGGTAGCTGGAAGAAGCTGTCCTTACCAAAGGCAGTGGCTCCGGACTTGGGTGCAGAAGCTCCTCCACGGGGTATCCCCTGCGGTGGTGGAGGACACGGGGTCTGGAGAGGGCCACCAGCGGCCGGTTCTCGACCCTTGTTGCTGCCCGGACATCGCAGCTGCAGGATTGGTGGCTGTCCGGCATGATTATGCCCCGGGTGAACATGTTCCTCTGGAGGGGTAAGTCCCTGCCTGGCGCAGCGTTCCTGGGTCTGTGAGGGGCCTGGGAGCGGGTTCCCGGCGGCAGCTTTGAATTTTCGCGCCGGGAACCGCTACTTCCGGTTTCGGGGCGTGGACCGGAAGTGACGATCCGCGCCTGCGCAGTACAGCCCAAGATGGCGGCGCCCAGCGTTCGACGGCTGGGAGACGCCGCAGCTGCAGCCAGCGGTGTGGGGCAGAGTATGGAGGGCAGCGCCAGCCACAACGGAGGAACAGTCCGTGACGCCTCCCGACCCAAGGGAGCAACTACATGCTGGCAGCCACAGGTCCTCTCTGAAGGGGTCCAGACAGGATGTGGACCCGAAAGCCCCCCGGAAGTCGGTATGCCTCTGGTTGGGTGAGTGCCTTCGGGCTGTGCTATAGGTATTTACTACACCCTCTTGCTTGTTTCTAGGACGGCTAGAAGAAGCCGTCTAAGCATCGACATAAAGACTGTGTTCTCTGCAAAGTCCCTCTTCCAGAGGATTGTGTTAAGGATTATGTTAAGGATTTGTGTGCCCCTTGTATTGCTACGGAGCGAGGTTCCCAGTCTGGCCTCTAGCCTTAGAGCTTTAGTGTGGGAGGCCTTTCCGTCCCTGCAGCTGGCCGGGATGGATGGGGGACATATGCGGCAGACGGCTTTGAGCTCTTCCTCTGGTACTGACCGTGCCGCTGGGGGGAGCCGCAGGTCTTGCTCATCCTCTGCCTCGTCCTCCTCCGGGTCCTCCTCCTCTGTGGACAGCGGAGAGGGGACGCCGGGGGTTCCATGTAATGACACTGTTTTTTGCTTACAGCGGTCCGTTCGCCTGTGGGGTTGGTGGATGGCCGTGGTCCCTCTTCGGTGGCGGATTTAGGGTTCAGTGGTCTGTCTTCCACGCAGAAACGGACTTTTCCCTTAAATCTGAGGGCCCAGGAAAATATTTTAGCTCCTGGACTAAGCCTGTTCGGAAGGGCTCTCCTTCCTTTTAGGTTACTGGCGTAATTCCTGGGAATCCACTGCTAGCCTTTTTTGGTCCTTCGTGTTTTGGTTGCAGCAGTTGGCAAGTGAAGGACGGGTCTCCTACGGCGGAGACCTTGTCTTCCTCCTTTTGACTCTTGCTGTGGCAGCTTTACTGGCGGATTCCTCGTGGAATTGGCGGCAAAGGCTACGTCTTTCTTTAATGCTGCTCACCTTGCCTTATGGTGGGGGCCTGGCCCGGTGTTGCCCACTCTGGGTTTTCTTTACCTGGTGCGGGTGCTTTTTCGGTTGGTACATCGCTAGCTGATATCTTGGCCGGGGCTTGTGCCAAGGTGGATGGTTTTCCCTCTGGGGTTCCGGCTCCCGCCTTCCGGGGCCGTTCCCCTTCGTGAACCTCGGTTTGCTAAACGGAGGTCCCCTAGTCGGACCCGAAGTTCTTGGGCCAAGGGGGGAAGCATGTAGTCGGAGTTTTTTTTGGTTCGGGGGTTCCTCCTTTGGCGAGTAGTTCCAGTATCAGTGACGGCTCGCTCCAGGAGGAGGAAGGCTTGACCCTTTCTCCCAGCCGGCTCCGGGGTTGGGGCTTGCGAGGGAGCTCTCGCTCTTCTCAGTGACGGGTTGACACTGGGGTTCGCTTCGGCTCCTGGGGGCCCCTGGTGATTGTGTCTGTCCGCTGTTCAGGAAAAAGCGCTTTTCTGATAAGAGGGGTACGGGCCCTTGTGCGACTAAGGGGGGTTCCCCGGTTCCTCCAGCCGCCTGCGGCAGGGGGTTCTGTTTCCCGCTGTTTCTCGTGCCACAGCCAGTCGGTTCGTTCCAGACTTTTATACCCCCTGAATCCCCGGAACAGCTTTCTGGTGCGGAGTTCGTTCCTGAGGGGGACTTGGTAGTCGACAATCTGGGTTGCTTGCCTACTTGTTTCAGGGTGGGGCTGGATCTGCGGGACGCATAACACAATGTTCCGGTTCCCCGTCACCACCGGCAGTTCTGATGTTCGCCCGGTTTGGGGGGGGGCTTCCTCTGCCTTACTGTGCCAGGCTCTCCCCTTCGGCCTGGCGATGGTTCCTCGGCTTTTCACGGCGCTGCTGGCAGTAGTGAGGCCACTTCCAACGTCCGCGGGGTTTAATTATTCCATATCTGGACGTTTGCTGCTTGTGGGGGACCCCTGGGGTTTGTGCCCGTCTGCGACTGGTTTAGTCTTCCCTGGGTCAGCTGAGTTGGATTGTTGATCTGGGAAGGTCCAGGCTGTTCCCCGCCACGCGTCAGCTGGTTCTGGGGTTATTTCTGGGTTCCCAGTCTCTGCTTTACCTCCTTCTGAACGTCGGGGGTCATGGCGTGACTGTAAGCAGTCCAGAGACCCCGCACGGGCATAATATCGGGAAGCTCCCCGCTGACCTCGAGGCCATTGCGTCTTCGGTCATCCTTTTCTGCAGTACAGGGGCTCTCCTCGGTTGGTTTTCTGGAGGGCTGTGTCCCTCTTGGGCTCCCTCTTGTCCTGTATCCCCGCTGTTCCTTGGGCACGGTTGCGCTCTCGGGGCCCTTCTGTGGATGGTTCCCCAGCGTCAGCTCGGGTTAAGGGCGGCCTTGGACGCATAGATTGTTCTGTCCCCTCCGCCTTTAGATTCTCTGGAGCGGGGACTGCTCCCTGGGCGCCTATCCAGGGGCGTCCCGTGGGGTGGTCCGGTCTCCGATGCTTACCACGGAGGCCAGTTCCTGGCTCCTTCGGGACCTGTCCGCTCAGGGGGCCTGAGACTCATCGTCTCTCCAGGCTGTCCTCCCTTATGCGGGAGTTCCTGGCTGTTTGGAAGGCAGTTCTGCGTTCCTTACTTCCCTTCGGGGGCGCCATCTTAGTGTCCTCTCTGGCTACAGTGTGTGGTGGCTTCCTGGCACCGTCAGGGGGACACCCGGTCTCAGGCACTCATGGTAGTTACGCGGGGCGTTGTCAGCTGTTGGAACGCCCGTCTGATTCCCTCTCTGCCCTTCGCATGCGGGGAAGTGGCAACTTCCTGGACGGATTTTCTCTGCAGGGTGCTGCTCCAACGGGAGTAGTGGGCCCTGGATTTGAGTGTTTTTTATTTTTCGCTCCGATTGTGGCCAGGTTGGGCCTTCTGGAGATGGATTTCTTTGCCACTCGAGAGCACGGTCTGGTGTGTGGATTCTGTTCGCTGATTCCCGGAGTCCGGCCCGTTGCTGGGGACGCTGTACTGATCCCCTGGTCCTTGGGCCTTCTGTGTCCCTTCCCTCCCTTGGTTAGGTTCCTGCAGTGCTTCGGAAGGTCAGGTAGGACAGGGCGAGGGTCGTCATGATGGCGCCCTTCTGGCCCCGGGGAGCTTGGTTCTTTTGGCTCAGTCGCCTGTCCATCCAGGCTCCCTGGACTCTCCCCCTCTTCCAGTCTCTCCTGCGGGGGCCGGTCCCCCTTCCGCTGGTCCCCGGCTGACGGCGTGGGACTTGACTAGGCGGCTCCGGTCACGTGGGGGATTCTCTGGGGGCCTTGTTCGTGTGCTGAGGTCCGGTCGGATGCCGGTTGCCACCGGGTTATTTCTGGTACCGGGTGGTTTTTCTGTCTTCTTCAGGGACGAGTCCGGACGGTGGGCTCCTGTGCCGGCAATTTTCGACTTCCTCCAGTGGGTGGCGGATTGGTCTCGGTCGATTCCCTGGAGCTCTGATTTTCGGCTTTGGGGGCCTGTGCCTTTGTTCCCTCGATAGGTCTTCTTGGGTGTCGTGGTTTTCCGGTCCTGCCGGGGGAAGGCCACTCCTGTTCCCTGTCCAAAAGTGGCTCTTTGGGGTCTCATTTTAGTTCTGGATGCCTTAACCACGCCTCCCTTTGGGCTTTTCTCTTGTGCTTCGCCTAGGGTCCTGCCTCTGCAGTTGGTCCTGTTGGGCGGTGGCTTGCCATCCGCCAGCCTTTTTTTGTGTCCTCCTGGCCTTGTCGGTGGTGGGGCCTTGTTCTTCGGTTCGGCTGGACAGGGTCATCCTCTACCTGGTTCCTTCCTTCTTCCCAAGGTGGCTCTCATGTTCCGCGGACTGCGGGAGCTTGTTCTCCCTTCCTTCTGTGGTCTTCCTACAATTCTGAAGGACGTGGTTCTCCACACGTTCGTGGTCTGGTGGGAGTTGCTTGCCTGCTTCGTCGAGCCACGGCCTGGCGTCTGGCTCTGTCCCTCTTGTTTTTTATTTCGGGGAGCCTCTTGGGGTGAGGCTGTGTCTGTGGGTGCCCTTGCTTGGTGGTTGCGGGAAGCCTTCGCTCTTGCTTCTTCCGGTCAGGTGTGGGTCCCGGGGGGGGGCCTTTGTGCACTTCCACCAGGGCAGTAGCTGCTTCCTGGGCGGGGGTTGCTGTTGTCCCCTTAGACTTGATCTGTGGGGCTGCTCCTTCTCTTTTCTTCGGGCATGTCAGGCTTGATCTTGCTGCCGCTATGGTGGTGACCTTTGGTAGACGAGTTCTGCTAGCGGTGGTCCCTCCCTAATTTTCTTTTTCTCTGAAATCTCTCAGGTGGTGCTGTCGTGGCGATAGGGAAAAATCTAAATTACTTACCGGTAATGTGTTTTTCATGAGCCACGACAGCACCACCGCATCCCTCCCTATTGCCTGTTGGTGTTGGTCCCGTTTGGAGGGGGGGGTGTGATTTGTTGAGTTCTTTTGGTTGTGTACTAATGCTTGTTGGGTTCCCCTCTCCGGTCTCTGTAACCGAAACTGAGGTTCAGGAGAGGTCCCGCCTTTTTATCTCAGAGGTTTCCTGTCTTGGATGGGCGGTCCTATCTCTCAGGTGGTGCTGTCGTGGCTCATGAAAAACACATTACCGGTAAGTAATTTAGATTTTTCACATGAGGAAATGGTTAATAATGCAACCAAAATTTGTTACACAATTTATGTTAAACATGGCAATACAAGTGGAAGTACAGTACTGCTTAGCACATGGCGAGACTCAGGAGCAATGGAACGCTATATGACTCATGGAGCACAGATTCTCCTACAATAGTTTTCAGACTCCATAGTGTCAGAACAAAATAAACCCCCTCATAAACAGAGCCCCTAAGTGCAGACAAAGAGAATACCCTTCAAGTTACCACATTTGGGAAATTACACCCCTCTGGGAATTTATACAAAGGTGTAGTGATGATTTTGACTCCATGGGTGTTTTCCAGAAACAAGTAGCAATGGATGCTGCTGAGTGACAATTGCAAATCTGCCATTGTACTGCCCATATATTGTGCCCAGAACTTTGCAGTGCTCATACATTGTGCCCAGAACTTTGTAGTGCTCCTTCATTGTGCCTAGAGCATTGTGCGCAACTCATGCTCTAGAGACACGCACCCTGTAAACGAAACAGGTTCTCCTCACTACAAAAATGCCAAACATGTGGAAGCTCAACGTTGGTTAGCACTTTTTCAGAGCCTTTGTGTTACCAGTAATGTGAAAACCCCTTAAGGTACCATCGCACGCAGTGATATGGCTTCCATATCGCCATAAATTTGTGTATTTCTGCGATGTGGAAGCGACATAGCCTGTGCATAGTGGTGTGAGACAGGGTGATTTTACGTCGAGAAATCGCCGGTGGAGCGTCGCCTGATCGCCTTGCTATGCAGTGAAATCTGGCGATATCCACCAGGCGATTCCTGCGCATCATGGCGTGTGACAGGGCGATAGCGATGTATAATGATAATCCTCTCCCACCCCTGTAGACTGTGAGCCCTCGTGGACAGGGTCCTCTCCTGTCGTGTATCAGCAAGCCTTGACTGTTCACATGTACTGTACCTGTTCTTGTTACCCCCACTTCTTATGTAAAGCGCCATGGAACCAATGGCACTATATAAATAAATAATAATATTACTAATAATATAAAGCGAGCTCAGACCATCTGGAAGCAATTCCAGAGGCGTGCCTGAGCATTCTGTTTGGCGTGCCCCGTGTGCCGCGATTGGTGGCAGGTCCTGCATTCCCATTGGCTGACCAATGGTAATGCAGTTGTGGTGGCCAATCGGAGTGGCAGGGGCGCGGTGAGAAACACTCTGGCACGCCTGTCTCCTCGGCGTACTCACACTCTCCGGCCACATCGCTGATGAGGTGGTGGCGTGTGACGCGGCGATGTGGGAAAGGGAACTTGCTTCCGGTCTGTGCCAGGCAATTTCTAGAACGCAGGATTGCCGTAGATGGCACGCGAAATCGTAACATATGACAGATCCACAGCGATGAGAAAAAAAGTGCCCGGAACATGCGTGCTCACGTCAAATTGCCAGTGATATGGAAGCCATATTGCTGCGTGTGAGGGCACCATTTCCATTGACAGATGACAGACCTGAGTGGGGGCTTCTTTTTGTGTGCAATGAGGTAAAGCTTTTATTGGGCAAATATTGCATAATATGTTGGCTCACATTTATACCTTACTCTACGCTGAGCACTTACATCATGCTGCAAAATAAAAGAGGAAACAATTCATGGGCGGTAGTGCATGGATTCTTTTCAAAGTAAAACATCACTTTATTCTTCTTCTCCATGGGGAACAAGTCTTAAGCGTTTCGGACGACTTAGAAGCATCCTTAGTCGTACGGCTTAAGGCCTTTTCACATCTGCATTTCTATTCCATTTGGATTTCAATCCGTTTTTGACAGCATGTCTGCCAAAAACGCATTGCTAACACATGCAAAAACGTATCCATTGATTTCAATGGAAAACGTAAGTAATAACGCATGTCATTTTCTGCAAATGTAAAACACATGCATTTTTGCAAATGCAGCCCAAAACTTGTTCTGCAATGTTTTTAGCTGCGTTTGCAAAAATGCACGTGTTTTGTGTTTGCAGAAAATGACACGCATTATTACTTACATTTTCAATGCGTTTCCCATTTAAGTCAATGGGTGCATTTTTGCATGCATCCCATTGCGTTTCTATGCATTTTTGCAGGGCAAAAATGCATAGAAATGCAAACGCAACCCCCCTTAGATGTGAACTTAGCCTTACTCCTATGAGTAAGGACACTAGTAAGTCGTCCGATACGCGTTAAGGGGCCATCACACACGTCAATATCGCTGCTGCACGTGACGTTGTAGCGATATTGACGCGTGTGACAGGGCGCATCAACCAGCGATAAATCGCTGGTTGATGGTCACCAGGTTTTTGGACTGGACCGAAAACCTGGCGATGGTCGCCCGGTGTACACGCAGCATCTCTGCGAGTGACACCAGGAGACACGATAAGCCAGCTCCCAGTGCCTCTCAGCAAGCGCTGGGAACTGGTAATCAGGGTAAACTGTGCGCTGCCTAGATACCCGATGTATACCTTGGTTACCAGCCTTCTCCGCTCACCGGCTGGTATCCAAGGTACACAGCGGGTAACTAGGGTCAAGGATACCAGCCTGCAGACATCATGGAAACGATATAGAAACCATTTCCACGATGTCGCTGGTAAAATGATCGCTGGTGAGTCTGCCTGTGTGACAGCTCACCAGCGATCAGCCGGCAATGTCGCCAGCAATCAGATCGCTGACGACATTGACATGTGTGACACTGGTTAAGACTTGTTCTCCACAGGGGGCAATTCTTTTTAATGAATAAGAATATAGTGATGTTTTTCCTTTGAAAAGAATCCATGCACTATCGCCCGTGAATTATTTCCTCTTTTCTTTTGCTGCATGTTTCCCTGTTGGCCAAGCAGGTGAGGAGGATGTAAGTGCGGCTAATATTTACATAGGTACATCATTTAAACAGTTATGGTGAGAAACTGACTTTGCACTTACATCACGCTTTCCATCTAAATCTCTGACTGACATGATACAGATGATTCCCCAAGGGATCTATTCACTATGGTGAGGCAGCATACTTACTCTGGACTCCATCTCACCTCTGTTCAACTGTGTCCTTTTCCGAAGACCACGCCTTGATGCAAAAGACAGACACAACCAGATCATAGGTTAGGCTGGCTTCACATTATGGCTGTGATCCAATCCGTGGCTCTCCGCTTGAGCCAGACAGCCCTGGACCGGATCAGCACACAGAACTGGAGGGCTAATTTGCCCTCCGGTCAGGTGTGCAGCCGCATGCACCTGCCACCACTGATAGGTCAGGACCGCGGCTCGCATGGGGCTAGTGGTGGTCCTGAGCTATCAGCGGCGGCAGCTGCATGCGGCTGCACACCGGACCGGAGGGCAAATTAGCCCTGCACTTCTGTGTTCTGATCCGGTCCGCGGCTGTCAGCCTCAAGCGGACAGCCACGGATCAGATCACAGCCATAATGTGAAGCTAGCCTTAGACACAGTCCAGAGTGATTCTTTCTGCCTTATTAGAGGGAATCTTACATTAATGACGTTGTCTGAATCAAGTATGTCAGAGTTTTACATGAAAAAACATTGGGTGTAAGCGGTCAGTGTAGAGCACATCGTACAGCAATCTTTGGGAGGAAGAAGGAATAAATCAACAGCAGGTAGAATTGGTTTTATTTCTTTTTTACACCCTTTACTATGGTTAGAAGGCTTTATTCTTTAGGTCAGTGGGATTATAGCAATACCAGATTTACAGTCTTTTAATGTTTGGCTACTGTCACAAATTAACAACGCTTTTTTTTCTTTTTTATAAAAAAACATTTTGCTCCACCATATTTTGAGAGCTTTAACTTTACTAAATTACCTTCAACAGATGTGCGAGGACTTTTTTTTTGTAAGATGAGTGGAAATTTTCAGACAATATTTGTAGATAATTTTTTTGTTCCAGTTCTTGGGAGACTGGGATTGGGAGAATGAACATAAAACAGCAATTAAGGAATTTTTTTAGGGAGTTTACACCATTAATTGTTTGGTATAAGTGATAAAACAGGTTTATCCTTTGGGTCAGTACAATTACGATACCTCATTTATATAATTTTATCATGTTTCGACACTTTTCCACAATAACATTTTCATAGAAAAAACTAATTGTGTTTGCATTGTTGTATTCTGAGAGCTAAAGCTGTATGGTGGCTTCTTTTTTTGCGGGACATGATGACGTTTTAAACAATACCATAATTATTTACATTCAATTTTTTCATTACATTTTATTCCACATTTTTATTGGCAGTATGATGAAAAAGCAGTTAAAAGGCCGCTTTTCACGTCACGATATCGCAACGCAACTACGATAAAAAGTCATGTGGTACGGGCGTTGCAATCCATATCATTCATGCGTTGTGTCGTGTAAATGGGCAACGCAATTCAAAAACGATGCAACTATGATATCGTTTTTGAATTGTGCATGATCTTCAACCGTGTAATATTGGCTTGACGATCTGGCAGGATCGTGCTGTGTGATAGCGCAACTACGATTTGGAGCGCAACTTCCCCTATTCACTCCAATGTTAATTGGTCATTCCCTGAGTTGCTCAGACACAGTGTGAAAAAGGGGCGTGCAACATCGTAGTTGCGTTGCCTGCCAATATCTCCCTGTGTAACATCTCCTATGCGAATTTGGACAAGTGCCAAAAACGTGCGCGCTCCCGTGAAATTGTATGCGATATCGGAACGATATTGTGACGTGTAGAGCGGCCTTTAGTCAACATTTTTTTCTTAATTTTATTCTTCCCTGTTCACTGAAGGGGTTAAATATTGTGACAGTTTTAAGTATCCGGTCATTCTGGGCATGGCAATGCCAAATATGTGTATTTTTGTTGTTGTTTTTACATAAATAAATGTACCGTATTTTGTATTTATTGATAGACTTATTTGTTCTTTGTTTTGTAATTTTTTAAAAATATTTTTTACTTTTTTTGTGACACTTTAACTTTTATTAGTTTGATTGCTTGTATAATGCATTGCTATCCAGAAGCAAAGCTTTACATGTGTCAGTTTTACATTGATAGATTGCATGTTAGATCCTGCTTCTTGCTGAAGCTAACAGGCCACCATACAAGGCAGATCAAAAGGTCATCATTTGACCTCTGGGTGCAATAACAACCCTTGGCTCCCCAGTGATCATGTCACAGGGCTGCCGGAGGGTGAGAGAAGGAGCCCAGACCCTCTTACAAATGTCTATATGCAGCGATTGCTATTGATTGCAGCATATCAAAAATAGCAAAGGGTTAACATCATTGGGACCTGATCGACATAAGATCCCGATGATGTTGATGGTGATAACTATAGTTCTGCAATGTAATCACTGCACCTGTGCGACCCTGGGGGTCCTGCACAAAGCCCACCAAGCACCGATGTTTATCTACGGTAAGTGGTCATGAAGAGGTTATAGGAAACCTGTAACATGGTGTAATTGTGGAGTGCTAAGGGTTGAGGTACTCAGCAGTTGGGTCAGTATTTAGGATCATGGTGTCAGTGCCCAGTGCTGTGGCCCTGGCTGAAATTGAAAAAGAGAGTAAAAATGGAGAACTAAAATGAATAAAGCAATCGAGTCTTTGACGCCAGTTGCGATAATCAGACAGATATGACTGGTACTGCAGGAGATCACTGGGAGATAGATGGAGTGGCTGTGTAGTTATTAAACCCTTTCCAACCATGGCTGGCTCCCAGGGTATGGGGATGATGGAGATAGTAGTAATGGTGCAGGGTAGCAGAGAAATGAACAGAAGAAAGTAGTCTTTTGCTTTACCTTTACAAAAGTAGTGTGGAAAGAAAAGGGTTTTCAGACCGCGCTCCCACCTGAAGGGTTAATACCGAAACACGTAGAAAATAAAAATCACATTAAATATATCTCTGCAAACCCTTTTCTTTCCACACTACTTTTGTTACCGATTTAAGGGAGATTGCAGCAGCCCGCCATCAGGATATCACTGAATATACCATGAGTGATTTGGTTTGGTTGTGACCCTCACAACCATTAAAAGGTGAGCAGTGTTCATACAAAGTTATTAAGTCACACACAGTTATACCCTATGTGCGCTTTCTTCTTTCCAGCCATATTGTATGCTTTACCTGTTACTGAAGTTCTTGCACAGTGCACAGGATGATACAACCACCATCAGGCAGGTAGTCTGGCCAATCTGATGAGAACTGTAGTCTGCTTTGCTGGGTGAGAAATATGGCCTTCCTGCTGACTTCTGTACTTCTTAGGTTTCTTGGTGCCTGATGCTCTCCAGTACTCCCTCTTAGTTGCTGTGGGTTACCTACTGCCAGCTTGTTAATGTGGGACCTGTAGTTAGTTAAGTTTCACTTAAGTGAAGGGTGAGCATAAAACTCACTAGCCTCCAGGTTCTGTTACTAAGCTCTGTAAACCTGAGTAGCCTACAGACTGGTACCCTGCTTGGCAGCATGTCCTCTTGGAAGCAGCTCCTGCTGCCTTTCCTCGGGACCTCTCTCCTCACTCATCTCTGTCTTACTAAACACTGAACTCTTCTAAACAGTAAGGCATCCAGTGCTCAGTCCCCTACTAAAGGTTCAGGCAGTGTGTTAATACTTCACACTTCCAGCTGAGGGAGCTCCAATTCTCTTCAAACATGGCATTACAATCAACGTAGAATAAATACCATTTGTGGCAGCCAGATCGCAGGGGTGTCACAAAATCAGTTTGATCAATTGTGGGCGTGTTATAGAGCTGGAAAGGTTGAACAGATTGATATAAAGTTTTGTGGAAATAGATTTAGTATAACTGGTATTTTATTTATTTAAATTTATGCCCATTCTGGACTTCTTAATCAAGGGGAGGATAATATCAGTGACTTAGGCCCCTTTCACATCAGCATTTTTTTTAAATCGCGGCAGATGTGGTGAAAAAATCGCATCTGCCGCGATTACCGCATACCGGCTGCACTTGCGGCACTGTTGCAGCAAGCCCCATACAATGTATAGGCGGGCTTGCGGCAGATGCGGCAAGTGCGGTTTTGGCACCTGCCGCAAGTGCCAAAACCGCACTTGCCGCAAGCCCGCCTATACATTGTATGGGGCTTGCCGCAACCGTGCCGCAACGCTGATGTGAAAGGGGCCTTACGCATAGCCTGTTCAGCTGTACACAAGTTAAAAGGAGCAGGGGGCCAAATAAGGCCACAACCATTAAAAGTGTTGTGTTCCCCACGCAGCTTCCACTAATCCTTCTTACAATAATAGTATATTACACATATATCATGTGTAAAGGGGACCTATATTTTAGATTAATGCACAGGGACCTTAAGATATGTTGTTTGTCCTCCTCTAGACTTATAGAAGGAAGGCTGTCAATCACTGAGCAGGGCTGCCTCTTCGAATCATGAGCCCAGAATGAGCAGAGATATCAATGATTAACACAAGTTATACTGAACCTTTTTCTACAAACATATAAATCAATTTTCTCCATGCCACATTGCTATCCATAGGTTGCACAGCAATTCCAAGCTACAGTTTCCAGTTAAAGCCCCTTTATTTGGCCCAACCTCCTCTTTAGCATGAGTTGGATACAAGTGTATGGACGGCTTAGTTTTCCATGCTTAAATTCTAGTCTGCCACAAGGTGGCGATATAATGTCACTATGTGACTTACTAAAACTGAAGGATTTTTTACTCTAGTATTATACAAAATAATATTGTTGTACCGTGTTAGCCAGAAAAATCGATGTAAATACTTAAGTCCCAAAAAAAGGGTTGAGAAAAGTATTATAGGAGTGATACCTTTATTGGCTAACAAGAAAAATTATATTTGTAAGCTTTCAGAGCTCAAGGCTCCTTCATCAGACAATATCACAAATGAGTTACTGAGACATTTAAATACAAAATACAGTAGGAATAAGGAAATGGAGGTGTGTTAAGGAAATGAAAATGAAGTCTTTGTTAATGATGTAGATGACATGCAATGGTCATTTACACATCAGAAGATCTTCTTGTGGAAGTGTTAGTTGTGTCTAGGTAATGAGTCATATACAATGTACAAAGTGCACTACAGGAATGTATATTGGGGAAACAATGCAACAATGCAAAAGCTACAGACAAGGATGAATTTACATAGACATACAATAAAACATAAGCTGGATATGCCTGTAGGAATTCACTTCTCTGAGCCTGGACACAGCATGGCAGGCCTAACAGTCCTGATATTGAAAGGTCACTTTAAAAATGACAGAGAACGTAAAATCTGGGAATTCAAATTCATAAGAATGTTCCAAACCTTAACAAAAGGACTTAATTTGACACCTGGATTTATGACTCATTACCTAGACACAACTAACACTTCCACAAGAAGATCTTCTGATGTGTAAATGACCATTGCATGTCATCTACATCATTAACAAAGACTTCATTTTCATTTCCTTAACACACCTCCTTTTCCTTATTCCTACTGTATTTTGTATTTAAATGTCTCAGTAACTCATTTGTGATATTGTCTGATGAAGGAGCCTTGAGCTCTGAAAGCTTACAAATATAATTTTTCTTGTTAGCCAATAAAGGTATCACTCCTATAATACTTTTCTCAACCCTTTTTTTGGGACTTAAGTATTTACATCGATTACTCTAGTATTGTTTTAGACAATGTAAATTTTCATTGATGGTATGCTCTTGCAATAATAAAGAATAAATGACTTCAGTGACAGCCCCACTTTAATGACAAATATAAGCATTTCACAGTAAACTACTTGAAAAGGTTTCAGCTATGTTACCTCTGCATATATTACTTAAAAACATATTTTAAATGGAAATTATTAAATGTGTAATTGTGGTGCCCTGCTCACGCAGGTAGCCACAGACTTCCCTAATGCACAGCTGGGTTTCCACAGCAGGTGCCTACTACATGCAACACCTTCCACCCCGACACAGTAGGGGGAGCTCTACTCACCGCCTTTAGGTGAGATCCCCTATAAATACTGCTGCTGGGGGAAGAGTTAGTTACAGTGTGCAGATGCTAGGAGAGCTGCAAAGACGTTCTGGTGGTTGGTGCCGCGGTTAGGCCCGAACCAGTGACCCGGAGTGGCCCTTTTGACGTCCTGCAAGCCTAAGTGGGGACAGAAGGTAAGGAGCAGAGCCAAAAGGGAGTGAAGAACTAGTGAAAGTTTGCCCAGACGTACCAGACATCGGGGATCCTCACCTGTAGGATACTTCAGGACTACAGAAAACCCCGTTGCACCGTGGAGACTTCAGTCACCCAGTCCCCTGTGAGTCCAGAGAGAGGGAGCCAGACACCGCAGTGAGACATCACAAGGCAGTGATCAGAGAGAGTAACCCGTGGACCACACAGGAGGAGAGAGCAAGGACAGAAAGAGAGAGGAGGCCGGTCTGGCTGCATGCAGACTGGGCTTCAGCAACCGCAGGGAGAATCAGAGGAGGCCTTATACCCACTTGCTGTGGGGACCCACTGTGCACCTGGTCACCTGTCAGTGCACTGGACGCCTTTACCTGCCGTACCAAGAGTAAAAAGGTAAAAGAGACTTCTGCAGTGTGTGTATGTCATACCTCTCTGGTCCCTGTGCCCTTATAGACTGCTCCAACATCCCCTACACCGACTTACAGATCCACTCCAAATTGCCCCTTCACACGACGCTGCCCTGGAGGCCCAGCCCTACCTGTAGGGGGCTTTGTCATCTTAGCCGCACTTCCATCTACCTCCGGCGGACTGTGGCGGCGCTGGTGACCCATCACCAGATACTACAGGTGGTGTCACGTGACAAAAACTCATCCCCTGTAAATACATCCCTTTTTAAAGTGTCACCCAGGCCATGGGATCAGGTGCTGCCACCCATGACATCCCTAGAGCAATCACCGAGCCTGATACCCGAGTAACCCAGGGCCTGGGGCTCGAAATATCTATATGGCGCTCACGAACAGGATCTCGTGCCCGGTATTACCGGGTACTGTGTGCCATGATTTCAACTGTATTGAGTGACTGTTAAAACTACACTGCCATTACAGCGACGAAGAGTGGGAAGAAAGGGGTGCGTGTCGGCCTGTAGAGCATGAAACTGAAACCCGCCCCTCACTCAGCCGAGCATTCCCGAGCACCGTGGCCTAGTCCGGAAACTCCCAAACTGTTTAACTCTTTGAGAACTGGCTGTAATTCACTGACAACATGTCAGCCTCCTCCAGCGACGACAGTCACCCCAATAATGGCGATCTCACTCCCATACATCCCGGGGGCTAAGTGGTTGCCCCAGTATGACGGACGCCCTGATACGCTGGATGCTTTCAGGAGAAAAATCATCAGCGTCCTAGATATGTATGCGATGACCAGTCAACAACGCGCTGCTGTGGTACTCGGATAGTTAACTGGCGCAGCAGAAAAAGAGAGTGCGTCCTGGTCTACCGCCGAACGGAGATCAGCGGCCACAATATTTAACAAACTGAGAGCTACTTTCGAGGAGTTCAATGAGGCTGATATACGCATGCACTTCCATTACTGCTACCAGAGACTGGGAGATGATATCAAAGCTTATGCCTGGCGTTTGGAGGAAGCATTGCGCACTTTTAAACATGTCAGCCCCGCCAGTTTACCCGACGAAAACAAGCTCCTAATTGAACAATTCACCCGGGGGCTCCTATCCCCCGAGGATAATAAGACTGTACGTTGGTGGTCATTAAGTAATCCAGAAGCTGACTTTAACACCCTGAAGTTGATGGCCATCACAGGGTTACGGTCGGTAGAGACCCATGAAGCTGCTATCAAACGGTGGTGCAGTGGTGAGGCGCAGGCTACCCCGAAATCATCACCCGTGTCTGCAGCCACGCACAATGTACAATCTGCTCAGCCTGACAAGTATGATTCCCTGCGGGCTGAGATGCGTGCTGAGATGTGACAGATGAATAAAAACATCTCCAAGCTGATGGACGCTCTGCAGCTGCAGCAAAATCAACAGCCAGCGTCAAAACCCCAGCCCCGACCTCAACCGCTGATTCAACTTGCCGACAGTCCGGAGGATGTACCCTGGATGAGAGCGAAGCAAGCCACAGCGTACTGAGGAAGAGCCACCGACTGCTACAGCTCCACTGGGGAGCCCATCTGCCGCCGCTGTGACTGAACCGGCCACATCGCCAGGAGCTGTCCTTTAAACGGGCAGTCCCTGGGTCCCGGGGCCAAACCCCAGGAATAGATCAACAGGGTCCAGCCACCTGGTACAAGACCTTCATCAGACAGAGGCCGTTTCTGTCCATTGTACTAGATGGCATCCCAATACCTGCTCTGCTGGACACCGGGTCACAGGTGACCACCATCCCATATATACTTTATAAGAAGTATTGGGCTGATGCAGAACTGAAACAGTCTACCCTAGACTTTACCCTCAATGCATCTAACGGTGAACCAATCACTGTAATGGGGGTCAGGGAAGTGGCCATAAAGGTGGGGAGGGTGGAATTGCAGAATCAGGGGTTCCTAGTAGTAACAGAACCAAGTAATGCAAATGACCCATATGTAATGCTTGGCACTAATGTTCTTAGCAATTGCATTGAGGAAGTTTTGTCTTTTCTTCAACACATTGCAGACACTGCCAGACATAGTCAGTGGAAGGTCCTCCAGTGTGAGATAAAAGCCATCCTGCACCATCAACAGGTAACAATTACAGGTGGCGAAATTGGTACTGTGATTCCCGCAATGATTCCCTCAATGAATTAAATGATGATTTGGTGTCGAGCAGCCATAGGTCTGAGAGGGCAGGACTATCAGGCATTAGTGGAGCCCATCAGCACAGAGCACAGACCTACACTGTTGACAGCCAGGGGGGTGGTTGACGTATGCAATGGGAGAGTACCGGTTCGCATCTTAAATTGTGGCAGTGAAGAGGTTAAATTACCCAGGTATACATCCGTTGCTAAATTGTACACAGTCAGCAACAACGAGAACCAAACAGTGAAACCCATACCCCATACCAGAGGGGCAAAACCTGATCAAACAACAGGGCCACTGGAGGACTCATACCAGCAGCTCCGTGTCGGAACTGACACCACTCCTGTGTATGAAAAGCAAGGTGTTTACCGGGTAGTTCAAGAGTTTGAACAAGTCTTTAGTAAGCATCCACTAGACTTTGGTAGGAGAAAAGGGGTGCAACACCATATCCCCACAGGTACACATCCACCAATCAATTAGCGGTACAGGCCTATTCCACCTGCACATTATCAGAAAGCCAAGAAAATGTTACAGGGCATGAAGGACACAGGGGTTATACGAGATAGCTGTAGTCCCTGGGCAGCCCCATTAGTCCTAGTCAGGAAAAAAGATGGCAGTATGAGAATGTGTGTAGACTATAGGCAAATAAATCGCATAACACACAAGGATGCTTACCCGTTACCTCACATAGAGGAATCCTTAGCTGTGTTGAAGTCTGCCAATTACTTCTCCACCTTAGATTTCACTAGTGGGTATTGGCAGGTGTCCGTAGCCAAGGAAGACAGAGAAAATACGGCATTCGCAACACCTATGGGCTTATGTGAATTCAACAACATGCCCTTAGGACTATGTAATGCACCCGGAACCTTCCAGCGTTTAATGGAGAGTTGCCTGGGACATAAGAACTTTGAGACGGTGCTGCTCTACTTGGATGACGTGATCGTGTACTCCAAGACTTACGAGGAACATGTCACTCATCTAGGAGAGGTGTTTGAAGCTCTGGCCAAATACGGGATGAAGCTAAAACCATCAAAATGCCACCTGTTAAAACCAAGAGTGCAGTACCTGGGACACATAGTCAGTGCCGAAGGCGTGGCCCCTGATCAAAGTGACAGCAATCAAAGTGTGGCCAGAACCCAAGACCATACAGGAAGTACATCAATTCCTGGGTTTAGTGGGCTACTATCGGAAGTTCATCAAGGAGTATACCAAGAAGGCCGCTCCCCTGCAAGACCTCCTAGTAGGCCAACCCACGAAACGCAAGCCCAAGGATTCTCCATGGAAATGGGGTAAGGAACAAGAAGCAGTGTTCCGGGTGATGAAAGAAGCCCTGACAGGAGAAGAGATCCTTGCTTACCCAGACTACAACCTGCCATTCCTGCTGTACACAGACGCCAGCAATGTGGGACTTGGAGCCGTCCTTTACCAAAAGCAAGACGGCAAGGAGAGGGTAATCGCCTATGCCAGCTGGAATCTGCGTCCCACAGAGAGGAACCCAGAGAGCTACAGTTCCTTCAAGCTGGAATTCCTAGCCTTAGTCTGGGCCGTCACAGAGAGGTTCAAACACTATCTAGCCTCTAGCAAATTTACAGCATACACGGATAACAATCCGCTCACCCACATGGAAACTGCGAAGTTGGGGGCCATGGAACAGAGATGGATGGTCAGACTCTCCAACTACCAATTTACCATCAAGTACCGGGCTGGGCACCAGAATGGAAACACGGATGCCTTATCCAGGATGCCTCACTTACAGATGAGGATGAGCTGGAAGAAGTAGAGTTACCTGCCTTCAATCATGTAAGAGTAACCCAATGCCAGCAGACCCGTCAAGACCCCTCTACAAGGACAGTAAACCCGTTGCCCCACTTCGGCTGGAGGGAGGTGCAAGACCATGACCCGGCTGTCAGTCTAATCAAACAACTGATAACCCAAGAGTCAGCGAAGCTGCCTGAAAATCCCCTGTCTAAAGTCAAACATCTGTGGATCGAGCAGAGTAAACCTGTTCCTATACCAGTATAAGCTATGTCGGCGGTACGTCAACCCAAGAACTCACGAGATGGCTTGGCAAATCATCGTGCCAAAATCAGAAATCTCCATGGTCCTGAGCGCCTATCACAATCAGAATGGTCACTTCGGATGGAAGAAGCTAGAGGTGCTACAGAAGGATAGGTTCTTTTGGGTCGGCGTGCGGTCATCCATTGAAAAATGGTGTAAGAATTGTAAATCCTGCAGCCTTAGAAGAAAGGACGTACAGAGCCAGAAAGCCCAGCTTCTTCCTATCGTAACCAAGCAACCTCTGGAAATAGGCGCCTTGGACCATGTAAAACTGACTCCAAGTAGATCCGGCTATACCTGCGTATTGACCATGGCAGTACATTACTCGAGATTCTTAATGGTTGCCCCTGTAAAAGACTTGACAGCTGTAACGGCTGCTAAAACCTTCCAAAATGTCTTCTGCAGACCATTGGGATACCCAGAATATGTCTTAACAGATCAAGGATCAGCCTTTGAAGCGGAGATCTTCCAAGAGTTCTGCCAGATGTATGGGTGCAAAAAGATCAGAACAACCCCATATCATCCAAAAACCAACGGACTCTGTGAGAAAATGAATCACCTCATCAATGACATGCTGAAAATCCTACCGTTAGAAGAGAGAAACCAATGGCCGGAGAAACTACCTGACTTGGTTGACATGTACAACCACATTCCAGTAAGCTCTACGAACTGTACACCAGCTTACCTGATTAGAGCCCGTATAGGAAAGTTACCCGTGGACTTGGAATTCGGAGTAGTAGATCCTGAAGCAGATCATACCATCTCAAATTGGAAAACCCATCGCCTAGAACAATACAAAAAGGTTGAAGCCAGTGTCGAAGATAACCTGGAGAAATCCTGTGAAAAGCAGGAAAGGGACTACAACAAACATGCTCCAGCAGAACCAATAACACCTGGAAGTATTGTCCTTAAAAGAAAAAAGAACTCGACATAAGTTATATGATCGGTGGGAACAAGAACCCTACATCCTATTAGATTCTGGAAATGACATCAATAAAGTCTGCATCATCAGCAAAGACGGTGGAAAAACCACACAGACTGTATCCAGAGACCACATTAAAAAGTGTCCAACAGATTGGAAAGATCAAGATTTCTCCCATCAACAAATTCAAGAGTCTGAACCAGTGCAAGAAGAAAGTCCATATCAAGAACCAAGGAAGAAAGTGATCCCTACTATCTTAGGAGAATTCCCAGAATTCCCGTGTGTGTCTGCCACTGTGTATGCCATGTGTGTGTCTGCCACTGTGTATGCCGTGTGTGTGTCTGCCACTGTGTATGCCGTGTGTGTGTCTGCCACTGTGTAAGCAGTGTGTGTGTCTGCCACTGTGAATGCAGTGTGTGTGTCTGCCACTGTGTATGCAGTGTGTGTGTCTGCCACTGTGAATGCAGTGTGTGTGTCTGCCACTGTGTATACAGTGTGTGTCTGTCTCCCACTGTGTATACAGTGTGTGTGTGTCTGCCACTTTGTATACAGTGTGTGTGTGTCTGCCACTGTGAATGCAGTGTGTGTGTCTGCCACTGTGTATGCAATGTGTGTGTGTGTCTGCTACCGTGTATAAATTGCGTGTGTCTGCCACTGTGTATACAGTGTGTGTGTGTCTGCCACTTTGTATACAGTGTGTGTGTGTCTGCCACTGTGAATGCAGTGTGTGTGTCTGCCACTGTGTATGCAATGTGTGTGTGTGTCTGCTACCGTGTATAAATTGCGTGTGTCTGCCACTGTGTATACAGTGTGTGTGTGTCTGCCACTGTGTATACAGTGTGTGTGTGTCTGCCACTGTGAATGCAGTGTGTGTGTCTGCCACTGTGTATGCAGTGTGTGTCTGCCACTGTGTATGCAGTGTGTGTCTGCCACTGTGTATACAGTGTGTGTGTCTGCCACTGTGTATACAGTGTGTGTGTGTCTGCCACTGTGTATACAGTGTGTGTGTGTCTGCCACTGTGAATGCAGTGTGTGTGTCTGCCACTGTGTATGCAGTGTGTGTCTGCCACTGTGTATGCAGTGTGTGTCTGCCACTGTGTATGTAATGTTTGTGTGTGTCTGCTACCGTGTGTACATTGTGTGTGTCTGCCATTGTGTATACAGTGTGTGTGTCTGCCACTGTGTATACAGTGTGTGTGTGTGCCTGCCACTGTGTATACAGTGTTTGTGTGTCTGCCACTGTGTATACAGTGTGTGTGTGTCTGCCACTGTGTATACAGTGTGTGTGTGTCTGCCACTGTGTATACAGTGTGTGTGTGTCTGCCACTGTGTATACAGTGTTCGTCTGCCACTGTGTATGCAATGTTTGTGTGTGTCTGTCACTGCGTATGCAGTGTGGGTGTGTCTGCTACCGTGTATACATTGTGTGTGTTTGCCACTGTGTATGCAGTGTGGGTGTGTCTGCCACTGTGTATGCCGTGTGTGTCTGCCACTGCCATCCTGTATATAGTGCCTGTGTATTATACACAGGTACTATATAGGGTGCAGTATATACATGGTGTAGTATACATAGTGTATAGTACCTGTGTAAATTGTACCCAATATAAACTGCACCCTGTATATACACACACATATATATATATATATACATGTACACACTGTACACACACATATATATATACACACATAGACATATAAGCACAGACTTACACATATGCACACATACACACATATTAGCAGTGTATTGTTCTTTACCAGTGATGATCCTCTCTGAGTCTGGAGGGAAGGAAAGTGCAGGGCGGATGTGTGACATCACAGGAGACTGCAGGATTGTTTCCAAAGTGTGATGTGGCTGGGCACATGTAATGGAAAGCAGTGCCAGCCAGAGCAGCCCATCCCCCTGCACTCTAGTTCCCCCACTCCTCCCTCAGCACAGAAAGGAGATAAGCAGGGGCTGGCAGTCAAATTTTATCCTGGGGGCAAGCACAATGCAGTGGCCCATTATGACACGGGCCGCGGCCTATCATGACGCAGGCCACGGCCCATCTTAAGGCTTGGGTCTCCACATGTGCGACAGAGGTACACCTTCTAACAACCCATTTACCAGGTGCAGTATATACAAGCACTATAGTACTATATACAGGGTGCAGTATACACAAGTACTATATACAGGGTGCAGTATACACAAGTACTATATACAGGGTGCAGGATATACAGGGTGCAGTATACACAAGTACTATATACAGGGTGCAAGATATACAGGGTGCAGTATACACAAGTAAGGCCTTGTTCACACATACCATCCGTTTTTGCCTTAAATCCGTTTTTGGGAACATTTTGGACTGTTTTTTTCAAAGTCCAAAAACGCATTGTGCACTTAAGTGTCAATGCGTTTTTTAACATGGGCCCTATGGGAAACGCATGCATTTTTGCATGGCACATATAGACACCATGTGTTAACGCATGTGTTTTTGCATGCATTTTTGGTGAAGAATTGACTAAGTCCCAAAAGTTCCAAAAAACGTCCAGAACCTCAGGGGACACTATTGGCACCCTTAGAAAAACAGATCAGTTTTTCTAAGGGCTTAAAAAACGGATTGGTATGTGTGAACAAGGCCTTACTTGTGTATACTGCACCCTGTATATCCAGCACCCAGCATGTCTACCTTGTCGTGATGTCAGGCTTTAAAATATCTTTTGGGCAAACAAAATCTGATAGCTATGTTATGTGATCTGGTGTTTGATGAGAACTGTTAGGCTATGTTAACACAGTGCATTTTTATAGCGTTTTTGCTCCGATTTTGTGATGCATTTTTACCATGGTTTCATGTTAATGTCTGCAAATATAAAACTGTGTTTTGTTTCCCTGTAAAATCAATGTGAAACAGGAAACTCTGTCCACACACATTGGTTTATTTGTTGTGCAGAAAATGAAACCTGCGCAGGTTTTCCTGCATTTTGAAAAAAATTTGCATGTCAGTTCTTTTCAAAACGCAGAGCTGCGTTTTACCATAGGATTAGTATTGTCTATGGGAGAGTGTGGACACAGTCTGAGGTGTGAGGGGGATGGCTGTGGCATAGTATGTGGAGTGAGGGGGGGGGATCGGTGTAGACACAGTATGTAGAGTGAGGGGGATGGCTGCGGCACAGAATAGAGTGTCAGTAGTGTGGGGTTGTATGGAGAGGGGGCAGCATGCGGGGGGGACAGTATGATGAGGATGGGGAGTTTGATGAAATAGAACAGTATAAATAGTAGGCAGTATAGAGGGATACAGTGTTGAGGACAGTGTGACCAGGGGGCCCAGTATAGAGGGAGGAGAGGGCAGTGTGGAGGGCATGTGCCATGAGAGGGACAGTGTGTAAGGCTAGGGTCACATTTGGCCAGGCAATCGCGTTCACTGCATCCAGATCCGGATGCGGTGAACACAATTGCCTTTACACACATTTTTAAGGAAAAATGTGTGCAGGTAACCGCAATCCAGTAACCGGATTGCTCAAGATATGTAATCCTGACCAATCCGGTTACTGGATAGTTTGCTCATCCCTGCTGCTGCAGGGATGAGCAAACTGTTCTCTGTCTATTAAATTGATAAATGTAATAAATAAACGATTGATTAATGTCTCTAGGGGGAGCTTAGTCCCCCTAGAGACCGTACACCCACTCAGGTGGGCTTATCCTGCAATGTACAAATGCGCCGTGCTCCTCATAGCTCCTCACATGACCCCCCAAACTGACCCCCCCGTATCTATATACCTGTCCCTGCACCCCTCTTTTCTAGCTATCCCTTTTGCTGAATAAAACTATGTATTAAAGTAGAGAATCCAGCTTATATTTAGGTGTTGTGCCAGTTTCAGTTTGTAGCCATAGGCAGGGCTGTGCTGCTGCCTCCGCCCGCTTATTAATTATGCCCCCCCCTCTGGCCTTGCTTCAGTGTTGAGAGGCAGGCTGCGTCATGAAAGGGGCGGGGCTACATGTTTGACAAAATTTTAGCCCGCCCCTTTCATGACACGGCCTGCCTCTCAACACTGAAGCAAGGCCAGAGGGGGCGTGCATAATTAATAAGTGGGTGGAGGCAGCAGCACACAGCTGAAAAGAGGGGTGCAGGGACAGGTATATAGATACGGGGTGGGGGGAGTTTGGGGGGCCATGCGCGGAGCTATGAGGAGCACGGCGCATTTGTACATTGCAGGATAAGCCCACCTGAGTGGGTGTACGGTCTCTAGGGGGACTAAGCCCCCCCTAAAGACATTAATCAATCGTTTATTTATTAAATTTATCGATGTAATAGACAGAGAACAGTTTGCTCATCCCTGCAGCAGCAGGGATGAGCAAACTATCCAGTAACTGGATTGCTCAGGATTACACATCCTGAGCAATCCGGTTACTGGATTGCGGATGCTTAAACCGCTCCGAAAACTGCAGCCTGCATGATTTTTCACGCAGGCTGCAGAGCCGGAGACGGAAACCGGATTGCTTGTGAAGCAATCCAGTTTTTAGCATTGGCTCCTATGAGGAGCGTTTCTTGATCCGGTTTTGAGCTTTTTGAAAGCTCAAAACCGGATCAGGTTTTAAAAATAAAAATGTAGATGTGACCCTAGCCTAAATCATATTATGTGCAGGGAACAGTGAGGAGGAGCAATTATTTATTCTGGGGCACAGTGTAGGGCAGATATTTTTACTCAGGAGAATTTTGACAATTCTGCTATTTTTAAGTGTATCGTGCCAGGATGTGCTGCAGAGGATCGGAGAAGATGGACGTCTGCAGAGATGAACTGCGGATGTGAAAAGTCATCAAGGTGCCTGGACAAGATGAAGAAAAGAAAAAGACGACCCCGATCAGAGACAAGGTCATCTATAAGGTACCTGGATGTAAATGATTATTTGTGATAATGACTAATTCTCATAAGTACTGTGGTTCCTGTATACTTTTATTGACAGCTTGTAACAACAACTCCCAGTTTCTCCTTACCATTGCTAATGATGTAGTAGAAGTTGTAGGTTCATGCAGTACAAATGTGTATGGGTCTGACCTGACATTACAATTGTTTTACCAAGTACTGATGGTGGTTCTGATGATGATTTGTGTTACTGATGAAGGTTCTATTTATGTATTTCTGTACCTTTGGTGGGTCTGGTGATGTATTGATGACGGTTTTGACATAGTGCTTCTGTATTGATGGGGTTATATGGATGTATTTCTGTACTGAGGAGGGTTTTGATGCTGTCTTTCTGCACTGATGAGGGTTCTGGTAATGTATTTCTGTACTGAGAGTTTTGACATGGGGGGTATATGGATGTATTTCTGTACCTCTGGTGGGTCTGGTGATGTAGTTTTGTGCTCGCGAACCTTGGTCACAGGTGCGCTTGCATTGAGCACGGAGACCCACGCCATTGTGCAGGCGCGAGAGCAATGTGACGTACACAGGATGGGTGGCGTTTTCACAGGAAGGAGGCAGGCATTTCAACCACCAGGGCAGCGAGGACCAGATTGAACAATCAGAAAAAAGCAAGGTGATTTTTGCAATAAAAAATCAAAATTTATTAAGAAAACTAAAAATTTCATTACATAAAAGATGAAGGCGTGAGCTGAAACATGCATGTAGAGTGCAGCTATATCTGTATACACACCAGGTAATTAGCCCCTCTTGATCTTTGTTTCTTTGGTTTCACTTCTTATGATCTTATCTATGATTAGTCACCTATGTGTGAGATAGGTGACAGCTAGAATAATCACTATTTGGGATTATCTTTTCATTTGATTTGACACATAGATTTGCTAGTATAGGGTAACTTTAACAAAGATCACCTTTTAATGTTTAGGGTTGTGTATACAGATTTCTTTTATGTAATGAAATTTTTGTGGATATGTAATTATTTTAGTGTATTTCTTGATTAAAAACTCACTGTTATCATTGTAATTCTTATATGTACTATTGATTTTGTCCAATTTTTTAGTTTTCTTAATAAATTTAGATTTTTTTATTGCAAAAATCACCTTGCTTTTTTCTGATTGTTTAATGTTTATGGGTGAGCACATTTTCCATGATCTTGAGGGGTGATCAATTGGTGTATAAATCATCTTCTGTAAGCCTAATTCTGGAGGACCAGATTGAGCAGATCTCTCCTGGACGATTTTCAGCTTATTTCCATACCGCGCAGGAGATATTAAAAATGTTCATTTTTGAGGTATGCAGGGGCCTGCTGGGCATATAGAGTGGTCACAGGAGCCCCAAATACATCATGTATAAGGTGGTAGGCAGGGGTTAGAATGACCAAAGGGGGTGACAGGTTCCCTTTAAAGGGAACCTGTCAGCTCTTTTTGAAATTCCAGCCTCCTGTGGAACTCTGATGCGCCGGCCGGAACTTCATATCCGGCCCGGTGCATTATGGGGGCTGACCATGTGTTCGGCCCGGCTTCAATATACCCACTGCGCATGTGCAGGAGCCCGGCCGAACACGTGATCAACCCCCATAATGCACCAGGCTGGATATGACCTTCCGAACGACCATGGCTTGCCCCCCCCTAGTTTTGATCCTGGGTACGCCCATGTATCACAGGGTGTATAATGAGGAGATCACTGTACAGGGTACGGTCTGTATTAATCACAGGGTGTATAATGAGGAGATCACTGCACAGGGGAGGGTCTGTATTCATCACAGGGTGTATAATGAGGAGATCACGGTACAGGGGAGGGTCTGTATTCATCACAGGGTGTATAATGAGGTTCTCACTGTACAGGGGGGTCTGTATTCATCACAGGGTGTATAATGAGGAGATCACGGTACAGGGGAGGGTCTGTATTCATCACAGGGTGTATAATGAGGAGATCACGGTACAGGGGAGGTTCTGTATTCATCACAGGGTGTATAATGAGGAGATCACTGTACAGGGAGGGTCTGTTTTCATCACAGGGTGTATAATGAGGAGAACTACAATCTGTTTAACAGGGGAAAGGGGTCCTGTATTCATCACAGGGTGTATAATGAGGAGATCACTGTACAGGGGGGTCTGTATTCATCAGAGGGTGTATAATGAGGAGATCACTGTACAGGGGAGGGTTTACTGTATTAATCACAGGGGTGTATAATGAGGAGATCACTGTACAGGGAGGGTCTGTATTCATCACAGGGTGTATAATGAGGAGATACTGTACAGGGAGGGTCTGTATTCATCAAGGGTGTATAATGAGGAGATCACTGTACAGGAGGGTCTGTATTCATCAAGGGTGTATAATGAGGAGATCACTGTACAGGGGGGTCTGTATTCATCACAGGGTGTATAATGAGGAGATCACTGTACAGGGGAGGGTCTGTATTCATCACAGGGTGTATAATGAGGAGATCACTGTACAGGGAGGGTCTGTATTCATCACAGGGTGTATAATGAGGAGATCACTGTACAGGGGAGGTCTGTATTCATCACAGGGTGTATAATGAGGAGATCACTGTACAGGGAGGGTCTGTATTCATCACAGGGTGTATAATGAGGAGATCACTGTACAGGGAGGGTCTGTATTCATCACAGGGTGTATAATGAGGAGATCACTGTACAGGGGGTCTGTATTCATCACAGGGTGTATAATGAGGAGATCACTGTACAGGGGAGGGTCTGTATTCATCACAGGGTGTATAATGAGGAGATCACTGACAGGGGAGGGTCTGTATTCATCACAGGGTGTATAATGAGGAGATCACTGTACAGGGGGGTCTGTATTCATCACAGGGTGTATAATGAGGAGATCACTGTACAGGGGGGTCTGTATTCATCAAGGTGTATAATGAGGAGATCACTGTACAGGGGAGGGTCTGTATTCATCACAGGGTGTATAATGAGGAGATCACTGTACAGGGAGGGTCTGTATTCATCACAGGGTGTATAATGAGGAGATCACTGTACAGGGGGGTCTGTATTCATCACAGGGTGTATAATGAGGAGATCACTGTACAGGGGAGGTCTGTATTATCACAGGGTGTATAATGAGGAGATCACTGTACAGGGGAGGGTCTGTATTAATCACAGGGTGTATAATGAGGAGATCACTGTACAGGGGAGGGTCTGTATTCATCACAGGGTGTATAATGAGGAGATCACTGTACAGGGGGGTCTGTATTCATCAGAGGGTGTATAATGAGGAGATCACTGTACAGGGGAGGGTTGTATTCATCACAGGGTGTATAATGAGGAGATCACTGTACAGGGGAGGTCTGTATTCATCACAGGGTGTATAATGAGGAGATCACTGTACAGGGAGGGTCTGTATTCATCACAGGGTGTATAATGAGGAGATCACTGTACAGGGGGGTCTGTATTCATCACAGGGTGTATAATGAGGAGATCACTGTACAGGGAGGGTCTGTATTCATCACAGGGTGTATAATGAGGAGATCACTGTACAGGGAGGGTCTGTATTCATCACAGGGTGTATAATGAGGAGATCACTGTACAGGGGAGGGTCTGTATTCATCACAGGGTGTATAATGAGGAGATCACTGTACAGGGAGGGTCTGTATTCATCACAGGGTGTATAATGAGGAGATCACTGTACAGGGGGGTCTGTATTCATCACAGGGTGTATAATGAGGAGATCACTGTACAGGGGAGGTCTGTATTCATCACAGGGTGTATAATGAGGAGATCACTGTACAGGGAGGGTCTGTATTCATCACAGGGTGTATAATGAGGAGATCACTGTACAGGGGGGTCTGTATTCATCACAGGGTGTATAATGAGGAGATCACTGTACAGGGGATGGTTTGTATTCATCACAGGGTGTATAATGAGGAGATCACTGTACAGGGGAGGGTCTGTATTCATCACAGGGTGTATAATGAGGAGATCACTGTACAGGGAAGGGTCTGTATTCATCACAGGGTGCATAATGAGGAGATCACTATACAGGGGGGTCTGTATTCATCAGAGGGTGTATAATGAGGAGATCACTGTACAGGGGAGAGTTGTATTAATCACAGGGTGTATAATGAGGAGATCACTGTACGGGAGGTCTGTATTAATCACAGGGTGTATAATGAGATCACTGTACAGGGGAGGGTCTGTATTCATCACAGGGTGTATAATGAGATCACTGTACAGGGGAGGGTCTGTATTCATCACGGTGCATAATGAGGAGATCACTATACAGGGGGCTCTGTATTCATCAAGGGTGTATAATGAGGAGATCACTGTACAGGGGAGGGTTGTATTAATCACAGGGTGTATAATGAGGAGATCACTGTACAGGGGAGGGTCTGTATTCATCACAGGGTGTATAATGAGGAGATCACTGTACAGGGAAGGGTCTGTATTCATCACAGGGTGTATAATGAGGAGATCACTGTACAGGGGGGTCTGTATTCATCAGAGGGTGTATAATGAGGAGATCACTGTACAGGGGGGAAGTCTGTATTCATCACAGGGTGTATAATGAGGAGATCACTGTACAGGGAAGGGTCTGTATTCATCACAGGGTGTATAATGAGGAGATCACTGTACAGCGGGGTCTGTATTCATCAGAGGGTGTATAATGAGGAGATCACTGTACAGAGGGGGAAGTCTGTATTCATCACAGGGTGTATAATGAGGTTCTCACTGTACAGGAGGTTGTGTATTCATCACAGGGTGTATAATGAGGATATCTCGGTACAGGGGAGGGTCTGTATTCATCACAGGGTGTATAATGAGGTTCTCACTGTACAGGGGGGTCTATATTCATCACAGGGTGCATAATGAGGAGATCACTGCACAGGGGAGGGTCTGTATTCATCACAGGGTGTATAATGAGGAGATCACTGCACAGGGGAGGGTCTGTATTTATCACAGGGTGTATAATGAGGAGATCACTGCACAGGGGAGGGTCTGTTTTTATCACAGGGTGTAGCATATTATTATTTTAAAAAAGCCGTTTTTTGAGCTGATTGAGCCGGACTGTCCATCACTAAGCTGAAGAGTATGATGAGGATCTGCAGCAGCTTTGGTGTATGATGAGGTTATGCAGCAGCTAAGGTGTATGATGAGATTCTGCAGCAGCTGAAGTGTATAATGAGGTTCTGCAGCAGCTGAAGTGCAGCTGTTGCAGAAAATGAAAGGTATAGTTGTGGCCAAAAGTATTAACACCCCTGCAATTCTGTCAGATAATACTCAGTTTCTTCCTGAAAATGATTGCAATCACAAATTATTTGGTATTATTATCTTCATTTAATTTGTCTTCAATTAAAAAACACAAAAAGAATTGTCCTAAAGCCAAATTGGATATAATTCCGCACCAAACATCAAAAGGGGTGGACAAAAGTACTGGCACTGTTAGAAAAATCATGTGATGCTTCTCTAATTAGTGTAATTAACAGCACCTGTAACTTACCTGTGGCACCTAACAGGTGTTGGCAATAACTAAATCACACTTGCAGCCAGTTGACATGGATTAAAGTTGACTCCACCTGTGTCCTTGTGTGTACCACATTGAGCATGGAGAAAAGAAAGAAGACCAAAGAACTGTCTGAGTACTTCAGAAACCAAATTGTGAGGAAGCATGAGCAATCTCAAGGCTACAAGTCCATCTCCAAAGACCTGAATGTTCCTGTGTCTACCGTGCGCAGTGTCATCAAGAAGTTTAAAACCCATGGCACTGTGGCTAACCTCCTTAGATGTGGATGGAAAAGAAAAATTGACGAGAGATTTCAACGCAAGATTGTGCGGATGGTGGATAAAGAACCTCGACTAACATCCAAACAAGTTCAAGCTGCCCTGCAGTCCGAGGGTACAACAGTGTCAACCCGTACTATCCGTCGGCGTCTGAATGAAAAGGGACTGTATGGTAGGATACCCAGGAAACCCCCACTTCTTACCCCGAGACATAAAAAAGCCAGGCTGGAGTTTGCCAAAACTTACCTGAGAAAGCCTAAAATGTTTTGGAAGAATGTTCTCTGGTCAGATGAGACAAAAGTAGAGCTTTTTGGGCAAAGGCATCAACATAGAGTTTACAGGAGAAAAAAAAGAGGCATTCAAAGAAAAGAACACGGTCCCTACAGTCAAACATGGCGGAGGTTCCCTGATGTTTTGGGGTTGCTTTGCTGCCTCTGGCACTGGACTGCTTGACCATGTGAATGGCATTATGAAGTCTGGAGATCAATGTTTTGCTTTTTGCTTCATTCTCTTTTGTGTTTTTTCATTGAAGACAAATTAAATGAAGATAATAATACCAAAGAATTTGTGATTGCAATCATTTTCAGGAAGAAACTGAGTATTATCTGACAGAATTGCAGGGGTGTCAATACTTTTGGCCACAACTGTACAAGGCTGGCTTCACACTACGGCTGTGATCCGTTGCACACACACATAATTGTTCAGAGATTGTTTGCAGATCTCTGGTTGCAGTGACATCATGGACACATTTGTACACGGCCACAAAATGGAACAATGTGTCCATGATTTCACTGCAACCAGAGATCTGCGAACAATCTCTGCACAATTATCTGTGTGTGTAACTGGGCCTTATGAGGTTGTATGTTGTAATCTTCAATCTCAATAACGTCGTCCCCGGACACTCAAGGCCGCTCTACATATCGCAATATCGTTCCGATATTGCATTCGATTTCACAGGAGCGCGCACGTTTTTGGCACTTGTCCAAGATCGCATAGGAGATGTTACACAGGGAGATATCGCCTACTACGCAACTACGATGTCGTACGCCCCTCTTGCACACAGTGTCTGAGCAACTCAGGGAACGACCAATTAACATTGGAGTGAATAGGGGAAGTTGCACTCCAAATCGTAGTTGCGCTGTCACACAGCACGATCCTGGCAGATCGTCAAGCCAATATTGCACGGTTGAAGAGCATGCACAATTCAAAAACGATATCGTAGTTGCATCGTTTTTGAGTTGCGTTGCCCATTTACACGACACAAACACACGAACGATATCAACTGCAACGCCCCTACCACGTGACTTTTTATCGTAGTTGCGTTGCGATATCGTGACGTGTAAAGCGACCTTTACAGTCAGGAACATCGGATCATCAAACAGCTCCGCAGGAGACTCGAAGAAGTGGAAAAAAAAAAGTCTAAAAGATAAAGAAAAGAGAAATCTTAATACATGAGACTGATGAGACCGGAACATGAGGGAGTGGAGTAAATGGGCGACCTCATCAAAAAATGCACTGTGCCACTTCCGTATCCGCGTTCTTTTGGTCTGTCCTGCGACCGTCACCTTCACAGCAGCCAAAATAAATTCTTGCCCCGGGTGCCAGAAAACCTAGTTACGCCTCTGTGATGAGGTTCTAAAGCATCTGAGGGGTATAATAAGGTTCTGGTGTGTATGATGAGGATCTGAAGCAGCTGATGTCTATAATGAGGTTCTGCAGCAGCTAAGGTGTAGGATGAGGTTCTGCAGCAGTTGAGGTGTATGATGAGGTTCTGCAGCAGCTGAAGTGTATGATGAGGTTCTGCAGCAGCTGAAGTGTACGATGAGGTTCTGCAACAGCTGATGTGTATGATTGATGTTCTGCAGCATCTTAGATGTAAGGCCACGTGCACACGCTGAGTATTTGATGAGTTTTTTACCTCAGGATCCCTTGCAGCCAACCTGCTTGGCTGGAAGGGATCCACACAGAGGGTGAGAAAAAAGAGAGAGTAAAAGACAGTTCACAGATACCTGAAACATGATAAACTCATAGAAGACAACAGGAAGGCAAGTTCTCTCACCTAGCAGGTGGACTCCAGCTCTTCTCAGACTGGTTGAACTGTGTGTCTGGTTCTGTATATAGCCTGGACTTGCTGTATCAACTACAGACTACAGTAAAGGTAAAGAAGTGCAAAAGGCTGTCTGTTGTGCTTCGTTTCTCCTGCATTCTCACATTGCTCCTCTACTGCAACCACCATCATCCACTCTCTACACCTCAAGGATCTGCCCCATGCTGAAGGGGGTATTCTACCTCACTGCTACAACATCTGACATTTGAGGCTCTTCATGCAGTGCCAGCCACCTAGTGGCCACAACAACTTCAGCTGCTGTCACGAACATTCTTTTACTTTTAGATTACTCTATTTTGTTTTATGTGAGCCGGGGCTACAGCTCTAGACACAGCCACCGTAATCCAGACCGCTGACCTAGCTGCCGAGTACCCCTGACCTTCGTGTCCAACAGGTGTGATTGTAACCCCTGCACCTGTTGTAGTTACGCCCCTGCAGAAATCCATGTGCTTTTCGATGAAACATTCATGTACGTAAAAACTATAAAATACTGCCAACCACCCCTCCCAAAACACATGGATAGCTCTCTGCAAGATATGGAAGAAATCTTACGAAAAAGTGTTGCAATTGTGCCGCTGAAGTTGCGGCAACATGAAGTGTCTATGAGAAGGAAGTGAACTCACTCACACACATGGGGACCCGAGCCTACCTACTGAGACTATGGAAGGGCAGTGACCAGGGTATGTGGCAGCTGAGCATGGGCGAGAGGTGTAACACGCATCAGGACTACTAGACACCGCACAACTTCAGGTATGAAATGTAAAGTTTACTAAAAGATAAATTTCAAGGACAAAGTCACAAAGCACAAGGCAAAAGGGAGAAGAGCAGGACATCAACAGGAAGATGTCATCTCACCGTGGCATGGAAGAGAGGCCATCTCGGATTGGCGTCTTCTGGCATGGGCATATCAGGAGGACTTTAGATACAGGCCCCAGGCATAGCATTCTCACAGCAGGGGAACATCTAACACCGACCTCCAACAGACATCATCAGGACACAGACCCCAGACAGGGATCCTGAGGCACTGTTCATCGAGCGAAGCTCCGGACATAAGCCAGAAGTCATCAGATATGGCTCCAGATATTGGTCATCAGGCACGGCTCCTGGCATTGAGCGTCAGACACCGGGCACAGCTCAGGGCAGAGGGCATCAGACACCGGGAACAACTCAGGGTAGAGGGCGTCAGATACCGGGCACAGCTTCGGGCAGAGGGCGTCAGACACTGGGCATGGTTCCTGGCAAAGGTCATCAGATACTGGGTACAGTTCCTGGCAAAGGCCAGACACAGCTTGGGCAGAGGACACCAGACACAATTCTGGGCATAGGTCAGACACCGGACACTGGCTGGAATAGAAAGTAGCAGGATGGTGTAGGCATGGCAGGTGCAGACCGGAGCTGGGTGATGCAGGCATGGCCTGGAGCACAGTAGTGCAGACACAGCTGGTACACTGGACTCCAAGTTCAAGAGACGAACAAGGGTTTATTCACATGGAACAGCAGGGCTTCACGTACAAGCAGTGGCATATTGCCAATGGCAGCAGACCACGCAGCTGTGGCACCCCTTGGTCCTATTGCCACAGTGTCATTATTGCCCCCGGGTGATAATGTCACACTTGAGAGCAACAGAAGGGTATTCACACTAGGCAAGAACCGCACACAACACCTTCTGCCTCCAGGCCACAAGGGGGAGACCTAAACCCCGGTTCAGGGTGAGCTCCCTTATAAAGTCTGGTTTGTGGCGGAGCTAGTTAGTTCAGTTCCTAGGAGGACTGAGGAAGACATCCTGGTGGACTGGAGGCTGCCTTAAGCTCGTCCTAGAATCGCTAATGTAGAGCCCCGCTAGTCAGCGTGCTGCAAAAGGGTACTGCACCCCTAACAGAAGGTGCAGTATGCTTTGTCTTGGTAGGGGGTAAGAGAAGCCTGAAGCTCCATACCACAAACACACACCTAGTGATAGGGGACCAATCAGACTGCCCGTTACTAGGGTAACCGGTCCCGGTGGGTGGAGAAGCTACAGTCATGGCCAAAGGTTTTGAGAATGATACAAATATTAATTTTAACAAAGTCTACTGCTTCAGTTTTTCTAATGGCAATTTGCATATACTCCAGAATGTCATAAAGAGTGATCAGCTTAACAGCAATTACTTGCAAAGTCAATATTTGCCTAGAAAATTAACTTTAACCCCAAAACACATTTCAACATCATTGCAGTCCTGCCTTAAAAGGAGCAGCTAACATCGTTTTAGTGATTGTTCCATTAACACAGGTGTGGGTGTTGATGAGGACAGGGCTGGCTATCAATCATGATAAGAATGACACCACTGGACACTTTCAAAGGAGGCTGGTGCTTGGTATGATTGTTTCTCTTCAGTTAACCATGGTTATCTCTAAAGAAACACGTGCAGCCATCATTGCACTGCACAAAAATGGCCTAACAGGGAAGAGTGTCGCAGCTAGGAAGATTGCACCTCAGTCAACAATCTATCGCATCATCAAGAACTTCAAGGAGAGAGCTTCCATTGTTGTCAAAAAGGCTCCAGGGCGCCCAAGAAAGACCAGCAAGCGCCAGGACCGTGTCTTAAAACTGTATCAGCTGCGGGATCGGACTACCAGCAGTGCCGAGCTTGCTCAGGAATGGCAGCAGGCTGGTGTGAGTGCTTCTGCACGCACTGTGAGGCGGAGACTCTTTGAGCAAGGCCTGGTTTCAAGGAGGGCAGCAAAGAAGCCACTTCTCTCCAGAAAAAACATCAGGGACCGACTGATATTCTGCAAAAGGTACAGGGAGTGGACTGCTGAGGACTGGGGTAAAGTGATTTTCTCTGATGAATCCTCTTTTCGATTGTTTGGGACATCTGGAAAACAGCTTATTCGGAGAAGAAGAGGTGAGCGCTACCACCAGTCTTGTCTCATGCCAACTGTAAAGCATTCCTGAAACCATTCATGTGTGGGGTTGCTTCTCAGCCAAGGGAATCGGCTCACTCACAGTCTTGCCTAAAAACACAGCCATGAATAAAGAATGGTACCAGAATGTCCTCCAAGAGCAACTTCTCCCAACCGTCCAAGAGCAGTTTGGCGCCCAACAATGCCTTTTCCAGCATGATGGAGCACCTTGCCATAAAGCAAAGGTGATAACTAAATGGCTCAGGGAACAAAACAGAGATTTTGGGTCCATGGCCTGGAAACGCCCCAGATCTTAATCCCATTGAGAACTTGTGGTCAATCATCAAGAGACGGGTGTACAAACAAAAACCAACAAATTCTGGCAAAATGCAAGCATTGATTATGCAAGAATGGACTGCTATCAGTCAGGATTTGGTCCAGAACTTGATTGAGAGCATGCCAGGGAGAATTGCAGAGGTCCTGAAGAAGAAGGGTCAACACTGGAAATATTGACTTGCTGCATTAACTCATTCTAACTGTCAATATAACCTTTCGGTACTCATAATATGATTGCAATTATATTTCTGTATGTGATAAATATCAGACAAACACAAATAAAAACCAGAGGGCAGCAGATCATGTGAAAATATCATTTTGGTGTCATTCTCAAAACTTTTGGCCATGACTGTAGGTTATAAAGTGAGTGGGGAAAGCAGGAAAGAGTGAGTTGAAGAACAGCAGAGGAGAGTGTGAGGAGAATCCAGCAGAACAGCGGAGGAGAAGTATCGGGGAGGGCACCTCAACCTGGTGACCCAGAAAAGAAAGGGGCAGATAGAGGGTAACCAAATACCCTGCCCCGACGTGGATCAGAGGTCCATCCCTGAACCGCAAATTAACAGCGTGGTCGATGTCTTCTTAGGAGCAGGATCCAACCGCCCTAAACCAAGCACGGTGTCCACCAGAAGGAGCCTGGTAGTAAACGGGATTTGTGCAGGGCAGCACAGAGAAAGGACAGAGAAAGTGATAGAGAAGGAACATCACCGGAGCTTCAGAGGGACATTGCCTACTGCCAGGACCACCCGGACCACTACCCTGACTGAAACAACTGTTTACCCTGTAAGCTGCAGATTACCGGAGTAAAGTACCTGTCCAGAGTGAACAAGTGTCTGTGTTTTCTTCTTGGTGAACGGAGGTAAATCTGCACTGTGAAACAAAGACTGCGCTTCTCTATTCCAGTCCAACACCGCAACGACTGCGCTGCCCTTTACCATCATTCCTACCCTACAGTCCCGGGGACCCCGCTCTTCCTGTAGAGAGCTACAACATCTTGCTGCCGCCCATCCCCCGGAGGTTCCAGCAGTGCCAGTGCCATCACCAGACCTACAGGTGGTGTCACAATTGACTTTATTTTTTTTTTTTTTCCCCTCCTTTTTATTGTCTGCTCAAGGGCACGGACTCGGGCTCCGACCACCCGTGACTTCCCCGCACCAGTACGCCCGAGATCCGAGTACCCCAGACACTTGGCATCAGACACTAACTCAGCGAGAGACCTAAGGCAAGGGTCTGAGGAAGTGGAGGGAAGCCTGGGCAGCGGGCAAGCCCGTGCTCACCTCAGAGTAACAGCGCCACAGAACGGACACCGGAGTCCGAGGCTGTGCAGGGCCTAACGACCCGGCAGCCAATACCAGAAGGTGGGGGATTCCAAGTTCCCCAGCCACACTGTGCCCAGAGGCAAAGCAACGCATAGAGCCCAGGAGCAGCCACCTGAGACTTGGGGCTGATAAAGGACTCGGGGTGCTTGTCATACGGCAACCAACAGGAGTGAGAGAGGGCCAGCAGGATAGCTTAAGCAGCAGCAGAAGCCTATATACAGAGCGCTCAGCGCAGCAAGGAGGCCTCAGAACTTGCTGGGTGAAGAGGACCTGGAGTTGCTCTCAAGTGCGAGGACTCAGTGTGACATCCACCGGAATTACAGCTGCACCAGTAAAAGGACTGAGGAACCAACAAACCGTGAGTCTGTCTGTTGCTTTGCGCCCGCCATCCTGCACCCTACACCCTTACTACATCCACTGCCCGGGATCCGCTCCAACCGTGGGGAGCCGCTCCATCCCAGCTGCCCGTCCATCATCCCCGGAGGTTCTGCAGCAGCAGTGGCCACTAATAGCCACATACCACGGGTGGCGTCATGAATAACTCCCTTAATCACCACCCCTCTCCCTACCACGCCAGAAGAGTTTCCTCTTTTTAAAGCTGAACCCAGGGTCACAGAGCCAGGTCTCGACCCCTGTGACTCCCCAGAACTGTACGTTAGCCTGGTCCCGAGTACCCCACGGCCCTGGGGCCCGTCACAGCCACTATGGAGCCCATGAGTCAAAAGTGCCCGGTATCAGCACCAGCCACCTCCCCCCCTCACCCCTCCCGCTGCCTATCATTGCACTTTCAGTTGAGTACAGTAACCGTACAGTTGAATGCTAAGCGGTGCAATGATTTTTATGTACACCCGTGGGTACAAGTCACTGCAGGGCTTCACATACAAGACAGGGAAGCTGGTGACATGCACCCTCCAGGGCCGGGGAAGATTCGGGAACTGGGTGGTTACTTGTTCTTCTTCGCCTCTTTTCGGTTCTTTTCACGGGGACAGATGGGGGCCGAGACGCAGTCTCGTGACCCTGGTGGTGTCATTTTAATAAACGGGATAGAAGTCAGGGAAAGTCTGAGGGAATAAAGGGGTATTCGTGACGCCACCTGCGGTATACTACCAGGGCGGCCGCCGCCGCTGCTTCAGAACCTCTGGGGACGGTAACGGGCAGCTTGGATGGCTTCGCTCCCCGCAGGTGGAGCGCGGTTCCCAGGGCAGCGGGATGAAGGAGTCAGTTCGTACCTTGGCCGATGTTCACTGGGACGTCAATACCCTGATTTCTCATGCGGCCTCTGCGGCCAGTGGTCGCCGCTAATAATAGTCTCACACACCACAGCTGGAGTTCTGTTACTTTTACTCAGTTCTTTCAACACTGCCGCCAGGTACATCCCTTGCCAAACTCCGGTTCAGCGCTATCTCCAGAACCAGGTCAGTGCAGTCAAGCCACGGTCCGTGCCCTTTCTTGTCCTCTCCTCTCTAAGGGTTCCTGTCTCTGGTTGCCTCTCTCTCTCAGCGCTATAAGAGGTAGTTCTCTTCTGAGGCGTGCGTGGCATCGCTCTGCCCCCCAGGCTCTCAGCGGCCTCCACAGCACAGAGCTCAAGTACCAGGAGCCACGAGTGCTTGCTTGCGACCCCACTCCCGGGGCACTGCTCTACAGTTCGGCCGCCTTCCCCAAGTTGTGTCGGGTGTTTGGCCACAGCTCCCATTAGAAGCTTAGGTCCTCCGGTTCAACGGCTCAGGCATACAGCTAACGCATCGTGTTCAGGGCCGGGTCCCTGCCTACCAGCCCCTCTGTTTCGTCAGATTCGGACATACGGGGATCGACGTCTCTTCCACACCCCAATGGCTCTTGTCTTCTCCCACGTGTCGGCTTTTCCCTCCCCTGGACAAGCGTGGTCGTGCTCCAGCCCACAGGAGCCGACACCACACCGCTGCTACACTCCCGACTTCCACTTCACTCCTCTCTTCTCACTCCTCACGCCTCCTACTCACTAACTTGTCCCCCTTTTTGTCCTGGGTCCTCCCTTAGGGTCCACCCATCGTCCCAGGGGTCTACAGTTGGGTGTGTTGTGGGCTCGACTGCACCATCCCAGCAACTGGAGAGCAGAGGCACTACTCCCCTTAACCGTGGGAGTGCAATACCTCTGGTGGCGGCCTACCCGGTGGGGTACCACACTGGTACAAGGAGAGACACATGGAAAGGTCAGGTCCAAAAACAACCACAGTACTGATTACAGGCTGGACCTCCACACGTCTAAGTTAGGGTACCTAATGGGAAACTCTGGCCGTGCTCAATAGGGAAGGGGAACTTTATATAGGAGGTGCCCCACAGTAATAGGCTGGGGACAGCAATTCAAGGTGCACACACCACCCCTATAAAAGTGGGAAAGGTATGGCCGCACGTACCCTAGGCTCAAACAGGAACCAGTATACACAACACAGGGCCTGAGGCCTAGGAAAACCAGCAGCGTTTGGAAGGGGATAGTCGTGCTACACAGCAGAGCAGCCAGGGATCGCACACGTGGATGACTCCACAGCAGCCAGGGACCGCACATATGGACGACTCCAGAGCAGACAGGGACCGCATAACATCCTTACAGGTAACAGTAAGTATCCCAGCTAGATAGGGGGAAGGAGCGACAGTGGCACCAGCATGTACGGTAATACCGGATAAACAAGGGACAATCACAAATACTAGGCCTCAGTCGTGTCTAACAGTCAGACTTCTTTGTTGCCCCTAGTGACCAATCACAGTGCAGCTTTAATTTTTTAAACTGCTCTGGAGAAATGAAAGCTGAGCTCTGATTGGTTGCTATGGGCAACAAAGACACTGAGGGCCTAGTATCTAATTTAGCTGCAGAGTGATGATGGCAGCTACGTCCCATCACAGAGTCAGGTCTCGACCCCTGTGACTCCCCAGAACTGTACGTTAGCCTGTCTGCTGACATCTTATCAAACCAGGTGAGAGGTGGGGGCTCTTTGGCTGCGGTGGCATGGGTATACCTTATATTGATATGAATGCAGAAACCATGCTATGAATGTGCCCTATACACCCTGCCCCTAGTTCCCTCCTCTCAGATTAACAATTGATTTACTATCTGATACACTGTATAAATTGTATGTTAAAAACTCAAAACGGCTTAACCCTTTGTGTGCTGGCCATCTATGTAAACCCTGGCCAAACTTGTATACAATGTATGTTAACACATACGTATCAATTGTATATCTTATAATTGTAAACAAACCGTTGTTTGATTAGATTGTCTTCCATCCGCAGACTATGCCGTCACTTTATATCCTGTACTTATTGTGTCACACTGTCTGGTTTATATAATTTATGTAATAAATTTATAAGCATCTAGCTCCACTTTTGTGCTTTCTATATTAAATATTTATGTGTTGAGCTGCAACATGCCTGAGATTGGTTAGCTGACCATAGGCATACAATTTACCATTGGTTAATATGTATCTATTCAATGTAATATGGCATCATTTCTACTGTTATTACTGTTAGCTTTGGTTAGTAGCAAAAACATCCAGGAGCTGAGCGGTGCGGCAGTGGTGGTGGTTTGGGGCCACAAATCAGCCCCCTGGGAGCTTTACCCCAGACTAGCATAACCCACCTTACCCCGGCCGGACAATAACCACAGACACCATGTTAACCTTTTAACTTTTATTGAGGGTATCCAACAACCAGCTCAAATTTAACTCTTAAGTGGGAAATTTAATATATAAATTGGCCGCAGCTTAATGAAGGCACAAACCCGCCTTAAGACCTGTGACTGTAAGTGTTCTGTTGCTGGCCATCCAGCCCAGGTTACTTACACCTCCGTCACTCACACCGCTGCTGCGACAAACCATTTCCGAAAGACCAAATCCAGGGAGGGAGGGTGGGCATTCGCTCCGGGATTCAGATGCAGGAGAGCAAGATGGCCGCCTCTCTCTGCTTTTAAACATAGGAGGCGGAGCCGGGATCTAGGAAACAGGGGAGCAATGTGATACAATACACCAATCCTGTTGGTCTGTATGTCCGGCATCTTTTAACCTTTTATGGGCCTGCTAGTCAGGATGCAGCGGAGGGCCGCAGTGCTCCACATTGGTTAATGGAAACATAAATCCGGATATATGTCTCACAGCTGAGGATTTGTTACAATAGTCTCCTGTGCAGACTCCTTATTTTGGGGTCAGGGCCTGGAGCCTGCGGCAGGATCTCCTGATGACATTATTTGCTGTTTCCCGCAGGATCTTGTCTCTGACTTCGGCCATTTTTCCCTCCTCAGGTATCTTCTGGAGCAGGACTTCCCCGGGATGAGGATCGGGCTGCAGCCCGCCAACCGACTCCTTCATTGCGGTGATGCAGGGGGACGTTGAAGGTGTTATTCCCGGCAATGCTCTAGTGGTCGACTAAAGAAAACCTTTCTGAAAACTGAATGCCTTTGGAAATGCCTTTCTGAACAGGTCAGTACTTGATGAGGTTGAGGGGTTAATAATCTACAGATGTAGCGGAGCTGATTGTGTCAGTGAACATTTTCCTTTTCTTGTATTGTGCTTTCTCTGGGGGGGGTTTTGCTGTTCTATGGAAAGTCAGAGGTGACACGTTGGGCTGTCTTGGCACTACTACATCTGGAGCCCCTTCCCCCCCAAGCCTCCATGCCTGCTGCCTTTCCTCAGAGTCATCATAGACAATCTGGGCCTGACAGCCCATAGAAGACCTAGTTGTTAATCCAAGCATCCAGTCTGACCATTCTCCAAAACTAGGTTTTAGTTTTAGGACATCTCTGCTGCTCGGCCTCCCACACAGGCGGAGACGACTGCAGCAGCATCTCCCTCCTCACCCTTTCACAGCATGCAGCCTCCCACACAGGCGGAGACGACTGCAGCAGCATCTCCCTCCTCACCCTTTCACAGCATGCAGCCTCCCACACAGGCAGAGACAGACTGCAGCAGCATCTCCCCCCTCCCCTCTCACAGCCTCCCATACAGGTGGAGACAGACTGCAGCAGCATCTCCCTTCTCTCCCTCTTCTGTTCAGTTATTTTCTAACCCCCCATTGATGTAATCTAGTTATGGATCCCGCAGTTTCCAGGCTGGCCGTCTCTCCATCCACTGTTATCTATCCCACGTCTGTTCTCTCTGCATCCAGAAGTCTTAACACTCCATAGTAATGCTCTGCCAGGATCTCAGCGCCCCGCATCTCATGACTCGCTAAAAGCTTAAAAGCCAAATCTGTGCTCCCCCGAGACCACTCGTATTGTAACTGAATCCTGCAAGACATGTAGTGCGGCCTGATGGAGATTACAGCGTAACGGAGGCGATGCCTCAGAGATGGCGGAAGGAAGGCAGATCCAGCATTATCCTGCCGAAGTCTTAGGAAAAGTCTCATATAGTAACTGGCTATATTGCGGAGCTGGCGTGGCGCCACCTGTGTATGCCGCATAGCCAATGTGGCACAAGCCTTGCATGTTGCAGAGCGGGGTTGCTGTGAGCTTTGCACATTGCGGAGCTGGGGTTACCCAGGACTTTGCAGAGCCGTAGTGGTGTGAGTCTTCCATATTGTGGGGCCGTAGTGACGCAAGGTTTTGCATATTGAAGAGGGAGAAAATCATTCATTTTCCAGACTTTTGTTCATTGCTGATATGGAACCGCCCCTCTGATATTTTCACCTGTGACACTTTATTAATCACATCTTCCCTTGCTGGAAAATCTCTGTGCCGCCCTTTGGGATCCGTCAGTCACTGTGCCGTCGGGCGGGAACATTCGGCCCCTGTGCCGTCGGACAGGATAATTTGGCCTCTGTGCCGTCGGGCAGGATCATTCAGCCTCTGAGCTTTGGTTGGACTATCAGGAATTTTGGGCGGAGGCTGAGGTTTGAATAGTTGCGCTCCGCTGATGATGATGATGGGGTCGGGGGTCACATGCGGCTCCCACAGGAGATCCCTCAATGACAGGATAGGAATATTTGTCTTCTAAGCACTAGTTACATGCAGTGAGCAGTGATGGGGCAAGTCTGATAGGAGGAGTTGTTACTGAAGAGGGGTCAGTTGTGTCTCTGTGTGTACTTATTTTATATCTAATGTCTTTTATTGCCGTCTTTTCTCTTCCCTTTTTTTGTATTAAATAAACTCCAAAAATTTTTCAGCCCGGAGACTGTCAGCAGGCAGGTTCCCTGTTCGCTGTTCCCTGTTCGCTGTTCACCATTCCCTGTTCACTGTTTCCTGTTCGCTGTTCCCTGTTCGCTGTTCCTGTTCACTAATCCCTGTTCGCTGTTCCCTGTTCGCTGTTCCCTGTTCGCTGTTCCAAGTTCGCTGTTCCCTGTTCGCTGTTCACTAATACCTGTTCGCCTGTTCCCTGTTCGCTGTTCCCTGTTTGCTGTTCCCTGTTTGCTGTTCCCTGTTCGCTGTTCCCTGTTTCTGTTCCCTGTTCCTGTTCCTGTTCCTGTTCCCTGTTTGCTGTTCCCTGTTCGCTGTTCCTGTTCCCTGTTTGCTGTTCCCTGTTCACTGTTCCCTGTTCGCTGTTCCCTGTTCGCTGTTCCCTGTTCGCTGTTCACTAATCCCTGTTTGCTGTTCCCTGTTTGCTGTTCGCTGTTCCCTGTTTGCTGTTCCCTGTTCGCTGTTCCCTGTTCACTGTTCCCTGTTCGCTGTTCCCTGTTCACTATTCGCTGTTCCCTGTTCGCTGTTCCCTGTTCACTGTTCCCTGTTCACTGTTCCCTGTTCGCTGTTTCCTGTTCACTATTCCCTGTTCGCTGTTCCCTGTTCGCTGTTCCCTGTTCGCGGTTCGCTGTTCCCTGTTCACTGTTCCCTGTTCACTGTTCCCTGTTCGCTGTTTCCTGTTCGCTGTTCCCTGTTTTCTGTTCGCTGTTCCCTGTTCGCTGTTCCCTGTTCGTTGTTGATGAATCTTCTCATTATTATTTTTACCTGTTCTCAATTTTAGGAAACTAAATTGCTGCCTTGATTTATCGTAGATGACTGAGCTGAAAAAGTATGCACAAAGTTCCGAGCATTGCTCCTGTGCGGAGCTCGGTGCCGCCTCCTGTGTCTTCTCTTCCCTCACCCTGCGGCTGACCAGGACATCGGCAGTGAGGGACAAAGGAGGAGGTGATCAGAGCCAGGCATCTTCCTAGCGTGTGACAATTACTGTGGCCAGTAGGCAGCAGTGTCACAAATTGGCCCAGATCGAGGCTGCTCCTTCCTTCCACTGCAGGAGTGACCCCCAGCACCCACCATTCTTGACACTGCTTGCCCATGCTCCTGTACACCTCCCCTCCATGACTCCTTCTTCCACAGCTGTCATCCTTATAGATCACAGGAGGCAGTGGGACCTGGAGGAGGAGGGGGAGATCCTGTCTGTAGAGAGGAGGCAGCAGCTCCCAGCCTCCTCCTGTGCTGTCTTCCTTGTATATGGAGCACCAGCCTCCTCCTGTGCTGTCCTCCTTGTATATGGAGCACCAGCCTCCTCCTGTGCTGTCCTCCTTGTATATGGAGCACCAGCCTCCTCCTGTGCTGTCCTCCTTGTATATGGAGCACCAGCCTCCTCCTGTGCTGTCCTCCTTGTATATGGAGCACCAGCCTCCTCCTGTGCTGTCCTCCTTGTATATGAGCACCAGCCTCCTGCTTCCTCCTTGTTGACAAGCCTCGTCCTGTCTCTCTGTATATGGAGCACCAGCCTCCTCCTGTGCTGTCCTCCTTGTATATGGAGCACCAGCCTCCTCCTGTGCTGTCCTCCTTGTATATGGAGCACCAGCCTCCTCCTGTGCTGTCCTCCTTGTATATGGAGCACCAGCCTCCTCCTGTGCTGTCCTCCTTGTATATGGAGCACCAGCCTCCTCCTGTGCTGTCCTCCTTGTATATGGAGCACCAGCCTCCTCCTGTGCTGTCCTCCTTGTATATGGAGCACCAGCCTCCTCCTGTGCTGTCCTCCTTGTATATGGAGCACCAGCCTCCTCCTGTGCTGTCCTCCTTGTATATGGAGCACCAGCCTCCTCCTGTGCTGTCCTCCTTGTATATGGAGCACCAGCCTCCTCCTGTGCTGTCCTCCTTGTATGTGGAGCACCAGCCTCCTCCTGTGCTGTCCTCCTTGTATATAGAGCACCAGCCTCCTCCTGTGCTGTCCTCCTTGTATGTGGAGCACCAGCCTCCTCCTGTGCTGTCCTCCTTGTATATGGAGCACCAGCCTCCTCCTGTGCTGTCCTCCTTGTATATGGAGCACCAGCTTTCTGTCCTGCAGCACATGTGAGTATATGTAATGTCATGTATACTGTATGTAATAGTGTGTGTAGTGTGTGTTTTCCTTTGTGTAGATAGATGGCTGTATAGGTTGATTGTGTATGTAATAGTGTATCTGTAGTATGTAGTGTACTATATGTGTTTCACTGTTTATAACTGAGTGTCTATGGATATACTGCCTGTGATTCTTGAGTGGGATCGGGCCTGAACTCACAATTGTCTCAGCATGGCAGGTTCCCACATAGAACTCCTCCATCCCCCCGGTATTAATCCCCTGCATATATCCAGCATGATGTAGCCTGTAAGACCCCCTGAGTATTCAGCAATATGCTGGGGTGCAGGCACAGTGCTGGTGTATGGAAGGCTGCTTTCACATCGGCGTTTTTGCAAATCTGGCAGAAAAACACCATTTTTGCAAAAATGCAATGCGTCTCACTTGTGGCAAGGTTGCGCTTTTGCTAAGATATTATAAAGGGACCTCCGGACAAGTGCGAAGGCTTGACAGTTAATCCTGCACTTCCGGCAACGTATAAAAACTGCAGCTAGCGCCGAAAGTGCGGGATCACAGGGAAAATGTGAGGTCTATTTACAATGCATTAGCAAAAGTGCAACCTTGCCGCAAGTGAGGCACATTGCCTTTTTGCAAAAACGGCAGATTTCTGCCAGATTTGCAAAATATTAGATCAGGCAAACCTGAAGTTAAAAACGTCAAGTTTGCCTGATCTGGCAGAATTGAAAATATCACAGATGTAAAAGTAGCATAATGCTATTAATGCAGACCGGCCGTATCTGCAGATGAGCACTGTGCACTTTAATATCCCGCACCCAACGCCTGTACGTTATGCAAGTATGGCCTCAAATTATCGCTCCTCATCTGTAATGTCCGTTCTATGTAACCTCTCCTGAAGGCTTGTGCATGATTTCAGAGCTCTGCATTCACATATTTATTGTTCTGGTCATTCTAGCAATGGACCTCATAGATCGGGCAGTGGTGAATGCAGTTAGGCCTGGGTCACACTAGAGCTAGCATTGCGTTCAGGAGGGTTCCGTTAAAAAGATAGAATCTGGCAGCATTAACGCAACATAATCATAAGGGAATGATGCGTTAACACTGCCGATACAGTGCTATGGGTGACAGACCCCCGAGTGCAGTCAATCGCTGGAATGCAAGTGCTGGAGATTGAAACCTCACAGTATTTCCAAGTGCATCACATGATGTGGAAGCGCGCTTACATGCTGGCGTTTAACTGCACTCAGGGGTCTGTCACCCATAGCACTGCATCAGCAGCTTAACGCATCATTCCCTTATGGTTACGCTGCCTTAATGCTGCCAGATTCTATCCGTTTAATGGAACTCCCCCAAACGCATTTCTAGCACTAGTGTGCAAGGTCCTAGCTGCTCGATACCTGCGGCTGCTCCGGCTCCCGAACATTCGGTGGACGAGTAAGTATTCCATCTTTTTTATCTTTAACACATTTCCTTAACTTTAATTTTGGTTTTGCAATCTACATTAATACATTGTGAAATCCAAAGGGGGCTGACATAGATGTCACAGAGGGAAGGAGGAACAGGATTCTTCCTCCCCTCTGTGACATCAGCGCCGGCCCCTATGGAAAAAATTGCGGGCGGCGGTGCGTAAAGAATTGACATGTTCATTCTTTTTACGCCCGCACCTTTTCCCATAAAAGCGCTGAGCTAAATTAAGCGGCGTTTGAACAGCAAAGTGATTTCACATTCACTTTACTGGCAGACTAGACGCACTTGCGCATTTTTGAAAAGTGCTGGCAAAAAAGCGCTCAAAAATGCGCAGTCTGTGAACGTAGCCTTAGGCTGTGGTCACAGTACCATTTTTCAGATGCATTTTTGGAGACCTGCGTTTTCAAAAACGCATGTAAAAAACGCACCCATAGGCCCCCATGTTAAAAAACGCATGCCCTAATAGCCAAAAAGCATGTGTGACTGTCCCATGCGTTTTTGGAGCATATCCAAAAACGCATGCGTTTTTTAATAAGGGGCCTTATGGGAAACGCATGCAAAAACGCATGTACAATTAGTGCCATTCAAAAACGCATGCGTTTCCCATAGGAGCCCATGTTAAAAAAACGCATGCGTTTCCGGAAACGCATGCGTTTTTTTAACATGGGCTCCTATGGGAAACGCATGCGTTTTTGAATGGCACTAAAAGGTACTAATTGTACATGCGTTTTTGCATGCGTTTCCCATAGGAACCCATGTTATAAAAACGCATGCGTTTTCTACAAAAACGCATGCGTTTTTCAAAACGCTCAAAAAAATACTACAAGCACTATTTTTATGTGCAGATTCAAAAACGCAGCCAAAAACGCAGGGAGACATCACACACCTTACAAAAGTCATGCTGACATGAAAAACGCATGTAAAAAAGCATGCGTTTTTAAAAGGCACTAAAAAAACTGTGACCACAGCCTTAGTGATGAGTCTTGGATTAGTCAGTCTCTTAGGCTGTGGTCACAGTTGCCATGCTTTTTTTTAGTGATTTTACAAAACTCATGCGTTTTGTCATGTCAGTATGAGTTTTTTAAGGTGTGTGATGGCTCCCTGCGTTTTTGGGTGCGTTTTTGAATCTGCACCTAAAAATAGTGCTTGTAGTATTTTTTTGAGCATTTTGAAAAACGCATGCGTTTTTGTAGAAAACGCATGCGTTTTTATAACATGGGTTCCTATGGGAAACGCATGCAAAAACGCATGTCCAATTAGTACCTTTTAGTGCCATTCAAAAACGCATGCGTTTCCCATAGGAGCCCATGTTAAAAAAAAACGCATGCGTTTCCGGAAACGCATGTGTTTTTTTAACATGGGCTCCTATGGGAAACGCATGCGTTTTTGAATGGCACTAATTGTACATGCGTTTTTGCATGCGTTTCCCATAAGGCCCCTTATTAAAAAACGCATGCGTTTTTGGATATGCTCCAAAAACGCATGGGACAGTCACACATGCTTTTTGGCTATTAGGCATGCGTTTAGCATGGGGGCCTATGGTGCGTTTTTTACATGCGTTTTTGAAACGCAGGTCTCCAAAAACGCACGTGAAAAATGCAACTGTGACCACAGCCTTATTTGTTTGACTATAAACTATTACAGGTAGGACATGCAAGGTGATATCTGAGATTTGTTGAGAATGATGTGTACTGCTGATTATATATACAGTGCCTACAAGTAGTATTCAACCCCTGCTGATTTAGGTGGTTTGATAAGATGCAAATAAGGCGGCCGTCACACGTGAGATATCTTAGCGATATTGTAAGCGATCACGTGCACGCGCAATCGCTTACAATATCGCTCACATCGCTGTGAGATGTCACACAGACAGACTCACCAGCGATGTGGAGCAGCGATCTCGCTCGTTACTATGGTACACATCGGTACTAGGCGCCGCGCGTCGCTTAGTTACCCGACGTGTACCATAGTTACCATCTCCCAGCATAGGCGCGTCGCTGGAGATGGATCATCGTGGTCATACACCACGATGACGCAGATCGTTGCATCGATCATCACTAGATCTGAGAACCGGACTCAGATCAGCGATGTCACGATCAAGCGATTTACCATCGTAAATCGCTTGATTACATGCAACGATATCTGCCCGATATCGCTTAAGCGATCAAAAGGAGATCGCTTAAACGATATCGGGCAAAAAATCGTCCGTGTAGACGCCGGCCTAAGTTAGAGCCTTCAAACTGCAAACGAGAGTAGGATTTATTAACAGAAGCATTAATCTTACAAACCAAAAAGTTATGTTGCTCAGTTGAATTTTTATAAATTTTAAACATAAAAGTGTGGGTCAATTATTTTTCAACCCCTATGTTTAATATTTTGTGGAATAACCCTTGTTTGCAATTACAGCTAATAATCGTCTTTTATAAGACCTGATCAGGCCGGCACAGGTCTCTGGAGTTATCTTGGCCCACTCCTCCATGCAGATCTTCTCCAAGTTAGGCTGGGGTTACACATAGAAATCGTTTTTGGAAGTCATTTTCATCACCAATCGTTTTAAATAGGGTGCTTTTTGTGTCTCCTGCACTCCTGTACGTTTTTTGGAATTTTCATTAAAAAAACGCATTAGCGAACACATGCGCAAACGCAAGTGCATGCGTTTGCATGCGTTTGCGCATGCGTTCCCATAGGGCCCCTGTTAAAAAAAAACGCATAAAAACGCATGCGTTTTTTAACTGATGCCAAAAACGCTGTTTACTACGCGTTTTTGGCTCAAAAACGGACAGGCAATGTTTTGAGCTCCAAGAAAAACGCACAGGGTGTTTATTACACCCAATGCGTTTTTCTGTCAGTTTTTGGACTTAGAAAAAAAAATGACAAAACTGAAGCCAAAAACTGACTGAGGGCTTATGTGTGACCCCAGCCTTATCTAGGTTCTTTGGGTGTCTCATGTGGACTTTAATCTTGAGCTCCTTCCACAAGTTTTCAATTGGGTTAAGGTCAGGAGACTGACTAGGCCACTCCAACACCTTGATTTTTTCCCTCTTGAACCAGGCCTTGGTTTTCTTGGCTGTGTGCTTTGGGTCGTTGTCTTGTTGGAAGATGAAATTACGACCCATCTTAAGATCCTTGATGGAGGAGCAGAGGTTCTTGGCCAAAATCTCCAGGTAGGCCGTGCTATCCATCTTCCCATGGATGCGGACCAGATGGCCAGGCCCCTTGGCTGAGAAACAGCCCCACAGCATGTTGCTGCCACCACCATGCTTGACTGTAGAGATGGTATTCTTGGGGTCGTATGCAGTGCCATTCAGTCTCCAAACGTCACGTGTGTGGTTGGCACCAAAGATCTCGATCTTGGTCTCATCAGACCATAGAACCTTGAACCAGTCTGTCTCAGAGTCCTCCAAGTAATCATGAGCAAACTGTAGACGAGCATTGACATAACGCTTTGAAAGTAAAGGAACCTTACGGGCTCGTCTGGAACGGAGACCATTTCGGTGGAGTACGTTACTTATGGTATTGACTGAAACCAATGTCCCCACTGCCATGAGATCTTCCCGGAGCTCCTTCCTTGTTGTCCTTGGGTTAACCTTGACTCTTCGGACAAGCCTGGCCTCGGCACGGGAGGAAACTTTCAAAGGCTGTCCAGGCCGTGGAAGGCTAACGGTAGTTCCCTAAGCCTTCCACTTCCGGATGATGCTCCCAACAGTGGAGACAGGTAGGCCCAACTCCTTGGAAAGGGTTTTGTACCCCTTGCCAGCCTTGTGACCCTCCACGATCTTGTCTCTGATGGCCTTGGAATGCTCCTTTGTCTTTCCCATGTTGACCATGTATGAGTGCTGTTCACAAGTTTGGGGAGGGTCTTAAATAGTCAGAAAAGGCTGGCAAAAGAGATAATTAATCCACACATGTGAAGCTCATTGTTCTTTGTGCCTAAACTACTTCTTAATACTTTAGGGGGACCAAACAGAATGCTGGTGGTTTGAGGGGTTGAATAATAAATGACCTTCTGAATTAACTTTTGGCGCTTTAAAAAAAAAAAAAAAAAATCTTTTTGGCTGCAGTGCATTTCCCACTTCCAGGCTGATCTACAGTCCAAATGTCACAATGCCACGTTAATTCCGCATGTGTCAACCAGCTAAATCAGCAGGGGGTTGAACACTACTTGTAGGCACTGTATATATGTATGTGTAAAATACGGTACCTCATAAACGGAGGTATAAAATGACTTAATGACTGTGGTGGACTCTTTTGTGCAGTTCCTCTGTTGGATAATGGGATTGATTAAATTAATGACTCTGATCAGAGTGTCTGCTTAACATGATCCAATAATCTCACAAGAGAATTGGAGCACACTGAGGAGAAGATGGGAAAAAAATTCTCTCTTCTCCATCTTATCACTTTGCGGAAGTCAGACTGCACTCAGGTCATCCGAGTGCAATCCAATGTTCTGTATGCACTCACTGACTTGAATGTTTGCATGCCGTCCAATATACCCTGCTACTCAGCATGCTGTGATTTTTTTTTTTCTCCTGCCAATTCAGTATAGGAAAAAGACACTGTCGGCACTGCTCAGAAGTAAATGTAGAGAGCCGCACATGAGCAGCCACTTTTTTTCTGGGAGTGATCACTGGATATAGTGACGTAACTTGAAGCTCATGGAACCCATTGAAAAAATTAGAATGGGGTCCCAAATAATTGCATGTCAATAACATTGGTCTTTTCACATGAGCTAAAAGTACTTTTGGACCCCCAGGCTCCAGGGCCCAGGTGTGATTGCAACCCCTGCACTTGTAGTTACATCTCTAGCCGGATCTGTATTTTATTTTTTCCCTTCATCAGTGGGACCTGCATTTATAGGACATGCGCAATATGACATATCCTTTGAATTTGCCATAAATGTCCCAAACGGGACAAACTTCAAGTATTACATATTTACTTTTCTTGTTGTGGTGATGATGTGGTTTAAATATTTATAGGGAGTCGATCACTCCCAAAATGCACATTAAACTAGTTATAATGGGGACTTGGTTCCTATAAAGACCATATGAGCACAGTACATTATAGTGGTGCAGTGCCAAAGAAAATGACTTTTAATTAAAATACAAATGAGGGGGCTTTGGGGCATACTTGTCTTGGCCAAGAGATAGATCACCATTACTCCCACGCTAAGGCTGCGTGCTCATGATCAGTGAATGCAGCGTTTTGGATGCAGCGTCTTTCCACTTACCGTATATACTCGTGTATAAGCCGAGTTTTTCAGCCCAAAATTTGGGCTGAAAAGTCCCCCCCTCGGCTTATACACGGGTCTATACGGTAGACCCGTGTGGTGGGGGCTGTGTGGTGGGGGCTGTGGAGGCTGGAGGAGGGGGGGGGGGGCTGCTGTATGAGCGGCCCCGTCACGTGGGGCCGCTCATTATATATGCACTGCTTCCCCCTGTCAATCAGCGCAGGGGGAAGCAGTGCATATGGCCCCCCCAAAAGCTGGCACTGTCCCCCCTTGTAAGGCCCCCCCCCGCTGCTTATACATTACCCTCCCGGTGTTCTGATCGGCGCCGCTCCTCGGTGCTGCGTCGCCGTCTTCATCCTCCCGTCCGCGCTCGCTGCATCCATCCGGGTTCTCCGGCGGTCGCAGCGATATGACGTCATCGCGCGACCGCCGGAGATCCTGGATGCAGCCAGCGCGGGAGGATGAAGACGGCGACGCAGCACCGAGGAGCGGCGCCGATCAGAACACCGGGAGGGTAATGTATAAGTAGCGGGGGGAGGCCTTACAAGGGGGGACAGTGCCAGCTTTTGGGGGCTGTTGGTAACCCCAGGGGGCTGCTGGGTACCCCCTGGGGGCTGCTGGGTACCCCCAGGGGGCTGTTGGTACCCCCTGGGGGCTGTTGGTACCCCCAGGGGGCTGCTGGGTACCCCCTGGGGGCTGTTGGTCCCCCCTGGGGGCTGTTGGTACCCCCAGGGGGCTGTTGGTACCCCCAGGGGGCTGCTGGGTACCCCTGGGGGCTGTTGGTACCTTCTGGGGGCTGTTGGTACCCCCAGGGGGCTGCTGGTACCCCCAGGGGGCTGCTGGGTACCCCCTGGGGGCTGTTGGTCCCCCCTTGGGGCTGTTGGTCCCCCCTGGGGGCTGCTGGTACCCCCAGGGGGCTGCTGGTACCCCCAGGGGGCTGCTGGGTACCCCCTGGGGGCTGTTGGTCCCCCCTGGGGGCTGTTGGTACCCCCAGGGGGCTGCTGGGTACCCCCTGGGGGCTGTTGGTACCCCCTGGGGGCTGTTGGTACCCCCAGGGGGCTGCTGGGTACCCCCTGGGGGCTGCTATATGTACCCCAGGGGGCCTGCTGTATACCACTGGGGCTGCTGTATACTACCACTGGGGCTGCTGGGGCTCCTGTATACTACCACTGGGGCTCCTGTATACTACCACTGGGGCTGCTGTATACTACCACTGGGGCTGCTGGGGCTCCTGTATACTACCACTGGGGCTGCTGGGGAATCTGTATACTACCACTGGGGCTGCTGGGGCTCCTGTATACTACCACTGGGGCTGCTGGGGAATCTGTATACTACCACTGGGGCTGCTGGGGAATCTGTATACTACCACTGGGGCTGCTGGGGAATCTGTATACTACCACTGGGGCTGCTGTATACTACCACTGGGGGCCTGTATACCACACTGCTGGGGGCTGTATAACTGTGCTGGGGTCCACCCTCGGCTTATACACGAGTCAATAGGTTTTTCCAGATTTTTGGGGCAAAAGTAGGGGGGTCGGCTTATACACGGGTCGGCTTATACACGAGTATATACGGTAATCCAAAACCCTGCAATGTACAGTACAAGCACAGTGAATGGGATTTCTAGAAATCCCATGCCCACTATGCTTCTCCCCTTCGCAGCGTGTTTTAAGCTGCGGTGCAAGTTTTGGGACTTCAGCATCTCCGCAGCATGAAATGAACATGCTGCGGAGTCGGAAGAGATAACCATTGAGAGAAGCCGCCCCGCACCCACCGCAGATGGGGGAGTACAGTGGGACTCTGATATCCCTGCAGCAACCCACGGGTTCCCTCAGGTCCAAAGAAGCTGCGACCAACACGCAGTACCTCCAGATTGTGATCACATACCCTAAAGCTATGTTCACACACTGCTTTTCTGCGTTTTTGCCCATAGAACACTGCAAAAAGGCAGAAAAGAATTCACGCTCATTGTTTTTGAAATTCAGCAGGTTTCTCTGTCTGCAAATGAATAAAATGAATGTGTGTTCACAGTTTTTTCCTGAATCACAATAAAAAATGCAGGTTTAGATCAGCACAAAACCAAGGTAAAAATGCAGCAGAACCTTACATCTGTGAGCATAGCCTAAAGAGGAGGGGAGTGGAGAATACATTTTATATGCGGCTCCTTACTTCATTTTTCACCAAAACCCCATAGACGTGTATTAGGGGTGCACCGAAATCTCCTCGTTTGATTTAAAATAATTTTATCATGAAATTGTACTGTTCTACTATAGTGTGTACTTTACAGGAGCAACGTCCCTTATACCACTATATAGCTGGCTTAATATGCATCTTGGGATTTAAAGATTTGTGTTTTAGGTTGTGGTGTTACCATTTTTAGGAATGTAGAAATTTGGAGGGACGAAATACGGTATGTGGGGTCTTCGGGTCTCCCAATTAGAACTTCTGCTATGGGGCCCCATGATTTCGATGTCCACCCCTGGTGCAGGCTGCATTGTCCCTCTGCTGCAGTACTAATTGGCCATGACTTGAACACCAGGTCCAGTGCCACCCCTCGGTACATACAGGCATCCAGCCACGTTTCTCCCGAGCGGTCGTTGGTCAGTGGCACTCGTCCCCCTTCCCTCCCCACATCCCTTACTCAACCCAATTGGAGGCCACCTATTAGCTCCGGACGGCCCTGTGTGCAGTGCTTGTGATTGGTTAAGTGTTTTGGGAGAAGGAGGTGTGGTCTGTTGGAGGAGAAGTGCCATTTTACCAGCTTAGTGCAGTGGCGGCTTGATGCTCACACTGCAGGTCGTTGCATGTGGTGTGTGGACGGTGCTGCATGGCGGACTGGTCTGACTAGTCAGATAATAGGTTGGCAATCAGTGCAGCCTCCTGTGCTGTAAGGAAATCAGGACTGTGTCTGCCTACAGGACCACCGCTCTGCAACCATCATTGTGTGTCTGTAGCTTATGCCAAGCCGCCATTGCCATTAATGATCTGGATTCTTCTGTTTGGTTTTTGTATGTGCTTGTAATGGCGCTGACATCCTTGTGTTTGGACATCTTTTAAATTAAAATGTCCACTATTGTCCTCATTTTATAGGATAGATATACATCTGTGTGAGCCAGATTTCTACCGATTTAAAAAATGTACTATCTATGGGGGGGGGGGGGGGGCGCCATTTTACAGTTTGCCTCAGGCAGCAGAGAGGCTAGGTTCACCCCTGACTGCACCCAAATATATCCTGGGGATCACCACCTTCTGCACTAAATATACAGTCTCAATATATGAGACTTGGATACATGGCTCAGACACACGGCTCAGACACATGGCTGGTTGATGTTAATGAACTTCTTTATTAATTTCATACAAGATCTTCCATGTAGTGATGAGCGAACGTTTTCCGAACAAGTTTGCCAATTTCATATTCGGCATGTCTGTGATTACAGTCAGACTGCGCCCCCTTCCCCCCCACGCAGACACACACACAGACACACCCACACACTCACAGTCAAATGAGTGTAAAAATAAATAACTTTAAAAATGGATTGGGGATCCCCTGCAATTTTGATGCCAGTAAAGATAAAGTGCACAACGTTTAACTACCCCACCCGATGTTTAACTGCCCCACCCAAGGTTTAACCGCTCCACCCAATGATTATCCGCCCTACCCAACATTTAACCGGCCCACCCACCTACCCTACCCAAAACGCTCAACTTCCCCACCCCAAGATTATGCGCCCCACCCAACGATTATCCTCCATACCCATTTCACCGCCCCACCGAACGTTTCACCGCCCTACCCAAAACACTCAACTGCCCCACCCAACTGTTAAAGAGAACCTGTCACCCCCCCATACATGCTGATCTCAGCCCAGGCGACGCGCAGGCCCCAGCCCGGACGACGCGCGGGCCCCAGCCCGGACGACGCGCGGGCCCCAGCCCGGACGACGCGCGGGCCCCAGCCCGGACGACGCGCCTGCCCCAGCCCGGACGACGCGCCTGCCCCAGCCCGGACGACGCGCGAGCCCCAGCCCGGACGACGCGCGAGCCCCAGCCCGCGACGACGCGCGAGCCCCAGCCCGGACGACGCGCGCCAGCCGCCCAGCCCCGGACGACGACGCGAGCCCCAGCCCGGACGACGACGCGAGCCCCAGCCCGGACGACGCGCGAGCCCCAGCCCTGACGACGCGCGAGCCCCAGCCCGACGACGCGCGAGCCCCAGCCCGGACGACGCGCGAGCCCCAGCCCGGACGACGCGCGAGCCCCAGCCCGGACGACGCGCGAGCCCCAGCCCGGACGACGCGCGAGCCCCAAGCCCCCGCGGACGACGCGCGAGCCCGAACCGAGACGACCCGACCCGAACCGAGACGACGCGCGAGCCCGAACCGAGACGACGCGCGAGCCCGACCCGAGACGACGCGCGAGCCCCAGCCCGACGAGACGACGCGCGAGCCCGACCCGAGACGACGCGCGAGCCCGAACCGAGACGCCCGACCCGAACCCGAGAACGCCACCGACCGAGACGACGCGCGAGCCCGAACCGAGACGACGCGCGAGCCCGACCGAGACGACGCGCGAGCCCGAACCGAGACGACGCGCGAGCCCGAACCGAGACGACGCGCGAGCCCGACCCGAGACGACGCGCGAGCCGAACCGAGACGACGCGCGAGCCCGACCCGAGACGACGCGCGAGCCCGACCCGAGACGACGCGCGAGCCCGAACCGAGACGACGCGCGAGCCCGACCACCGAGACGACGCGCCGAAGACCCGAGCCCGAGACGACGCGCGAGCCCGACCGAGACGACGCGCGAGCCCGACCCGAGACGACGCGCGAGCCGACCGAGACGACGCGCGAGCCCGAACCGAGACGACGCGCCGAGGCGCCGCAGACCGAGAGACGACGCGCGAGCCCGAACCGAGACGGACGCGCGAGGCGACCGAGACGAGCGCGACCGACGACGCGCGCGAGGCCGAACCGAGACGACGCGCGAGGCCGAGGCGACCGAAGACGACGCGCGAGGCGAACCGAGACGACGCGCGCAGAGCACCGAGAACCGAGACACACGCGAGGCCGAACCGAGACCACACGCGAGCCTGAGCTGAGATCACGCGACCTCCCAATGTTTAACCGACCCCATCCAACTTTTAACCTTCCCTTAAAAAGGACCTGTCATGCACCTGAATCCACCCAACGTTTAACCCCCCCACCCAACATTTAACCGCCCTCCACAATGTTTAACCGCCCCACCCAAAATGTTTAACCCCCCCACCCAACATTTAACCGCCTCACCCAACGTTTAAACCGCCCAACCCAACTTCTAACCTTATTTTTAATATAACAAGCACTAAAGGGTGTTGTAGCACTGTATTTAGCTAGCCTCTGTTTTGGATTACTAGCCAAGGTAATGCCAATAACCTTCACCCACACTATTTTTTTCTAATTATTTTTACACTGCATTTCAGGACCAGTCAGCTAATATTACAATAATAATAATAATACGGCAACCAATCACAGGCACCGGCAGAGAGGGTGGACGGGGCTAAGTCTGACGTTAACCAGTGACGGGGAGTGGGGCAAACCCGAACACTAAAAGGTTCGCTTATCACTAGACACCTGTAGAAGTTCCCACCTCAGTTTTGTGGGGTAATCGTCCTGTGGCCCTGATGATGTTGAAGGGCTTTGGATTCACGAAGAGTGCTCCGTCAGCGCTCAGGAGAGGAAAAACTCCCAATAGCGGAAACCTCTAGGGAACGATGGATGACGGACTGCTCTTCCCTTGGACTTTGCTGGATAATGGTGGCACTATGTTAGATGATTGTGCTGTCACAGCGACACCCCCGCTCTGGAGCAGTGATCTGTAGAAAGAGATAACAGAACTTGGTTATGGAGCTGCCAAATATTACATATCAAAGACGAGCAGACGATATACTCCCGGTCCCTACTGTATTATACTTTTCTTACCTGGTTTTATATAAAGTTCCAAGATCACCAGGTTTTCTCCACAACTTGGCGGTTGTTCTTTTTCTGTTTTGCACCCCTGTGTATAAAATAACAGAAAACACTTTATAATCCACCGCTAATTAATTTATTATCATAGTATATTTTTATAGGGACTGGAATAGGTCCAAATCCTCTGCTGTCTGTCATTAGTTATCAATGTGAGTACCACTAGGGGAAGGAGCATTGAAGCCTGTACATTGTACAGGATGGGAGCTCCCCCTAGTGGTGGCTGCAGGCAATCAGGATGTCACCACTGTTGTGTGCAGGGGATTTAGACTGTTTCACAGCAATGGTCACTTCTGCTCTTGTCTTCCTGGAGAATCTCACCTGTAAACTGTTAAAGTACCGTTACACGTCGCAACATTGCATTTGCAATGTGCTGGTTGCTGGACGGGGCTAAGTCTGACGTTAACCAGTTACGGGGAATGGGGCAAACCCGAACACTAAAAGGTTCGCTTATCACTAGACACCTGTAGAAGTTCCCACCTCAGTTTTGTGGGGTAATCGTCCTGTGGCCCTGATGATGTTGAAGGGCTTCGGATTCACGAAGAGTGCTCCGTCAGCGCTCAGGAGAGGAAAAACTCCTAATAGCGGAAACCTCTAGGGAACGATGGCTGACGGACTGCTCTTCCCTTGGACTTTGCTGGATAATGGTGGCACTATGTTAGATGATTGTGCTGTCACAGCGACACCCCCGCTCTGGAGCAGTGATCTGTAGAAAGAGATAACAGAACTTGGTTATGGAGCCGCCAAATATTACATATCAAAGACGAGCAGACGATTTACTCCCGGTCCCTACTGTATTATACTTCTCTTACCTGGTTTTATATAAAGTTCCAAGATCACCAGGTTATATCCACAACTTGGCGGTTGTTCTTTTTCTGTTTTGCACCCCTGTGTATAAAATAACAGAAAACACTTTATAATCCACCGCTAATTAATTTATTATCATAGTATATTTTTATAGGGACTGGAATAGGTCCAAATCCTCCGCTGTCTGTCATTAGTTATCAATGTGAGTACCACTAGGGGGAGGAGCATTGAAGCCTGTACATTGTGCAGGATGGGAGCTCCCCCTAGTGGTGGCTGCAGGCAGTCAGGATGTCACCACTGTTGTGTGCAGGGGATTTAGACTTTTTCACAGCAATGGTCACTTCTGCTCTTGTCTTCCTGGAGAATCTCACCTGTAAACTGTTATGGCCACTTTACACGCAGCTACAGGTAGCAGGTTTTCCACAGGTAACTTACTGGCTGCAGTGAAATCATGGAGACATGGTTCCATCTTGTTGCTGTGTACAAATGGAACTATGTCTCCATGATTTCACTGCAACCAGTAAGTTACCTGTGGAAAACCTGTTACCTGTAGCTGCGTGTAAAGTGGCCATTAAGGTCCCTTTACATGTCGCTACAGCAGGGTGGAAACAACCGGGTTCATGAGACAAATGTATCTTGCACCGTCAAATCAACCCGAGGTAGCGGCGTGTAAAGTAGGTTGTTGCCACCCGTCACTTGCGGCACCTGTTTCAGAGCAGTGCTTTAAAACAGGTTGATTTCAACCCGATGGTAGTGGTGTCTAAATAAGGTAGGGTAAGGTTTTTTCGCCACCTAGTTAACTCCCTGGGGCGTGACACAGCCTCCGGGAAACCGCCCCCCTTCAGCGATCATTGGTGGAAGCTCCTGCGTTACGATTGGTTTTCGCTGCATAGGGTGCCATATTTAAGGAGCTGACCAGTCACACTACACATTTGCTATAGCGTCATGTATTAGCCAACCTTCCTGCGCTGGCTGGCCAATCATGATACTATTGCACTGTCCAATCATCGTACGAGCGTCTCGTAATCCACAATTCTGGCACGCCTATGTGTTGTCCCTGCTGCACCAGGTCCTCTCATATTACCTTCTGTAGCGGCGTGTAAATGAGGTAAGGTGCTCTGCAGAAGGTAACTTGAGCACCCGGCGGTGCATCCAGAGATAGATTAAACCTTCTGTAGAGCACCTTGTAGCGGCGTGTAAAGGTGGTATCGGGTACCGTTTGTAACCATTGTTACGTGCTCGTGCACGTGAAACACCCGGTTGTTTCCACCTGCTGTAGCGGCGTGTAAAGGTACCTTGTGGGTACCGTTACACATCGCAACATTGCATTTGCAATTTGCTGGTTGCAGTGAAATCATGGACACATTGTTCTATTTTGTTGCCGTGTACAAATGGAACAATGTGTCCATGATTTCACTGCAACCAGCAAATTGCAAATGCAATGTTGCGACTTGTAACGGTACCCTTATTATCAGCTCCAGTCATTAATCACAGTCTGCACTCGTTCCTGTTATAAGGATCTTGTGTAAGGTTTAGTGATCGCACAATGTGACCAGTATCTGGTGGGGGGGGTCACCGGTCACATCAGGAGAGGGGCGAACTCTGCACCTCGCTTTGTGAAGGCAGCACTTATAACAACTGAAGAATCCCATATACCAGAAAGTAAAACAAAAGGGCGAGGAATCCCTGAGGACCAACAGCTACCTGACAGCGGGATAAGTGCCCTAAATATACGTAGTGGGGCCCCCTACTACTACTACTACTACTATAGCATATCAAACAGATGTGGCTTAAAGTGCACATGCAAGATATAGATAAGGTGCAGATAAAGTACCGTTTCAAGCCATATTCATACTATAGAGGGCAATTAAACATTGCATTAAGGTTTTAGGGTTGGTATTTCTCCAAACGGATCCTTAGTGCCTGTTCACATGGCGCCTCGACACGTGTTCCAATAAGTTCATCAGGAGGCTGATACAGTATATGCGCTATTAGCTTATGATGCAAGTTGATAGAGAAATGATACAACAGGGGATCCTAGGAAATATATGGTCCCCTTATCTATAGAGTGCTTGCTCATATTATCTCCATCTCTCCAAATCCAACCGCTTCAGGGTACAATCCTTCACCACCCAGTCTTTATCCTAATTCAAATTTACATGGTGTTCAAATCCGATTTACCTCGTCACTCAATTATTAATCATGTCCCTTTAGGAGAAATTGGAAGGTCCTGCAGTGTGATACCGCTGTGGATCGCACGCCGATTATGAAAATGTTGTCGGCATGGAACGATTCTTCAACCCGGAAGCGCCCAACAATGAAGACTTAATCTAGTCTTAATCTAGAAAAGAGCACAGGACCTACAGTCACATATGGGGGAGGTCAGAGAAACGTGCACAAGACCTACTGTACAGTCACATATGGGGGAGAGCAGAGAAAAGAGCACAGAATCTAAAGTCACATATGGGGAGTCAGAGAAAAGAGCACAGGACCTTCAGTTACATATGGGGAGGTAAGAGAAAAGAGCACAGGACCTACAGTCACATATGGGGAGGGCAGAGAAAAGAGCACATGACCTACAGTCACATATGGGGGAGGTCAGAGAAAAGAGCACAGGACCTACAGTCACATATGGGGAGGGCAGAGAAAAGAGCACAGGGCCTACAGTCACATATGGAGGAGGTCAGATAAAAGAGCACAGGACCTACAGTCACATATGGGGAGGGCAGAGAAAAGAGTACAGAATCTAAAGTCACATATGGGGGAGGGCAGAGAAAAAAGGACTGGAACTACAGTTACATATGGGGAGGTCAGAGAAAAGAGCACAGGACCTATAGTCACATATGGGGAAGGCAGAGAAAAGAGCACAGGACCTACAGTCACATATGGGGAAGGTCAGAGAAAAGTGCACAAGACCTACAGTCACATATGGGGGAGAGCAGAGAAAAGAGCACAGAATCTAAAGTCACATATGGGGGAGGTCAGAGAAAAGAGCACATGACCTACAGTCACATATGGGGGCGGTCAGAGAAAAGAGCACAGGACCTACAGTCACATATGGAGAGGGCAGAGAAAAGAGCACAGGACCTACAGTCACATATGGGGAAGGTCAGAGAAAAGAGCACAGGACCTACAGTCACATATGGGGAGGTCAGAGAAAAGAGCACAGGACCTACAGTCACATATGGGGAGGGCAGAGAAAAGAGCACAGGACCTACATTTACAAATGTATAAAATGTAATTGGTCACAGCACCTGGGGTTGCATGCTAGGCCTTCCGTATCTCCAGCCAGCACCTGGATGCACGTCCAAACCCGGGGAGTCCAATCCGGATCCCAGCGATATATCCAAAGAAGAAACGTACAGCGCCACAGATCTTTGATGGTGCAAAAAAATTTTTTGTGTTTATTCCATGGTCATAAGCGACGTTTCGACCACTTCTGTGGTCTTTATCAAGCCGCATAAAGACCACAGAAGTGGTTGAAACGTCGCTTATGACCATGGAATAAACAAAAAAAAGTTTTTGCACCATGAAAGATCTGTGGCGCTGTCCTTTTCTTCTTTGGCTACATTCACATATGGGGATTTATTCCAAAGGGCAAAACCAAATATTAACCTGAGGGGAACAACAATTTTATGTGGTCCATTTTTGGGGGTTTTGTGTAAAATGATGTCCAATTTACCTTTTATTCTTTTTTTTTATATAAATAAACTTGTAATTGCAATAATTTTCAGGGAGAAAAACTTCATTTTCTGGAACAATTTCAAGGTTCCAACACTTTCCTCTTTGTCTGTAGCAACCAATCAGGAATATTTAATTCTTTCAGCATTGTTATAAGGTTGGCAAGCTGAGCTCTGATTGGTTGCTATGAGTATTAAGGACAGTTATTGATAAATGTGGCCCCTGTCTTCTCATGGACGGGGCCCCTCTTGTCTACTGATTGTCCCACACGTGTACCCAGCAAAAGAATCTGGACTGATAAAGGGGATTTTCCTTCATTATCTTCTATTGGAAAGTTTTATATAATGAGAAGATGAGAGAGACATTAACCCTGTAAGAATGAACTTACCTGATTTAGGGTTTGCTGAGGGAGTCCATTGTGATCCATTTCTGGGCACCGTGACGGCCGGATTTACTGGCTTCGTTCTTTTTCTGAAACAAGAAGGGAAAACAATTTAGGTCAGCCGCCCCCGTCATCATATTGACTTGCATGATGAGACAGCCTTCATCAGCAGCCGCTGGCCATAAGGTGGACGTCTATACAGTCTCATGACAGCTTGGCTTTCTCCTTCGTGTACCTGTAGGTTTGTGCCTCCAACAGGTAGTCGCTGAAATGACAAGTCTGGCTGTGTGTACATTCTTCATCTAGACTTGTGATGTCATCGAGTTCTGTGTAGACGACGACATCACCATGTGATCATCAGCTCCAGCTGCTATTGGTCACCAGTAAGATTCAAATTCCCCGCCACATTCTCCATAAGAGGAGTAAGGAGCGTCTGTGTGTGGCCACATCTCCACTGAGGTATATGGAGGATGGGGGGGACTGGTGGCCACCATTCCCGATAAGTGAGGACACCAGAGGGGACATTTATGGAGTTTACAGTAAAGGGGCAAGTGCCCAAAGTGGCCAAATCATTGCAGTCAGTGTTGGGTCCTGTAAATCTTATAGAGAATAAGAACAACGTGATCATTTTCATATTGAACTTTTTTATTCCAAATCATTTTTGGAAACTGCGGCGTATACATTATTTTTAATGGAAATTTTATGAAATATACAAAAATGACAATAAATGTTCTTAATCAAACTCTACAACTCCCCAGAAGATATGTATTTTATATAAGGCTTTTTATGTGATTTGTATAATAAAGCCTTTCTTGAATTCTGCGTGGGTGACATTATTACTCAGTGTAATTATGAAGCATTTCTATATTTTTATTCCCTACTTTTTGGGGGGTCATGTACTGTACCTGCCTCCAGCCATGGGAAGGAAATGTGTCCATCAAGCATCCGAGCCATTAAGGGTAATTTGCAAGACTTTATTTGCGGTTTATTAATCCGGAAACCTCACAACGCTATTAAGAAATATCCCCATTGTGATTGCAAGGAATCTGCTCCGTCTTCTAGAGCCGCCATACTGTGATCACACCGCTCCTAGGCATCACCGCCTGATGGGGAAACTGTGGGGAATTTAGTGCACTGACCCCTTCTCTATATCAGGAGTTTTTGGTGCTATATATTATCATTTTGCAAAAAACACAGCATTTTCACTTTCAGCACGGTGGATGGGATCTATAGAAATCTCACACCCAATGTAGATTTTCTACTTGCATAAATGCCTTGTGCCATTGCGTCTGGATGTCCCCGATAAAGTGCCACCTGATTGGCCAGCTGAAATGGAAAAGAAAAATGTTGCGGCTGCCATATTGACACAGTCGATGGGGCACACTGCGCATTACTGCCGGCAGCGCCGTGTGCTGCTGCTGTCTTCTGGGTCCTTCTCCTCCGCTGGTGTTGCTACGCCACCCCCTTCCATAATCCCTCACAAGCACGCCTCAGAGTCTGCCATCATCGTGACATCACCCTGCTAGTAACTGCGCATGCGGCCGCCATTTTTGTTCACCTGATCTGATACTGCGCATTACAGAGTGAAAAAAAATGGCAGCAGCGTGAGTCACGAGTCCGCCCTCACTGCCGCACTAGCCCAACCCCATCATCACCTCACCACCCTTCAAAGAAAAAAATAATTAAGCACACCTTATATAGGGTGTTGATGTCATTACACCACACCCCTCCTCATTACAGAGATACACATCACCTGATTTACTATATGGTAGTTGGCTCTCAAGCCTATACAGCTTGGAGTGGGACAACATGTATAAAAAGTATCATGTTATCAAAATACTCATTTGCCTAATAATTCTGCAGACAGTGTACTATGTGTGTCCTCTGTGAATACATTTGTGTGTCCTATGTGTGTGTAACATAGTGTGTCACATATTGTGTGTTGTGTGTATGTAGCATCCACATTTATGAGTCTCGGTAGATGAGAGATCATAGGTGATCTAATTCAAGTGTTAATTTCTGTTAATGTTGATGATTCTGGCTTACAGCCTACATCAAAGGGTGAATATAATATTGATTTATTAGACAAAGTGTATTAGGGCTCCCTGAAACATGGTGAAATTATACTGATATGTCCTGAGGAAGGGGCCTGGAGCCCCGAAACGCGTTGACTAGTAAATCAATGTCATATTCACCCTTTGATGTCTCGTGGAATATGGCAGCACAGTTTTTTAACCCTTCATCCTCCCTACTTTAATTTTCTCAGATAATGACCTTTGGGTTTTCATTGACTGTAAGCCATAATCATCAACATTAACAGAAATAAACACATGAAATAGATCACTCTGTCTAATGACTCTATATAATATATGTGTTTCATGAAATTTATTTCAGTAATTCAATACATAAAACTTTTTTGGGGATATTCTAATTCATTGAGATGCCCCAGTAGCTATGATGTAACTCGGTATGTAGACACCGGCACTTTTGTTCCTGGGATTGTGTCACCTTAAAGGACTTTTCTTTATTACAAAGCTTCTTCTTTCTTTAGTTTTAATCACAGATCCCTACTTCTGATCTGTTATCTGGCTCTATCTGCCCCGTTCCTCTGTAGTCAGGGGCTCTGCTCTGATGGTGGCAGGGGCGGGCTGGGCTGGGTGGCAGGAAGGTCCCGAGGAGCGTTATCAACACAGCTCATAGATGGCAGATCCGAGGTCGGGGGAACACTGGGTGATCACCTCTCTGGGGCCACAATGGAGCTCATTCTTTTCAGGCGGATTATACAAGTGTTTATAATTATTGGTAGTTTAGTGTCCTCCATCCCCCTCCTCAGGCAAGGTCTGCCCGGGCCCCCCTCTTCTGTGCCCACCGCTGTGCCCGGGCCCCACATCTTCTGTGCCCACCGCTGTGCCCGGGCCCCACATCTTCTTGTGTCCATCGCTGTGCCCGGGCACAGAAAGTATATTGTAAAAATATGTCATTTTATTTTTCTAATGAACTATTTGGTAAATCCAGATAGCCCCGTACGATGCGTCCATCTGTTGGGCCCTGGTTTTCGGCTGCATTGCACAGATGCTCCTTTATGCCCCTTTCTGCGCTTTTTCTATACTGTTCTCCCATTTCCAGGTTTTCCCTATAATTAATATTATGATATGGAATGGAGCTTAATAGGAATTCTGCTCCCCATCTCCATGTGCCACATAGGTCATATGGACGTCATAAAGTATGGAGATTGGGGTCCCCCCCTGAGAAGCTTATATACTCCCCAACATTTACACCCTGACCCCTGGAAGCTAGACGAGGATGAAGTGTTATTGGTCAAAGGTGGACTTTTTTTAGGATCATAGGCTTTCGAAAGCTCATACATTTTGTTCGATGCCTGGAGCCTGGGGGGCCCAAAAGTGCCTTTGGCCTATAGAAAAAGACTAACGCTATTAAAGATTTGTGCTAATTGTGGGCCCTGTTTGGAGCTTTCACATCGGGGCCCATGAGCTTCAAGTTAGCTACTGGTGATCATGAGTGATTTATGATCTTTCTAAATAACATCAAAAATTCTAATATAGGAAAAACATTTTTTGAAGTGACAAAGATATTTGCAACAAAAAATACATGAGTTATGTCAAGGGTTTAAGGAAAAAATAGGATTAAAAGGGTAATACCAAATGAGTGGCAGTTCCAGTTTTGTCCACCAGAGGGCAGTGGTGCTATACCATTTCTATTCCTTTCATAAGCCCAAAGCTAAAAAAGCTAAAAAGTTCAGTTTTTAAAGGGTTAACTGAAATCTTCAAAATCTTATTTCACCAAGAGAAATGGACAGATTGTGTGTCTGGCCGCAATCCTTAATTCAGAGTTTTCCTTGTAGTTTACTCTCAGCGTCAGTAGGCAGATATTGGCATATTATTGTATTCCGACCAGGAGACCTTGTAATAATAATAATCTTTATTTATATAGCTCTAACATATTCCGCAGCGCTTTACAATTCAATGGTTCATATACAGTAGCGGAATATAATGAGGTCAATCTGGGTGGTAGCCCGGGGCCCAAGGCTCTGGGGGGGAGCCCAGCGGCCCAGGGTAAATTGCACTAAATTATAATCCGCCACTGTCCACACTCTGCAGGCACAGGCATTGGCGCCGCTGATGTCAAATTTGCAGTGAGGCTGCCGCTGTGCTCCACCCCCCCACCTTCTTCTCGCACGTCATAACGTGCAGGAGGACGTAGCAAAAAGACTGCGGGTATTGAAGGAGGCACACACACAGCACGCCCATCTCACTGCCGTGGAGGAGCTTCTTGTTCTGCTGGCCGGCCTGCTCAGCGGAGCCTCCTCCATTATGTGCTCTTCTGACCTGCTCCAGCCCAGCTGCTCTTCTCCAGGGATGGCCACATTCACTGCAGGCTGAGGGGCGGTGGGCACTGTACACAGGCTCCATGTACTTTGGTCTGCAGCCAAGCTGGAGCTGATGAGAGCTGCTGATTTGAGGTAAAGTTTTGCTTTTCGGTTTTGAATTTGCTCTTGATGCGCACCTCCCTCCTACCAGGATCTGCTTGAGATCCACAGATATTCAGCTGTGGGCAGTATGGACTGGGGCAGGTATTCATCACACAGGATCATCTAACATTGTATCCTGGAGTCCTCTGTGTGACATTCTAAGGGCACTACTGTGTATCCTCACTGAGGACTATCAGTGCTGGGCATATTACTGCTTTGTGGGTAGAAGGGCAGCAGTGCCGTGTGATCAGGCATGCTGGCAGTTAGTGATGGGCTCTTTTTGATGATTCGGCTCAAAAGACAGCTCTTTCTTAAAATAATCCTGTGCTCCACCCTGTGATGAATACAGACCCCCTCTGTACAGTGATTCCCTCATTATCCACCCTGTGATGAATACAGAATCTCCACTGTGCAGTGATCTCCTCATTATACACCCTGTGATGAATACAGAATCTCTCCTGTACAGTGAGAACCTCATTATACACCCTGTGATGAATACAGACCCTCCCCTGTACAATGATCTCCTCATTATACACCCTGTGATGAATAACAGTCCCTCCCCTGTACAATGATCTCCTCATTATACACCCTGTGATGAATACAGACCCTCCCCTGTACAGTGATCTCCTCATTATACACCCTGTGATGAATACAGACCCTCCCCTGTACAGTGAGAACCTCATTATCCACCCTGTGATGAATACAGAACCTCCAGTGTACAGTGATCTCCTCATTATACACCCTGTGATGAATACAGACCCTCCCCTGTACAGTGATCTCCTCATTATACACGCTGTGATGAATACAGAACCTCCACTGTACAGTGATCTCCTCATTATACACCCTGTGATGAATACAGAACCTCCACTGTGCAGTGATCCCTCATTATACACCCTGTGATGAATACAGAATCTCCCCTGTACACTGAGAACCTCATTATACACCCTGTGATGAATACAGAACCTCCACTGTACAGTGATCTCCTCATTATACACCCTGTGATGAATACAGAATCTCCCCTGTACAGTGAGAACCTCATTATACACCCTGTGATGAATACAGACCCTCCCCTGTATAATGATCTCCTCATTATACACCCTGTGATGAATACAGAATCTCCCCTGTACAGTGATCTCCTCATTATACACCCTGTGATGAATACAGTCCCTCCCCTGTACAATGATCTCCTCATTATACACCCTGTGATGAATACAGACCCTCCCCTGTACAGTGATCTCCTCATTATACACCCTGTGATGAATACAGACCCTCACCTGTACAGTGAGAACCTCATTATCCACCCTGTGATGAATACAGAACCTCCACTGTACAGTGATCTCCTCATTAAACACCTTGAATGAATACAGACCCTCCCCTGTACAGTGATCTCCCTCATTATACACGCTGTGATGAATACAGAACTCCACTGTACAGTGATCTCCTCATTATACACCCTGTGATGAATACAGAACCCCCTGTACAGTGAGAACCTCATTATACACCCTGTGATGAATACAGACCCTCCCCTGTACAGAGATCTCCTCATTTATGCACCCTGTGATGAATACAGACCCTCCCCTGTACAGTGATCTCCTCACTATTACACCCTGTGATGAATACAGACCCTCCCCTGTGCAGTGATCTCCTCATTATACACCCTGTGATGAGTACAGACCCTCCCCTGTACAGAGATCTCCTCATTATACACCCTGTGATGAATACAGACCCTCCCCTGTACAGTGATAACCTCATTCTACAACCTGTGATGAATACAGACCCTCCCCTGTACAGTGATCTCCTCATTATACACCCTGTGATGAATACAGACCCTCCCCTGTGCAGTGATCTCCTCATTATACACCCTGTGATGAATACAGACCCTCCCCTGTACAGCGATCTCCTCATTATACACCCTCTGATGAATACAGACCCCCCTGTACAGTGATCTCCTCATTATACACCCTGTGATTAATACAAACCCTCCCTGTACAGTTGAGAACCTCATTATACACCCTGTGATGAATACAGACCCTCCCTGTACAGTGATCTCCTCATTATACACGCTGTGATGAATACAGACCCTCCCCTGTGCAGTGATCTCCTCATGATACACCCGTGATGAATACAGACCTCCCCTGTACAGCGATCTCCTTATTTTTACACCCTCTGATGAATACAGACCCCCCTGTACAGTGATTCCTCATTAAAACACCCTGTGATTAATACAAACCCTCCCCTGTACAGTGAGAAACCTCATTATACACCCTGTGATGAATACAGACCCTCCCCCTGTACAGTGATCTCCTATTATACACCCTGTGATGAATACAGAACCCCCTGTACAGTGAGAACCTCATTATACACCCTGTGATGAATACAGACCCTCCCCTGTACAGAGATCTCCTCATTATGCACCCTGTGATGAATACAGACCCTCCCCTGTACAGTGATCTCCTCATTATACACCCTGTGATGAATACAGACCCTCCCCTGTGCAGTGATCTCCTCATTATACACCCTGTGATGAGTACAGACCCTCCCCTTTTACAGAGATCTCCTCATTATACACCCTGTGATGAATACAGACCCTCCCCTGTACAGTGATAACCTCATTCTACAACTGTGATGAATACAGACCCTCCCCTGTACAGTGATCTCCTCATTAAAACACCCTGTGATGAATACAGACCCTCCCCTGTGCAGTGATCTCCTCTTTTATACACCCTGTAATGAATACAGACCCTCCCCTGTACAGTGATCTCCTCATTATACACCCTGTGATGAATACAGACCCTCCCTGTACAGTGATCTTTTCATTATACACCCGTGATGAATGCAGAACCTCCCCTGTACAGTGAGAACCTCATTATACACCACTGTGATGAATACAGACCCTTCCCTGTACAGTGATCACATCATTATACACACTGTGATGAAAAACAGACCCTCACCTGTACAGTGATCTTCTCATTATACACCCCCTGTGATGAATACAGAACCTCCCCTGTTCAGTGAGAACCTCATTATGCACCCTGTGATGAATACAGACCCTACCCTGTACCGTGATCTCCTCATTATACACCCTGTGATGAAAACAGACCCCCCCTTCCCTGTACAGTGAGAACCTCATTATACACCCTGTGATGAATACAGTCCTTCCCGTGTACAGTGAGAACCTCATTCTACACCTTTGTATGTATCTAGTGAAGCATAAAGATTTTTTAGCATTCTTGTTTCCTCAGATTGTCAGCTCTTCTGGACTGGGCTCTTGCTCCTTTTTGATTGTTGACAGTGAGACCACTGGTACCTTAACGATCAGCTTTCTCATTGCTGACAGAAGCCGAATCTCCTCTGTTAGGGCTCGGACACCCTCTCCTACTTACATGCGAGTCTCTCGGATGAGACTCGGATGAGGCTGGAGCAGTGACCCTTAACGGCCTCTCCCTGTCAGGACGGGAGTTTCAGCTCCTTGTGTTTTTTGTGCGGCTCCACACTCCCGGTCCAGACAGGGAGAGGCCATTCAGGGTCACTGCTCCAGCTTCATCCAAGTGTCGTCCAGAGAAACTCGCATGTCTGTCGGACAGTGTGTCCCTGCCCTTAACCAGTTGCTCTGTCTACTTTAGTGGCTGCAGACCAAACTGCACATGTGACTTTTACGGATTTGAATAGTGGGACAAATGTGCAGTAGATGGCCATGGCCACTAAATAGTAGACAGAGCAGCTCCAGTTGACGCCTAGAAACAGTTGACTGTCACTGGTGCTAGGTGTCGCACTCCTACTGATCAGACATTGCTGACTAATCCCAAATCCCCATGTCCGCTTCACTGCGCGGCACGCAGTGCGTTAAGGGCCTCCTACTGCTGCAGCCCCCTCCCGGCACCGCCCCTCGCTTCCTCTTTCCCACGTGGAACGCATTTATCAGCCTGGTGCTGCCGTCTCCTCCACAATAGGAGTAGGCGCACTTCCTGCTTTATGGTTCCACAGTGGAACACAGGCGGTCACTACTTCCTCCCGTATCCTCAGTTATGGCAAGCAGAACGGAGCTGTGGGGGAACCAGGAAAGGTAAGTACAGATTTATTTTTTAATGAGTGCACGCTGACCAGGGATTATGGGGGAGGAGGGGCTGTATGGCGAGTTGTGAGGCTGCACTATGATATATGGAAGTCTGTGAGGTTGCATTATACTATATGGAGGGCTGTGGGGAGGCAGTATTATACTATATGGAGCACTATGGGGTGCATTATGGTATTTGGAGGACTCTGGGGGTCCGTTATACTATATGGAGGACTATGAGGGTGCATTATGCTATACGGAGGACTATGGGGGTGGAATTATGCTATACGGAGGACTATGGGGTGCATTATACTATATGGAGGGGCTATGGGGATGCGTTATACTATATAGAGGGATATGAACTGTATTATATTTATATAGAGGGATATGAAGCTGCATTATACTATATGAAGGACTATAGAGGGTGCATTGTACTATGTGAAGGGCTGTTAAGCTGTATATATACTATATGGAGTGCTATCGGGGTGCATTATGCTATATGAAGAACTATGAGGCTGCATTATACTGTATGGAGGACTTTGGGAGTGCATTATACTATATAGAGGACTGTGAGGTGCATTATAATATTATGGAGGGCTATGAGGGGTTGCATTATGCTATATGGAGAACCATAAGGCTGCATTATACTATATGGAGGGATGTGAGGCTGCATTATACTATATGGAGGAATATGAGGCGCATTATGCTGTATGGAGGGCTTTGAGGCAGCATTATACTATATAGAGGATAATGGGGGTGCATTATAATATTTTGATTACTATGGGGGACTATGGGATGCCTTATAATACATAGATTACTATGAGAGTACATTGTCATATATGTTTCAATGATTTTTATTGGTTTTAAAATGGCACAAAACTAAAGCATGTAATCGTGTTATTCATGAACAAATATGAGTACATTAAGTTACAACCATTTCACATAAGATCGTCTGGACAGGCTCTTCTACAATCGGATCAGATAATAGATGTTAAATATTATATAACTAGATTGCCTTCTAGCAAATGACTACAATAAAAATAGGTTATAAATTATAAATGTAAATATATAGATCACAGGATAACAAATTATCTAAGATATAAGCCATGAATCTTATAACTCTGGTACCAGCTCGGGTATAACTCAAAAATAGCTGAGTTAAAAAGGGAATCCGACTGGTACCCCTAGGTGTGCTACGGTTAATAAAAGGTACAGTAGTTTACTAACGATATAGTGAATCATTAACAAATACTAAAGATTATAATTACAATTAAATTTTAATAACAACTGTTTAATTCTGATGGAAACTCAAATTGTTGCTCGATTTTATAGTGAGTGGGGGGGAGATGGGGTAAGGATCCTAGATACGTCTTATAAATGATGTAATAATGACAGAAATTTGATCCCTTGGATGCTTGTCTCAAAATGTATCTACTCTACTGGATTTTATATGCTATTGTCTTTTAACCCTGTATATAATTCCATTACGTTCAGGGTCTCTCTCACCAATGGAAAAAGAGGGTATAGTTGGTTCCTGTCCTTCCCATTTCGATTGGTACTTATTCAAAAGATTGTTCCTAAGAGAGAAAGAGAATTCAAATGCATTATGGCCAGCTATTGTATCTATTGTTTCCTCGATTTTTGGGGGAAGGTCATGTCTCCAATTGGCTGCAATTTTGATTTTGGCTGCAAGTATGATGTGTATTATTATGGCTCTATACCTGGTTGGTAATAGCTCTACACCTACTAATAGTAGTACTAATTCTTCTGTTAGATGTACCGTATATACTCGTGTATAAGCCGAGTTTTTCAGCCCAAAATTTGGGCTGAAAAGTCTCCCCCTCGACTTATACACGAGTCAATACGGGTGGGGGCTGTGGAGGTGGAGGAGGCGGGGGGAGGCTGCTGTATGAGCGCCCCGTCACGTGGGGCCGCTCATTTATATATGCACTGCTTCCCCTGTCAATCAGCGGCAGGGGGAAGCAGTTCATATATGCCCCCCCAAATGCTGGCACTCTCCCCCCTTGAAAGGGTCCCCCCCGCTGGTTATATTACCATCCCGGTCTTCTGATCAGCGCCGCTCCTCGGTGCTCCGTCGTTCCAGCTACATCCGGGATCCCCGGCCGTCGCAGGCATATGACGTCATCGCGCGACGGCCGGAGATCCCGGATGCAGCGAGGACGGAGCATGAAGAACGGAGCACCGAGGAGCGGTGCTGATCAGAAGACCGGGATGGTAAGATAAGCAGGAGGGGGGTGAGTGCCAGCATTTGGGGGCAGCTGGGTACCCCCAGGGGGCTGCTTGGTACCCCCTGGGGGCTGCTGGGTACCCCCAGGGGGCTGCTGGGTACCCCTTGGGGGTTGCTGGTACCCCCAGGGGGCAGCTGGGTACCCCCAGGGGGGCTGCTGAGTACCCCCAGGGGGGCTGCTGAGTACCCCCAGGGGGCTGCTGGGTACCCCTTGGGGGCTGCTGGGTACCCCCAGGGGCTGCTGGGTACCCCCTGGGGCTGCTGTATTACCCCTGGGGGCTGCTGTATACCCCCAGGGCTGCTGTATATACTGCTGGGGCCTGTATACCACTGGGGCTGCTGTATACTACCACTGGGGCTGCTATATACTACCACTGGGGAGGCCTGTATACCACTGGGGGGGCCTGTATACCACACTGCTGGGGGCTGTATACCTGTGCTGGGGTCCACCCTCGGCTTATACACGAGTCAATAGGTTTTTCCAGATTTTTGGGGCAAAAGTAGGGGGGTCGGCTTATACACGGGTCGGCTTATACACGAGTATATACGGTAAGCTTATTCTGGTGATGCTATTTATTAGAAGTTGAATTTTAGACCAGTATGTTTTAAGTTTCTTGCAGCTCCTGAAAATATGCGAAAGTGTACCTATTTCAGAGCATTCTCTCCAGCATAGAGGAGAATTATGGGATACATTTGGTGGAGTCTGTGTGGTGTAAGGTACCATCTGGTATAAGTCTTATAATGTGTTTCAATCAGCTGAGAATTTCTGATGTGCGTATAGATGTTTTGATAAATGGTTTGCATTCGGTTGATATCAATTTCCACTTGAATCTCCTTCTCCCAAGCTGTTATGCTTATGGATTTAATGAAAGAAAGATCCTGGTTTAGAGTTTGGTAAATTATTTTAGTCTTCCAGTGTAACGTATTTTGGGGGTTCTTAATCATTTGAGTTATATTTTGTGGTAGAAAAAAATTAATTGAATGCGATTCCATTAATGTATGAATTTTGGATCATGTAGTTGCTTCAGTTTGACTCAATGAGAATTTTCTTTTGAGGTGTTCGAAGGGGAGGAGACCTCCTGAGTTATCTAAAATGTCAGAGACGGTATCAATTCCTGCTTCTTTCCACGTGTTTATCTTTATTTTTGGAGCAATTATTGCTAAGATTTCAATGTTTATCCAGTTCGGAGGTGCTGGTGCAAAATGTGTAGAGGATAGGATAAGTAAGGCTCTCCATGTTTTAATTGCCGCTTTGACTAATATATTTTTTGGTAGAGTTTTCTTCTTGTCACAGAGGTACGCAATTAAAAGCAAATTCATTTTATTTCTTACATTTTTTGGTTCTTCCAATCCTAACCATGCTGGTCTTTCATTGACCATCCACCAATTATAGCTAAGTTTAATAATTGTCGCTTGCAGATAGGCACTAATATTGGGGATGGCCAGACCTCCATTGTTTCTGCTTTTGGAGAGCGTTGATTTCGCTACTCTGGGTTTTAGTTTATTCCATATAAAGTTGAGTAACTGTGTTTGAAATTTCCACAGCCACTTTACCGGTATAGAGAGGGGAATAGATCTAAATTTATAAAGAAGCTTGGGAAGGAGACACATTTTATATGCATTAACTCGGCCTAACCATGAGATCTCTAATTTAGATAAATGTTGTATATCAGATTGAATGGTTTTATAAATATCTTCCAAATTTACGTGAGTAATTAAGGATGAGGTTTTAGTTAGATATATACCTAGGTGACTTATATTTTCTTTCTCCCAGTCCAGAGTCGTTTCAGACTTGAGTATTTCCAATAACTGTGGCGTTAAGTTGAAACTCAAAACTTGGGCTTTTGTTAAGTTTATTTTATACAGAGATATGTTAGAGAATAGCTGGATAGTATTTAGGAGGTTTCTTATAGAGTTTAGGGGATCAGTGAGTGTAATGAAGATGTCGTCCGCAAATAAGGAGATTTTGAATTGCCTTTGGTATATTGGAATTCCCTTAATTAAAGGGTTCAAAAAGAATGGGAGAGAGAGGGCACCCCTGCCTAGTCCCATTGGTCAAAGGAATCTCCTCGGAGAGACAGTTGTTGGTAAACACTCTGGCTGAGGGGGAAGAGTACAAGGAACTGATTGCATTGATAATTTCTCCCTTGAAACCAAACCTGTTTAAGGTCTGAAAGAGGAAGTCCCAATGGACTCTGTCGAATGCTTTTTCAGCATCGACAGCAACTACCAGGGATGGGATACCCTCTCTCTCCACGTGTGAAATTAGATTTATGGCTCGCCTTGTTGAGTCTGTAGTACCTCTACCTGAGACAAAACCTACTTGGTCAATCGATAAACAAAGAGGGAAGTTAGGGCACCAGGGCCGGCCGCTTCATGGGCGGATAAATTAGTGGAGCAATCAGCAGTTCACCGGCGGTGCCTGTCTCAACAGCACAACAAACGTCCAATCTTTAAATAAAGTGGAGACGGCACTCACCCATGTGAAGATCGGTGTTTTATTCAAGGAAACTTGACATTCCGTGCAAGGAGGGAGGGAAGAAGCCGAGGTGACGACGGCACCGTTTCGCGCTTGTGCGCCGTGGAAGCGCACAAGCGGAAACGGTGCCGTCGTCACCTCGGCTTCTTCCCTCCCTCCCTGCACTGAATGTCAGGTTTCCTTGAATAAAACACCCATCTTCACATGGGTGAGTGCCGTCTCCACTTTATTTAAAGATAAAACCTACTTGGTCCTTGTGCAAAAGGAGGGGGGCTACTTTTTGTATTCTAGTTGTAATTGTTTTGGTTATAGTTTTTAGGTCCGAATTAAGGAGGGAAATTGGCCGATAGTTACGAACATCATCTTTATCTCCTTTACCTTTGTAAATAACAGAAATGAATGCTTGTTGCATTTCATCTGGTAGTCTACTATGAGCTGAGGTGAGGTAATTTGCAAGTTTGACTAGGTAGGGGCAAGGTGTGATTTGAAAGTAGTGTAACACTCATTTTGGAGACCGTCCGGACCTGGGGATTTATTCTTTTGTAATGAGTTAATGGTTTGAACGATCTCCAACTGCGTATAAGGAGAGTTAAGTGTTTCCAGCTGATCTGCTGACAAAGAGGGAAGATTTAAGGAGTCTAAGAAGTTGTTTATATTCTGTTTTTGTGGAGGGGTTTCTGTTGAGTCATTTTTCAGATTATACAGCTTTTTGTAAAATTTGGCAAAGATCTCTGTAATATTTTGGGGCGTTTTATGAGTTACATTTTGGTCATCCCTTATTTGCACGGTTCTAGTTTTTAGTCTGTGTATCTTGACTTTCACAGCTGAATTATTTTGTCATATTCTGAAGTGAGTAAAGCTTTCAAATTAATTCGAAGTTGAAGTATCTCCTTATGAGTATCTTCTCTGGGGGCGCTGATTTGATTCATCTCCAGTTCTCTGATTCTTTTAATTATCTTTTCTTCCGTTTGATTTTTTTCACGTTTTAATCTGGAGTTTAATTGGATGAAGTGTCCTCGTATGAGTGCCTTGTGAGCTGTCCAGAGGGTGGTTATTGGGATGTGGCCAGTATCGTTGTCTTCAAAATAGAAGTTTAGAGCTTTTTCCAATTGGTCTTTATATTGAGGGTGAAATAGTAGGTAAGAGTTTGCCCTCCATACCTTATGACTGGAATAGTTGGGATGTTGGGCTATTTCAAAAATTATTGGGGAATGGTCTGACCAGGCTCTTGGTAGGATATTTATTGATTTAAATTTGTGGAGAGTATTAATATCCGATAATACCAAATCTATTCTGGCAAATGATTTGTGGGCATCTAAATAATGGGAGTACTCCACAGAGGATGTATTGAGACAGCGGAATGTGTCATAAAGTTCTTCTCTATGTAACCAAGGATCAAGGGAGGTATTAGAATTTCTACATTTGTTTGAGGAATCTAGTAGAGGATTAGGAACCGCATTAAAGTCACCAAACATAATTACGTGACCTTTTTTTGCCTTTTGAACAATCTTAATGAGTTTATTAAGGACAGAAATTTGACTTTTGTTGGGGGCATGTAGATTGACTAGAGTATATAACACGTCATCGAGTTTACATATTAAGATCAGGAATCCTTTTGTTTGGGGGGGCAAGAGACCCAGATTAAGGATGAATATTCTCACCTTGCCTAAGTCCAAGGGAGGGGTTGGATTGCCCAATATGCAGGCGTATTTTCTGGCCTCCTCTCTCATTAGAGCCCTAGACTGGCACTATAATGCATCTTCTAAGAAGTGGGTGGGGGTGGAGCAAGAGGGTCTGGGGACCCCGTTGAAGCATCTGCTTTGGATCTCCCCTAGAGACCTTACGGACGTTGTGCCCCTGACAGATATGACTAGGACAACCTTAAAGATATGGCACTCAGTAACGAGAACTCTCCACACAGATGACAGCCTTAGCCCTCTGACCCCCCTCTTCTCCAGTCCTTCTTTCTCTCCTGGATTTGGTAGACAGAGATTTTTATGTTAGCAGAGCGTGAACGATACCCGACTGGGCCAGACCCTGTCCGACGGTGATTTACCCTCGTTGGCAGAACTACAATCCAAAGATCCCACGAGGCCGCTTGAGTGGTTTGAATATTTCCAATACAGAGCATTTCTGTACGCAGATGACCACTCATGCAGGGTGAGATCGACACCCAATGAATTGGAACAGTTATTCCAATTAGAGTCTTCCCTGAGACGCAAAATATCGGCCCTATACCAGGCGCTAGGGTCCTTGAGAAATCAGGGTACTCTATACTTTCAGCGTGCATGGGATAGAGAGTTGGGGAACAGCATCTCAGATGGTGATTGGCAGAAATGCTTTCTATTTACCCATAAACTAGCTAGCGCTTGTACTGCACAAGAAAGAAGTTACAAGTTGCTTACTAGATGGTACTTATGTCCGACAACTCTTCGGAGCATGTTCCCTGGAACCTCTGACACATGTTGGCGCTGCGAAGAAGAGACAGGTACAATGTTACACATCTGGTGGAGTTGCAGGGGAATCCGGCGGTTCTGGTCTGACATATTTAACGCATACACCCAGATAACAGGTAAACGAACCGAATGTTGCCCAGAGTCGGCTCTGTTATCTATCTTTCCTGGCCCTGTTGGACTCCAAAGAAAGATATTCTTCGCTTTTGTGTCTCGGCCGCACGGGCTGTGATCCCGAGGTTCTGGAAATCGACCCGGGTTCCATCCTTGCTTGACTGGTCCAGGGAATTGATGGACATTTTTCGAATGGAGGAGCTTTCAGCGGAGGCATCGGGATCTCGTGACAAATTCTCGAGGATCTGGTTCGATTGGATTATTTTCCAGGAGTCTGCGGACTTCAGGAATATCCTGGATGATACAGACATATCGACACGACCCCTGGTGGACGGAGAGACTGAGTAACATGTACCCTCCCCCCTTCCCTTACTTTACCTTTCTCATTACATGGCCCCTCTTACCCTTGTTCTGTTCCTCTTTTTGATTACCCTTCCTCATCTTTCTTTTCCCTTCTCTCTATATTGTGATATACCTACTCTTTATCAGTTCACGTATTCTTTCTCGGCACCCAGCACCCCCTGGATTTCGGCGTACTCCGAACAGTGCTAATAATTAATTGTTTATAGATACGAGAAGCCTTCTGGGTAACAGCTTCCCCTATTGATATCCCAGGCATTGGTAGAGCCTGTAGGAGCCTTATGGTAAGTAGGTTAATGGGGTTATACTTTAAACACTGGGTAATCCTAGTGGAAGTAGCAAAGGAATTTTGATTTTCGGGCTGAGATCAGAGTCTCCTAGAGATTAGATTATCTCTCCACCCAAAGAAGAGCTATTTAATTGTATAATTGTTATTTGCCTATTTTGAATTGTTAACTGTGACTCAGCTAAACAGTCACCAGAATGGTGCCACCGGATTATGACTGTTTATTTCAAGGACGATAGCATCACTTTGTTTTGATTTGTTTTATTTCTTACCAATTTGACAACTGAATGTATGTATATTCCTATTTTGCTTTTCAAAACTCAATAAAAATAAGATTAACCAAAAAAAAAAAGATCAGGAATCTTCCCTCCTCGTCTCTAATCACCTCAATCTCTTCAAATTTTAGAGTTTCTTTAATGATTATAGCTACTCCTGATTTTTTCTTTTTGTTAGAAGAATATGTGTGGAAATTTTTTGTTGCTAAAGTTTGGGGTGTTGTCTAATTTGAACTTAGTCACTTGTAAACCAGCTATGTCTATGTTATATTTTATAATGTCTTTCCAGACAGAATATCTTTTTTGCGGGGAGTTGAGACCGTGAACGTTTAAGGACAAAAACTTATTGGTCATAATCAGTATGGGATGCTTGTAAGTAGAGCACTAGAATAGTTCCAATAGAGTGGGTTATGAATGCAGGGAAAGGAGGTCGGGTTGCATATTTTGGGTTGTCCATCGTATAACAAGTTAACATGAAACTACACTTACTGCTGGTGTAAGTAATAACTAAATACAAGAGTAATAGAGGAGCAATCATTAAATGATGTTTACTCTAAATTATATTAGGTGGAAGGTTAGTTATAACCTATACGATACTTCCACTCGGGCTGAAGTTTTGGCCTATTGTACGATAAAGACCTTTTAAGCTTCATAAAGCGGGACTAGATTGGATCATCTCCCAGGGTCTGAGATTTGAAGACTTCTTAAGGTCTTCAGGCCATTTTCCACTTCTTCAATGGTTATAGTCTTATCCTTATGAGAGAATATGACTGTGGTAGATGGGCGTCCCCATCTGTAGGGAATTTTTTTAATTCTTAGTAGATCCGTCACTGGTTTAAGATTTTTTCGTCTGCTCATTGTCTCCTTGGAGATATCTGTAAAGATTTTAATTTTAATTGCAGGGATTTCCTCACTTGCTAACTGGCTGGTTGGGCCTAGTGTGTCCCTCATAGGATGGAGGTTTCACACAGGCTGGCAGCTCTTGTAGCGACTGCACACACTCTGAAGTTTCTCCCTCCAAGACTCTATTTATAGGGGCAACTCGCTCAAAGTGACCAGTGGAGCTCTCCCTAGAGGCTTGGGGTGAAACCAGGTGTTCTAAGGTGTTGTAGTTGTTGTTAGGTGTTTTGTGAGTGTTGCTTTGCTGTTTACTCCATTCATGCCCTAAGGAGTTCTGTGGTGCCCAACAGGGTGCCAGGGTGCCACAACTGCACCAGCAGAATAGTGAGTGCAGCTCTGGAGTATAATACAGGAGGTAACTCAGGATCAGTAATGTAATGTATGTAAACATTGACTACACCAGCAGAATAGTGAGTGCAGCTCTGGAGTATAATACAGGATGTAACTCACGATCAGTAATGTAATGTGTATACACAGTGACTGCACCTGCTGAATAGTGAGTACAGCTCTGTTGTATTAGTAAAGTCTCTATTTAGATCACAGTTCAGGTAATAAGAGACGGCAGTTCCTCGGCGTCAACATTAAACATGCTGTGAAGGTGATGGTCGCAGGACAGACCAAAAGAACGCGGATACGGAAGGGGCACAGTGCGTTTTTTGATGAGGTCGCCCATTTACTCCACTCCCTCATGTTCCGGTCTCATCAGTCTCATGTATTAAGATTTCTCTTTTCTTTATCTTTTAGACTTTTTTTTCCACTTCTTCGAGTCTCCAGCGGAGATGTTTGATGAACCGATGTTCCTGACTTTGAGTGTCCGGGGACGACGTTATTGAGGTTCAAGATCACTGTACAGGGGGGGGGAGCTGTATTCATCACAGGGTGTATAATGAGGAGATCACTGTACAGGGGAGGGTCTGTATTAATCACAGGATGTATAATGAGGAGATCACTATACAGGGAAGGGTCTGTGTTCATCATAGAGTGTATAATGAGGAGATCATGGTACAGGGGAGGTTCTGTATTCATCACAGGGTGTATAATGAGGAGATCATGGTACAGGGGAGGTTCTGTATTCATCACAGGGTGTATAATGAGGAGATCACTGTACAGGGGGGTCTGTATTCATCAGAGGGTGTATAATGAGGAGATCACTGTACAGGGAAGGGTCTGTATTCATCACAGGGTGTATAATGAGGAGATCACTGTACAGGGGAGGGTCTGTATTCATCACAGGGTGTATAGTGAGGAGATCACTGTACAGGGGAGGGTCTGTATTCATCACAGGGTGTATAATGAAGAGATCACTGTACAGGGAAGGGTCTGTATTTATCATAGCATGGGCGTACTCAGCGTGGGGCGGGGGGGGGGGGGCAGGTGCCCCCACTCAAGAAGGGAGCAGGAAAGCCACAACATGGCTAATTAGTATGCAATGCTCCACAGACTGCAGCCTGCAGAGCATCGCTTAACTCCAGGGGCGGACTGGGCCGGGTGCCAGGGAAGCATTTGCCCCCCAAGGCCAATGGATTAGTAACAGTTCAGGGCCGTCCAGCCGCCCTGAAAGTGAAATCATCATTGCGGTAGCACTGTAGGGCGGCCGCCTGCTGCTGAGAGATAATGGCCGCCTGCCATTATAAACTGCAGGCAGCTGCAGGTTGAGCGATGCTGGGCCTGCCCTGCCACATGACGTCAGGCAGGACAGACCCAGCACATAGAGTGCTGAAGCCACGCCCACCTTCTCCTGAGAGAGGACGGAGCTGCTGATGGCTGCAGCAGGTGCAGCCCCTAAATTCCTGAAGCCTGTGTGTGGAGTAGGTGAGCCCGGCTGTATAGTTTCACTTTGTAGGGCAGCAGATCACTTGCTACTGCTTGCACTGCTTGTGTGTCTACAACTGTGTATGCATTGTATGTGTGTGTCTGTGGGAGTGCCACTGACTGGGTATGCAGTGTGTTTGTGTCTGCCACTGTGTATACAGTGTGTTTGTGTATCTGCCACCGTGTATACAGTGTGTGTGTGTGTCTGCTAATTTGCATGCAGTGTGTGTGTGTCTGCAACTGAATATGCAGTATGTGCCACTGTGTATGCAGTATGTGTGTGTATATATGTGTGTGTATGTGCCACTAGGTATGCAGTGTGTGCCACTGTGCATGTATGTGTACGCTGTGTGTGAAGATTGGCCTCAACAAGATGGAGCAATCATAGTGCCAATACTGAACTTCTACCAGTCCAATGAAGTGGTACAAAGGAACCAGGAAGACATACTATTGCTAGAGAATCTGAGGATGCTGCAATTGGTACATCTGCTAGCCCTGCAGTGAGACTAAGGCAACGCAGAAGCTTACCTGACATACCTGAGACAGTGACACCAGTAGTGCGTAGGTCACACAGAAGCACACAAGGTCAACCCCCATCTAGGTATGGAGAGTGGACACAATAAATATAAGGTAGAACACACACTGAAGTAACCTGTAAATAGCAATTGTACAATAAGAATGTAAATAGTAGTGTACAGAAGGGTGGAGGAACCGGGCCTAGCCCCAAGCACATTAAGTTAGGAACAGAAAGTGCCTGGGGTTGGGAGGTACCAGGTCTCCTAAGCCAAGACACCCATAGGGACATGTGTTTATTATTAAAAATGTGGACTTTTGAAAGACTTTTCCCCCTTTTCTTATATGGAACGTACAGAAATGGACTGTAAAGGACTCTTTGAACTTTTCCCTTTGAACTCTTTTCCCTTTTGAACATTTAAAATTTCAACAGACTACAGTTATTGGACTAATGTAGCCACAAACGTTTAAAAGCATGCGGTGGATGGACTAGCACCGTACGGACTTACCTGTTTTCTATTTTTCAATATTTTTCAGTGCTTTTTTGTGAATTTTTATATTTTAAGACTTTGTAAATATGTTACCTGTTCATTAGTATTATTGTTATTCTTTTGTTCAAAAACAAAAATGCTCAGTCTAGGAGTACTGATGTTACCTAGGAGGGTATGTGGCGCCCTGCTCACATAGGTAGCCACAGACTTCTCTAATGTACAGCTCGGTTTCCATAGCAGGTGCCTACTACATACAACACCTTCCACCCCGGCACAGTAGGGGGAGCTTCACTTGCTGACCTTAGGCAAGATCCCCCATAAATACTGCTGCTGGGGGAGGAGTTAGTCAGAGTGTGCAGATGCTAGGAGAGCTGCAAAGATGTTCTGGTGGTTGGTGGCGCGATTAGGCCCGAACCAGTGACCCGGAGTGGCCCTTCTATGTCCCGCAAGCCTAAGTGAGACCGAAGGCAAGGAGCAGTTCGCCAAGAGGGAGTGAAGGGCTTGAGGAAGTCCACCCAAAACGAACCACCGGATATTGGGGATCCGCACCTGTGGGATACTATAGGACCACAAAGAAACCCGTCACACCCGTGGAGGCTTCGGCTACCCGGCTTCCTATGTGGGTCAAGAGAGGGAGCCAGACACAGCAGGGCAACGCCGCAGTGATCAGAGAAGGTAACCCGGAGACTGCACAGGAGGAGAGACAGACACCAGAGTCAGGGGAGAGAGAGGAGGCAAGTCTGGCAGCAAGCAGGCTGTGCTTCAATCATCACTACAGAGCAGAGGAGGCCTTATACCCACTTGCTGTGGGGACCCATTGTGCAACCTCTCCACCCGTCAGTGCCCTGGATGTCTTTACCTGCCAAACATCAGTAAAAGGTAAAAGAGTCTTTGCAGTGTGCGTGTATCATTTCTCTCCAGTATTGTTCCCTCGCATAGACTGTTCCAGCACTCCCTATACCATCCCAGCTCCACTACAAGCTGCCCCTTCTCTCTACGCTGCCCCGGAGGTCCGAGTCCTACCTGTGGAGGACTTTACCACACTAGCCGCAATACCCTCTACCTCCGGCGGACTGTGGCAGCGCTGGTGCAAATCACCAGAAACTACAGGTGGCGTCACGACAACTAACTTTGTACATAATCCCCTGTAAATATCACCCCCTTTTAAAAGATACCCCAGGACACAGGGTCAGGCGCGGTCGCCATTCCCCATGACAACAGGAGAGTTAACCCTTGCCGCCTGACACCTGAGTACCCCAAAGCCTAGGCGCTACACAACCCGGCCCGGTACAGACTCCGTGGACAGTACTCTGCTGAATGTCATCTACAGTAAAGACTTGGAAAACTACAAAACCGTGAGTCTGTGTAATCCTTGTGAACCCTGCTCGCAACTACCTCACAAACTGTTTTTAGCACAGCTACCCCGGGGACCAGGCTCTGCCTGTGGAGAGCCGTTACATCACAGGCTGCCAATCATCATCCCCAGGAGGTCCTGCAGCAGTGGTGGTCACCCTGACCACATACCATGGGTGGCGTCACGACTTTATCCCCTGTAATTACCCCCCTTCACTTGTGGGCTCAGGACACAGTCCGGGCCAAGACCGCCGTGATAAATCCTGTGATACCCCAGTCTGGTACTGAGTACCCCGTCCTAGTGGGCTCCACATTAACACTGAATCCAGGTCACGGAAGAAGCATTAAAGCCCGCTTCCAAGTATCCCGTGGTCCTGGAGTGCGATAGACAGATAGATAGATAGATAGATAGATAGATAGATAGATAGATAGATAGATGTAAATGAAAGAGGTAGAAGATTATTTTGACTAGAGTGACACCTAGTGCACAAAATAAACATTGCCTATTATTTTGCAAACATGGCAATTACATGAATCAAAATTTACATGAAAAGAGTTAAGTACACAATATGCTGTAAAATTATGTGCATCTATGCCTCTAATATATCTACTATGTCTTAAAAAATCATGTTCACTATTACATTACATGGCCCTGTCTGACTCAAATGTGAGGTGACTAAAATAATTAGAAATAAAGCTTTCATAATAATGAGCTTTTTTGTAGCAGAACATAATTAATTGTAAATTGCTTTGCAAAAGTAGTAAGTGTTATTTTTTATTCACAAAACAAATACCGTAATAACTCTTCTTGATATTGTTATCTAAAATGTAATATTTCTTCCTACTTATGTGCCATGCAAATTGCCTTATTAGGCTACTTTCACATACCGATTTTGAGGGAGCCGATGCTGTCCGATATAAATCGGACAGCATCGGCTCCCTTCTGATGCCTGGAATCGGGTGCCAAATAGGCACCCGATTCCGGCATAAAATCGGTGCCTTCGGGGTGTAAAAAAGAAAAAAAAAAAAGTTTATTCTCACCTCCCTACGAGCCCCCGCCGTCTTCCGCCATCTTCTTGGAGGCTCCCGGTGGCTCCCGCAGGCTGCCGGTGTCAGCAGAGCGCTTCCTCTGCTGTTCAGGACCTGCGGTGATGTCACAGTCACGTGACCGCGGGTTCACCATGGTAACCCGCGGTCACATGACTGTGACATCACCGCAGGTCCTATACAGCAGAGGAAGCGCTCTGCTGACACCGGCAGCCTGCAGAAGCCACTGGGAGCCTCAAAGAAGATGGCGGAAGACGGCGGGGGCTCGGGGGTAGGTGAGAATAAACTTTTTTTTTTTTTTTTAACCCTTATGCTCCTAGTTAGGAGCAGTTTTACTGTACTGAGTATGCTCAGTACAGTAAAACAGGGTCCGAGGAGACATCAGATGTTTCCTCGGACCCTTCTCCATAGGGCCCCATGTCAAATTGATCGGGTCGGATCGGATGTGCACTAAATGCCATCCGATCTGGTCCGATCCGAATCTGTCAGATTTTATTTTCGGTGCAAAAATCGGAGCAAGCTCCGATTTTTGCACCGATAATAAAATCGGACAGAATCGGTTCGGACCAAATCGGATGGCATTTAGTGCACATCCGATTCGGTCCGATGCCCATAGGGATGCATGGGGTCCAAATTCGGATCCGATGCAGTCCGATTTTCATCGGACAGCATCGGATTTACAAAAATCGTTATGTGAAAGCAGCCTTAGATAGGAAGGGGACTGGAACTCTAGTGCCACCTATTGGAAGTCAATATTGACCCTTTAATGAGCCTTGCCTTATCACTTAGGATAAAAACCATGTCAGAAGCTCAATTTGTAGACATGTACTGTATAATTGTGACACATTTCAAAGAACATAATTGTGAGAAAATTAAACCTCCGATGCAATACGTATTTTGTCCATATTTGCTGCTTACAATATCCATTGCATTATAGTACGGTTTTACTCCTTAATTTCCACATCTGCCCAAACAATTGTTGTAAATTTGGCTCGCTCTTTTCCCACATTAATATTTTTTTGCCTGTATAATAACATGAACCTGAATAGATTCCTCCTCCTCTTCTCCTCATCCAGCTCTCTGTAGTCAGCATCCTGTGTAACAAGTAATGCCATAAGTTAACATTATTGCACTCCGCAGGGTACCGACAACTCCCTCTGCCTTCTAGCCTAGGACCTATATCACCATGGCAACCCACCCTACTGTGCACATCAGCATCCAGTGCATTAGCTCCGTCTCCACTACAGCAATCTGTTCACTTCTCGCTGCTCTTTCTTTTTTCTTCAGCCAAAGCATTTTTAATATTTTATTTTGAGAACTACTTAATAATCAATATCAAACTTATATCACATCTATACTCAGTTATAAAAACATGCAGTCAGTGAGAAACATAAGACATCTGTATGAACTTAATATAAGGTCACCAGAAGCTGAAGATGTTCAGAGAGGATATAGCAGATCTTTACATGTTGGAAACGGCAACAAAGAAAAGCAAAGTGCACTGGCACATTTCACGTCTTCACATTTTACAGTTTCTTTGTCTAATTACCATGTGCATTGTGCCCTTTCTGAGCCTCCAGCAGATCCAGGAAAATCTTTCAATGGTCAGAAGCATAAGCCATAACAGATATAGAGATAATTGGCTCTAATATACTAAAGGGGTTCCTAACTTTAAATGAGGCCCTCTCCATTAAAGCATCACACAAGAGTTTGTTTGTATTTTCTAGTGCTGGTGTGGTGTTTTAAGTCTAAGCCCCCGGTCATATACTCACCTTCCGGGAGCTTCACCTTTTACTGACACTACTCCAATTCCACGGCGCCATCTTGTGACTGTAACTTCTCACTGTCCAGAAGTCAGAAATTACGTCCCAAGGTCCCAATGCATCTCTACGAGAGCCAGAATGAGGCCAGAATGAGGCTCTCAGAGATGTATTGAGTTGAGACCTGCGCGGTGCTCCATGAAACAGTGTAGCATCTGGCAGGTCACAAATCGCTAGAGACTGACAGCGGTGAGAGAACATGTAGTCACCAGAACATAAGGGTAGGGGACTCAGATTTAACCACTTCACCACCAGGCGATTTTCCATTTTAATTTCTTTCCTCCACTTCTTCCAAGACCCATAACTTTTATTTTTCCATCAACATAGCTTTATGAGAGCTTGTTTTTTGCAGGCCAAATTGTTCTTTTGAATGACATCATTCATTTTACCATATGCATAAATAATCAAGATAAAATATACAAATAAAATTAATCATGAACTTTTCTTTGTGAAATGTTTAATATGATAAAGATAATTAATCATGAATTTTCCATTTTGGAATTTTATCTTTAACATGATAGGAACTAATTTTTGATGGAATACTAATTTTTAAAGAACAAAGAGTATGTGAGTTTGGAAATGAAAATAATTTCTCCATCAGCAGTCACTTAATGTGAAGATGTTAATTAGTTAAATTAGCTGCATAGGTGTATCTTTCTTTGCTTATCATTAATTCAGTATATACAGTATATGCCAGTGTGATTCGGTGTCTCCTAGTAACTGCAATCTTGAGTGACTTCAGGACCTGCAATCTCGCACAACTTTGGGACCCGCGATCTCGCATGATACACAATGGTGACAAGCGCCGATGTCAATGAGGTAATATTAGGTCATACACCGGGTTTCCCCACAGCAGGGAATGCAGCTGTGTGACGTGACCTGACATAACCTCAGTAAACGTATGACTCGTAACACTGCTATGAACCTGGCTGTGCCTGCTCTTCTAGCATATAGGAGATAACATTATTTTATTAAAATGTGAAAGTTAGCTTTAACTTGACAGAGTTATTAGGGTACGTGAAAGACAATGTTAAGAACGCATCGCATAAGGATATCATCCGCATGCCATACAAATATCCTGCTAAAAAAAAATGCAGGAGACTCGCCTGATGCTCAGCATCTTTTTTGCTGAGTATCTCAGCAAGGTGTGATATTCTGATGTGAGCGAATTTTGATAATGACTGATCAATCTTGACAGAAAATAATATCTGATAAGATATATTACAAAGTTGGTTACATTCATGTGTAATAGTCATCTATGAAATAAAAATTAAACTGATGGTTATGCTTTCAGCTTTGCAGATGTAAAATAGGATTATGATGTTAATAGCCAACAGTGATTTTCAGTTTTTTTGTTATTTTCAGTTGCTTTTAGTGATTAATAAAAAAGTATGGTAATTGGAGGAGGGGCCCTATAGTAATATTTTTCTGCCAAGGGTTCATTAAGAAAGACCAAAAAAGTTAAGAAACACTAGTCTAGCTGCTTTAGGCCCCCATTACACAGCACGACATCATCAACGACATCACTGATACGGCACGGGTTTGGAGGCGTACCAGCGACATCGTTGTGACCTCGTTGCATGTGACTCTGGCAAGTTGCTACGATAAATCGTTGGATCGGAGTTGACAGGTTTACCAACATGTTGTAAAACCTGACGATATCAACTCCAGCAACCTGCTGCATCGTTCTGTGGGACACCGCGATAACGATGTCGTGGACGACTTCGCCCATTCACAGCAATGAGCAGGGATCGTTCACGGAGTTTGTGAACGATCCTTGCTCACAACATCGTTGGTGAGTTGTCCACGATATCTAGACACGAGACATCTCACCAGCGATGTGGAAATGATGTAAAAAATTACAACACGCCCCTGAGATCATTGCTGACATCGTTTCAACGTCGTGCCGTGTAACGAGGCCTTTTGGGTCATGCAGCCACTTGTGGCATCACAGTCTATCTCTCTATCACTTTTCACAGCAGCAACCATAATCACAAGTATGGCCTCACCTGACAAGTCTGGTATTCTCCTATTCTCCTGTCTGCTTCTATTTTTAGAGTGCTAATATTCAGCATGAAGCCCGTCAGCCTAGAAGGACACAGCATTTACAGCAGGGGAAGAATGCTGACAAGCAAAACTATCTTGCTCCCCTGCTGTTGATACTGCATCCTGCTGGTTGCAAATGAGCTACATGTCCAGCATTGACTGTCTACAGACATATGAATGGGAGCTTTAATGATATCATTTTGATTTCATGGGATCTTGATACAGTCGCAAGCCGCTCTTGCACTATCCTCTCTCACTGGACATGTGAAGTTGACGCAGAGCAGCAAGGTCTGCTTGGTTCTTAATTTATTTGTTAATTAGTATATAACCTAGTAGATTCTAAATTGACAACATGTGCAATGGTAGCAGAAACGTCTGCACTAAATCTGTATCTACTGGCAGAAAAAATGTGTGTTTTTGATGCGTTTTCAGTGCGATTTTTATGTCTTTTTTTGCATTTTTCATGGTGGCTCAGTGGTTAGCATTGTAGTCTTGCATCACTAGGGTCCTGGGGTCATATCCCACCAAGGACATCATTAGTAAGGAGTTTGTATGTTGTATAAAAAGAACACTCCTTAAAAACAGCATTCAGAGATGCCTAATCTATCAAAATATAAATTAAATTAAAAAATGACAAAATTAAGTTTATTTGTTCACTGCAACATTGCAATAAAATGCAATAACAAGCGATTAAAACATCACATCTACCCAATTATGGTATTATTAGAAATGTCAGCTCAAAATGCAAAAAATAAGCTGTCACACACCCCAGATCCTGAAATATTAGAAGGGTGCGAGTCCCGGGAATATGCCAACAGTAAAAGTATACATATTTGGTATCTACGAACTTGTATCAACCTGAGGCTTCATACGTACATGTTAGGGCCACTTTACACACACCAACTTATCTGTCCAACTTCTGAACAGATCTCTGGTTACAGTGAAATCATGGACATATTGCTCCATTTTGTGGCTGTGTACAAATGTAACAATGAGTCCATGATTTCACTGCAACCAGTAAGTTGTTCAGAAGTTGGACAGATAAGTTGGTGTGTGTAAAGTGGCCATTAGTTTTACCATATACTGAACATGCTAAATAAAAAATTTAAAAATCCATTGTGAAACTCCCCTTTTTTTTCCAATTTCACCATACTTGGAATTTTTTTTTCCATTTTCCAGTACTCTATATGGTAAAATAAATTATGTAATTCATAATTACAACTCATCCCGCAAATAATAAGACCTCATATGGCTATTTTGACTAAAAATAAAAATGTTATGACTCTTGGAAGAAAAGAAGGAAAAACACAAAACGAAAAACAGAAAATCATTGGGCGTGGAGGGATTAAAATATTTTTTGCCCTTTTTTCACAATAAATGGGACTTAAAGGGAATCTGTCAGCAGGTTTTTGCAATTTAATCTGAGAGCAGCATAACGTAGGGCAGAGAACCTGATCCAAGTATGTGTCAATTGCTCAGCAGCATTTTAGGCCGGCTTCACCCCACGGTCAGCTGTCAAGATCTGTCCGGCGTTTTGCAGGATCCACCAGACAGAACCTGACAGCACATGATGAGCAGAAAGTGTGGGCAAATATGCCCTCCGATCCTGTTTTTGCAGGATTCGTTTTTTCTTATGCTGTCCACAGTGCTGAAGTCTGCCTGTCGGTGCAGTGCTGCTGTCCATGGTGCTGAAATCTCAGCCGTGTGAGTAGTACTGCTCTCCATGGTTCTAAATGTTCAGCCATGTCTCTGAAATGCTGCTGTCCATGGTGCTGAATGAGCGCAGCAGCATTTCAGAGCCTGCTCTGTGATTTTCATCGGATCCGGGAAATGATTCGAAGTTTTAACGGATACGACGCCAATAGACTCCCATGTTATGGGCGCCGGATCGCCCCATATCCGGGAGGATCCAATTTTGTCTGATTATTGCACCGGAGCAAAAAAATGATGCAGACTCCGATTTTGTGCCTGGTGAAAAACCATAAAGCCGGATGGAGAAATAGGACCAATCCGGCACCATAGGGGCAAAACTTGATCAGATACTCTCCAGTTCAAACCAGACAGAACCTGACAGCTGAAAACCGTGGTGTGAAGCCGGCTTTGGAGTTTCAATACAATCAGTGTTTTATCAGCAGAGAATTATCACTATATGACTAGGTGTCTACTACCTGGCAGTCAAGCTAATCAGTGTATCCCCTGACCCCACATATGATTGGCTGTTTGCTGACAATGCAGAGTGTACACAGAAAGCTGCCAAACAGTGGTATGGGCAGGGGTCATACAGAACTCCACATTTATTGCACTCCACATCTACAGCAGGGATTTAATCAAAACTGCAGCAAGCAGTCCAGTGAGTGTGCTGTCAGTTTCCACAGGGAAAACGTTCTGACAGATTCACTTTCATTTTTACATCATTTTATATCTTTTTGTTACTGATATCAGTTAAACATATAAAGGAGAAATGAAAAATGTACATTTAAAAATAAAAGTAACTTTTTTTAACCACAAACAATGCACATATTTTTTTTTTGTATCTTACTGTGAGGTAGCGACAGGCTATATTGTAAATGCCCAATATGTATCGCAGAGGTGGAGGGTCTTTGCGATGTGAACCTGAAATGTTTTCCCTGGGACTAGTAGTTCCATAAGATTTTAGTAATACATTCAGGACCAGATTCACAAGATGGTCAGAAAGTGGCATACAGTTGAAACCAGAAGTTTACATACACTATATAAAAAGACACATATGCATGTTTTTCTCACTATCTGACATGAAATCAGAATAAACCATTTCTGTTTTAGGTCATTTAGGAATACCATAATTATTAATATTTGCCAAATGCCAAAATAATGAGAGAGATTTTTTTATTACTTTCTGCAAAGTCAAACATTTACATACACTGAGGGTAACGTCACACCTGGACACCTCGCCGGCAATTTCATAGGTGACGCAGGGGCGTGGCCTATCGCCGATGCGTCGCCTAGTGTAAAGGGGCGATAATGAGGCAAATAATCGCCTTAGAGTGGTCACCTGGTTTCGCAGCACTGCTCTGAAACCAAGCGAGCACTCTGGGGCGATGTGTACACATCGCCCCATGTAACATGGTGATCGCCAATGTTACAGGCAATGGGAGCCTATGCTCCCATGTTACAGGATCGCCGCTGAGGTTTGTGGACACCCCAGCGGCGATGTCGTCTATAACATCACCGGTGCGTCGCAGAAGGTATCGCCGCATGTAAACATGTGACGGCGGCGGGGCGCCAAAAACGTGCGCGCTCCCATGCGTCGCCGGTGATATCTCCGGTGATGTGGATAGGTGTGACGGTAACCTAAGATTACTACACCTTTGAACAATTTGTGAAAGTCAATATGATGATGTGTTTGGAAGTTTCTGATTTATTGGCAACATCTGAATTAATTGGAGACACACCTGTGGATGGACATTACTGTACCAGGTTTGCTTACTAAGTTTGCCGCTATTCCTTTCTCGGTGGGTGCCCGCCAAAAATGGGGTGCTGCTGGATTGAGGTAGTTGACTCTGGAAGCCCTGAAGACACGAATATTCTAATCCCTGTTGAGTCAGCAAAAGATGACACTCTGTTGCTTTTTACATCGTGTGTTCTTGCTCGTTATGTGTTATATGCCTTTGACTGTTGAGGATCCAATAAAATCAGAAAGCTGGAAAAGAAAAATGGCGCTACATAATGTTTACCTGCTACAATTACAATGCAAAAGTGTGTGTATATAGCTCACCTTGTATGGTTGTGAGAGTCACAACCACTTCACAAGCCTGTGATATCTCCTTGATATCCTGGTGGTGATGGTCTGCAGCAGTCTTCCACGAGGTAAAGTGCACACGTCTAATGAAGAGGGAAGCAGAACTTCGATTGCGCTACCCTACAAATAAATGATACTTGTAATCAAGATTATAGTGATTTGTGATTGTAATTTTTTTTATGCGTTTCAGGGCGCTCAGGCCCTTTCCTCCCTTGGTACATCTGTGAGCTACCCGAGGAAAGGGCCTGAGCATCCTGAAATGCGAACAAATTAAAATCACAATCTTTAAAATCTTGACTACAAGTATCATTTATTTGGATGGTAGCGCGGTTGAAGTTCCACTTCCCTCTTCATTAGAAGTGGGGATCCAATAAAGTCTTACCATGGTGTGGTTCCCTCACCCTGTGTTGTTTGAGTAGTGTTCTGCCCATGGGTAAGGCCATGGGTGAGGAGTTCAGTGCGATGAGACATTGTCCATGCGGTCTTTTTAAAGGTGGCCAAGTCAGCGATCGAGAGCACCCACTTTCTCCTGTGTCTCCACAGATGTCATGTGTTTGGAAGCTTCTGATAGGTTTTCTGGCAACATCTGAGTTAATTAAAGACAAACCGGTGAATTTATTTTAATGCACATATGAAAAGCATTGCTTCTTTGTGTAGCATCATTGGAAAGTCTAAAAAATCAGCGAAGATATCAGGAAGGGAATTGTGGACTTGCGAAAGTCTAGTTCATCCTTTTGTGCAATTTCCAGATACTTGAAGGTGCCTCATTCATCATTATAAACAATTATATGCAAGTACAAGCAAAATGGGAATGTCCAGCCATCATACTGCTGAGAAAGGAGATGGGTCCTGTAACCCAGAGATGAACATGCTTTAGTTCGACATGTGCATATCAACCCAAGAACCAAAGCAAAAGACCTTGTAAAGATGATAGTGTGGAGCCCACTGGGACACGGTACTTGGTACCGGACCAGGGTACTGCTGGGGATATCACTGCGGTCTTCTTCCGGACCGTGTCCCGGGTTCCGCAAGTAATGGGGGGATATTTACAGGGGATATTGTTTGTCGTGATGACACCTACAGGTTGTGGTCAGGGTGACCACCGCTGCTGCAGAACCTCCGGGGATGACGTTGGGCAGCTGGGGATATAATGGCTCTCCGCAGGTAGAGCTGGGTTTCCCGGGGCAGTGGTAGTAATAGTCTATAGATGGTGCTATGGATGTTGCAGGATAGGGGTAGTAGTAGAGATGATGGTAGTTTGTGAGGGCACGCAGGGTTTGAGCACAAGGATCACACACACTCAGGGTTTTGAAGTTTTCCAAGGCTTTACTGGAGTTGTTGTTCAGCAAGTACTGTCCACAGAGTCTGTACCGGGGCCGGGTTGCTCCTACCCTGTCCTGGTCCACAGCTTCCCACTGCTGCGCTCTGTGTGTGGCCCTGCTGCCGCTTTAGCTAGGCTGCTGGCCCTGTTTCTTCTCACAGGTACTCCCTTTGCTAGGCAACTTGAGTCTTTCTGTGTGCTTCTGACCCCGCCGTGTTGCTTCACTAAGGTACAGTGTAGATTTACAACCTCCACTATCTCGGTGTTTTCTGTGCTGCGTGTTTCAGTCACAGATTCGGATCCGGTATCCGGTCTCTGCGCTCCTCTGGGGCGAGTTATGAGGTAACTCAGTCTCCCAGATATGTTCCTTTGTTTCTTGTACTCCTCTGCTCAGACCCTGGCTTCAGGGCTGAAAGTAGTCAGTGGTCCCTGTCAGGAGCTCAGCACTACTCCCATTTACAGGTCCTCCTCCTAGTGCTCCCTGCACTAAACTGAACTGTCAACTATCAACTAACTACTTCCTCCTCAGACCAGAATATATCAGGGAGCTGCTTGAGCTCCCCCTTCTGGCCTAGATGTGCTAGTGCAGTGTCCAGTGTTGTGTGGTGAGTTAACCCTTGTGATGTTACTGTGGCACATTAACCCATGGGGTGCCACAATGGCTGGAGCTGGTAAGATTGTGTCATTATCCACAGTAAAACAAGTACTGTATCAACATGGGCTGAAAGGCCACACTGGCAGGAAGAAGCCATTACTCCAAGACGAACATAAATCGGCCAGATTAATTTTTGCGAATGCATACAGGAACAAAGACCTACATTTTTGCAGACATGTCCTGTGGTCTATGATGAAACTATAATAGAACTATTTGGCCTTAATGACCATTGTTACATTTGAAGGAAAAAGGGAGAAGCTTCGAAGCATAAGAACACCATCCCAATTGTGATACACGGTGGTGGCAGCATCATGTTGTGGGGTTGTTTTGCTGCAGAAGGGACTGAATTTCACTTTTATGCTCTTCAGAAAATTGATCGCATCATGAGGAAAGAAGATTATGTGGCAATAATGAAACATTTTAAGACATCAGCCAGGAAGATAAAGGTTTGGCGGAAATTAGTCCTCCAAATAAACAATGACCCGAAGCATACTGACAAACTGGTTACAAAGTGGCTTAAGGATAACAAAATCAATGTTTTGGAGTGGCCATCACAAAGCCATGATCTCAATCCTATTAAAAATGTATGGACGAGGCTGAAAAGGCAGGTGGTGTGAGCAAGGTGACCTACAGTTCAGTTAAACCAGTTCCCAGTTCTGTCAGAAGGAATGGGCCTAAATTCCTACCAACTATTGTGAGAAGCTTGTGTAAAGTTATTCAAAACATTTGATCCAAGTCATACAGTTTAAGGGTAATGGAACCAAATACTAGTGTAATGTATTGTGACTTTGCTGAAAGTAATAAAAATGCCTTAAAACAATCTCTCACTCATTATTCTGGCATTTGGCAAACATTATTAATTATGGTAATCCTAATTGACCTAAAAGGGGAAAGGATTATTCCCATTTCAAGTCAGATAGTGAGAAAAACATGCATATGTGTCTTTTTATATAGTGTATGTAAATGTCTGGTTTCAACTGTGTATACATACATACATACATATATATATATATATATATATATATATATATATTAGTATATTGGTGCAGCACAGCTCCCCTTGGTGCTCAGCAGTCACAGCTCCTCTCCTCCTTGCTGTATAAGTATACAAGATGAAGAACTGCAGCACTCTTCTTTGTGAAACAACCGCCTTTATTCGGCCATCAGGTGAGGGGTGACAACGTTTCGGGATCCTGTCCCTTTCTCTAGCCAGGCTAGAGAAAGGGACAGGATCCCGAAACGTTGTCACCCCCCACCTGATGGCCGAATAAAGGCGGTTGTTTCACAAAGAAGAATGCTGCAGTTCTTTATCTTGTGTATATATATATATATATATATATATATATATACAGTATGTATATATATATATGTGTAGTATATACATATATATATATATATATATATATATATATCTACACATATATGAAGTATTGAAGACTATTCGGTTTCATTTGCACCCCGCCAGTGAGGACTGTGCTGTTCTTTTTTCACTTTGTGTATATATGTATAGATATATATATATATATATATATATATATATATAAGCAGGCCACAGCACCCTGCCATATTCACATTGACATATGGGGAGCACCCATGCTCACCTCCAAAATGTATGGCATGAGGGGCATGCAGCAATAAAGTTAAGAATATAATAATTTAATAAATTGATATGTAACTTGACTAAATAAATATATTGTACATACAAGTTGCATTAAAATGTCCGCTCTCCTTTGGGCCATTTAACGTAATTGCTTTGTGCCGCTCACTGATGTCAGCATGCATCACATACTGGAAATGTTTAATGGCTGCCGACCTATCAGAGGCCCTTGAGGTGCCTTTGATAGGCCGGTAAGTACAAATCCAAAAAGGATGGTGCTCTTTGATCCATGCAAGCCGTAATTGGAAAAGGACAACAATGGATCAGAGAGTAAGGCTAGGGTCACACTTGGCTGCGTTTTTCAAGGTTGTTTTTGACAAGCTAGGGTCAAACTTGCGTTGTGGATGAGTTTTTCCCAGGAGATTTTCGTACTTGTATTTTGTGAAAAACGCATGCAAAAAATCATCAATAGGCCTCAATACAAAAAAACGCATGCCCCAATGCCAAAAAAGCATGGCTAAAGTGCCATGAGCTTTTTTCCATGAGTTTTTGGCTCAGCACCAAAAAATGCATCATGATGAGTTTTTCGGTGCTTTTTCAAAAAACGCATGCATTTCTATAACATGGGGCCCTATGGGAATCACATGCGAATCCACATGGCACTAAATGGTACCATGAGTTTTCGCTTGAGTTTTTTAAGGCTGCTCCAGACCTATCAGCAAAAACGCAGCCCAAAAACACAGCCTGTCAAAAACAACCTTAAAAAATGCAGCCAAGTGTGACCCTAGCCACAGCCTGCATTTTTGGGCTGCATTTGTGCTGTTAGGACTAGAGCAGCCTTAAAAAAACTCATGCGAAAACTCATGTGAAAACTCATTAGAAAACTTATGGTACCATTTAGGCGGCCGTCACACGCTGAGATATCTATAGCGATATTGTAAGCGATCACGTGCACGCGCAATCGCTTACAATATCGCTTACATCGCTGGTGAGATGTCACACCAGACAGACTCACCAGCGATGTGGACCAGCGAGATCGCTGGTTACTATGGTACACATCGGGTAACTAGGCGCCGCGTGTCGCTTAGTTACCCGACGTGTACCATAGTTACCATCTCCCAGCATAGACTCTGCGCTGGGAAATCGCTCATCGTGGTGTTATACACCACGATGAGACAGATCGTCAAATCGCTCATCGCTAGATCTGAGAACCGGAGCTCAGATCAGCGATGTCACGATCAAGCGATTTAACATCGTAAATCGCTTGATTACATGCAACGATTTCTTGCCCGATATCGCTTAAGCGATCAAAAAGGAGATCGCTTAAACGATATCGGGCAAGAAATCGTTCCGTGTGACGGCCGCCTTAGTGCTATGTGGATTCGCATGTGATTCCCATAGGGCCCCATGTTAACTAACCAGATCAGTTCTTTTTACTGCACCCACTGCAGTCACACCATTGCAGTCACACTTGAGTGCAGCATCAGTTTTTGGCATCAGGTTTTGGACTTAGAAAAAAAAGTGCACAAAATGATGCAAAAACCTGATCCAAGGATCAACTGTGACCCTAGCCTAATTGTGCCTTTATTCAACATGTTTAGAGTGTGGCCCTGCTCCTTCATCAGGAAAGTATGCATTGTGGCCCTTTTCCAATTAAACCTTGCGCAAATCAAAGAGCACCATCCTTTCTGGATTTATATTTACTGCCACAGATCTTGTGGAGTGTGGATCCAGCAGCAGCTATATTGTGCCCATGTGAGGAAGGAGGAGGAAGATTGCTTCTCACCTCTAGACGCCCTTAGATTCCCGGGCTCCTGGAAGGTGGCTGGTGTCCACCATTAAAGGTACCGTCACACGGGGAGATATCGCCGGCGATGTTGCCGGCAACTGAGGGGCGTGGTCAGGTTGCGGCGACATCGCCGGCGAATTGCCGCGTGTGACAGGGCGATAATCAGGTGTTGAATCGCCTGAGTCACATCGCCAGGTTTCCCAACAATGTTGGGAAACCTGGCGATGTTGCTCAGGCGATTCTGCCTGATCGCCCTGTGTAACGCGGCAACCCGCAATGTTACGGGCGATTCCGCCTATCTACAACATTGCGGGTTATCGCTCGCTGGGTTGCTGGGCAACCCAGCGAGCGATAGCCGCGGCAACTAGCCGGCGACATCGCCGGTAAGTTGCTTAGTGTGACATCTCACCGGCGATGTTGTCAGGGATGCGCGCTCCCGCGATCCACGGCAATATCGCCGGCGATATGTCCCTGTGTGACGGTACCTTAAGGGTATGTGCGCACTGGGCGGGTTTTCGGCGGTTTACCTGTGTAAACCGCCGTTTTGCATACATTAGTTTTATTTAAATTTATGTTAATCCAAACCGGCGTTTGGATTAACATTAAAACTAATGTAACCCGCCCAAGGCTGTGCACATACCGGCGGTTACCCAGCGTCATCCGTTGCTAACCCGCAGGTTTCCCAGCGGGTTAGCAAAGAATGACCATGTTCTAAAAACCGGCGGTTCTGCAGCGGCTGCAAGCAGAATCATGTGCTGCTTCCAGCCGCTGCAGAATCGCCGCCGAGAACCCGCTGGGCAGCCGCCGGATACCGCCCGGCTCCCGCAGCTCATACCCGCCAGGAAGCCGGTGGACGGCGCCGGAGCTTCCTGGCGGGTCCCGCCAGCAGCCGCCGACCGAACCGCCGGGTAATGTGCACTTACCCTTAGTGTAATAAAATGAAGAGAATCCAGGGCCACTTGTCCATGAGAAGGTTCCTTTACAAAAGGCATGTGTTTTTAAGGGCCTTTTAAGGGGGCCCCACACCTAACAGCAAAAACAATGGCAAAAACGCAGGTGGCCAAAAAACACCTAAAAAAAACGCATGGCATGTGTGACCCTAGCCTAATGGTGGGTTTACACACACCAATTTATCTGTTCAATCTCTGAACCAATCTCTGGTTGCAGTGAAATCATGGCTACATTGCTCCATGTTGTACACAGCCACAAAATGGAACAATGTGTCCATGATTTCACTGCAACCAGAGATCTGTTCAGATATTGGACTCAGATATCTGTGTGTGTAAACCCACCATAAGAGGCCTCTGTAATGATCCAATGATCAGAGTAATAAAAGTTAAATTTCAAGAAAGAGACCAAGTAAAAAAGTAAAAGTAAAAAGTAAAAAAAATTGTAAAACTATTTAAAAAAAAACAAAATATACAGAAAAAACAAACAAACGTAATTTATGTAAATAAATAAATATATAAATATAAAAGTACACATATTTGGTATCCACCACAGCTGGAATGACCCAAGCTATAAAACTGTCACACTATTTAATCTCTTTAGTGAATACTTTAAGGGTAAGTGCACATCAGTCGTTTTCTGGGCTGTTTTTGGACGTTTTACGTCGGCGTTTTCTGCTGAGTTTTATGTTAATTTATGTTAATCCTAGCCACCGTCTGGGTTAACATGATACTCAATGGAGTTTAGAATACGCTGTCTTCATTAGAACGTTTTTCTTCTGGTCGTTTTCAGTCAAAACTGAGTTTTTTCAGTCAAAACTGAGTTTTTACAACGTTTTTCAAAGAATAGAGCAAGTGACTTCTTTCCTCCGTTTTTCCAGCGCTTCCAGCTGATCAAGTGCACTAAAAACTCAGTTTTCAAAACAGCCGAGAAAACAGCCGAGAAAAACGCTGGAAAACCCGGCGTAAAACGAGCAAAAAACGAGGGACACTGCTGAGCACAGAAAACTCAGTTTCTGCTAAAAAAACCCAGGTTTTTGGACGTTCTGCAGAGATGCACAAACGTCAGATGTGCACATAGCCTAAGGCTACGTTCACACACAGCGTTTTGTGAGGATCAGTTTTTGCTGCAAAACTGCACCAAGAACGCATTCTCACAGAACGCAGCGCCCTGTGTGTGAACTGCTTGCACTATTCTTCTTGCGCTTTACTCACCTCACCGCGCTCCCGCACTGACCATATAAACAAGGAGACAATAGAGGTTTTTTTTGCTTTACAAAAAATTAACTATCTTTATTACAAGGTGCACCCCAAATTAAAACCAGGTGCAAAAGAGCTGAAGTAGATACAGTGGTAACAAGTAGCATAGCAATATATCACATTGAGCAACAGATAGTATTGCACATATTCCCAACAAGGGTATTGCCCCTCAATTGTTGCAGCATATACATGTCAATTTTATAATCAATTATAGTCATTATACAAAAGAGGTAGCAACAATATTATCACATTCATGGGCAATGCATATTACCTAATGGTCAAAGCTTAGCTATGCAGGGCCAGAGTAGGGTAGGGTAACCTCTTCAGTGAAGACCCCGCTGACCGCTGGTGATCTCTTCTCATCCCCACTGGGCCGGAGCGAGCGTGGCCTCTAGGACCCTGCAGCACCATGTGACCGGTGATGTTACCCGAACACATGCTGTTGTTTAAGGTCCCGCACAAGGCCCCATGGTGCCGGTATGAGGAGCGATCACTAGGGGAACGCAGCGATGTGAGTAAAAGTGCAGGGAAATAAAGCTCAAAGAATCCACATGGTCATGCAAAGAGCATCCACAAAATGACGGACCACATGAAAGCATTTCTGCAAAAGCCATTGCTTCTGCTAGGATGCGTTATGACGCTGTGTTTCACTGCATTTAAGCAGCTCTAAATAGAGCTGTGTAAATACAGAAAGTCACTACATGTGAATGTACCCTAAGAAACATAAATAAAAAAAATTGCAAAATAAACTATCCTTTTTCATCATACAGCCAAAGGAAAGTCGAATAAAATGTGATCAAAAAGTTGCATGTAAATGAAAATGGTATAGCTGAAAATGTCACCTTGTACTGCAAAAAAATCTACCATACAGCAGTGGAGACAGAAAACAGTTCTAGCTCTCAGAATACACCTATGCAAAAACATTTATTTTTTTCTATAAAAAAGTTTTTATGGTGTAAAAGTGGCAAAACAGAAATAAACATATAAATATGGTATCGCTGTAATCATAGTGAAGAATAAAGCTATTTTATCTCTTTTACATGATGAATTTTGTAATTTACATTCACTTTGCTGGCAGACGCGCACGCACTTGCGCTTCTTTGAAAAGCGCAAGCAATAAAGCGGACAAAAAAGTGCAGTGTGTGAACGTAGCCTTACTTAGTGCATGTTCTTGGCATGGTTTAAAGGCTACTTTACACACACAGATATCTGTGACCAACTTCTGAACAGATCTCTGGTTGCAGTGAAATCTTGGACACATTGTTCCATTTTGTGGCTGTAACAATGTGTCCATGATTTCACTGCAACCAGAGATCGGTTCAGAAGTTGGTCACAGATATCTATGTGTGTAAAGTGGCCTTAAGAGGTTTGTTGTAGTTGGCTGACGTGAAAGTCATCATGACATTGTCATGACGACCTCGGTTTGCCATGGCAATGATGAGCCGTCCCTAGGGTTCCAATCACATGGGAGAGGAGTGCACTCCCTTTCTTTCCCAGCCTCCTAAATGCTGCAATTGCTAATAATCGCTACATTCCGGGTTTTAAATAGTCAGCACCTGGCTGTGATAGTCGGGGCTCGGCTATCATGTAAGCTCTAGGCAGCAATCACTTGGGCACAGATTCTGTGTCCCGTATCATCACCAGGACATACCCTTTTCCAATCAGGATGTATGGGTACGTCCAAAGTCATGAAGGCGTTAAAGCTTAAGTCATTTTAGTGTTATTTAATTAATCAATTGTACACATGAAATTAAACAACTTTGTAATATATCTTATTAAATTTGCTTCTTTTCTGCCAAAATTGATCAGTCATTATCAAAATCCTCATTTCTGAGTTAAAATCTGTATTCAGTGAAGACTTTCCCATTACTGAGATAGGAAATGGCAGCTGTTACACAGGGGATTCTATGTAGTTGGAAGAGAGAGCAGGGGGTGGAGCTCTGCATATAGCTCCACCCTCCTCCTGAAGTAAAATCTGTATTCACTGAAGACTTTCCCATTACTGAGATTTTTTTGTAGATAGAAGAGGTAGATGGGCCAGAGCTCCATCTACTACTTCCTCCTGTCATCATAGAGTTGCCATCTCCTATCTCAGTAATGGGAAAGTCTTCACTGAATACAAAATTTACCTCAGAATTGAGAATTTTGATAATGACTGATCAATATTGGCAGAGAAAGTTTCATATTTTCATGTGTACTATTAATTTATGAAATAAAAATGAAAATAATAGTTATTCTTTAAATCCATATTTAAAAAAAGTATTTATAAGCTCTGTTTTTCTTAAAGGGAACCTGTCACCTGGATCTAAGCCCCTACACTATCACTACCTGTCCCTGCACCTTCCTAGCTGCTCCCTATCTATCCCTCTCTGAGCTAAACCCGCCCTATAAAACAGCAGAAAGATAACTTATAACTTACAGAAGTCCCTGAGACTGGGGACTGAAAAGGCGTCCCCAGGCTCCATTCTGCCCCTCCTCGATGCAGCAGCACACACCCCGCTGGGCGGCGTTATTCTTTCTTCATCACCGCCTCCTCCATTTGGAATCTCCCGCCTGCTTTACACCTATCATGTTGTGGTGATGCGACCTCGATGTGTCCCCTGACCGGGACACAGCATATGGGAGATTGTATCTTCTGCTCGGTAGCAGCACACACAGGGTAAGCTGCTACTGGAGCTGAGTGCTGATTGAAAGCACTGACACCCAGGTGTGCGGGTGAATAGGAGATGATATGAGCTGCCCTGGGCTGTGGGGAGGGGGTGGAGTGTGTCAGGACAGCAGTGTGTAGAGAGCTGTGTGAAGATTTAACACAACCTGTGAGCTCTCTCAGAGTGGATGTTCATGAGGCTAATGAGCGGACGGTGAGGAGAGAAAGGTTGTGTGCTGACCTAGCACAGCCTACCCGGGGGAAGGTACAGAGCTTCTATATCAGCTGTTGGGATTGTATGAGGTTGTACTCGGCTGTGCCCCGAAACCTGGAGGTCTGTGAATACCTGAACTATGCCATTAAATGTGTGTTGTGTGAGTAAATACCTGAGTGACTGCCTTCTGTCGTGACGATCCTAACCGCTACATTACAGTGTAAAGTGGGTGGGAGATTCCTAATGGAGGAGGTGGCGATGAAGAAAGAATAATGCCGCCCAGCGGGGCGTGTGCTGCTGCATCGAGGAGGGCAGAATGGAGCCTGGGCCCGCCTTTTCAGTCCCCAGCCTCAGGGACTTCTGTAAGTTATAAGTTATTTTTCTGCTATTTTATAGGGCGGATGTAGCTCAGAGAGGGATAGATAGGGAGCAGCTAGGAAGGTGCAGGGACAGGTAGTGATACTGTAGGGGCTTAGATCCAGGTGACAGGTTCCCTTTAAGCTAATTAGGGCTTTGATCATGGGACCTTAGTTTCCCTAGACTAGCTGGCCCTCTTCACACATTATCAGGCCACAACATGATTTACAAGAGACTGCATAATTGCTCCCTGCAAATCTTGCACATGCATGTAGATCTGTTTGGCAGCGTAACTGTGACTGAAGCCAGGTGTATGTTTTCTGACTTTTGCACATTGCACAGACCAGAAGTGCAGAAGACGGCTGATCTTTGGCTTTTTTTATACATGAGCCGTCTTCTGAAAGTCCAGTCATGCACAACCAGGGCCGTATTATCCATTAGGCACTGGAGGGCGAGTGCCTTGGGCTGCAGGTTGTGGGGGGCGGCGACATCATTAAGATTTAAAAAAAAAAACAACTATTAGAAATAAAAAAAATTTCACCCCCTCGCTGGGCTAAGTAACTAAACTGGCGTATTTTTCGGGGGAGGAAGGGGAGGGGAAATGTGAGGTGTCAGTGCTGCAGGGGCACAGGATGAGCGGAATATACTCCTGTGTACGTGGAGGATATAGCTGATGCCGGGTGGAACAGGACCTGCGATGACGTCACGCACATGTGACTCGGGTGGGCAGAGCCACGTTTTGCCGTAAAGAAGAGTTCTAATGTCAGGAGCTGGAACTGAATACAGAAGATACATGGTTGTGTGTGCAGAGGGCATGGGGGGGTGTGCAGAGGGCATGGGTGTGTACGCAGAGGCCATGGGGATGTGCAGAGGGCATGACTGTGTGTGCAAAGGACTTTAGGGTGTGTGTGCAGAGGGCACGAGGGGGTGTGCAGAGGGCATGGGAGGCTGTGCAGAGGGCATGGGAGGCTGTGCAGAGGGCATGGGAGGCTGTGCAGAGGGCATGAGGGGCTGTACAGAGGGCATGGGGGGCTGTGCAGAGGGCATGGGGGGTGTGCAGAGGACATGGGGATCTGCAGAGGGCATGGTGGGGCTGTACAGAGGACATGGAGGATGAAAGCTGTGCAGGAGGAATGAGGGGTGCAGGCTGTGCAGGGGTGATGGGGGTGCAGGCTGTGCAGGGGGCATGGAGGGTGCAGGTTGTACAGGAGGCATGGAGGGTGCAGCTTGTGCAGGGGGGATGGGGGATGCTGGCTGTGCAGGGGCATGAGGGGTGCAGGCTATGCAGGGGGCATGGGGCTGTGCACAGGGCATGGTGGGACTGTGCACAGGGCATGGAGGGCTGTGCACAGGGCATGGGGAGCTGTGCAGAGGACATGGAGGATGAAAGTTGTGCAGGGGGAATGGGGGTGCAAGCTGTGCAGGGGACATGGAAAGAGCAGGCTGTGCAGGGGGATGAAGGATGCATGGTATGCAGAGGGTCACTTTTGGGGGAGGGAGCACAGTGGGGTAAGTATTTATTCAAGTGCACAGTGTGTGTGGATATTTTTTATTTAGGTATAACAGTAATGACAGTGTTATTTTGAAGAGAATCATGTTGGCATGTGCTACAGAAGCCCAGAGAAGAGGGACATCTACAGAGACGATCTGTGGATATCCAAAGTCCTCATGGTATCTGGTCAAGAGAGATATGAAAATAAAGATTATTCCTATCATAGAAGATGTCGTCCAATTGGCCACGTCACACACACAGATAACTGTGCAGATATTGTTTGCAGATCTCTGGTTGCAGTGAAATCATGGACACATTGTTCCATTTTGTGGCCGTATACAAATGAACAATGTGTCCATGATTTCACTGCAACCAGAGATCTGCGAACAATATCTGCACAGATATCTGTGTGTGTGACGTGGCCCAATAAGGTACCTGGATCTAAGTCTGGACAATTGCTGCCTACCGGTTGTATGGAGCCAATCAGCAGTTATTTAATAGCTGTGACAGCAGATTTGTTAATCCGCATAGCATGCGCACCATGTGTTGTTCAGATTCTCCTACACTTTGTAATGTCAAATACAGACAGCACATGGATAGGACACATGGATACCATCCGTGTGCTGTATATGTTTTTGTCCAGACCTATAGACTTGTCTTGGCCCTTCTCATCCATGATACAGTCAACAAAAAAAAACGGATATAGTTTTAGATGGGCAAATAAACCTTTTGTATCCTTGAAGAACAGGGACATCTGAATGGGACTTTAGCCTAACTTGGCAGTAGGGTACGTAACCATAGGGCCTAGGGCAGCATGAAGGCCATATACGGCCCTGTGCACAGCACGCCCCTAAAGTCGAGAAGTGTACACCTGGCTTTAGAGGCATGATTACACTGTCTCTAGCAAATCATGTTATCATGCCCACAGGAGCGTGATTACATGTGGAAAAAACAGACAAGTCTGTGGAACCTAACGCCCCTTCAACTTGTCAAAGGCCTAATTAGCATATAAAATGGAGCTTGTAACTTAACATTATAAAGGGCTGGTTAGGCAGGGAATTTTGTAATACATATAGGAATGCTGCTGGTTTGCAAGGGCATCGACGACATGACAGGTTCCCTTTTGTAGTTCAACCTTTATATGAAAATATTAATCATTATCACCTGTTTGTTTTCATTGGATACTCATAAATCTGAGTAATATCCTACAAGACCCTTGACTTTGTACAAGTGTACCTAGTAGAACTGATAGGGTACTTTTACACGTTGCAACATTCCATGCAATTCCACTAGCAACTTATTGGTTGCAGTGAAATCATGAACACATTGTTACATTTGTACACGGCAACAAAACAGAACAATGTGTCCATGATTTCACTGCAACCAGTAAGTTGCAAGTGGAATTGCATGCAATGTTGCAACGTGTAATGGTACCCATACTGTTTTAAAGACAAAGGGTGGACACACCAAATTTTGGTTTGATGTAGATGACTCCTTTGTTCATTCACTTTGCATTTTGTTTGATATAAAATAGCATATTTAATACCTGGTTAAAACATTTGGCGAATACTGTATCTCTGGATAGAGATAGATAGATATTTCATAGGCGGCAGTCACACGCTACGATATATGTAAACATATCTCTGGAAAGTGCCCGATTTGGCATCGCTCCTACGATGTCGTTGCATGCGACAGCATAATGTGACTACCGATAAGTGGTCAGATCGTTAATCACAGATATGGGAACCGGACCCCATATCAAGACGATTTCGATCATCCAATCTGCTGCATCGTTCTGTGTGACACCATGATAACCGATCTCCTTAGCAATTTCGCCTATTGACATCATTGACAAGCATCAATCCCTGGTTGTGTGAACGATACCTGCACGTAACATCGCTGCTGTGTCCTGAACGTTATCTATACATGTGACACCTCATTAACAATATTGTCCACGAGCGCACACCACTGACATCGTTATTGAGTTCTCACACAAAATCGTAGTGTGTGACGGCCGCCATCAATATAGGGCAGCACCGTGCTTTTATATGGTGCCCGCAACCAAAGCCGTCCACTATCGGCTCCCAATACATACGTTTACGAATAAAGTTGCAGCACTCAGGTCCTTTCTTGTGCAAAAGGGCTCTTTTTTATTGCAGCATGGTACACAGTGCGACGTTTCGGGTAGTGCTAGAGGAAGGGTAACACTACCCGAAACATCGCATTGTGTACCATGCTGCAATAAAAAAAGAGACCTTTTGCACAAGAAAGGACCTGAGTGCTGCAACTTTATTCATAAACGTAGATAGATAGAGATAGATAGATAGATAGATAGATAGATAGATAGATAGATAGATAGATAGATAGATAGATAGATAGATAGATAGATAATCACAGTAACATAATAACACCACTGGTTACCTTCTTAAGCCGCCTTCACATTGCGGGTCTCATCCGATCCGAGGCTGTCCGTGTAAACCGGAAAGCCCCGGACCGGATTTTGGCCCCATAGTATACTATGGGGTTGGATAGAAGCCGGATGGCAGCTCTCTGCCATCCAATTTCTATCTGTCCGGGACAATTTGGGAGAATTCAGTATTCTCTCATGGACACAAAAACGTTGCTTGCAACGTTTTTGTGTCCGAGAGGAGAATATCTCCTCTAATTGTCTATTCTTGGATTGCCCCGGATTCACCTGGATCCTCCCGGATCCGGGGCAATGCGGCGGTCCCTAACATGGGAGTCTATTGGTCCGGATTGCCCCGGTCCAGGACGATCCGGGAACCGGACACCTGCGGCTGCACGCCGCTGTTGTTTCAGGACTGCGCCTAGCTCCCTGCGAGCCGCGGCCCTGATTCATCAGTGGCGGCAGCTGAGTGCGGCATTACACCGGACCAGATGGTATATGAGCCCTCTGGTTCTGTGTGCTGATCCAATCCAGGGCTGTCAGGTTCACCCTGACAGCCTCGGATCGGATCTGACCCACAATGTGAAGGCGGCCTTTGAATTCAATAGCTTTGATCACAGCACCAGAATCACCTTCATGAAGATAATCTATATGATTGCCATTATTATTCAATCTAGGATTTTTGCAGCTGAAAGGAGAAGCTGATGAAAGAGTTAAATAACATGTTCAAATAACTCAAGCAGGAGATTTGAAGCTTCTTTGCTGAAAATACATCAAAGCAAAAAGTGACATGCGGTGCCCTAGAGCTCTCTGCTGAATACTTTTAGGTTTTGGAAATTTCATTTTCTAGCTTATGGTGATTACATGAGGAAAGATAAAATGCCTGCTTTGAGCTTCATTTTGGAAGGCAATGTAATAAGACTTTTGGCATCCTACTGCTAGGGATCAGGATGCTAGCCGATTGCACAAGGCCAGATTTCAACATAGGTGATGCTCTTATTTTCGACTTTAAAATCAATATATTTTTTCTTTAGTAAAAATATGTATCAGTTAAAAAAAGGTTACCTTTACATTGCAGGTATAAGGCCTGTCGTGAAATTCATGTGGGAATGTTCAGAATTTACTACAGATTATAACTGCACCCAGATCTTTCAGTGTTCAGTAATTGGCCAAACTATGCAGCGCTAATTACAGGATATGTTAGAGTTTTCTCATTCCTGTTCCCTGCAAACATTAAGGTTGGAGCAATAGAGCGACATGTGTCAGGCAACAGCAATTCTCTGAAAGGGCATGTGACAAAAACTTGTGCAGCTTGTCTGCAACTATTTTATAGAATACAATAGATATATGCACCTGCGGCACTGTAAATATGAAGATATGATGCTTGGACAAAATGTGACAAAAATATAATATTATTGATTCACCATATAAAATAGGTAACAAATAATATCCCAATATTTCAGCAATCAGCCTTTTTTCAAGAATATCTGTATAAATTAAATTAATATATACATATAAAAATTGTAAATTGTACATAATAATAATTTTATTTATATAGCGCCAACATATTCTGCAGCCCTTTACAATTCAGATGGGACTTGTACAGACAATTTGAGACAATACAAAGTAACAAAAAAATCAACTGATACCAAGAGGAGTGAGGAACCTGCTCGCTTACAGTCTATGAGAATATATTGGGCTTCCCTGTCTTTTAATTGGCAAGGTAAAGCCAGGCAGCTGGGGGTGGCAGCCCGGAGCTGTCCGCTTTATCTGCACTTAGAATCAAAAATTCTGTGGAGCGCTACATCATTTTTTTCATTATTAACCCCTTCATGACCCAGCCTATTTTGGCCTTACTGACCTTGCCATTTTTTGCAATTCTGACCAGTGTCCCTTTATTAGGTAATAACTCTGGAACACTTCAATGGATCCTAACGATTCTGAGATTGTTTTTTTCGTGACATATTAAGCTTCATGTTAGTGGTAAATTTAGGTCGATAATTTCTGGGTTTATTTGTGAAAAAAAAAAGGAAAATTTGTTAAATTTAGAAAATGTTGCAATATTCAAATTTTGAATTTTTATTCTGCTAAACCGGAGAGTTATGTGACACAAAATAGTTAATAAATAACATTTTCCACATGTCTACTTTACATCAGCACAATTTTGGGAAAAAAAACATTTTTTGGGGTTAGGAAGTTATAAGGGTTCAAAGTTCATCAGCAATTTCTCATTTTTCCAGCAAAATTTACAAAACCATTTTTTTAGTGACATCACATTTGAAGTCCCTTTGAGGGGCGTACATGACAGAAAACACCCAAGAGTGACACTATTCCAAAAACTGCACCCCTCAAGCTACTTAAAACTACATTTGAGAAGATAATTAACCCTTCAGGTGCTTCACAGGAACTAAAGCAACGTGGAAGGAAAAAATGGACATTTTAATTTTTCCAACAAAAATGTTATTTTAGCCTCAAATTTTTCATTTTTACATGGGCAACAGGATAAAATGCATCCTAAAGTTTGTTGGGCAATTTCTCCTGAGTACACAATACCTCATAAACCACTGTTTGGGTGCACAGCAGGGCTCAGAAGGTAAGGAGCGCCATTTGACTTTAGGAGCTAATTTTCTATTCAAAAAGTCAAATGGCGCTCCTTCCCTTCCGAGCCCTGTCGTGCGCCCAAACAGTGGTTTATGACCACATATGAGGCATTGGTTTACTCAGGAGAAATTGCCCAACAAATTCAGAGTGGAAGGGGGCTGAGGAGGGGGAGGGCACCTGTGCACCCGCACACTCCAGATCTGATCGGAGAGCTGGCTGTTGAAGTAATCTTGAAGTAAGCCAAAATAAATCTTTGCCCTGGGTGCCAGAAAACCTAGTTACACCGCTGGGCGGAGCCACGCTTCTAAGATTTTATTTTCCACTACCTAATGGCATGGATCTAACTAGGAATTATCGAAGGTGAACTGGAGAGTCAACTTTCCCTACGGAACTCACGAGAAGTCCTGCTGTCTAGTCTCCAAATTTGGAAATCACATGTGGTTGAGGTCAGCTGGAGATGATCCCACTACACTCTATGACCTGGTTTGTGTGTGTGGCGCCCTACGTAGTCAGGCGTCAAAGAGGGGTATTGCACCCGTAAAAGAGATGTAATTGCCCCAGCTGCAAGTGGATCCTAGGTTGGTGGGTGGGACCCATTCCCAGCACTCCCACATTAGCTGAGTGGTGAGAGGTTACCCGGGAGGGGATATATTCACCTCTATGGGGAACAGAGAGTTACTTAGTGAGACTGTGAAGTGCTCACAGTCGGGACGGAGCTAAGAAGAAGGAGAAAGAGTGTGGAACAAGGCGGAATGTTTACCTGGACGGTTTCAAGCTGATCCGGAGGAAAGGAGAAGGGGTCTTGAAAGGGAGATCCCCAGAGTGGAGCGACCATACTCCAGGGGAATCTCCAGTCCACCACGGGAACGCCAGGCACGAGGATCCGGCCAAAGTCCATCTTTGCAGTCGGCAACCGGCTGCTGTGGTCCGTATATCGCCACAGCACCCTGCCAGATGGAGCAGTCTGCCTGCTTCCCCACCACAAGGGAGAGGACCCCCAATACTACCTACACGGAGCCATTGGGTATAGGCCCATCCTAGGCAGGGAAGAAAGGACATGGGTTCATCAACTAAGGTACACCACGGGTTCCACCATACCACCTGGGATCCACTTGCAGCCACCTATAGAGCTACCTGTCATTTTAACATCTGATGCTGGACTGTGAACTTTGCTTGATGCTGCTACGAGTTGACAGTAAAGTATCCGGGAGAAAGTGACTTTGCCTGTGTGTGAGTTTCTACATCTACCTGTTCCCTTGCAGGAACGCTGCCCTGGAGGAATAGCTCTGCCTGTAGGGAGCTTTGCCAACTAAGCCGCACTACCATCTACCTCCGGCGGACTGTGGTGGCGCTGGTGACCCATCACCAGGTACTACAGGTGGCGTCACATGACAAACTCTTATCCCCTGTAAATACACCCTTTTTGAAGTGTCACCGAGGCCAAGGGATCAGGCGCTGCCACCCGTGACACCCCCGAGCCTGGTGCCCGAGTACCCCAGGGCCTGGGGTTCGACATGTGGGCTTGCACAACCAAAGTAGGTGAGTGTATCCAGTGGTCGTAGGTAATTTGTCTAGTCCTTTGTTGTTATTATTATTTATTTATATAGTGCCATTAATTCCATGGTACTGTACATGAGAAGGGGTTACATACATAATTATAATATAATATAATTATAGATATAGTTTACGGTAAACAAATTGACAATGTCAGACTGGTACAGAGGGGAGAAGACCCTGCCTTTGCTGGTTTACAGTCTACAGGATATTGGGGAGGAGACAGTAGGTCAGAGGTGCAGCAGATCAGGTGGTGGTGGGTTGACAGCTCCAGTGTCGGTGGGGCAGCAGCTTGGTCATTGCAGGCTGTAAGTTTTCCTGAAGGGATGGGTTTTCACTTCCGTCTGAATTATCTGAGCGTGGTGGATAATCGGACGTGTTGGGGTGCAGAATTCCAGAGGATGGGGGATTTTCAGGAGATACTGGAGGCGGTTGTGTGAGGAATGAATAAGTGTGGAGGAGAGTAGGAGGTCTTGGGAGAATCGAAGATTACATGAGGGAAGATAGTGGGAGATTAGTTCAGAGATATAGGGAGGGGACAGGTTATGGACGGCTTTGTAGGTCAGTGTTAGGAGATTAAACTGGATTTGTTCGATCACCAAAAACTTAACCCTAACCCTAACCATGATAATGAATGTGAATATCCAGTTTCTGTGTATAATGTGCAGGGGGGGTTGTACCAGTGCTGCAGAAATAATAGCGATCTCCATTTTTTTTTCTCCAAACTGCAGATACAGTGGGGCGGTGCAGGCTGTCATCTAATCACACATACACACAGCAAAGTGCATTTTTTGCACACAAGCAAGGTTAGGCATCATTAGCTGTGTAAGTCACATGTCCTAGCACTATAAGACCCAGCCATTTTCTCCATCACCACCATTTGCTCATTGCTGTAGCTCTGTGTCAGACTGCACTGCTGCAGCTGTGGGCAATATAGAGTGAAATCAAGCAATTGTGTCCTGATTCAGCTAGTGAGCGAATACAAAGGTAGATGGATAGGTTTAGGAATAGGGACTGGAGGGAGGGTGCAAATTTTAGGAGTATCAGCCCTTTTGAGGGCTGCTTCATAGCAGTAGGGATTAGGGACTAGGGACTAGTAGTCTATCAGCCCTTTTTCAGGTCTACTTCATAGAAGCAGGGACTAGTTTTAATGTCAGCCCTTTTTAGGGCTAGGTTAGAGCAGTCCCTATTAGTTTTTGCCAGGCAGGTGTGTGCCAGTGCTGTGCAAGTGTTTTTCACAGCATCTGGCCACATCTAGCTCTGTGAATCCTTTAGGGCAGGTAGTGTAGCACTGCTGTGAAGAAAGCTACACCACCTGTAGTAAGTAGGCATTTTTTTGCTGCAGCTAGTCCAGGCAATTTGTTCGGGCTAGTACTATAGCAGTGTCACTTACAAAGTGGTGTAGCCCACTTGTGAAAGAAGCTACACCGCCTGTGTAGTTGGTACTAATTTTTACCTGCACCTTGCCCAGGTCTCACTTCGGGTCAAGTAGCAGTGCCACATAAAGAAGTAGTGTAGGCCACTTCTAATACAAACAACTACACCGCCTGTGCGGTTCCTACTAATTTTTAACTGTACCTTGCCCAGGTCTTACTTCGAGTCAAGTAGCAGTGCCACAAAAAGAAGCAGTGTAGGCCACTTCTAATACAAACAACTAGATCACCTGTGTAGTTAGTTATTTCTAATTTTTAACTACACCTTGCCCAGGTCTCCCTTCGGGTCAAGTAGCAGTTCCACAAAAAGAAATAGTGTAAGCCACTTCTAATACAAACAACTACACCGCCTGTGTAGCTAGTAACGTCTAATTTTTAACTGCACCTTGCCCAGGTCTCACTTCGGGCCAAGTAGCAGTGTTGGTTGAGTCACCTCTGCTTGATTTACATTCAGCTTTTTGTTGTCCAACAACTGTACAGTTGCCAATTTTGTCACATACAAAATGAGTTGCAAAAGGCCTGCTGCTGGTGGGAGTGGGAGTAGGCGCGGTGGAAAGGAAAAAAAGTTTGTGTCCGTGGGGTAGATGCTAAATCTACATTAACATCTGCTGAAGAAAGACAATCTTCCAGGCAAAGTAAGATGTCAACTTCTTTACGTGGCCAATCGGATATGATCCCTTTCTTAGAGACACGAGCATCGGTACCACTTGTAAATCAGGCACAAAAACAGCAGGTGCTTGAATGGATCGCAACTGCTCCTTCAAGTGGTCTCTCCTCCACCTCAACTACTACATCACAAACCCTCCAGTCATCTGAGGTGTCAGCCCAATCGCACTTGATTCCTTCAAGCTCCCAAGTCTCTCCAGCTGCCCTACTTAATCTGGGGTAACACACATGGATGAGTCTGCAGAGCTGTTCAGTCACACAATAGCCTGGGAATCAGAAGTCTCCAAAGCTGCAGTGAGTCCAGACGAGTTAATGATCTGCCCTGATGCCCAGAAGCTTTGTGAGTCCGATCCAGGCCCAGATGAAGAAGGTTCTGACCTTCATGTAGACCCACATTCCCTAACAGTAACTACTCTTGCTGGACACAAGGAGGATGATGCTGATGAGACTCAGATACCGGATTGGATTGACAAATCAAGTTTTCGGTCAGGGCAGGAAGAAGTTGTCTCTGAGGAGGACGTGGGGTGTGAGAACACAGAGGATGATAATGAGGTTGGAGATCCCACTTACTGTCAACCCACAGTAAGCCAGTCAATGAAGTCAGCACAGGAGGTGGAGGTGGATGCTACTGATGACGAGGTTACTGGAAGCACGTGAACAACTGCATCCGCAGCCACAACGCTACCTCTGAGCACAAGTCATTATGCCTCTGCAGCTTGCATGGGCTCTAAGCCTTGCCTAGCCTGGGCCTTCTTTGACATCGCCAAGGATATCCCAACTCATGTCATCTGCAAGATTTGTCACCAATCTCTGAGTAGAGGCCAAAAGCTCAATAGCTTGAGTACTTCATGTATGAACCGCCACATGGACATGAAGCACAAGTTGCAGTGGGAAGCTCACCGTGCTAGAATGCGGGCTAGCGGGGCAGGCCTACCACCATCTGCCCCCTCAAGTGCATCCGTGTGCTCTTTATTGTCTGTGACTGTGGGGACAGTGGTCACACATGCTTTTGGACGTAGACCGTCCACCTCTCTACCCCCAACAGGCAGTGTGATTGGCAGGTCATCACTTGGTTTTCAAGTGGACAATGCTGCTGGTGTTGAGCTCTCTCAGCCATCGAGAGCACCATCTTTGGATGAAGGCAACATTACATCTTCGCCTGCACCATCCTCCCAGACCTGCAGTTTGCCGGGGACACCCTACTCAACCCCATCTCAGCACAGCAGCCAGCCCTCCGTGCCTCAGATGTGGACAAGTAAAAGGCCATTTCCTCCTAGCTATGAGAAACCTAAGCGCTTGAATTTCACCATCTGCAAGCTCTTGGCTTCAGAAATGCTGCCTTTCCACCTGGTGGACACAGAGGATTTTTGAGACCTTATGTCCGTCGCAGTGCCCCAGTACCAGATGCCCAGTCACCACTATTTCTCCAAGAAAGGTGTGCCAGCGCTACACCAGTATGTTGCAGACAACATCAACGCTTCCTTAAGAAACTCTGTGTGTAACAGGGTGCATTTCACCACAGACACTTGGACCAGTAAGCATGGACATGGGCGTTACATGTCGCTGACTGGGCACTGGGTAACTATGGTGAGAGCTGGAGAAGGGTCTGCTGTACAAGTCTTGCCGTCCCCACGAGTTGTGCGTCAATCCTCTGTAGGTAGGAGTTCCTCCACTGCTTCTGCCTCCTCAACCTCGTCTCGGTCCTCCACCTCCACCCAAAGCCTGTCTGGTAATGCCACCCACATTGTAACTGCAGGGAAGGAAACCTGCACACCTCCCAACTATGCTGGCAGCAGGGCTCAACGCCATCAGGCGGTCATTAAGCTTAAATGCCCGGGAAATGTAAGTCACACAGCTGAGAAGTTGTGGTCAGCTCTGGCGACCGAGTTTCAGCATTGGTTGTTTCCACTTAACCTGCAGCCAGGGAAGGCTGTGTGTGACAATGCTGCAAACCTGGTTGCGGCCCTTCACTGGGGCAATATCACACACGTGCCTTGTATGGCTCACGTGTTGAATCTGGTTGTCCAGCAATTTTTGACACACTATCCCGGCCTAGATGGGCTTCTGCAGATGGTGCGGTCACTATGTGCTCACTTCCGGCGTTCACATCCCGCAGCTCAATGACTTGCTTTGCTCCAGAAGTTTTTCGGCTTGCCCGTTCTCCGGCTGAAATGTGATGTGCTGACACGCTGGAATTCTACTCTGCACATGTTGCAGCGACTGTGGCAGCACCGCCGAGCCCTGGTGCAATACGTTATGACGTATAGCCTGGGCCAATGAGATCCAGAGGTGGGGCAGATCACGCTGCAGGAGTGGTCTCAGATCAAGGACCTATGTACCCTTCTGCATAGTTTTGAGATGGCGACGAAGATGTTTAGTGCTGACGAGGCCATGATCAGCATGACTATTCCGGTCATCTACATGCTATAGCACACACTAAACAAAATTCGGAGTCAGGTGGTGGGGCAAGAGGAGGTGGAGGAAGTACAGGAGGAATCCTATGCGGAAGGGATGACAACATCTCCAAGGTCCTCACAGTCAGCAGCAACAAGACGGCAGGCATGGGAGGGAGATGGAGAGGGATTAACGAGGGCGCATGATAGCAGCCAAACTGCTGAGAAAGGTGCAGGAGCCCAGGAAGAAATGGAGGACGAACTGGCGATGGGCATGGACGAGTCAGCAGATGAGGGAGACCTTGATAACATTTCTGTTGTGCGAGGTTGGGGGGAGAGGGCAGAGGAAGGAAGCATGATTCTGACCTCCCGACCACCAACACAACAAGGACTTGGTCCTCCTGGATGTGCAAGACACATGAGCGCCTTCTTGCTGTACTACCTGTCCAAATGAGACACTTAATGTGTCTTCAGCGCTGCTGGTGGTGTGCTGACAGAAAAGCGCACGCATCTGTCCACCCAGAATGTGGACAGACTAACGTTCATAAAGATGAACAAGGCATGGATCCGCAAGGACTTTTCTATCCCTGTGTCATCATGGGGAGACTAAAGCCTTGTGGTTTTTGGCCTTAAAGTAACCATTTAAATTTTGCAATTGTGGGGCAATTGATGCCACTTAAGTGGTGTCTGTGCCCAAATTTCTGGAAGAAATGGAGACTCTTCTTGTAGTCCCCTAAATGTGACACAATACTCATCGTCTGCATGAGGCCTTAGGGCCCCTTTACACGCCACCACTGCAAGGTAGCAACTGCCTGGCATTGGGGATATATGTGCCTGTTGCCATGAAATTGCTACGAAATGGCGGCGTGTAAATGGGGAAATTCCTCCCGGTGTCCTGCAGTTGACTCAGATACCTGTTGCTGAGCCGTGCTCAAAAAACCGAAGGCAACACAAAGGCACAATTGCCATGGTAGTGGCGTCTAAACGGGGCACAGGCATGGATGTTGCGTCGCCTAGTGATTTCACAGGGGCGTGCCACAGCGTGCTGGATACCACGCCCCATCAGCGATCATTGGTGGGGGCTACTGTGTAACCATTGGCTGTCCCTTCACAGGGCGCCATATTTAAAGAGCTGTCCATTCACACTACACAATTGCAATGGGGTCATGTAATAGCCAGCCTTCCTGTGCAGGCTGGCCAATAATGATGGTATTGCGTTGTCCAATCAGCGTATTAGCATCACGGAATACACAACTCTGTCACGCCTATGTACTTGCGGCGCGAAAGATGTACGCCCATATTCCTTTGTGGTAGCGGCGTGTAATGCAGCGAAGGTATTCAACAGGAAGTAAGCCGCAGGATCTGTCGGAACGTCCGGGGAACAAAGATACCTTCAGTTGACAACGCAATGGCGGCGTCTACATGCGGCATCATCTATCGGTATCACCGTTAAAAACGTGCACGTGCTGTGGATACCTGTTGCTAGGCACAGTTTCAGCGTGTAAAGGTACCTTTACAGATAGTGAGGAAAAACATCACCAAATACTCATCGTCTGAACATGGCCTTACAGATACTGAAGTAAAACTCACCAAGTACTCCTCGTCTGAATGTGGCCTTACAGATACTGAAGTAAAACTCAGCAAATACTCATCGTCTGAACATGGCCTTACAGATACTGACGTAAAACTCACCAAGTACTCCTCGTCTGAACATGGCCTTACAGATACTGAAGTAAAACTCACCAAGTACTCCTCGTCTGAATGTGGCCTTACAGATACTGAAGTAAAACTCACCAAATACTCATCGTCTGCATGATGCCTTACAAATACTGGAGTAAAAATGGATTTTAGAGGGGCACAACATACCTATATGTGTCTCCTCCTTTTACACATCCATCTCTTTTCTTTTTGCATTTGTATATGTACTTGTCACTTTCCACGTGTTTGTTGTGTGTTTTGAGTAGTTTGTCACCTTTTGGACACCTTAGAAGTTGTTTTCTGTGTGTTTGTATGTGTTTGTGTTTGCCTGCCATTGTTTTCAATGGGGTTCGTCGGTGTTCGACGAACATTCGACGAACACACATCAAATTCGACGAATCGAATTCGAACACCGGGTTGGTGGCTCATCTCTAGTCTTGAGATGTTGCTTCATTATTGCCACTTAATCTTCTTTCCTTCCAATGCCATATATTTTGTGAAGTGCACCAATCTCTCCTTCAGCAAAACAACCCCACAATATGATGCTGTCACTCCCATTTGTATATGGGCATATATAGCAGAGCTGAGTTTGCCTACTATATAATCTACAGAATGACACCAACGATAGATTTATCACCTCCCTATTCCCCTCTAGTACATTAAAAATAGTGCTAATGACCTTTCCCTTTCCAACAGGGAAGTTTTAATGACCAGTAAAAAAAAACCTGGTGCGCGGCTTAAGGTACGAACATGCGGCAGCAGTGGGGGGATTGTGTTTTCAGTTAGCAGATTGAATCAATGGCAAGAATTAGACTTGATTGCCATGGACACACTGTCATGTTAAGCATCCAGTGTACTTTTAGCCCAAGCAAACTAATTTGTTTTTGTCTAGTGTTGAAAACCTTACATTTGTCAAAATGAATCAGACAAATAGATTGTAAGCTTTCGATTAGGGCCCTCACTCCTACTTTCACTGCTGAACTATGTAATACCTTGTTTTGCCTTTTTATGCCCCTGCTTAATTGTAAATGTGCTCCAGTATATGTCAGGGCTGTATAAATAAAATTTATTATTTTATTATTATATTAGATATGGACCTGTTCTGATTTTCTTTCACCAATGATTGGATTATCCTTAGCATGTGCCTACCTGTCCATTGTGGTACTGTTCCCCTGCCACCAGTGTTGATACCTCATGCAAAGCTACGCATATCCTGATTGTCTTGTATGTTATATGTTCACTGTGCTACTGCTGGGACTGCTAGTGCTGACCACATACAGCTTGATATCTCCTTATCTGCCCCATCCTATTCTATATTGGCTTCTATTGCTTCCACTGCTGATAATCAAGTTAGCCACACATCCCCTTCCTGTCTATTGTATTTTATAGTTGTCACTGCCATATCCACTGCCTCTGCAAATAGATGGCCACACATGTCCTGCTAATCCATTGTATTCTCTAGCTACAGTATACTGCTGCTTGGAACGCTACCATGGTCAGGGTAAATAAATCTGAAGTTGCTTCCACAAAAATGATAATTTTTACATGTCTTCTTAAGAAGCCATTGCTTCTTCACTTTCAAAGCAACTACTCTGTTCAAGTTCCTGCCTACCCCCTTCCATAAAAAAATGGATAATTTTTGGACAGCTTGGCAAAATGCCATTATTTCTTTATTTTGAAAGCAGCAAACCTTAAGTGGATACCAAAGTCAAATACATGATTCTTGCATGGATTGTTAATAAGCCATTCCTTTCCAGAGAGGGAGTGGCTGATCCCATAAAAGGGATCAATTTTGGAAGGCTTATGAAAAAGCTATAACTTTTTTTAAAGCCTATAAGTTTTTACTAAATTAATTTTTGCACTTAGCACTTGTCAAAAAGCTATGGCTCTCTCTGTGTTAACGACCTGTATATAAATACTAACAATAAAGTCAATTGATGTCAAAGAGTGATAATTTCAGAAAAAGTTATACATGTTATTAAAAAAAAGCATAAAAAGTTGGTCTGTGCAGTATGTTGGTAGACACAGGTAACCATCAATTTATCCATTGATATGTGGAGCTCCATACAAATTTCTAAGGTTGTGTTTGCATTAAAGAACTCAAAAAGGATTCAGTACAGTCCCAGGAGACCTTAAAATGTTGCACGTCTTTTCGAGCAATTGGAGGCTTGCAATATTGAGATCATAGCGAATTGGTTTGCTGCAAATGAAATGGTTTGGAAAATTTTGATGTAGCTGGTGAATTCCAACTTCAGAGTATTTCATCATCTCTGCTGATCACTCTTCAAAAATAAGATCTTAGAAAAAAATACATATTCTTGAGAATTCTTTTATTCCAATGTGCATGATTTTCATTGCAAGGAGATTACATTTCAGGAAATCTTATACTCAAGTGTGAGGATGACACAACCATGGCACCCATGGTACTAAATATTTACATTTAATACCATAAAACAAATCACACTATATGAATATTTAGGCTACCTTCACATTTGCGTTGCCCTTCGCAGCATTCTGCGGAGGGGATCCGCAATGTGACCGCAGCCACCGCAAGCCCCTATCTTTATAATGGGAGCGCTTAGTGCTGCGCTTGACTGCGCATGACCGTGCGCACCCATTCATTGCCATAAGTGATCTTTGCGCAGGCGGATGCCTGCGCACAAATCACCCAGTCTCGTCCGCACCAGAAATGCAACATGTCGCATTCGTGGTGCGGACGAGACTGGGTGATTTGTGCGCAGGCATCCGCCTGCGCACAGATCACATGTGGCAGTGAATGGGTGCACACGGTCATACGCAGCACCGTGCGCTCCCATTATAAAGATAGGGGCTTGCGGTGCTGTAGTCACATTGTGGATCCCCTCCGCAGAACGCTGCGGAGGGGAACGCAAATGTGAAGGTAGCCTTATTGTGACAAACCATCTTACGAGTGGAGATAAGTTGCAATTATAGAGAAAAGATTATCAATAACTAGTTTCATACTAATTTTCCCTTGTAAACAGGCTGCCAATCACTTGACGAACAAGCAAAACATTTGTTCATCGGATGCTGGAAAAAAATATTTGTCTTTGGCTGCATATTTTCCAATATGAACAGGACCCACCCTGGTGAGAACAATGGCAGCCTATGTGCACCGATATCAGTGGGCATTGGTCATGCATGGTCTGTCTGTGTAAACAGGCAATTTAAACAACTGCCTACCAGTAAATATATAAATATCGTTTAGTTAATTTTTATATAGGAAACTTTAGAGTTGTCACATCTGGACTACTGTCCTTGGAAGAAATAATACATAAATTGAGATTAAGGATCATATTATTAAGCACTGATTTCAAAGTCTTTAGCGCATATAATGATAATGATGTTGCCCTATTATACTCAGGAGTAATGGTTTTCATTGCGTGTTTTATCATGTATTTCATTAGGGCCAATGCTTTGTTATGGATCAGGAAGCCAGAGTACAGAGGTGAAGGCATAATGATAAATCACAAACCTATTATTCTGCCGCACAGCTGAAAAAGGTTCCAGAGGGGCATTGAAGTATGACACAAAAGAACAAAACTGACACAGAGGAATAAAAATGAAAGCTTTCAGCTAAAAATGGGAAGTGTCTAGAGGTAGATGTTCTACAATCTTTGGGGTCACATTTTACAGTGTGATTTTTAGAAAAAGGTCTGCTAATTGTCAAGCCAGCATCTCACGTGTCAGAGACAGTCAGAAAAAATAATGAGCGGAAATGCATTAAAGAGGTATCTATAATTTTCAACTTAACTAAAATGTCATAAAATAACACATACTGTATATTCTATTTTTTTTATATATTGTCTGGCTTCCTCTGCTCTTATAAATTGAGAGAGCAGTGGGTTTATTTCAGATTAACCTCTAATTAATGTATATGGTTATTGTGAATTGTGTCAATTGCCACTCCAAACACACAGTATATATTCAGTGCCTTGTGAAAGTATTTGGCCCCCTTGAACTTTTCAACCTTTTGTCACATTTCAGGCTTCAAACATAAAGATATAAATTCAAAGTTTTTGCGAAGAATCAACAACAAGTGGGACACAATCGTGAAGTGGAAGGAAATTTATTGGATATTTTAAACTTTTTTAACAAATAAAAAAATGAAAAGTGGGGCGTGCAATATTATTCGGCCTCTTTACTTCAGTGCAGCAAACTCACTCCAGAAGTTCAGTGAGGATCTCTGAGGGCCACTTTACACACACCAACTTATCTGTCCAACTTCTGACCAACTTACTGGTTGCAGTGAAATCATGGACACATTGTTCCATTTGTACACAGTCACAAAATGGAGCAATGTGTCCATGATTTCACTGCAACCAGTAAGTTGGTCAGAAGTTGGACAGATAAGTTGGTGTGTGTAAAGTGGCCCTGAATGATCCAATGTTGTCCTAAATGACTGGTAATGATAAATAGAATCCACCTGTGTGTAATCAAGTCTCTGTATAAATGCACCTGCGATGTGATAGTCTCATGGTGGGTTTACACACACCAATTTATCTGTTCAATATCTGAACCAATCTCTGGTTGCAGTGAAATCATGGATACATTGCTCCATGTTGTACACAGCCACAAAATGGAGCAATGTATCCATGATTTCACTGCAACCAGCAAGTTGTTCAGAAGTTGGACAGATAAGTTGGTGTGTGTAAAGTGGCCATCAGGGTTCAGTTTCAAATGCAGAGAGCATCATGAAGTCCAAGGAACACACCATGGCAGGTCCGAGATACTGTTGTGGCGAAGTTTAAAGCCGAATTTGGATACAAAAAGATTTCCCAAGTTTTTAAACATCTCAAGGAGCACTGTGCAAGCGATCATATTGAAATGGAAGGAGTATCATGGTGGGTTTACACGTTGCGATATCGGCGTCCAATTTCAATGAAAAGTCACGTGGTTCGATCGTTGGAGCTGATATCGTTCCTGCGTTGTATGGTGTGAGCGTCCAATACGATGCAGGAACGATGTCAATGCGATATCGGGGATTGATTGCGCGTGCTATTCAATGCTCCGATATTGAATGGAGATTGGAGCCGGATCGTGCTGTGTGACAGCCCAATTCCGATGTGAAGTTCTACGTCATCCATTCACTCCCATGTTAAATGGTCGTTCCTGGGTTGGGGGGCGTAGACATCGCACGGACGTTGGATTCAGAAATCGCAACGTGTAAACCTCCGATGCGATGCGGGAGAAACGTGCACTAAATGCGCGCTCCCGCGCCGTTGAATTGCGATATCGCAACGATATTGAAACGTGTAAACCCACCTTCAGACCACTGCAAATCTACCAAAACCCGGCCGTCCCTCTAAACGTTTATCTCAAACAAGGAGAAGACTGATCAGAGATGCAGCCAAAAGGCCCATGATCACTCTGGATGAACTGTAGAGATCTATAGCTGAGGTGAGAGAGAACAACAATCAGTCGTACACTGCACAAATCTGGTCTTTATGGAAGAGTGGCAAGAAGAAAGCCATTTCTCAAAGATATGCATAAAAGTCTCGTTTGAAATTTACACAAAACTAATGAACCCTGCACACAAAGAACGTGTCTGTGTCTGACACCAAGCCGGTGGCCGGGACTTCACAGGGCAGGCATTTACTTCTTCCTCATCTCATGGAACCGCGCCTGCCGAAGTGGGGCCCGGTGGTGCAGATTCAAAGGGGTTGGCTGAACAGATTTAAAGGTTGTTTTAATTCGTGACGCCACCTGTGAGTGTTCCGGTGATGTCCACCGGCGCTGCTTTGGGCCTCCGGGGGATGGGATGCAGCAAGATGGAACGCTCCCCACAGGCTGAGCAGTGATCCCTGGAGCCAGGAGCTGCACAAGATGTTGTGAGGCAGCTGTGGTTACCTTCCACTTGCGGAGATGGACAGTTCTAAAGAAAGCACGGACACTGATAGTCTCTGTAACGGGTACTTTACTGTAACCAGCAGGTGATACATGGCATACAGTTCTCGGGTAACGGACCTGGTGAACTCAGCAATGACCAGTGTTTTCTCAGAGCTCCGCGGTGTTCCTCCATTCTAACTAGTTTGTGTTGCCGTTGTCGCCCTGAAGTGCCAGATCGGGTACAAGGAGGCTGCTTCAATTGCCCTACCGGGGAATTCTGGCCGGATTTTGTGGGGAGCCTTGGGTCCTTTTAGTGGGTACTCCGGCTGGCTAGACGACTCTGTGTGTGCGGCGGTGGTGGGGTGCTCCTGTAAAGCGGTCCTTCCACTCCTGGTTTGCATGGCAGTGATAAACGACTCCCAGGTCGGAACCAGTAGTCCGGTTGTAAGTGGGCACGGGGATGTTTTGACCCATATGCATTCGCCCAGAGTCCGGTTGTTGAGGCACCGGAGTAATGGCGCCCGACCGGGGGTGATGGCCAGGGGGCTGCATGGGACTGTGCAGGCCCCCTCTCCTAGGTTGCAGAGCTTGTTGTTTTTGCTCCCTTCTCCTACGTTGTTCTTGTCAGTTCTCCTCTAAACACTTCCTCTACACTCCGCCCACCAGGACCTTATTGGCCCTCTATGCTGATGTGCATGTAGGGTATGGAACTCTGAGTTTTAACTGTGTCATTGCTTAGTCAGAGAATATTGCTGCTGCTGTCTTGGCAGCAATACACTCCTGTGACGCACTCTTTGCGGGGTGTCCACATCTGTATGGTCACGTTCACACCGCCAAAAATCTCATGCAAAAATCTTTGTCCATTAAACGTATAAAGTACTCTGCAGTAAAAAAAGTTAAAAATGCAAGCGCAGTAAAAGATATAAATAAACAGGGTACTTGGTCCATACGTTTTTTGCGCAAAAAATGTACTTCAAGCTGCCTCAACTCTTCACGGTGTACGCATATCGAAGCAGTCCTTTCTGTTGTATTAAAAAACCTGATCATGTAAATATGTACCTAGTGAACAGGGTCCAAACAGGTCCAGTGTCCGATATGGACTGAAGTTTGGAAGCAGCTTTTTGTGTGCAGAGCCCAGAGTGAGGGGGTGGGGAACTCTCATCTCTTGCAAGGCAAGAGGCAATTTTACCACAAAACTTCTCGTTTGAAGTTTGCCACAAGCCACCTGGGAGACACACCAAACATGTGGAATAAGGTGCTCTGGTCAGATGAAACCAAAATCGAACTTTTTGGCCACAATGCAAACCGATATGTTTGGCGTAAAACAGGTGTGGGGAATCTCAGGCCCCAGGGCCGAATGCGGCCCTTGATTACTTTTTTGCGGCCCCCAGGCAGATTCATGGGGCTCAGACTGGTAGACACGTTTTGCCCTTGGCTTCCCCAGTGAGGTTTATGCTCCCAGCCTTTCCTGTGATGTCTAGGGCTCTAGCAAACCTGAAAAAGTAGTAGAGAAGCAACGTGATCAATATCCCCGATCACAGCCACATCAAAGAGAAGTGTGGCGCCCCGCAACGAGTGCGTCACAGGAAGGTATTGCATCCCTGACAGAAGATGTAATATCTTCCGTCTCAGTGCTGACATGGTTAAGCTCAGAGCTCCAACACCACATGCACCACTTAGAATAGAGGGCCAATCAGGTCCTGGTGGGAGGAATGTAGGTGAAGTGTGTGTGGGTAACTTAGGAGAGGTAGAAGGAGTCTGGAAGGAAGCAACATAGGAGAAGCAGGACTCTGCATAGTGCCATGCAGCCCTGAAGACCACTTGCCAGCTGGCGCCATTAAGCGGTGACCTAGACCGGAACACGGCCAACTACCAAATGGGTCCAATTATACCTGTGCCCAAAACCACCGGATCACTGGTTCCGAGGCGAACAGACGTCCACCGCCGCTCAGCAAACCAGGGTGAAGGAACCGCTTCCTAGGAGGCACCTCACCACCACCGCAACTTAGTTGTCTTGCCAGCAGGGACTCACCACTGGGACACAGGACCTTCAGCCTAATTCAGCTAGGTACCACTCAGAAGTCTCCCAAGTACCCTGACCTGGTACATTAAGGCAACATCGGCAAACAAGCTAAAGACAGTTAGAAAAGGAGGAATACTGCGGAGCTCTGAACTAACACCAGTCACCGCTGGGACCACCCGGTCCGTTACCTGCAGACTATATATATACCTTGTACCATCATACCGGTTACACTAAAGACCCGTTACAGAGGAATCTGGTGTCTGAGCTTTTCTTCGAACTGTTGTTAACTCTCCACATTCTAAACTACCTGAGCTGCCATATCACACCAGGGCAGCCCCTGGCCCCGGAGACTCCCGCTCGTCCTGTGGGAAGCTGAAGGATTGTAGCAATTTCCAAATAGCCCTCGGTAGAAAAATGGTTCCCCGCCCTGGCGTAAAAAAGCAACACAGCTCATTACCTTCAAAACACCATCCCCACTTTCAAACATGGTAGTGGCAGCTTTATGGTTTGGGCCTGCTTTTCTTCAGCAGGGACAGGGAAGATGGTTAAAATTGATGGGAAGATGGATGGAGCCAAATACTGGACCATTCTGGAAGAAAACCTGCTGGAGCCTAGAAAAGACCTGAGACTGGGATGGAGATTTATCTTCCAACAAGACAATGATCCCAAACATAAAGCAAAATCTACAGTGGAATGGTTCAAAAATAAATGTATCCTGGTGTTAGAATGGCCAAGTCAAAGTCCAGACCTGAATCTAATCGAGAATCTGTGGAAAGAGCTGAAAACTGCTGTTCACAAACGCTCTCCATCCAACATCACTGAGCTCGAGCTGTTTTGCAAGGAAGTATGGGCAAGAATTTCAGTCTGTTGATGTGCAAAACTGATAGAGACATACCCCAAGCGACTTGCAGCTATAATCGCATCAACAGGTGGCGCTACAAAGTATTAACTCAAGGGGGCCGAATAATATTGCACGCCCAACTTTTCAGTTTTTTATTTGTTTAAAAAAGTTTAAAATATCCAATAAATTTTGCTCCACTTCATGATTGTGTCCCACTTGTTGATTCTTCACAAAAAAATTTTAATTTATATCTTCATATTTGAAGTCTGAAATGTGGCATAAGGTTGAAAAGTTCAAGGGGGCCAAATACTTTCACAAGGCACTGTACATTATCACACATTTAACAACTAACCAGGTTATCTAACTATTTTACATATATGCTGCCACTTTTCATTTCTGCATCCAGGGCAGTACATAGGACCTTTGGGCCACCTCCTTGCCGGGGGAGTCCTGTTTTAAGTTCCATACTCGGTGGAAGAAACTGCGTGGGTCCTGCAGCCGGGTGTTGAAGCCGCAGGGTTTGATGCTGCAGCCGGGGTTGAAGCTGCTAGGGGTCTGTCTGGCTCTGCAAAGACTAGCATTGGGGGCAGCGTTTCCTAACACACTCTTTTCACATTAAGTGCGTACCACCCACGTTCGCCTGCATGCTGGGTGTAGGTCATGCGATCCCAGGGTACAGTTCACGGTCAGGGTGTCCTTTTGGCAGATGCGACTCCATGTCTCGCTGGGTCACAAGCAGTTCTGTGACCACCCCGGGCTCTCTCATGAACCCCCAACCTTTCTCAAGGTTGAATTTTACCACCGTGCCCTGCTTCTGCAGACCCTGGTCGGCGGCCTTGGCTCTGTGGGCTTGGCTCTTTGCCTTCAGGTTACGGTCTTTCCATTGCCTGTCGCTCCTTCTCCTCTGCCTCCCACTGAGTACGCTGCTGTTGACAGTAGTCCTCCCAATTTAGGGTCTCTACTCTGGCCTCCCTCGCTTGGGCCTCCCCAGGGAACCCCATTAGTTCCTCTCCCCAGTTCTCCCAATGGAAACCGATTTTCTTTGCATGGCCTACTGGATTGTTGGCTCGGGCTCTAACAGGACCACCAGCCTATCCCCAAAGTCTACAGTTCAGTCCCAGTCCAAGTTTTCTGCACACCAGACCGAGTTCAAGGGCCGTCGGGGGGTTAAGGGGCCCAACCAGGGTGTCTTCAGCTACTGGGGCAATAAGAATACCTGTGCCTGTTGCCTCTCCAGTGCTGGGTCTTTCCTCCTCATCCTCCTCGGGGGTCGGGGATGCGGGTCGCTAGGCCGTCCATCATTGCAACATTTTTCCAGCAGGACCTCCTTCCATCTTTTACATACATGCAGTCATGTGCTAACTAGACATGTGAAGCCTCGATCAATGAAAATGAGTTGAGTGAGACCGGACACATCTAGTTAGAATGTGGCCAAAAGTAATATAAATCACATATTTGTGCTCACACGACCATCCAAACTTACCACTGGCACAGGAGAATCCTGAAAGTGTGCAGTGCACGTGCCATGAGAATTCGGAGGCCTGCAGTCACCTAGAGGCACTACACACTGTCATCTCAAACGTGGACGAGCCCTATAATTCAAACACTAAACCCTGTAGCCCAATACTAACAGCATGTATTATAATTTGTTTTTCACTGAATATTGAGAGGATTAGGTAGAGCAGGTCGACAGCACGTGACCGTAATTGTGCAAATCGTAAATGAATGATCGTTCACATGAAGACTACTCAGACCGCTGGAGGAGGTGGGGCACCAAACTGAATTATTGCCCCGGGTGCCATAAAACCTAGACATACCTCTGAGTCCAGTTGTTTTTATAGATTATGCTCAGAAAGAATACTTGGCTTACCGTAGTTATAATTGTTACAGAATTAGTGCTATTGAGGCATTGGGTCAGTGAAATACAGATGTTTCCCCTTTAAATAAAGCAGCCTATTTTATCATTACTTTTTCTGAGTCTCTGAAGTTTTGACACAGATGTTTTCTAATGCCAGTGTGCCAAGACTTGTTGCTAGGCAACTACAGGTACAGTCTGACATATCTTTTGCTTGAAAAGCTAAGAATATACGGTACACATGCTTACCATTTACACTAGGTAAGGAAACATCAGCAATGGGGTAAGGTTATTTAGGGCCAAAGGCAAAACATGTGACATAGGTCAGGGAATTACCAGTCACCAGGGTTTGTGGTATATATCTTTATATTCAGCAATTGTAGAGAAGAAACGTTCTATTTTCTGTTGCCCTGGGGTAAAGCTTCCTGATCCTATTATAGTCTACCAAAGAATAAAAGATTGCGGTGAGATTTCAAATGCATTAAACAGTTCATGAAGTTTTGCTTTTGTATATAGTGGTATCCCCACTACGGTTCTCAGGTAGAGGAGTGTGACCCAGAGGTTAGACCCCCACACATAGCAATGTGATTGCTTTTTTACATGACACCATCACTCACATCTTATCAAACTCTAACACACTCATTGGCACGTATGTTAGGAACACTGTATGCTTCAAACAGCAGCGCTGCACGAGAGGATAGACCACAGGTTTACACGTGTGGCCACTCATTCTAGCGATACTCATGCATGTTTTATATATTCTCTATGTTTTTTAAATGAGACCGATGAAGGCTTTTTAATATTTAGCTGAAACGTGTTTTCCAGTCTTATACTATTACAATAAATGTTTTTTTTCTGACATACCTGAATTATATCGGATTATAGTCTTTCTCCCTGGGAGCACAAACATTCAGCCTACAATAAAATAGGTAACATATTAAATTTATCGATTATATATTGTAGACATAATCCCCACTAATTAAACACAACAAGATTTCACAGTACTTATAGTGGATGAAGGCATCACTGGCAATATACCTTGACTTGACGCCATTGCAGCAGCGGGTGAGCATGTGTCGAGCCCCAGGCCCGTGGGTACTCGGGTATCAGGCTCAGAGGGGTTCACGGGATGTCACGGGTGGCGGTGCCTGAGCCCGTGGCCTGGGTGACACTTCAAAGAGGGGTTATGTACAGGGGATAAGGGTTTGTTGTCTGGTGACGCTACCTGTAGTACCTGGTGAGGGATCACCAGCGCCGCCACAGTCCTCTGGAGGGGTGATGGTATCGCGGCAAGAATGGCAAAGCTGCCTACAGGTGAAGCTGATCTTCCAGGGCAGCGTATCTGTAAGCAAAAATGTTGAATTTTGGCAGCACAAAAACTCGAAGGCAAAGTCACTCTCCCGGGTACTTTACTGTAAAACAGTCAGCAGCGGTATACAATGTCCACAGTTCAGTAAGATCTTAAGCAAACAGGTAGCTCTACGGGTGGCTGCAAGTGGATGCCAGGTGGAATGGAGGTACCCGTGGTATGCCTTAGTTGACGAACCCATGTCCTTTCTTCCCCACCTAGGATTAGTCCAGACCCATTTAGTCCTTAAAGGTACTTTAGGGGCTCCTCTTCATCGCAGTGAAGAAGCAGGTGGATCGCTCCATGTGTCAGGGTGCTGCAGCCGGTGAACAGACCGCAGCAGCCAGTTGACGATCTTAGAGCTGGACTCTGGCCGTGTCCTCGGTCCCGGCGTTCCCGTGGTGGACTGGGGAAGCTCCCTGGAGTATGGTCGCTCCACGCTGGGTTCCCCGTTTCTCTCCTCGGGCCCAGACTCACGCGTCAGGCACCCTCTCTCAGGATCCCCTCAGGATCCCCTTTCATCTTTCCTCAGTATCAGCCTGGAGCTGTCCTGTTAGACCTCCCGACTCCTCACTCCTTCTGACTCCCTCTAGAGGTGAATATATCTCCCTCCCAGGAGTAACCTCCACCACTACTCTAGCGTGGGAGTGCAGGAATGGGCCCCACCCACCAGCCCAGCATCCACTTGCAGTTGGGGAAAATTACACTGCTTTTATGAGTGTAATACCCCGGTGTGACGCCTGACCATCTGGGGCGCCACACATGCTAGCATGTCCTTATTCACATCCTGGATTTTAATTTATTGTTCTTTGGATTTTTTTATTTTATTACCTTATTACCTGACCATTGTGGTTTTACGGAGATCTCCCTTATGCTGGTTGTATGCGCCTTCTTTTACTCATGACACCATTTTTACTAATAATACTTAATTTTATTTTATTTGGTAATTAATAAAATTATATTTTTATTCATACATTATGGCTATAACTAGTTTTTCTTTATGTGTTTTGCTGGTTCAAAGAGGTGAAGGATGTATGACAACGCAGCTGGTTCAGGCAGGTGCATCAGGTATGGTGGCACGGCTGGTTCAGGCAGGTGCAGTGAGTATGGCGGCATAATTGGTTCAGTGAGAATGGCAGGAGAAACAGTTTTGCAGGTATGCCTGGAACAGCGGATTTAGGCAGCTACTAGGACAGAGGCATAGATTAGCAGACACAGGTACAGGATATACAGGCAAAGGAACAGTGATAACTATCAGCGTGTCTCTAGCATAGACCATAGGGAGAAGGTGACTTAAATACTATAGGGCATACTGGTTTCTGGTCCCTTAAGAGAAGAGGGGGTGTCACGTGCATGTCCTAAGTGTGGTCCCAGGATACCTATGCAGTGTGTACAGACACTGAAATCAGGAGAAGAAGCTCGGAAGACGCTGCAAGACTACCTGAGGGGTGACCACATTAAAAGTAAACACGCTTTATCTTCAGCTCACCTGGCCCAGACTGTCAGGTCCTCCTTTCCATGGTATGGGTGCAAGGAATTAATTAGTTCATCCCCTTTTTAGGAGAAAATCCTCAGTGGTAGTTGTAAAGAATTTTTTTTCCAGCAACACGATTTGTAGGAAAATTAATAATAGCCTTTATTTAGAAAATCTCTTAAAAATAAATTTCATGTGCAGATAAAAGCGTACAGAGGCTTACACTTTTCGGATCATATTTTGACCCTTAGTCATAGCATAATAAACTGCAGTAAAAACTTTTCAAGAGATCATGAACAAAGGTAACACCCACTAGACACAGTTGTTTTGGCAGCATAATTACAGTTGTGGCCAAAAGTATTGACACCCCTGCAATTCTGTCAGATAATACTCAATTTCTTCCTGAAAATGATTGCAATCACAAATTCTTTGGTATTATTATCTTCATTTAATTTGTCTTAAATGAAAAAACACAAAAGAGAAAATGCAAAACATTGATCATTTCACACAAAACTCCGAAAATGGGCCAGACAAAAGTATGGCACCCTCATTCTAATACTTGGTTGCACAACCTTTAGCGAAAATAAACTGCAATCAACCGTAACCATCAATGAGTGTCTTACAATGCTCTGCTGGAATTTCAGACCATTCTTCTTTGGCAAACTGCTCCAGCTCCCTGATATTTGAAGGGTGCCTTCTCCAAACTGCCATTTTTAGATCTCTCAACAGGTGTTCTATGGGATTCAGGTCTGGACTCATTGCTGGCCACCTTAGAAGGCTCCAGTGCTTTCTCTCAAACCATTTTCTAGTGCTTTTTGAAGTGTGTTTGGGTCATTGTCCTGCTGGAAGACCCATGACCTCTGAGAGAGACCCAGCTTTCTCACACTGGGCCCTACATTATGCTGCAAAATTTGTTGGTAGTCTTCAGACTTCATAATGCCATGCACATGGTCAAGCAGTCCAGTGCCAGAGGCAGCAAAGCGACCCCAAAATATCAGGGAACCTCCGCCATGATTGACTGTAGGGACCGTGTTCTTTTCTTTGAATGCTCTTTTTTTCTCCTGTAAACTTTATGTTGATGCCTTTGCCCAAAAAGCTCTACTTTTGTCTCATCTGACCAGAGATCATTCTTCCAAAACATTGTAGGCTTTCTCAGGTAAGTTTTGGCAAACTCCAGCCTGGCTTTTTTATGTCTCGGGGTAAGAAGAGGAGTCTTCCTGGGTATCCTACCATACAGTCCCTTTTCATTCAGACGACGACGGATAGTACGGGTTGACACTGTTGTACCCCTCGGACTGCAGGGCAGCTTGAACTTGTTTGGATGTTAGTCGAGGTTCTTTATCCACCATCCACAAATCTTGTATTGAAATCTCTCGTCAATTTTTCTTTTCCGTCCACATCTAGGGAGGTTGGCCACAGTGCCATGGGCTTTAAACTGCTTGATGACACTGCGCATGGTAGACACAGGAACATTCAGGTCTTTTTTATTTTCTCCATGCTCAATGTGGTACACACAAGGACACAGGACAGAGGTTGAGTCAACTTTAATCCATGTCAACTGGCTGCAAGTGTGATTTAGTTATTGCCAACACCTGTTAGGTGCCACAGGTAAGTTACAGGTGCTGTTAATTACACAAATTAGAGAAGCATCACATGATTTTTCTAACAGTGCCAATACTTTTGTCCACCCCCCTTTTTTATGTTTGGTGTGGAATTATATCCAATTTGGCTTTAGGACAATTCTTTTTGTGTTTTTTCATTGAAAACAAATTAAATGAAGATAATAATACCAAAGATTTTTTGTGATTGCAATCATTTTCAGGAAATAACTGAGTATTATCTGACAGAATTGCAGGGGTGTCAATACTTTTGGCCACAACTGTAAGTTGTATCAATACAATCCTCTGATGAATTTATCTCATCAAAAATAACATAGTATATAATGTTTAGTGACAATACATCTATTATTCCCCATTAGTTTGTCTGTCCCATATATTCTTATTATATTATCTCAAAATATTAGTCAGTTTTTAAAAATCAGTATGACTACATAGTATTCTGAGACTATACAACTCCATCCTCATTATCTTATAGGTCCGATTCACATCTGAGCCCCGCGCGCCCAGCAGCACCGTGCCAGCGCAGATGGCAGCGCAGCAAAAAATTGCAGCCAAGCGCACCATGCCAACGCTGCCCACTACCCGCCACAGGCGAGCACAGGCAGGTGGACCCCTGAAGCACAAGCCCAACAGCGGCTGCGCCACAGTGCACACGCCAGTCCGGGCGCACCGGAAACGCCGCATAATGCACCTCCAGCGCGTCCGGACCAGCGCATGCGTTGCAACACAGCCCAGCTGCCCAATCATAGCGCTATTGCGTTGTCTAATCAGCGTGTTTTGGGGCGTGGAATACACAAGTCTGTCACGCCTATGTTCTTGCGGCGCTGAACATGTGCGCCTACATTCCTTTGGGATTGCGGCGTGTGAAGCGGCGAGGGAACTCCACTGGATTGGTTCCACTGTTGGTGTGGCAATTTTTCGGGGCAACACATCGCCTTGGGTTGAGGGCGAAATTGCGGCGTGTAAAAGTGCCTTCGGCGTTCGGAGGTAACCATGAAAAATGTTCACGCGCACGTTAGATTGCCTCCGATCGCTGCCAAAAGTTGTGGCATGTAAAGGTACCCTTAGAAAGACCCATCACTTAAACTCACTAAGGGTACCTTTACACGCCACAACTTTTGGCAGCAATAGGAGGCAATCTAACGTGCGCGTGCACATTTTTCATGGTTGCCTTAGATCGCCGAAGGCGCTTTTACACGCTGCAATTTTGCTCTCAACCTAAGGCGATGTGTTGCCCTGGAAGTTGCCACACCAACAGCGGAACCAATCCGGTTGTAGTTCCCTCGCCGCTTCACATGCCGCAATCCTTAAAAGAATGTGGGCGTACATGTTCAGCTCCGCAAGAACATAGGCGTGACAGACTTGTGTATTCCGCGCCCCAAACACGCTGATTAGACAACGCAATAGCGTTATGATTGGGCAGCCTGCGCAGGAAGGCTGGCTAATACATGACGCCATTGCAATTGTGTAGTGTGAATGGACAGCTGTTCAAATATGGCACCCCGTGAAGGGACTGCCAATGGAAACACAGTAGCCACCACTAATCATCGCTGATGGGGCGGCGTCTCCAGCACGCTGTGGCACGCCTCCAGGAAATCAGTAGGCGACGCAGATTCCATTCCTATCGCCCGTTCACACGCCAAAAGGAGAGAATTTCGCCTTCATGATTGCCTCTGATTTTGGAGCAGTGCTGTGAAATTGGAACCAGGCGCAACCTTTTTGATCGCTGCCAAATTCCCCAATTACACGCCGCAATTTCAAGGCAATTTAACGGCGATGGTGACGGAGCTACTGATTGTCGGGCAGATTTCTCGCGAGGTTGTGGCATGTAAGGTACCCTAATACAACTCAACCCTTGTTCCCTTCTTCTAATGTTAACCTCAATCTGCTCCCTAATATTTCTTTGTCTTCTTTGTGAAGACACACCCAATAGCAAATTATAACTGCACTTAGACAGGAGCATGCAGCACTATATTTATTTATTATATTAACCCCAGCGATTTTTCATTTTTGTTTTTTGCTCCCTGCTTCCAAGAGCCATAACTTTTTTATTTTTCCATCAATATTTTATGTGAGGGTTTGTTTTTGTGGGACAAGTTGTACTTTCAGATGCAATCATTTATTTTATAATATAGTGTATAGAGATATGGGAAAAAAAATTCCTAGTGCAGTGAAATTGCAAAAAAAGTGCAAGTACACAACTGTTTGTTTTATTTTTTTAGTCGCCATGTTCACTATAAGGTAAAACTGACGTGATGGTGTGATGCCTAAGGTCGGTACGAGTTTGTAGATGCCAAACATGTATACTTTTAATGGTATCTAAGTGGTAAACAAACTTCAGAAGTTTGAAAAAAAAAAAAAAAAAATCACACTTTGCACCAAGTTCTGCGACCATAGCGTCCTCATTTTTCGGGATCTGGAGCTGTGTGATGGCTTATTTTTTGCGTCTTGAGCTGACGTTTCTAGAGATATCATGTTTGGGTGGATGTGCTGTTTTTTATCGTCCGTTTATTGCATTTTAAAGCAATGTTGAGGTGACCAAAAAAATGTAATTTGGGCATTTGGACCTTTTTTTCCATTACGCATTTATGGCTCTCATTAATTGATTTTATATCTTGATAGATCGGACATTTCTGAATGCGGCTATACCAAATATGTGTATTTTTTTTTAATACTTTTATTCTGAATGGGGGAAAAGGGGGGTGATATGAACTTTTATGGGGTTTTTTTCATATTTTTTAAAACTATATTTTTACATTCATTCTTTATTTTACACTGTCCCATAGGGCACTACACTGCTGCAGCATCCGATCACTTGTGCCATGTTCCGATGAGCTCTAGCACTTTAGGACATGGCACTTGGTTTCACTTTCAGTGGTTGGTATCGCTTGCCATCTACTGACAGGAAGTGATCCCTGATAGCTTTCGGGTTCACACCAAGACACGGGGCTATCACGTGAGCCCGTAGATCTCGCCATTTTATTGCGGGAGATATGATCTCGGTGGGGGACAGTGCGATCCCCACCACGGCGGTTTCGGATCCTGCTGTCAGTGAATGACAGCGGGATTGAAAGGGTTAACGGCACCGATCAGATCGCGGATCGGATCGGTACTGGGAAGCCTGACATCTCAGCTGATGAGATCAGTGAGGATGTTGGGTGAATTATGTGAGCGCCACACCGGAACTCACATCAAACACCGGGACACAACTCATGACCTATCATTATGTCACAGTTCAAGAAAGGGGTTAATGGCTGACCCATACATGACAAGCATGTTCTATCTATTGTGTCCCCTAGTTCGTTATGGATTGTGAGCTTGCGAGCTCTCTCTCCTCTTGTAACGTTGGACTATTTTGTTACTTTATTTGTTTTTATTGTCTTTACATCCCAGCTAAATTGAACGGCTGCAGAATATGTGGCGCTATATAAATAAAATGATTATTTATTATTACTTATCGAGATTCTGGCCCCTGGGGCTCCAACCATTAGGATCCTGATGATCCAAAGAACGAAAAACTGCAGAAAAACCATCTGAGTTAGCAGATATGTGCAATACTGCTCTATTGATTTTTTTTTGGAAATTTCCAGAGATGCCAAGGGACACTTCTTGGCATTTTTAACCGTCCCATAGAAAACAAAGGAGCCCATTTTACCACGCCCAATCACTAACCATTCTCACTTTAGGATTCATTGGGGTCCCCTCATTTGAATCCCAATTGATCAGCAGGACATTTCTATCACTTCTGAAGTTGGGAATTTACCTTTAAAAACTGATTACTCTTGGTATTTTTTTTTCCTATCGGCATTATATCACTTGCATGGTAATTTAGTTTTTATGTACATCTGAGTCCAGAACGCGCAAAAAAAATGTGTAACATGGGAATGTTGGAGGAGCATAAAATCTTCAGCTATGAATATTTCATTGTAATGTACTTTCCATTCCTATCTCTTGTGTATTTCCAAATATAGTTGCCTTATTTAGTCTTTTGGGGCTGATGATATATTTTGGGTAAGCCTAAATATAAATTCACTCTTCCTTTGAAAGGCGTAATTCCATTAACGTTTCACTAATGCAATTTTTACAACACAAGAATGCTTATGTTTTCTTTTGTTTTAAAGTATTAATGATGATTATGTAAAGAAAAAATTGCAAAATTTAAAAAATGTACGGTAGCATGTAGCGAATGGACAAAGAGAAAGTAGTTATAACTGAAAATTACTTTTAAAACGCACAAAATGACACCATTAATATCCCCTAAAGGTAAGTTGATGCGTTCCACTTTTAAATAAGCATAAAAAATGAAAAAAATTGCATGATCCCATACATTTTTAAAAGTGTTTCCTAAGCACCCATCCTTTGAACCCCAACTGCAGGCTGAAATGTTACTGTTTTTTAATCATCCAAAGTGTGAAATGTTAGAAAGGGAAAAAACAGAGGTCTCTAAAATTTTTTCCGTTTTATTGGAGCGTGGGAAAAAATGTAAATCATGAAACAAATTCTGCCCCTACTAATGCCCTCAAATTAAATAAAAAAAACCCAGTGAAAAAATTTTTCAGAAGAGCAAGTGGCGAAACCCATACGGAAAACCCAACCCACAAAGCCCCGTCCACACCCTGCCACATTGTCTCAACTTTGACAAAAGGCACCTCTGCAAGCAAACTAAATCAGAAGAATAAACGTATGATTCACCATCCTAGTGCCTGTATGGCGCTGTTTTTTTAAAATACTGGTGGTTTTTCCCTTGAATTGGGGTGCTGTACCCTAACAGAAAACCATGCCAATTACGGTGCCCTGGCACTGGAGATGTGGTTATTTTGGTTAAGCCACAAATGTGTAATAGCACCAAAGTGGTGCTATTTTAGGGAGGGACGAGTATACTCGAAAACTGTTCAGTGCTTGCCGAAAGTAGGTATTTGGGTCACTCGTTACTCTGCGAGTTTTTCCCTTGTGATTACTCGTTAGGAGCAGCGAGTAGTACTTTTCCTTTTGAGGTATTTAATAACTTTTTGAAAGTGAAAAAAAAAGTTAATAAAAGGTGTTAAAAAAAAAAATAACATACCACCTACCCGACAGCTGTCCTGAGACCTGAAAAGAAACATCTGGGGGGTGCCAGGACCTTAACTGAGGTCAATCAATGGCGGTAGCGATCAGGTGGTGTGGATGTCACACCCACCTGATCTTACCTGCCATTATTGGTCATCGACTTAAGGTCCTGGCAGCCCATCGGATTGTTCTTTTTTAGGTCCCAGGAGCCGTCGGATAGGGGATGTATTTTTTTATTTTTAACCCTTTTAACTTTATTTGACTTTTGCAGTGATATAGATACACTGAAAAGTACTCCATTTCCCCTTGACTTACATGGGACTCGCTACTCGAATGGTACCGAGTATTAGGACCCACTCATGAGTATACGATCCGAAATTTCATACTCGCTCATCCCTAGCTATTATAAAACACTCAAAAAATACAAAATACTCAAAAAAAAAAAGTACAAGATACATTTTTTTTTTTAAAATTGTACTTATCAATTCAGAGTATATTTTACCGGGTATTTTTCCTCTGTGCTGATTTTGATAACAAATTCAAAGGAATTTCACACATGACGATCTTTTAAAAGTGAAATGTTCAAAAAGGTAAATTGGAAAAATTAGGTATATCGGTATTTCAATGCATAAAAGATGCTTTAAAAAAGCAGTGTACATAGTTAACAAACCTCATGATCAAAAGAACAGCAAGGTTGCGCTTGCTTTCATGTGAAATTTATTTGGTAAAAGCAAACCCCTTTTTCAGCCAGTGACATTGAAATCGACGGGGATTTTAAAAAAATGAAAAAAATTTTTGAAGATATTTTCAGTTGACTTTTTGATACATATAAAACCTTTATTTCTTTATAAAATATTTTCAAACCACAATTAATAATTCATTTTTTACTTTAATATTTTGTAAAAAAGCTTGCAAATAAATCATTTTTGTTTTGGTATATATTGTAGGGGTTTTAAATTGAGAGGAAAGAAGCCGGGTGTTATTGGATTCTATGTTGAGGACTTTTTTAATGAAATTTTGATAATTAAACCGAATGTTTGATTTTTTTATGCATTCTAAGCCAAATGTTGTTAAATTTCCTTTTCACGCCGCAACCGCGGCGAGGAATCTGAAAAAGGCAATCTGTTGCCCCTTTTCACCCTGCCGTGAAATTACCTCAAATTGCAGCGTGTAAAGGGGAATTTGGCGGCGATAAAAAAGGTTTTGGTCTGGTTTCCCATTTCCAACATGCTCCAAAATCAAAAGGGAATATAAGGCGCATTCCCGGCTTTTTGGCGTGGGAAGGCGATAGGAATGTAATCTGCGTCACCCATTGATTTCCCCGGAGGTTTTTCCACAGCGTGCTGGAGATTTTCGCCCTACCCGGGGATGATTGGGGCTGGCTACTGTGTTTCCTTTGGGCCCCCCCCTTCACGGGGGCCCCAAATATTTGAAAAAAGCTGTCACTTAAGCCCCGAAACCCTTCTTCACATACAAAACCCAATCCCCTACATCAACCCCAATTACGCGTGCATTCAAGTTTATGCGGGGCCTTTGTTTTGGAGGTTTCACTGTGTTCCCCATACTGCCACAAATCCCCGTTCAGATGTTGGTCTACATATCACACATGGGTCCCTTTTGGGGAAACGCCCCTGCAATCGTTTGGGAATTTGGTGATGCTAAAGGGCTATATTACGCAAACCCCCCCTCCGTGGACGGCTACCTTGTTAGCGTCCCCCAATGTTGTTTGGCGGTGCAAGTTTTGCGGGGATGACGCCCATGATGTTTTTTTTGGGTTTTCCCCCTGCTTCCCGGGTCCCTACCCCCCCCTGCACTTTGGGAAAGAAGTGTCATGGCTGCCCCCACAACGGGGCTGCCACATGGGGTCGGGCAGAGTAATGCTCCTAAATTAAGACCTATGTAAACCGGCATGATTATTGGTTTTGACCAGCGTCCCCGGCACCCAGGGGGCTGCGCAAATCCCCGCAACCCCCGGATAATCCGCGGGCCCTGCTCCCCCAAACGGGGGGTTGAGAGGACCTGCAAGCAGATCCAAAAAAAAATTGGGGGGCCGGGAAGCATAAGCCCCCCAGGGCGCATTGGGGAAATCTTCGTGCCAGGATTGCCGGGCCCTGCGGGGGGGAGTATGTGGCAATGCCACACTTGGAAGCAAAAAAACCCCAAAAACAATAAAAAAAACATCATGGGGTTTATTTTTGCCATGCCACTAATGTGGTCTAAGCCACCAAAAGTTGAGTTTGTCACCAATGTGCTTTCTGCATTTTGGGTTACATTTGCAACATGAAGGTGTATGAAACACTCATTTGTCATACAAATGGTAGGGCCCTATAGTCTCCTTGACCTGTGTGGGGGCAAAAATGGTTGTGCCCTGACTGCAAAGGTGACCCCCAACATATTAATGCAAGTTCCACCCCCACATGACCCCTTTGAAGCACATTTTTTGGGACCTTTGAAACATTAAAATTTTTTTAAAACACAATGATCACAATACAGAACACTGAATAAAAAATTTCTTAATGATAGTGTTGGACCCCATGCTGCAAAACATGATGCCCCGGGCTGCTTTTGGGTGTTCAAGATTAAAATTACCATGCTAAGCCAAGGGTTATGTAACATTCAAAATATGTGGGCACTGGTGTTGGATCATGCCCCAAAAAACCAGAGTGGCCCCTAACCTTGGGGGAAGCGCCGACCAAAAACCTTTGACGGGTATCCTTCACGCCGTCATGAAATTCTTTACACACACAAGGGTTTTCCCTATTTTTGTGGGGCCTTTTTTCCCTTTTTGTTTGGGTTTGTTTTAACACTTTTGTTTATGTTATTTTTTGTTTGTTGTTGTTTTTTTAATTTTTTGTGGCCAAAAATAAAAACCCCCAAAAAATTGGATCCAAACAACAACCTGGGGTGTGTCGTTACTTTGGGATACAGGGCAGTTGCCATAGCTTTATGCTGTGCACAGTGGGGTGTGATTCGTAAAATTTGGTTTTTTATTTTGGTTTTTGGGCAAAATTGTGAGTTTAATATGCAGTAAAAGATTTTAAAAACCCTTTGGGGCCCCAGTGTATGGCGCAACAGTGTGTAAAATCCCTTTTGATGTGTTGTGCCCACAGGGGCACTTGTCCACACACATTGAGCAAACAAAGGTGCTTGTGGGGGAAAAAAGGCACCCGTCCATTACACACACAAACAGTGTACACAAACATTTTTTTTATTGGCCATGGCAGCTGTGCCATGGCATGAACCAAAGTAGGCACATATGTGCATGTTTTTTTGGGGATGTTCCCAAAAATCGCTATGACGCACACATAACAAACCCTTGTGTAGTGTAAGCCACTTTTCCTGCTCCCAAAAATGCTCCCGTGTGATGCTTGAGCGGCTCGAAAATGTCTTTGCAGCAGCCAAATTTACACGAGATGTATTCCTTCCAAACTCCGAGACAATGGCTTTACGTATTAGCCACCTTCCAGGCAAGCTGGCCCAAACAGGGCGCTATTGCATTTTCCAATGAGTGTGTTTGGGGGGTGGCGTAAAACAATTTGGCAACCCCATTTTTTTCGCCGCGCTGAAAAAAGGACGCCCCCATTCCTTTGGGGATTGCGGCGTGTGAAACGGCGACGGGAGTCTACCGGATGTTTCCCACTAAAGGGGTTTTTTCAACTTCCCGGGGCGACACGTCGCCTTAGGTTGAGGGCGAAATTGCGGAGTGTAAAAATCCCTTTGGCAATTGAAGGGAAAAATTTTAAAAAGTGCAGTGCATGTTAGATTGCCTCCCATCGCCGCCAAAAGTTGCGGCGTGTAAAAAGGGAAAACCCCTTGAGTACCTCTTTCCCCTGTTGCATCTCCAACAAAGGGGAGAAATAGAACTGTTTATTCTATTTGGATGTCTGGAGTTCTGTACCATCTTCAAATGATTTTATAGTTGAGTTCTTGAAATCTCAAAGAAGAAGCTAGCCAATGAGTATTTTTTAAAACCCCTGTGTAATTTTTTTCTGAAATGGGACTTTGTGTTAAGCCCCGATTCCCATTTTTTTAAAAAATTTTTGGGGTTATCGTCTGTTTGGGTTTTTAAAATTTTTTTTGATTTTGGCTATTTTTTTTCCATTTTCGTTTGTGTTTGTTTAAAAAATTTTAAGGGGTTGGTGGGATTGGTTGTGAAGTGGAAAAAGGGCTGGGAGATAAAAATTTGGGTTTCCTTTGCAGTATTTGGACCTCATCGATCAATGTGGCTAAAATTTCCATTGCACGGCATTGGAAGGATGTTGAAGCCCCTACATGTTTAAAAAATGGTTAAAAAAAGCAAATCAAGCAGGGGAAAAAATTTAAATGCTTAGTCTGTCCAACTCCAAAAACTCAAAAAAATATCGACTCCTGGAAACCCGTGGTTAAATACATCAAGAAACCTCTGGAGAAACAAACTATACTCCTTAAAAAAAAAACCTCCTTACAGTTTTTTTCACTTTTTAAAGTCTATCTCAAAATTAATGTTTATACTTTCTTTTAAAGGGAATTTGAACTTTTCTAACTCCCTTGTAAAACTCATCACTCTGAGCGGGGCCCCTTTTGGGGAAAACCCTTTTTTTCCCCCTTTCCCCTTCCCCTGCCCCCAAATTTCCCCTACTTTTTTTTCCCCCTCCCCTCCCTTTCCCCCCCCCCCCCCCCCCTTCCCCCCACTTCCTATTATAGTTAAAAAACTTTGTGATTTTCTGAAAATAACAACGGGTTATGTAAAAAGGGCATCCTTTATTTCATGTCACAAAAATATGTTATGTTCTTTTGTTTCCTTGTTTTTTAAAAAAAAATTTTTAAATTAAAAAATTTTAAAAAAAACAAAAAAAAAAAAACTTTTTTGCTACCCTATTTTTCCCCCTTATTTATACTTTTTAATACTGTTTTTGTTTTTGGGTGGTTGTTATTATTATTATTACATTTTAAACGATCGGGCCCCTTTTGGGGCTCGTTTTCCCTGTATGTTTTGTGACATTTTCCCCACTAAAAAAAAGGGTTTTACTCCCTCACTTGCTGGTCTTCAAGGTTTAGCAGTGGGAAAAACCATTCTTTTTTAAAAAGTGAATTGGGTTTTTTTTCACATCCTAATAGATAAAGGGGGTCCTTTCCCAAATTAAAGGGTGATAATATATCAGCGTTTAAGGATTTCGGGCCGGGTCAACGCTCTGGGGAATTTAATTCCTTTGGGTTTTTATTGATTCAATAGGGGTTTCCCCCGTCTCCACAAGCGTTTCGGCGCTAATTGCGCCTTTTCTCAATTTCCCATTTGAAAAAGGGCGAAAATTAGCGCCAAAACCCCTTTTTTGGAAAAAGGGGGAATTTTCCCCTATTGAAAAAATAAAACCCAAAGGAAATTATTCACAGAGCGTTGCCCTGGCTGAGTCCTTAGGGGGTGATTTTTAATTATCCCCCTTTTATTTGAACGGACATATCTTTTCCCCGGGGGGAAAGGTGATATCCGCAGCTTGGCCCCCAGGACCTGTCTGACGTACAATACCATCCTTCAAGGCCATCACGTGAATCAACAGCCAGTGAACTACCCTTTAATTCCCTGTCCCCCGGCTTTTCCCGGGCGGCGTGGAGACCCCCGGGGTCAATACACAGCCCCCCATCCCAATAGTTGTGCAGTCAGCACAACTAGACCAGGGGAGCACGGGGGTCAATTAAACCCTTTCCCCTGTTTTTAAAGTAGCAGTGTGGCGGGAACCTTGTTTTTTTTTTTTTTCATAGATAATTTAAAAAATGAGCCTTCCCTTTAACTTTACAGAAACTAAACATTTAGTAACAGTCAGGGTTTTAAATGCGAAAAGCCCCAAAAGATTCCCCGACCCCAGTCATTATTCGACAGGGATTTCAAGTCCATTTACCTTCTCAGGAGGTATGGTTTGCATCCATTTAAAATGACTATTGCCAAATAAAAAACTGGACCTCTCTCAGAGGCTTTTTAAAAGCACTTAGGCCCGGGTTAAAAACAAGTTTTTGTGCGTCAGGGTTTGGGTCCTGTCTTTTTGCAAGATCCACCCGACAAAAACCTGACAGCACTTTATGAGCACAAAGTGTGGCCAAATATGTCCTCCGATCCTTTTTCTGCAGAAATTAAAATTTTTTTTTCCCCCCCGTCCAAAATGCAAGGTCTGCCTGCGTTTTTCCCGTGCTGCTGTCCCTGGTGCTGAAAACTCGCCTTTTGTGGTGTTGCCCCCCCATGGTGCTGAACGTTTTAGTCGTGCCCCTTTTAAAAGCATGTCCATAGGCAGAATGAGCATGACAGCATTGCAAGGGGGCCCGCGCTGTGATGGCGGGGGGCCCGGAAAGAATAGATTTTTTTTTAAACCCATCCGGCACCCCTAGACTCCCCTGTTATGATCGCCCTGGTTGGGGGCTGTCCCATTTTGTTTATTTTTGCCCAAAAGCCAAAAAAAAGATGGGGGGGCTTGATTTTGTGGGCCCCGGTTGGGAAAAAAAATACAAAATTGGATTGGGGGCAAAAAAAAAAGGGGGGGCCCAAAAAGGACCAATCCGGCCCCCCTAAAGATTTTTTGGGGGGAAAAAACCCGGGTCAGGTTCTGTTTTGGGGTTTTAACCAGACAAAAACCTGACTGCTGAAAACCGTGGTGTGAAATCGGGGCTAAGGCCCACATCACACCCCACAGATATTTTTTTCGATATTGTTCAAAGATCTTGGTTGCAGTGAAATCATGGACACATTGTTAAAATTTTGTGGTGTGTACAAATGGAGCAATCTGTCCATGATTTACTGCAACCAGAAAAATCTTTTTAACAATGTCTGCACAAAAAATCTGTGTGTGTGATGTGGGGCCCTTTGGCTGGGGTCACCCCAAAAAGATATTGGGCAGATATTGTTCACAGATTCTGGTTGCAGTGAAATCATGGGGCACATTGTTACATTTTGTGGCTGTGTACAAAGGGGGCAATCTGTCCATGATTTCACTGCAACCAGAGATCTGTGAACAATATCTGCCCAGATATCTGTGTGTGTGACCCCAGCCTTAGGCTGGTTTCACACTGCAGGATTTTCCCCGATCAGTGTCCATCCAGTTTGTGTGCCAAAACAGGAGTGTCTCCAAACTCAGAACAGGTGTTAATCTTTCAATTTAGTTTTCCTCTGCAAGTTCCTCTCCTTGTTTTGGCACACAAATTGCATGGAACCCCGATCAAGGAAAACCCGCAGTGTAAAACCAACCTAAGGGGTGTGCCACAATAGTGGTTTTACGTCGGTTTAGGGAGCGAAAACCGCCGGGGGTTTAGCATAGGTTTTATTTAAATTGATGTAAATCCTTAGCAGCTTTAGGACTTACAAGTAACCTATGTAATTTAGAAACCACTGTGCACACAATAGTGGTTTATGTGAGCGGATCTGCCCGCGGGTTGAGCGGTTTCCCAGCGGTTTAGCAGCATACAGCATGTCAATTCTTTTCAGCGGTTTTTGATCGGTTCCATGAAAAAAATCCTCCATAGAAAACCGCTGGAAAAACCGCCGGAAAACCGCTGTGCACACGCTGAAAAAAAAAGCCGGAAAACCGCCGGAAAACAGCTGGAGACTTCAGAGCTCAGAACTGATAATTTCCAGCGGTTTACTGACGATTTGAATGTCACTAAACCACTATGTGAGCACACAGCCTAAGGGTACCGTTGCACGTCGCAACAGTGGCATGCAATTTCACTGACAATTTGCTGGTGCAGTGAAATCATGGACACATTGTTACATTTGTACACAGCAACAAAATGGAGCAATGTGTCCATGATTTCTCTGTAACCAGCAAATTGCCCGTGAAATTGCATGCAATGTTGCGACGTGTAATAGTACACTAAGGGCCACTTTACACACACCAACTTATCTGTCCAACTTCTGACCAACTTACTGGTTGCAGTGAAATCATGGACACATTGCTCCATTTTGTGGCTGTGTACAAATGGAACAATGTGTCCATGATTTCACTGCAACCAGTAAGTTGGTCAGAAGTTGGACAGATAAGTTGGTGTGTGTAAAGTGGCCCTTAAGGTACTGTCACACAGGGAGATATCGCCGGCGATGTTGCCGGCGATCGCGGGAGCGCGCATCCCTGACAACATCGCCGGGGAGATGTCAGACTGAGCAACTTACCGGCGATGTCGCCAGCTAGTTGCCGCGGCTATCGCTCGCTGGGTTGCTCAGCAACCCAGCGAGCGATAACTCGCAATGTTGTAGATAGGCGGAATCGCCCGCAACATTGCAGGTTGCCGCGTTACACAGGGCGATCAGGCATGATCGCCTGAGCAACATCGCCAGATTTCCCAACATTGTTGGGAAACCTGGCGATGTGACTCAGGCGATTTTTCGCCCGATTATCGCCCTGTCACACGAGGCAACTCTCCGGCGATGTCGCCGCAACCCGACCACGCCCCTCAGTTGCCGGCAACATCGCCGGTGATATGTCCCTGTGTGACGGTACCTTTAGGCGGCCGTCACACGCATCAATTTAATGCACGATATCATTTAAGCGATCTGCGTTTTGCGTTTTGAAAATCGCTTGATCGTTAGATCGCAGATTGGTGAGCCGGAGCTCAAATCAAGCGATAAACGCTTGATCAATCTGCCTCATCGTGGTGTGTGACACCACGATGATCCATCTCCCAGCGGCAGAGCCTATGCTGGGAGATGGTATCTATGGTAAACGTCGGGTTACTAAGCGCCGCGCGGCGCCTAGTAACCCGATGTGTACCATAGTTACCAGCGATCTCACTGCTCCACATGGTCTGCCTGTGTGACAGCTCACCAGCGATGTGAACGATATTGTTAGCGATCGCGCGTGCACGTGATCGCTAACAATATCGCTCTCGATATTGAAGCGTGAGACGGCCGCCTTAGAATAAAGAAATCACCTGGCACTCACAGCTCCAATCAGGTGTTACCTTCTTTATTTTTCCTCCGAACTGTTTCAGCCTCACTCAGGCTTTCCACAGCAGTAGTCAATCAATAATGAAAACAACATTTAAAATATATAATTTCTGAATTGACATAAATGCATATTCAACAATATCATGTAACAAAAAAATATAATTAATGCCATATTCATTGAAAAAACATACAAAAAACTTATAAACATAATATACTATTACACAACAGTGTGACATGTTCAAATTTATTAAGAAAAATTTCAGAAAGAAAATATACATATAATCAATGCATATCATGGTGGGGATACACATAGACACAATCAAACTTGCAAAATATTAAAATATTACATTTTCTTTTTATTCTCTGCTTTTTGTATTTCTTTTTTCAACTTTTTCATTAGCAAGCGACCAATAATCCAGTGCAACATTTAGCCATATCCTCCACCACGAGTGCTGGCATCAGTCTGAAACATAGAAAAGTCCAGTATCAAGAATCACAGTAAATATCACATCAATGTTAATAATTTACATAAATATATATCTCTTATGGTGGGTTTACACGTCCCGATATCGGCGTCCAAGTCCGACCAAAAGTCACGTGGTTTGTGCGTTGGCCCCGATATCGTTCGTGCGTTGTATGGTTTACACGTCCAATACGATGCACGGACGACGCCAAAACGATATCGGGGATCGAATGAG